>CM038720.1:16634714-17834714 GCA_021613375.1 Megaleporinus macrocephalus
AGTAACCCGACTATGGAGCTTCATGCTGTATATCCTTTTATGTATAATTGAAATGTTAGTGGCCGTGTGACCTGGCTTAATATGGTCTGTGTAGTAAATAAATGAGTTCTTCGTAACAGCCCTAACACCTGTCTGCGTCACCACCTGTGTGCTAACAAAGAGCTTCACCGCACACACCCCCCCCTCGATGCACCTAGCCTTCAGCTCACGGTAGGAGACGTTACAAGTCCAGTATCCAATTGCAGAGATGAGAGTTCAAACCCAAGTCTTTGAGCTTCGGGATGAGTTTGGCTGGGATGATTGTGTTGAATGCTGAGCTGTAATCTATGAACAGCATTCTCACATACATGTTCTTTCTGTCCAAGTGTGTGAGAGCAGTGTGTACTGTGCAATGGCATCTTCTGTGGATCTGTTGGAGCGGTATGCAAACTGGTAAGGGTCCAGGTTGGCAGGGAGCATAGAACAAAGTATAACTTCATAACTGTTGATGTCAGTGCAACAGGGCGGTAGTCATTCAGGCAGGTGACAGAAGGTTTCTTGGGAACTGGAACAATGATGGTTTCTTTAAAGCACGTAGGAACCACTGACAGTCTTAGGGAGAGGTTAAAGATGTCCGTGAAAACCTCAGCCAGCTGGTTGGCACATGCTTTAAGTACACGACTGTGTACACTATCAGGACCTGGTGCCTTGCGTGGGTTAACTGCCCTGAAGGATTTCACTACCTCAGACAGAGAAATGGTCAGTGTGCAGCTCTCCTGATGTATTGGGAGACTTTCAGGAGGGGAGGTGTTATTTGCCTCAAAGCGAGCATAAATGTGCATTAAGCTCATCTGCAAGTGAGGAGGGCGACCCCCTATCACAACTCATACCTCCTTTATAATCAGTGATGGTGCGCAGTCCACTCCACATACATCTGAGATCAGAGCAGAGGAAGTTGGATTCAACTCTTTCCCTGTAGTTCCGTTTGGCTAGCCTGATGGTCCTCTGAAGGTCATATCTGGCCTTCTTGTAGCTAGCCAGATCACCAGAGTTGTAGGCGAGCTCTCAGTTTGGCACAAACCTCAGCGTTGATCCAGCGTTTCTGATTGGGAAATGTTCTGACATTGACTTTTGGCACAATGTTGTCAGTGCATTTACTGTGCATGTAACTTGTGATGGAGTCGTTGATGTCACTGCCAGCTGCATCATGAAACATCTTCCAGTCTGTGGATTCAAAGCAGTCTTGTAGTGTGAAGATGGCCTCCTCACTCCATTGATAGACTGATCTGAGAACTGGTTTTTCCTGTTTAAGTCGTTGTTTGTAAGCAGGCAGGAGAAGAATGGAGGTGTGATCAGCTTTGCCAAAGGCAGGGCGGGGGAGGGGTTTGTAACTGTCCTTAAGTGCTGTATAGCAGTGGTCAAGAGTCTGTTCTCTTCGGGTTGGAAATTTAAGGTGCTGATAGTATTTGGGCAGAACCTTCTTCAGGTTTGCCCTGTTAAAATCCCCAACCACAATAAAAGCAGCTTCTGGATCAGTGTTCTCATGTCCATTGATGAGCTCATACAGAACGAAAAGGTTGAATTTTGACCAGTGAGAGTTCAATGTCTGGAGAGCAGTAACTGGCTAGAACTGCTAAATCGGTCCCCAATAACACACACCCCGCCACCTCTGCCCTCTGTCCAGAGTTCTGTCCTGACAGTAAATGGAGGAGCCGGCCGGTGTGATGCTGTTGTTAGGTATAGCAGTGGATAGCCACGTCTCTGTGAGCGCTAAAACGCAGCAGCTCTCGATGTCGTGGTGAATCTTGATCCACACGTTCAACTCGTCTATTTTGTTCTCCAGCGATTGAACATTTGTGAGCAGTATACTAGGAAGTGGAGGGTTGAAGCACCGTTTCCTTGTCCTGCATAGTATACTGGTGCGTCTGCCTCTCTTGCGCTTTCTCCTGCCTTGCCGGCGTGCACGTGTTAGTGAACAAAGCAGCGGCAAAGCCACGGAGGGGCAGCTAGCTGCTCACGCCCGTGTGTGAGTTTGTGTTAAAGTCCGTCTTGAGTGATGATCGGATGTTCAGAAGAGTTTGCCCATCATATTGAATGATCCCAGATGCGACATGTACAAAAACACTTAGAAACAGGACAATAAAACACAAAAAGCTGTAGAGTTTACCCGGAGCTCTCACCAGTGCGGCCATTCTTCGGCGCACCGGAACGCAGACTGAAGACCCATCTCTTGCACATAAACACTAATCTACTGAAGCATTGGTATAAACCATAATGGTACTTGATCTTATAGGAACACTTATACTCTATGTAGTCTTGCATTTATTCTCTGTAGGTATTCCAGTCTTGCTAGGTATTGCACTGTACCTAATCTTATATTCTGTTGTCTTCTTTCTTGGTATCAGCACTGGCACTTGTTTATGGCAGTGTTTGAGCTTGAGTAGTTTGAACTTAAACCTGTTTGTACTAGATAGAGATACATACTCTGACTGAACACATAGCACTTAAGTCACTCTGGATAAGAGTGTCTGCTAAATGCCATAAATGTAAATGTTAATGTAAATACCAGGGTGATCAGATACTTCTCTAACGCAGTCTGCCTATCGTGCAAACACTGTTTAGTGAGTATTATGCAAAAAGAGGTTGCATACTTAGTGGACCGTGGTCTGCCTAAGACTAGTTGAAGAAATGAGAATGTGTTTAACATGCTTTACCAGTGTAGGTACTGGTGTGCAACTAGAGCTGCTTCTTCTGGCTGAATGTTATGTGCAGGCATTTCAGTCTGTCCGTGTGACCTTAATTCTTTTTTGCTCTCTCTTTTCTCCCTTCTCTTTCTCTTGTCCTCTGTCTTTCTCCTTCAATCTCTTTTCTTCCCTCTCTTTCTCTAACCTCTCTCTCTCATTCCCTCCACAGGTCTACCTGCTCACCAGCCCTCATCAGTTAATAAGAGGTATGCCAATCAGAGCCCCAAGAGTGGACTGTGGTAGGAGCTACATATTTCAAAAGGGCTCTACCTATAAGAGAGACAGAGAGCCCATGCTGCAGCTTCCATGTTAGAAGTTGTCTGCATGCTTTACAAGATTCATGACCAATTTTTTCCTTCTTCTTAGAAAGTGGCTTGAAAGAAAAATAGACTACTATCACTGTTGCACATGGAAATGTACTTTATATATTTTTAGGTCAGAGGGCAGGTGACATCCTGTGCCATCTATATTAATGAATAGGGAAGCGCAGATTAGCTTTTGTTTGTTTTATTTTCATAGTACTCTATATCTAGTTTAGAATTGGGTGCATGATTATGTTTTGTTCTGAAGACAGCTGCAGGAAGCCCTAGCCCTAAACCCACGATTTTAGATCTGTGTCCATGTTCTGCTGTGCGGAAGGGACTGCCACACATACATAGAATTGTCTAGCCATAGCGGATGCTATACAAAATCAATCAATCAATCTTTATTTATTCTCGGAAATACATTGAGGGATGACCCTCATTTTCAATGCAGCCGAGCATATACAGTTAGGGATTGAAAACAATGAGCAAAAATAATAAATAAAATACCAATTTTAAATAAACATTTAATATAGATGCATTAAAAATACAATGTAAAAAAATGTTAGAAAATGATAAAAGAATATAAAACAAACATATTACATACACCAAGATAATAAAAAGTTGAAATGCTAATAAAAATACTCAATAAAACAAACATGACAAAAAATAATACAAATAATAAAAATTAAAGATAATAAAAAAAGAACTAAAATAAAACAAACGTAAAAAAATAAAAATAAATAAAATCAATAAATAATAATAACAATAATAATAAAATTATTAATAATAATAATAATAATAATAATAATAATAATAATAATAATAAAATCCTAAAAGTTTAAAATGGTTCAGTGATCCCAGCGAGCTGAGCTTCAGAGTTTCCTGGAGAGAGTTCCAGCTCGCTGGTGCACTGTAGCTAAAAGCAGATTTTCCCAGTTCACTAAAAACTCTCGGTACCTGACAGGTGATCCAGCCACTAGAGCGGGTCTGATAATTATTGTTATTTATTGAAATCAGAGAAGAGATGTAAGCTGGCAAATGGCCAGAGAGTGATTTATAGATAAAAATAAGCCAATGAGATTCTCTTCGTGCAGCTAGTGAGGACCAACCAACTCTATCATAGAGTCTGCAGTGGTGAGTACTGTAAGGGTCTCCAGTTTTAAATCTCAGAGCAGAGTGATAGATTGAATCTAGCGGTTTGAGGGCACTGGCGGACGCTTTATTATAGATTACATCACCATAGTCCAGGACTGCAAGTATGGTTGCCTCCACTATTCTTTTCCTAGCGTACGTGGGTAGACAGGATTTATTCCGATAAAGGAATCCGAGCTTCTGTACTGCACTTAATGGTGAGTTTGCTTATATGGGATTTAAAGGAGAGTTTTTCATCCAGCCAGATGCCTAGGTATTTATATTAGCTGACTCGCTCGATGCTGGATCCTGTCAGGGTACTAATATTTATGGAATCTAAAACACTATCTGAAAATCAACATGAATTTGGTTTTATTAGCATTTAAAACCAACTTAAGTTTATATAGAGCAGTCTGTAAAGTGTTAAAAGAATGTTGAAGTTTATTTAGTGCAGCGTGAGCTGAATCTGCTGAGCAGTATAAGATTGAATCATCTGCATAAAGGTGTAATTTGGAGTCTAAGGTAGAGACGGCAAGTTCATTGATAAAAATATTAAATAAAACTGGGCCCAGGATTGAGCCCTGAGGAACCCCTTTCGTTATAGGCTGTAGGTCTGATTTATGGTTACTGAGAGACACACATTGCTTCCTACCAGAAAGGTAATCCTGGGCCCACAGGACTGAATTACTGCTAAAACCAATCTTATGTAAGGAACCTAGTAATAAATCATGATCAACAGTATCAAAGGCTTTTGTGAGATCAATAAAAATGGCAGCACAGAACTTTTTCCTGTCTAAAGCCAAATGAAGATCATTTAAAACCAGCATGGTGGCAGAGATGGTGCTGTGTCTTTCTCTGAAACCAGACTGATACGTGGACAGGACTGAGTTTTCATACAGAAAAGATTTGAGCTGGTTATTTACTAAGGATTCTAAAATTTTGGATAAACAAGAGAGTTTTGAGATTGGTCTATAATTATTTAAATCTGCCGCATCTCCTCCCTTAGGCAGAGGAATAACGTGCTGTTTTCCAGATACTGGGAATTCTGCAGGATAAAATAGAAAGATTAAAAATATATGTAACATGTTCTAAAATAACTGGGGTTGCCAGACGCATAAGGTTGGGGTCCAGACTGTCCTCACCTTTTGTTTTGCGAGGATTAATAGAAGAAAGGGCATTAGCTACAATGTATGGGGAGCAGGTCTGGAGTGTGAAGATATCCTGATTCTGGGAAGCAGTAGTAGTGATGGTAGGCTGACCTATGGGCAGGTTTATGTCAATGTTTTTAAATATCTGACCCGCTGCAGCAAAATGTGCATTAAAAGCTTGGCATAATTCTTGCTGGCCAAAGATCAAATTATTATCAACTAGAATTTTCGTTGGGGGTTGTTCTTGAGGAGGTTTACTGCTTTCCAGAAATCCTGTGGGTTTGAGGAATTAGAAATTCGGCTGAGGAAATAATCTGATTTGGCTTTTCTGATTGCAGAGGTGCATCTGTTCCTCAACTGTCTGAATGCAAGCCATTTCTCTCGTTCACCTGAGCGTCTGGCAATAGTCCAGGCTTTATTTCTTGACTGTAGCAGTGAGGAAACTTCACCTGTAAACCAAGGGCTAGATCTATCTCTTTTTGTACGGAGCATGTTTATTTGCCACTGAGAGGAATGATTTCCTGAAATGTTCTAGTGCTACATCCACATCTGAACTGTTAAAAGTTAAATTAATTTTGCTCACTGCTAAGTCAGAAAGAAAAGCCTGTTCTAAACACCATCCGAGAGCCTGTTTGTATCTTTGAACTGTTTCTAATGCACCCAATCTGACAATGATCGCTAAATCCAAGTTCAAAAACTCCAGAGGCAATGATTTTATCTGTTGTATTCGAAAAAATTAAGTCAATCAGAGTGGATTTCGAAGGGTCCTTTAAGTTTGGCCGAGTTGACTCAGTGATTAGCTGTGTAAGGATGAGATTCCCACAAATTTCTTTTAGGTGATTGGATGCATTAGAAAGCCAGTTCAGGTTAAAATCCCCTAGGACCAGCATTTCTGAAGTTGTATAGTGAGATAAAAGCTCTGCTAATTCATCTGTTGCAGAGGATGGAGCAGAAGGAGGCCTGTACATCCCTACTAAGACAAAAGAGTCATTTTTTCTTGGGGATACCTTTAGAGCTAAAAACTCAAAGCACTTTTCTTTAGAGATGGCCTTTAAAATTTCAACTTCAATATTAGATTTTATAAAAGCCGCTACTCCACCTTCTCGTGATATTCTGTAAAGTGTGAAATTCTGTAGAGCTACATCTTACACTTACTGGCTGCCTGAGCCATCAAAGAAATCTGATTTCATTACTCTCTTACCCAGGTCTATTTTGCTTTATCTATGGCTCTATGCTACATAAATAAGTGTATAGATGCAATACACTATTCATTTTAAGTTAGGCATGGACTGTGATTAATATGTTTAGTTTAGCAATCAGCAACCGTGGTTTGTATGCCAGTACTGGAACAAGAAAGAGGATAGCGTTCTTTACCAAAGCATGACAACATAGGACCCACCACAATATATTAGTGCTTGTTTCTCATCATTTTGTGATTAAAAGTGCAAAACATCCTTCCTCCAACACACACTTGTAAAAGTAATAGCTAGTTTTAACCATTAACTAAATGTTTAGATTAAACGGCCTGCCCAGCGCTGGACTCAAACCCAAGCCGCAAGCGTGAAGTACCAACACTCATCTGGGTGAGCTAACACCCTGTAATGGCAGCAGACTCGTGTGTAGAATGGTTAGATCTCAGAACAGGTAAAACCCCAAGAAATAAAAGGTGGGAATCGAACCCGGTTCGCCCGAACGCGAGACTGACACGTTGCCACTAGACCAACGCACCCCAGGTGGGAGGAGACCGAAAATAGGAGCTTACAAGGGTTAAGATAAAAGACGAACAAACAAATGCTTGAGCCGAGGCGCGAACCCCAGCGTTACAGGACTAACGCACTACCGCTGAGCCACCGCACCGGCTTAGAATTACTGCAGTGTATATCGTTTACAAGGAGGGATTGGCACTAAACTCGTACCGAAACAAAAGCCCACGCCGAGCGTGAGAAAACGGCGGGAAACAATACAACAAAAGACGCCACGGGAATAGGGGCAGCCCCGATAAACTGGGGAAAACTAAACTAATAACTTCCGTAATAAAACTACGTAACTGAAATGCTTGGTGACAGGAGAGAAAGGGCAAAGTGAGAAAACTGGAGAGAGAGGAGCAGTGTCACCACACTTGCACCCTTGAAGAGAGAAACGAGGTGTAGCACAAAGGCTCTCAGACCTCAATACCCAATGTTACCGGCCAGGAACTAAACTCAAAACTTTGGCAAAGACCCAGCACTGAGTGACTGGATCACTGGGGTTATATAGCCCTGGCACAGCTGTGTGGAATCAGGCCTGATTAGTGTGCCCGACTCCTCCTGGTGGCCGGAGGGGGCCTCGACCTAGCACCAGCCCTTACACACTGATTATTAGCGGGCTAATAAAGCAGAATGTTGTGGACCTTTAGAACAGCACAAGTCATCATTTGTCTGTTTCTGAGTCATTCATACATATAAAACTGGACTGACCATTGGTGTCACTAGACTTCAGACCTCATTAAATGTTATTTAGCCCCCACTTCCCATTGAACATTAGTAATTTAATAATAATATCAGACCTCGTACATTGTAAGTCAATCATATTAGACCTCGGGAAGGGTCTCTGATTTTATTAAATTGGCAAGGCAACAGAAGTTGGCAACTACTGAGGTGGCGACAAATTCTTGGATAAAAAATCTTTAATACACAGTGTGAAAAGCCAATTAAATGTGAGTACTTTGAACATGCCTACAAAGTAAAGACACTCTTTCTGACTGCACCAGCAGAAACTGAGCTATAATCTGTTCATTTTAAATAAAATATTTAAAACTTTATAGCTTATCTAAGACAGAGAAGATAGCATTGCTTGACCTTTCTGCACCTTTGCTTTGTGTCTGTTGTTAGTGGATGTATATAGTGTTTAATAATACAATGTCTGCACAGTACAAACTACAAAGGCATATAATTACTGTGTGCCAATTTGACCAAATAGCCAGTTTTTCTTTCTGTATGTTGCTACTGTCAATATTTATGACATAAAAAAATCCTGGGACCATACCACAAAACCCCTAATCCAAGTTTAGCCCCACTGCTAATCTCTAGTGATGCCCCTGGATCTGAAAATAATAGCATGTAGCCTTTTAACCTCCACGCTCCAAAGACCATCACACTGATCCTTTAAATTTAATACACAAGAATCCTGAGGATTTTACGACAAGGTCATTACAAATACGCTTAGACAAACCTGTTTAAGCTTAGGCATCATTAACATAACATGCATGATATTATTCTTTGCTCAATGGCAAGCAGATGAAGGCAGGCAAACAACACATACAGGGCAGCTAACTATTAATAATTTTTTCATTATACATCTATTGTTCTCGCATCAAACCTGATGTTTAGATTGCTAAAATCGTACCTTTTTAAGCACATTTTACCAAACCCTTCCTTATAGCACCCTCAATTACCTTCTGACTGCCCAACGCTGTTCTCACTCCATCACACAATCATACCTTGAAACCAATGCCAGGTTGGCAGCCAACAAGTGCTAAATAAACCTACACTGATATGCAAAGTGACACATACACAGTGTCCTATTACTGAATATTCTGCTAGCAAAGACTTAAGTGCCTTTCATTTTGACAAACTTATTTAATAAATGTCTTGAGGTGTTGGAGAAAAGCAGAAGAAAATATTTTTTTATATTTTTGCTTGGTATTTGTTGTTTAGGATCTCCCTTCACTTTAATTTATAGGCCATTCTTTACATTTATCAGAGTTTTTGATTTATTTTCCTGTTGAGTACATGTAGACCATTTGTGGCAAATCAGTGGCAAATTTCCTACATTGTTTCCTACAATATTCAGATGTGTTTCCCCCCACAATATGCAATGTCTTAACAGGAGAAATACAAAAAAAAATATTGATGGATTGAGTTTTCTCAATAGTCAGAAACCTAAATGTAAAACTGCACTAATTTGCAGACAAGTTTACATACCTTACATATTTTCATTTAGATGACTGCGTTACAATTAGTTTTTTAATAAACATAAAATATCATTTTAATTAGGGTAACATAAGATTGCTTTGTCCTAGGGGCAACAAACAAGAATGTTTTTCTTTTGTTTTAACACTAGTTCAGTTGTAAATGACAAACACCAAAAGAGTATTTTGTGTTTCTAGTGGCATGAATCCAGGGTGAAATACCTCCTAATATTTCGGAGTGCCATGTTGGTTGGCTACTCACAAAAAAATATTTAGCCAATAGTCCAGAAAAGGAATTCAGAAGTTGTAACTAAAGATATCTGGATGACTAACACAATTAACACATGTAAAAAAAAAAAAAAAGAAATGTGTAGTCTAACTATATACCCATATGGTGAATTAACATGGATGTGTCTAATAGTGTCTAGGTAGTGTTTACAGTGTCACATCACTGTGCCTAGCACATGACAACACCACTTAACGTTCTTGCTAATCTGCTGTTACCTGAAAACATGTGAATGTGTTCATAGTTCTGACATCACAAGATAATGAGTGAATAGCATCTTTAAAAAAATGTAACAGTGTTCCTTTTTTTTTCCATTACAGGACCCCATATATTTAACTGATGACAAAGTCTCAAATTCAAAACTAATTTTTTACATATATAACTGTCATTTACAGCATAATATCTGATGTTGTATTCTCATGCATACCTCCCTGGTCATCTAATTTCACAACCATTTGGAAGCCAAATTTTAAAATGCCACAGCATCAGTTTTCATGTTCACAGGTAATGTAATGTGCGCAACTGCAAGAGCATCGCCCTAACCAGGCCTCTGGAGATTCTAAGATCTTTTTGCCTATCCATAACTGCATGACACCTTTAGGGACTTGCTACTTTACTTCCCCCAACCCCAGAGCTCATTATATCAAGTCTCACTCACACTGCTTTAACTACAGGCTAGAGGATTCTTCTCTCTCAGCTCTAAATGGATGGTGTGAGGAGCAGAGATCAGCAGCATGTAGGGATAGCCCAGGGAAAAGCTGGTACTTTGCAGAGTAAGGTTTTGTTTTAAATATATATTTAGTATTACACCTGGTGTGCTATAGCCATAGCAGCTGAATAACTGCCCTCTTTTTTCCAGGCATTCATTTGATTAAGCACCACTGGGCCTTGATCATTTGATGCTGTCTGCTCAGAGACTTGTGTCTCCTACCTGGGGCCCCCATTAAGCCCTGCACCTGCATGCTGATGTTCCTCTTTTTCAGTTATATAAGCAGGGTGTGGCTCAATAATGCCGTAGGAGGCAGGACACCTGGAATAGAGCAGTAAGCACCCTATGGCATCCTGTCATACACAAACGTCTTTGGCTTCCATAGCTATTATTACTCTTGGGCTTTCCGATTACCAGAATTCACAGCACAGTGAAAGATGAATGCTTGAACAATATACATACAAATGAAGAAAAAGAGAGACATGTGGCATGACCCAGCAGAGGTCCAGAAAAAACAGAGTTCTTTATCTCATTTTGCTGCAGGAGCATGTGATATGAACAACCCCACTGTCTGCCTCAAGACCTTAAGAGTATTCTAGAGGAAGCAAAGGCACATCTCTGCATTCTCATTAAGAAGTATGGGGCTCATTATCATCTAAGAGGCCAAAAGAAAATGTGGGTGAGAGAGAGAAAGAGAGAGACAGACAGACAAATAGACAGACAGACAAATAGAACACAGAAGACCCAGCTCCTCTTTAGTCATGCAAACATCATTAACTAGCAACCACCCACAACTCCCTGCTCTCTTCTCTCCAGAAGGTGCAGTCAGAGACAGAAAGTTGTTTCCTCAACATAAACTTTCAGAGTCAGGCACCGCAGGGATGCTGCTTTAGTATGATGGATCATTTCCTACAGCTCCAAGCTGCCTCTCAAATTATAAGTGTATAGCTCCGACCTTCTCTGTATCAAGCATTCCCTTCAGCGTCAGGAGCTCTCAATATTTGTATATTTCCCTACTCTTTTTGTTTCTTACGCCCTCTCTCTGTGTCTCTGCTAAGTTCTGATTAGAAACCTCCTCCATGTTTTGCTAAGAACACTGCCGAAAGACTGTTATTACGTAACAAAAAACAAGCACAAAGGAACCACAGGAAAACCAAATTTGTTGAAAGCCAGGCTACCACACACAAAACAACAAATAATGGTAATACTTATATCATTAGTTTTTTAGATTTTATGTATATTGTATAAGATACATTTTAGCTTTATAATTACCATTTTCACATGAATTGGTTGTGGAAAAAGCACATTTATTTTTAAGAACAAAAAAAGCATGACATTACGTTTTCTAAATGTAATATTTAACAAACAGTTACCAGCACAAAACCATAAGCAAGAAATGAGGTGCTGTGTGTATGTCAGTCTGTTTTGAGGCCTGTGAAACAGAACCCACTGCATGAAAATGTCCTGAAATGCTCTTCTCTGTTGCTCTCTCTGTCAAAATTTCTGTACACGTTACCTGGTGGCCCCTGTAACACCTGTACTAATACACTAAACAGCTTAACCATACAGAAGTGAAGTTTAGAAGCATCCAGGGCCTTTTTGTACCTTGCATTAGCTTGTTTTTCTTGTCCGAATTGTATATGGATAAAATCTGGCCAGATTACATTCAAATTTACTACATAACTACAACACATTCCAATGTGGTCACATTAGATCTGATATTTATTCTTTATAAAATGTACATTAACATACACCTTGATTTCATGTGGTTCACAGCCAACTTTTAATGTAGTCAAGAAAAATTCAAATAAACAAAACTGGAATCATGTTTGTATTAACCAAGAATCAGCAACAAACAACACCAATGTTTCTACATTGTACAGTGCCTTTTGATCCTTCAGGAGGATGGTTCTCCACGAAACCAATGGAAATTGGCAAGAGTAACAGAAGTGTATCCAAGTACTGATGAAAGAGTCAGAAAAGTTAAACTGTTAATTAGTGACTCTACCTTAGACAGTCAGGGAAAGCATACTTCTAAGCCAGTCTATCTTGACAGGCCTGTACAAAAGACCGTTTTACTGCTTGAAGCAGGGTATCATGATTATATATATATATATATATATATATATATATATATATATATATATATATATATATATATATATATAGTTCCTTATGTAAAATTCAAATTAAGTGTAAATTGATGTTTAACTGAAGGACATATTATTATGTCATTTGTTTTGATATTTTTTTGTTAAAATGTTTATTTCTTTATTTAATTCATTTTTGATTGTGCTCATTTGAATGATACGAGTAGGAACTTATTACAACATGTGTTGTGCACGGACCCTTTTATTGGTGTTGTTTTTTTATCGAGAAGCTGTGGAAGTCGGGAGAACTTCAGACACTCTGCTAAAAAGCTAAAAAGAGCTAAAAAACTGTTAAAACAGACATTGCGTCACCTGGTGATTCGTGCTGCAAGATAACTCATTCCCTCTCGGTTGTGTGCAGCCAGCGAGGTTTGTTTAAAACATTGTTTAGACGTGTGTGTTTTACTGTTTTATGTTGTATGATTGAATATGAACGTGTGCTTGTTCTGTTCACTATATATTGGAACAGTTCGATGGTGGATTAAGAGGAGAGTGAAGTGCAAGCCCAAAGGGGAAAATAAATCCATCAGTAACTAAAGAACCAAAGCATTGTGTGTTTCCTGGAGGGAGTGATAATCATGTTACAATCATGACATGCCACACAGTCAACCTCCCCCACTCTGCAGTTCCCTTTTTTTCTTACTAGCGAAGATGGCTGAAAGTGTATTTACCACCAATTTAAAAATCTGCCATGGGGATGATATTTTCATATGACAGAGGAGACGGAAAGAGTGCTTGGTTGTGGATTCATTATAATGACACATCTGTTCAGCAATTTCAGAGAAGTCATTTTGCTGAAAGTTTTATCAGCTAATTTTAATTATTCACTCCAGTGGGTTAAATACAGAATTCATCATGTTGAATTAATACATTTAACTAGACTTTTTAAAATAGCAAACAGAAAACAAATGGGGGGCACCAACAAATTAAATTGTAATGCACTATGGATTAAAATGTGATTCATTAATTACAAAACAGCTATAGCACCATTAGCATTCAGAGAATTAGGCAGTTAAAAAAACAAAAAGATTTTGTAAATGATCGCATACATGATGGAACTCAATTGAACAATCCAGTGGTCCCTCAGCTAGTATTTTTCATGTTTTAAATGAATTCTGATAAAGAGCCTGAACTTATGTACACAGCCTCCAACTGACAAACACAACAATGCTTTTGCCTTCGGTTACACAAGACACTATTAATGTGATTCACTTTCCGAAATTGGATTGGGTGCAATCACTCTTCGCAAAGAATCATTCTTTAAAGATGTAATGATTACTAGTTTCATGTTAAACCATGGTACAATTCATGCTGTTTAGTATTACTGTTTCTAATTTTAATTATCCTTAAAATTCTGATTGATTACTGTACATAGAAAACAAAGGCAAGCCAGAGTTCCCCCAATGCAGGCGCTGCATGGCTGCTGCCATCAGTTTAATGGTTTACACTTCCAAATCACTTTGCCTGATGGCTTGTTTCGTATGTGAGCAATCATTGTGGAAGCCATGGCCTATATCTGAATATAGTAATATATTTTTTTTTACTTTGCATATCATTTCCTGAGTAACTATGATGTGATAATATTATTTGTATTTCTCTGAAGTTCAGAAAATAGTAGTCAGTTAGCCTAACTTGCTGTCAGTGGAAACTAAACATTGGAAACACTGCTGAAATGTGCTACAAATTAGTCTATTATACCATTTTTTCATAATTTTATTTTTCAAATAAAACTAGGTAAAATGATTTCTGTTTGTGTATCAGTCCTGTTTAAAAATGTTCATTTTTTAACACAACCACACTCATTTTGGTTATGATAATCATGATATCAAAAATGTAATCTCTAGTAAAGTCATAACAGTTCAAACTAACTTAGTCATAGATTTACAGAATGTTATCTAATTTCACATCAAATCACACTGAAATGAAAGTCAGAGCAAATAAAGACCAAAATATGAGAGAAGCAAAAAAAGATGGTAAAGTCATTTATTTTTCCATCTCATAAATATGATGCTTTCATTCATAATTTGTGTCACCTGGTGTGTGAAACCATGCAAAAATGATCAGTATTAAATAACAAATTATGTATACTTAAAAGAAGGAAATGTGACTTTTCTGTGCCTGTGTGTAAGACCTACATTTAAAAATATAAAAAACCTTTAAGATCAGTATTTCTGTGCTATATGGATAAAATCTGGCCAGATTACATTCAAATTTACTACATAACTACAACACATTCCAATGTGGTCACATTAGATCTGATATTTATTTTTTATAAAATGTACATTAACATACACCTTGATTTCATGTGGTTCACAGCCAACTTTTAATGTAGTCAAGAAAAATTCAAATAAACAAAACTGGAATCATGTTTGTATTAACCAAGAATCAGCAAACAAACAACACCAATGTTTCTACATTGTACAGTGCCTTTTGATCCTTCAAGAGGATGGTTCTCCACGAAACCAATGGAAATTGGCAAGAGTAACAGAAGTGTATCCAAGTACTGATGAAAGAGTCAGAAAAGTTAAACTGTTAATTAGTGACTCTACCTTAGACAGTCAGGGAAAGCATACTTCTAAGCCAGTCTATCTTGACAGGCCTGTACAAAAGACCGTTTTACTGCTTGAAGCAGGGTATCATGATTATATAAAAAACCTTTAAGATCAGTATTTCTGTGCTATGTTCTACACTATAGGTTTAGGAGGAGGGGTCATTAACAAATGTGCTAAATGCAACTTAAATACATTAAATACAACTTAAATACATTAAGTTGTTTTTGAAAACACCTTTTTTGTGTTTAAATTGTAGCTATTATGTTACTAATTTGTGACTGGCCCAGATTAGGCTCTCTTCTCAGCTTGCAAGTGGCATTTAAAAGAAGTGTGTGACTTGTTGATTTTGTTAAGACACTGCAACTACATTATCAACTTACAGCTGACAGATTGTAAAAATTAGGCCTTGCTGATACTCCAGGTAAAAGAAAGGAAGATGGGGAAAAAAAGTTAATACTCCTGACCAAACAGTGGGAAAAAGACCCATCCATTATTCCCAGTGCCCGATTTCTGGATACAAGTATGTCAAGAGAATCCCCACACCATCACAAGCAATCTACAGCTGATACAATACAAAGTCACCCATAGAACTCACTAGACTGGACAAAAGATGTTTAAAATAAAATTTGGCAGCTCTGAAATCTGTTCAGAGTGCACCCCAAACACCACGGATAACTATATCAACGCCGTGTGGCACTGCACACCCATTCAACACTTCTAGCAAGAAATTATCGGTGTATTAGCAACATGCTTAAATATCATTCCCATATCTTCCATATGATGTCTGCTAGCAGCCACATCAACAATCAGTGCAACAAAAGAAACCATAACCGTTCTACTCATAACCCTCACCACCATCCCCTCCCCCTTGTTTGCTTGTTAGTTTTTTGCTTGTTGCTTTGTTTGTTTTTTCAAAAATGTCTGCTGATGGAGTGCAACTTAACACTAGAAAGAACAATCAAAGTCAGTACATCAATTAAGGTGGCAGCTAAAGGAGCACAACAGCTAAGTGCAACATCTCAAGCACACAGAGAAACAGAAAAACTAAAGGCCAAACTAAATCAACTATGCTACCACTGTGGAAGTGGCCATCAGGCACAAGAATGCTGGTGTAAGAACTTGGACAGTGGAAGTTGGAGTTAAGAGGTCATTGGATGTGCTTGCAAAAATATAAAGCAAACTCCAAACAAAAATACAGTGCACAGAAAAACAATTCAGAATAGCAAAAAAGAAGGTGAATCAAGTGGAATACACATCTGACAAACAAAGTGGTAAATGTGATGAAGAATGCCTACATGTGATCTCACTATCAGGTGTGGCTGAACGCCTCATCGATTCAGCTGCTCTAAGCTACGCCAGCCACGATCCTCTCTGTCGGTGGCGGAAGCTGCCGATCAAAGTTCAGCACCCGCTGTTTTGGACAGAAATGGTTGCGTGGTCCTGGGGGCGGGCAAGAAACCACCCGCGTCTGGCGGCTGTTAAGGGGCCCAGCTGCTGCTACTTCCCGAGGCTGAAGCGGCATTAAAAGCTGCTGGGAAGCCTCAGTCAAGGAGAGAACAAGCTCGAGAGGGAAGCTCCACATTACACCGCTCTGCGCTGGTATGTTCCAATCTAAACTAGTTAATCTCTCCTCTCCTCTCTCCCCCCTCTCTCTATCTCCCTGCAGCAGACTGAGCGGATGTGAGAATGCACCCAGCTGCCCCGCCCCGAAGCGAGCCCCCACGAATATGCGCCTCGCCTGCTGACCGCGAGACTAGGAAGGAAAGCCGAGAAAGCCAGGACTGAGAAGAGCTCTCCCAGAGCGCTGTCACTTTCCTTTTTTTTACAGGCGCCCGATGGGTCCCATCCAGGGCAGCTCTGTTAGCTCGACCCCAGGAGGACAGCCCACGGTGAAGGTGAGTGCCAGGGTGCCATTAATCCTTTCTCCTCTCTGTTTCAGCAAATACAGGCAGTGGGTGGCTTCGCCAGAGAGCAGAGGGAGGATGACCGCAGTCCTGGACGGGGTCCCCCACGTTCCGGGCCCTCTTCCTGACCAACATTTTGCGGTCCAAAAAAATCTCCTGTACTGGGTGCACCAGCTTACAGAGGGTCCCCAGTAGGTGCTCGTCCTCCCCAGGTCCCGCATCAACGCGGTCATGCCCCTGACACACCACCACCCGCTGGGGGGTCATCTGGCCAATGAAAACACCCTGGCCCGCATCACGCCCTGCTTCTACTGGCCCTCCAACCATGCAGTCAAAAACTTCTGCCAGCGCTGCGCAAGGTGGCAACTTACTTCGCCCAAGAGGCCGCCACCAGTGACCCTCATCCTGCTCCCCATCATTGCAGTTCCTTTTGAGCGGATCGGAATGGACATCATCGGGCCATTGCCGAAGTTTGGCCAGGGCCATGAGTACATCCTTGTGATGGTGGACTACGCCACTAGGTAGGCTGTTCCCCTCTGGAAAGCCACCTCCAAGGCAATCGCTCAGAACCTGTTCCTGCTTTGGTGATACCCAAGGACATTATTACTGACCAGTGCACCCCCTTCATCTCCTGGCTGGTGGCGGACCTCTGTAAACTCCTGCGCATAAAGCACCTCCCCACCTCGGGGAAGTGGTTGCTCAAGATGGGCAGGACTGGGATCTGCTGGTGCCCTACATCCTCTTCGCCATCTGGGAGGTCCCCCAGGCCTCGACAGGGTTTTCGCCCTTTGAGCTACTTTATTCTCGTAGACCTCGGGGTCTTCTCGACGCGGTGAGAGAGGCGTGGAAGCAGCAGCCATCCCCATACTGCTCCATCATTGAGTATGTGCAGGAGATGCAACAGTGAATAGACGCTGTAGCCCCAATCATCCAGGAACACATGGAGGAGGCACAACGGGCACAGCAGCGCGTCTACAACCGGCCTGCCCAGCCCAGAGAGTTCCAGCGGGGGACCGTGTCCTGGTCCTAGTCCCCACAACCACCTGTAAGTTCCTGGCTACTTGGCAGGGACCTTATACCATCCGAGAAAGAGTCAGCCCCATGAATTACCGCCTCGACCAGCCTGGCCGGAGGAAAACCCAGCAGGTTTACCATGTAAACCTGCTTAAAAAGTGGGTTGGGTCGTTTGTGTCTGGTTAACCATTAAACGCTACAGCTGAGTGCCGTGTTGCTGACTTCTCTCTCCTGTTGTCCCTCACTACTCTCTAGCGCCCCACACAGTTAATGCAGAAGGCTACTGTGTGACACCATTGCAGGAGGGAAAACTCTCACTCATCTCTGAGGTGGTCCTCAAAGAAAAGCTTAAGCTTCTAAAGCTAAAAACTGCAGAGTTGTCCTTGAAGACATACAAAGGTGAGATGGTAGTGGTGAAAGAAGTTGTGGATATGAAGGTGGTAGACCTGTGTCAGGCCTATTTTACAGACGCATTTGAACCCAGACTCACATGCTACCACAAGGGTAATTCCTACTTTCACCATCAACTTTGTACCAGGTTAGACATTCCAAAACCCCCAGGAAGCAAGAAAACGGTGCAGTCTCAGCAAAGAGCTCAGGTGAAGAGACAAGCAAAAGCAAAGCAATTCTGCACAGGCGAAAAGGTCCTAGCACAGAACTACAGCAAGGGTGAGAAATGCTTTCCAGACAGTGTGGTAGCACAGACTGAGGAGACACGTTGACCAGTTATTGTCATTAACACATTCCAGTGATGAGCAAGACCAAGTGGAAACTGATGATGATGCTCCAGATATCCAGATAGAACAGTCAGGAACTAACTACAGAAGATCCCTCTTAAGAAGTGTCAAAAGACTAGAACACATCAGGATTATTTTCATCTACACAGATTTTGGAAACACAAGCAATGCAATGCCATTACCCAAGCTTACCGGTCGTTGTTACCCCTTAAGACTGAGAGGACTGCCAAACAGATTGATTATTAAGTCTAAAGCAGAGGTCACTAATAGGCGGGCCGTGATAAACTATTGAGCCTGTGCTCTGGTCCCATGGACTATCAGAACTCCATTTGCCAAAATTCCACTCACTCACCTGTCATGGTAACAAGGTCACCTTCAGCCAATTGCAAGCTGCCATTTAAATGCTCCTCACATGTGTTGAATGTAATGAGTCTCTAATTAGTTTGTATATAGGTTCCTTGCAAAGTATTTCTGTACTGATTGCTTTCTGGACTGATATCTGCCTGAATATATCATCAGTGTCTCATTAAATCCTGTCGTCTGGTCACCTGCTTCTAGATGGGTCCACTGAAAGCTGCAGGGCTCGCAGGAGGTCATGGCTTTGTGACCCCCGGCATTCAGGCCTTTTTTGACAGGCAACTTTAGGCCCGAGAACAAGACCTTACAATGTTATCTTAAGAATTTCTAATCGAGAACCACTCCACCCAGGAGATAACACCAGATGTACCCAAACCAGCCCAAAGGAGTAGGAAGGCGGGCCTATAAAAGACAATGCAGTCAGAGACATGATTGAGACCAGGGTGTGAGAGCTCAGAGAAATGTCAGTACTGTAGTCCTTCCAATAAAAAGCAAATCAAGAAATGGCTAAGTTCCTATAGATTTTTTGTCACGAAAACTGGGCAAAATACTTACCTTGGGCTGAAATTGCTCAAAACGCCTTAACAAACTGTTTTACCAACTTGACTTTTTTTGAGTTACCAGCCTCTCCAGGTTACCGGGTCTGGCTGTCTACCAGACACTACTGGATATCAGTACATTGGTCTATTTAAAGTTGTTTAAAGAATTAATGATGTCACTTGAATAGACCTGTTCAGTACCAGATGTCACTCAGCCAGCTGCTATTTGTCCAGACAGCACTCCACTTCACAGAATCATATTTGCTTACACATTAAGATCACAAAACAACCTTCAGGCAATCGTGCCCCTTACTGTAATTCTAATTCAATGCACCTGTTACTTTCTAATTAGCAAACCACAAATTATTCTGTGATATAATACAAATTTTTATAATAACCTATAGTAAGGCATCAATATATCTTCTCCTGGAATTATTAACCTGCATTAATACAATGAAGAGTTCTTTAAGTGCTCAGCAGGAAAAAACCCTAGAGCAGGGTAATCACTCAATTCGATCCATAGCAATAGAGACAGTGTACTACATCTCACTGTAGAACCTATCTAATGCAGACCTGCATATAAAGCTTGAAAGCATGAAAATCTATAGGTATGATTCTAGCAAAAAAACGGGAAGGGGTAGAAAGAGAAAGCGAAATTCTAACTGCAAAACAGAAAGGTTGGAGGAAGACAGACAATACTCTCTCTGGTGCCCAGAAGCTATAATATCCATCCTTGGTGGTTCACTTGACATTTACTTGGCCCGCTTTACTGTATAGCACACCTTCCTAACAGCGCTCCAACTCTTGGGGCTCTGTCAACTGGGTGAATAGATAACAAACCTGTCAAAGAAGGTTTAGGCAAGGGATAAATCTGTAGCTCAGGTTGAAGAATTATAAGTTTCCAGAGGGGTGTGTTTTGATGTTGGTTTGCCACGAAACACCATGAGAGCATGCTTTGGGAGACGGACAGCAAAAGTGTACCAGTAGTACCATAAGGGTGCAGTCATTTCATCAGATTTGATTTCTGACATTTTAAACCCCTCACACTTTGCTTCTCCTTCTCTTAGTGTTTTGGCTTACAGAGAGACTGCTGCTGCTGTTAAAGAAGCTTATACCAAAGTCAGGGCAGAGCACAAGAGAATAGAGCAAAAGAAGCTTTAAAGCAGACTTTCTTATTGAACTGTAGATTTTCCATAGTATGGTTCTTCACCGATTTAGGTCAAATTTCCAATAAAACAATACTACAACACAAACATTGATTTATTTATTTTCACACCCCAGAACACTGTTGACTTCAACAACAAATACAACAATATGGTAAACACAAGCATATTTACTTTTGTAACACTATTACTATATAAAGCAGTACTACTTCTAATATTATTTAAAAAAGACATGCATACATAACACTGTATATTAAAATTTAAATTTGTTAATGTGACAGACACATTGAATATTTTTTTCCTCAGCAGTCACTGTGTTTTAGCTGCATGGATCTCAGGTATCTTTTAAAAAATCATCATGCGATTGATAAAATCATGTTTGCATTTATCAAAACCATTGAAAGTGATACGTTTGTTGCTTTTTGCAAATTAGATACTTAATTCACCTTAGCATGGGAGCCATTTAGCAGGTTATTATATATTTATGCCAGTGAGGTTAGCCAATTGTTCTGCCACATAAAAAAATTATGAAGCATTTGAAGGAAAAAAGACACAGAACAAATGTATGACACTTGAACAATGACCTCCCTTTAAACAGAAACACGTTAAATGGCTTTGCCACAGTAAATGAGCCATTCTCATTCCAGACAGAAATGACGAGAGCATCCTTTGGAAGGGCTAAACATTTGCACATCAATTACCTGCAGCATTGAGGCTTAACTTTCCTTGCTATATTCTTGCCACCAATTCAGAAAAACGTTAATATGCAAGCCACAGAGCTCTATAACAAGAACAGTTATCTCAGAAACAGTTAGGGGGTGGTGCTGGCAAAGCCTCATTAATGACTGCTGTACTGAATCGACATCACATGTTTCAAAAGACTTTGCCTAGGAATTGCCTAGGAAGTGTCCTTAACACCTCTCTATGCGAGAGCCTGTCTTTTATTAACAAGCACAAAGCAGATGTTTTTGGAGCCTATGGAGAATAGTCAGGCATCTGTGTACATGTGTAGAGCTCACAGTGTTGTGCATGCGCAACTAGCTGCTAGTAACATGAATCTAACTCCAACCATATAAAAGACAAAAAGCCTTTGGGTTTGGAAAAAAGGGAAAAAAACAAACACATCACACAAACATGGTACAGATTTTCAGTTCTTTAGCAAAAAAAAAAAAGCGGATGTCATGCCTGTCAGGGTATGTGTGTGTGTGTGTGTGGGTGTGTGTGTGTGTGTGTGTGTAAGAGACAAAGGACTGTGTTCTCATTTTCAGTGTGAAAGCCCCGCTAGGACCACTGAAAGTTGCTTGATTTCCCAAGTCCAATTATTTCTGTGCGCTCTATCCTTCCAGAATAGCAGTGTGGCACTGAGGGATGATGTCTGCCTAAGCGGAGGGAGGCTAATGGAGTCCCTGAAGTTGACTCCATTTCACTGCTCCAACTAATGGGCTGTGATATTTTCCCAAACTGACTGTGACCCTGCCCCCTGAAAGCTAATCTAGCCTATGTTTCGAAGGGTTGTGCCAGGTCTTTCCCAGTACCTTCTCTCTGCCAAAAGCCCCAATATTATAGTGTAGCCAGAGAGATAATCCCCCAGAGGTTTCTTACACCCCCCAGCAGAAGGCTGGCCCGCAGCCCCATCTTACCCCCTCTTGCCCAACTTGCTCTCTCCATGCTCATTAGTGCTGTTTTGGATGGGCGCTAATAGTCATATGCCCCCTCTGGTGCCTGCACTCACACTGATGCCAGGCTGCTGTGGGGCATTCAAGGACCTTTTTCATTTAACAAGGCCTGCGAGATGGAACAGTTGGACAGAGTTGGAGAGAATGTGAGAGATTGCTTAGGTTTTAGGAGGGAACAAGAGAAAAATATAAAGAGGGAGAGAGAAAGAGCAAGAAAGAGAGAAAGGACTCTCTTTAAGGCTCTCTCTCTGTGGCTCCCTTGTGGTTGACTGCATCCAGTAAGCTCATACAGGCAGAAATGGGCACACATAAATCTAAAGAGATATCTCCCTGGTCAGTCATACTGTAAGCAGCCAGCATTCCCCTCTCCAGATGGCTATGAGACAAACCAGTGGCATTGGCAACTGAACCCAGGACTGCATATAAAAGAATCTCATATTTTTTCCCATTTCCCATAGTCTACCAGGACAACAACTGACTTTATGCTAAATTTACATTTTTAAATTCGTAGTTTAGACAGTCTCCCACCACATGCATATAACTGTCATCCCTTATTTTCAAGACACTGATTCATAAATGATTCTTTGACATTTCATTGTTCAACACTGCAGAAGAGGATAAAGCCAAACATTGCAACTAGGAATATTCATGTTCACAGATGGGAGACATTCAGACCTGAAGATGTTGCAACACTGTTAAGTGCAAGAAAATATAATTAAATGATGAAAACTGCACTATGAGTAAATAATGCCTGCAAAATGTAATTTCACAAGGATAAAGAATATTCAGCTCCTTCATAGTACAACCATACCTGCAGATACATAAAGAGGGATTTAATAAAAGAGAAAAAAAGTTTAGTTTGTTTGATTTTTAGTTTAATAGAAGTCAATCATGTTGAAGGTCCTGCTCCCAGTTACATAATTTATGGATGGCTACACAATGAAAGGACGACTAAACACAACAACGGCTTTAGCTTTTGGCAAGTGACAATCATCACCACTGCCACCTGCTTGCACCAATAATACATGTTCAACAGCAAAGAAGACAGTAGAGTTAACATTGTTTAAGTTCAAAATGATTGTGTCACTTGTATTTACACACATCGAAATTTGACCTCAGCATTTAACCCATTCGGGATTAAGTTTGACGCTCACAACACTTATTCTAGAAGGTTGTCCCGAACATCATTTATGGGTTCAAAAGCTTTGGCAATAACAATAGCAAGTATTCAAAGATTTGTTGTTGGTGGACTGAGAAAATTATTAATTAACAATGTTAATAAAAATTGTTCATTTAATGCTGACAACCTAAATACGAGTGGAGTAGTGGGTTTTCCAGAGTAGAGACAGCTGTGTTTTTAGCTATTAGTGCTGGAGTGGCTGTGCTTCTTTTCACAACGTCTGGCATAGTTTTTACAAAATGAAAAGGTATCTGTGCATGCCTCTACTATACCAGAGATTTTTTTTTTAAAAAAGCACCTCTTTCCTAGGTTTCAGGGCAATTCCACTACTAGGTATGGCCTGGACAATAAGGAATCGGCCCATGCATGGATAGGGAGCTGTGGGTTTACTGTTGACAGGACAGAAACTGTATTTAGCGTCACAGAGCAATGCCTTTTAATGGGCCGATATGATGTGTTAAACTCCACAGAGCTGCTGGAAAGCAAATGCCCTTTTTGAGCAGAAAATGTACATTTTCTATCTTATTTGTTTCCTGGAAAAGTTGCATAGCTTCCTCAGCCCTAAAATCTATAAGATTTTTATCTTATTTCAATGTAACACTGAAATATTTTGCTTTAGAATGCAACCTTCAGAATTCTTACTCTGCCTTCTCATGAATTATGTCACATGGGCTGCCCAGATAATTTTGAAACAAAATACCTGAGAGTATTGGTGGTTGTATGACTCCTGTCTGGTGTCAAAATTATGTATTTTATGGTATCAAAGGTGGTCTCAGAAGACACAGGTAATGTTAAGGAAGTCCTCCTTAAAGCTCTGTGACATTGTGCTTCTGATTGTCTCCTTTGGCAACCAATAAATGTACATTTTCATGTGCACCTCCAGTAGTAGTCACGGCTAGGGCATTCTGCACCTCTATGTGTTTCTTTGTCACAAATATGTTTCCATGGTCCTTTTGAAGCATAATCATGCTTATTCACAGCCTGAATTGTGTGCAAGCATCTCTATAGGCTGCTGGTGCTGGTGTTGTGTCTGTCGAACAACAAAGAGTACAAGTTCAATAAATGACATACAGTCTTAAAATAAAGAATGTCTGACACAACCTTATTTTGCTTCTGTCAAGTGTTATCATCTCTGCTACTGTTTTTGAGCTATGCAAAGTTGATTGCATTACCTGCAGTGACCTTCAAAATAACTAACTTGTTGGTTATTGGAGATAAGAGACATACATACATGTATATATATATACATTAGATTAAATGTGTTTACTTTCTAGAACAATATGTATTTACATTTGTGAAGAATGTAATTTTGTCTTAAATTCTTTGATGTATGACAGATGTATGGATCCTCCACTGCTTGAGCTACTCTGCTCCTGATTACTACACGCTTCCCAAGCAGCAGGTCTCTATGTCACCTGAACACTGATCTCATTTACAGAGAAGATTACACTATAATAAGATGATGCTTTAGTTTATTTTTTTTACTAACTTTTAATTGTTTTACTGCTATTTAATGCTATTCTTTCTTTGAGTTTTTAGTTCTATTTCTTATTAAATCATTTTATTTTTGTCTGGCTGAATTTCATTAGTTTTAAATTTGATTTGTTTAACTTGCTCATTTACATAGTATACTAGCAGAAAATGTACTTCCAGAGTAAGGTCAAATGTTCAACATAACTTAAGACCTGTTGATTGAGTTCTGCACATTAATATAGAATGTGTCGCCATATATATTGTGTGTATATATATATATATATATATATATATATATATATATATATATATATATATATATATATATATACAGTGTTACCTTTAGTATGCATTTGTAATATATATGGGTTCAGAAAATGCCTCTAAACTCAATGAACCCAAACCTACCAACTAAGCAACAAAGCTAAAAAAAAATATAAAAATTCATTGACTAGTCAGTTACCTGATCTCCTTTTCCTATACCTTTAAGATGCTATTAAAAAAAACTGACTACAGTCTTTATGTTTTTGCTTTGTGAGTTTAGTACATTTGCTCAAGTGTAAAAGCTTCTAGACTCTGTTTACTCATGCTCACATTTGATTGGCTGAAAAAAGAGACTTTGCTTGAAAAGAGTCATTGCTTTAAGACTGAATTTCCTGAATTTTGCTCTCTTCAATTGGGAATTGGGTCCTGTGTACAAGTTTTCAGGACAAATGTGAAAACATAAAAGTATAGGCCACCTTGTAATGATATGGGGTTAGTGTGATGTGTGCCAAAATTTGGACTGATGTGGCTGAGGAAGAAAAATGTACTGCATAAAAGGATTCTCCGCACATGTTTGGGACGAACTGCTGCAATTAAAGTTAGCACCCATGGATGGGATTGGAGTCCTGTATCATAAGGGAGAATGAAAGCAAATGTGGGTCTTCTCAGATACTGTATAATCCTCTTACTCCAAATATTTATTACATTTCTGGGTCAATAACACATATAGTTTAGTTGCTGTGTATATATATCCTGTATAAGTACATAATATGCTAACAAGGTGTAAGTAAATGAACTCAGATAAAACCATGTCACGGACTTTGTTTAAATTGTTCAAATGATTGTCAGAACGAACTCTGGGTTAAAGTGCAGTTTTTCGAGAATTGGTCACTTGATAAATGCCTTTTTATGAACTAGGATGCCTGTGCTAGTCACTTTTATGTTTAGACAAAGAAGTGGCTTAAAATGCTTGCAGGACTAGGAAAATGAATTCTAAACCTATGCAAACCTATTAGCTTCCTTTTGAAGAGAAAACAAATTAAATAATTTGATCATTCAGTGTAGTAAACTGTTTTTTTTTATTAGACTGGTTAGAAGTAACTAAGTTTTGAAATATGCATGATAATGGAGTGTAAAAAAAACAATTGCAGTCATATAAAAACGTATTTAAAAAATGACCCAAACAGCAGCAGCCAAAAGCCTTTTAAAGTAGTTTCATACCTTCTTTTTTGTACATACAACAATAAAATTAGATGTTAAAATATTTGTTTTTACATGTATATTTGATCTACAGATATAGTATACACTGACTTCAAATACCTTCCTTTGAGCCTCCCAACAGACACAAGGTGATTTTATAAATAACTAGTATTGAAACTGTAAATGCAGTAGAAACATATCACAAATCCCTAAGAACCAAATAAATAAATAAAATGAAACGGAATTGCAAGTATTCTGCTGGAAATTAAAAAAAAAAAAAAGAAATGATGCCTTGCTTGGCTAAAATTTTGTTGTTTTGTTTTAAAGGGAACAAAAATGAAAACTCCATTATATACCCACCAAGCTTACACTGTCTCACAAAGACAAATGGAGGAAAATGAGTCTTAAAGCAAAGACTCTCTTCAAGAAAAGTCTCTCATTTCTCACTTTGTCTTAAGCCAAACCTAAACCCTGCAGCGCCCAAAGGTAATTTAGCTAGTCAATTTAAACATGCCATAATTGAGCCGTAAAGAACAAACATCAAAGTGTAAACCTGAGTCTCTGCAAGAGAGCAGTGAAATAAATTTAGCTAGCAGGAGGCCTAGGAAGAAGGACGTGGCTGAGCGTCATTACAAGCACATTGCTGCAGTGCAGCTCCAGATCCCTGTGGGGTGACATTTTGATCGCTAATAGATAAGAATGTCTTAAAACCACATCCCTCAACTAGAGAGAGAGGGAAAAAAAACATTTTCTCATAACTGCATCTATTTATCAGCATGACCCATCTCTCCCAGGGGTCAGAAACAAATGTTATTTCTCTCGTTATGAACTCTCTACCTTTTCTGTCTGCCTTTTCCGTTCCTACTGCAATTTTGCTGTCCTTCTAAACTTGGGTTAAGACCATGATTGGGACAAATAAAGTCTCCAGAATGATATTTCTGAAACTGCAATTTCAGGGGACTCTGATCCTCTGCATAAATGTTTTTTTTTGTTGTTTTTTTTTTATTTTTGCTTGGTGGTTCAGGGGGAAATTGCAGAGCCTTCTGAAATAGAAGTGATGTGACATGCAGGGCCTCCTTTATAATCTTGTCGGTGGCAAGGGCGCCTTGACTAAGACAAAAGATGCCCTGTGCCAAGCAAACACACTACATTAATGCAGACAGTGGCACATAGCACACAAATGTTCTACTTGCCTCAAAAGTAAAACGCTTTAGCTCAATTGCTTTAGCTTTGTGATCCTAGGCCTTAATTCACTCACTGTAATTAGAACACAAAAAGAAATGTACTCTTTAAAAGTTGTTTTCTTCAACACAGTGTATGTGTGTGTCTTTAGCCTGCACTGTGAAACAATTCTTGATGAAACACTGAGTGGATGATAGGTGACCCTACTTTTATCTACAGTGGGGATTTACATGACAAGGCACTATGGTAGAACTAGAAGTAAGTAAAAAAAAAAATTACGTTTACATTTCCTGCTTTGTCGGGAATAGGAAGGGGTACAAAGCAACAGAAAAGGAGAACATGTTCTGCTGCCTGTGTTAAGGTTTGCTGCACTATGCAATGGTCCAGAAAAATATGTCAAGTTGGTTTCAGAATATTCAGAAAACAACTTTATCCCGTAATGCAAACCTTACAAAAATCTATCAAATATCATCCATATGTCTGGTATTACTGGTGATGAGGTGTATAACATACACTGCCTGGTCAAAAAACAAAGTGGAACACTGTATTATTTTATATTATTTATTAATTAGTATTACAGTACACATCCAACACATCGTCTTATACATGACAAGATTTATTTCTGTCCAGAGCTGCATTCTTTTTATATCTTTCCATCATTTTTTATTTGTTTTATATTTTATATTTTTATATTTATATTTGTATGATTAGTGTGTACTAGTCAAATATTTATATGCTTAGTCATATATTTTTATGCTTATGGTTATTGCTGCACCATGGGTCTGAGAATAATTCAGAGAACATATTGCAGTTTTGACAATAAAGCTGGCTTTGACTTTCAATAAAGTCTTGTATAGATAACGGGAGGATTTACAAATTCCATAAATTGTCAGGAAGAGGGGCCAGCTGTAATTTTAACAGCATGCTTTATTGCACTGCTATTACACTGAGTTTGGTTTGTTCTTGTGAGGTAGAAGAATTATACAAGGTGGTTATGGATGGTGTGAGAATGGACTTGATGTAGAATTGGATTACTAGGGTCTGAGGCAGTTTAAATTTCTTCAGCTATCTCAAGAACAACATTCATTATGTTCCTCACACACTTCAGATTGCTGGATATGGTGTTGCCCAGGAACTCCATAATGGAAACTGCACAGCCATTGATGTCGAGGGGGTAGCAACCAAAGCTCACTACCATTTTAATATTTTTTTTTTGTGATGACCAGGCGACCAGCTGCTCGAATGCTGGCTATCAGGCCACAACAGTGGTAACACCAGCAAACTTTAGGATATTTACAGCTGGATCTTTACAGTCATTGATGTAGAGGCTAAAGAGTTGGGGCAAGAACACACAACCTTGTGATTCTCCAGTACAGAGGGTCCAGGGGTCTGACAGGAGTTTTCGTAGCTGCGCATGCTGTCTCCTGTATGTTAGGAAATCCACAATCCACTGACAAATGGAATCTGGCATTGGCAGCTGGGACAGTTTGACTTGCAGGAACTTTAGTACTGTAGCACTCCATGCATGAAACTTTAATTGCCTGTTGTGAAGAATTAACCTTAAAAATGTTAATGGTCTCTTCTCTGCACTCTTTTTCACTGTTGCAACCGGATGTCTGGACACCCTGGCCGTTGGGATTTTCAGCTTCATCACTGCCTTATCAACAGTATCCTAGCAGGCCATTCAGAAGAGTCCCGTGCTCTGTGTTGCTTAATTGACCACATGACTGATTTCATCACACACCGAGTCCGTTGGAGACGGACAACACACACACACTGCTGACCCATCTTTTTAACAGAGACAAGACTTTTGGTAGAAATTTTCCTTTATTTGTGTTAAAATCGTTCTTAAGGTTACTCATTGTATATCTGTGTGCTTGTATAAGTTCCTTCCTTCCGACCTTTGATTTCTTTTCAAGCTCATTGTACCCTTTTCATAATATCATATACTGGTTTCCTTTGTGATCATTATTAGTGGTCGAATTGTTAGAACTTAATCTTAGGAATATAGAATGTGTACCCTGTCTATGAAGTGGTTAAAAGTTTAACTGTCTTTGATTTTTAACTGGGGATCTGTAAATGTTTATTTGATGTGGTCATCCGTGCACGAATCACTGTGCAGGCATGAGTACAACCAATGCATATGCATTTGTAGACAAACTTTCTTTTTGGGACCTATACACGTAGAGCCGTTCCTCTAGCTTGTGGTCTTGCTCTCTCTGGACACTGGGACTCCTCCCAACTCCAGAAGAAGCTCTTCCCCATTTAGGGGGGTGGGGGGTTTAGTGCTTGGAGCCTCTGGCCCTCTTCAGCTCTTGGACTCTCTCCTGACTTCAAACACCGCTCTTCAACCAAGCTAGGCTCATGCACAGAAGAAGCTCCTGACATCGCTCTCTGAAGACTCAATGCGGACACTCCAGACCTGCAGAAACGCTAGAAGCAGAAATGCAACTAAAACAAGGTGCCAAGTCCACTTCGAATGAAAACGTTCGGTGTGAACCAGTGTACACTGGCCCGTCACTGAAGACGCAGCTTCTTCCGCAGACGCACAAGTCCAAGTGATCCGCCGAAGCAACCAGGCCGCATGACCAGCGCAAGCCACAGGCCTCCACCAGACGAACGACCCTTGACCACGTGACCTTTAGGGGGCACCAGTAGCATTTAGTTGTATACCAGAAGCTGAAGATACCCATAGATATTTGAGGAGAGTTATTCATGTAGGGTCTAATGACATTTGTCTGTGACAGTCAGAGATTACCAATATTAAAGAGGCATGTCAATTTGCCCAGACGATGTCTGATGCTGTAATGTGCAATATGAGACCAGGCAGCAGACAGACAGGCTAAACCCCCTGTCTGCTAGCTGCCTTGAGACGGCATATATATTTTACCCAATTGAAACTTTGCCTGGTCCCGAATCAAACAAAATTCCAGAAAATGGCAAAAAGTCTGTTTTAATCATCTAATCATTATCATACCAGTTCTGGCAGTTCGCAGTGACTGCAATTTTGCAGAGCTCTAGCTTATTAGTTTTATTTTTTTATATCTTTTTTGTGCGCTTGAGAAGTTCGGTTTTGGACCAAAATATATATTCTATATTAAGACACTAAATTCTTCTCCTATGGCCGTGGTATGCATGAATAACAACTTGTCTGCTCACTTTCACTTACAAGGCACGCAACAAGGTTGCCCATCGTGCCCCTTATTGTTCTATATAGCTATTGAGCCATTAGCGTTAGCCCTATGTTAGGAAACTCTTATAAAAGGTATTTATCGTGGGGGGCAGGAGCATAAATGATCACTTTATGCTGACGATTTATTACTTTACGTCTCTGACCGATGTCGAGCCTTCCTAGATTGTTAGAATTATTTGGAGAATTTGGGAAAATATCAGGCTAAATCCTTCTAAGAGTGAACAGATTCCATTTAAGGACACTGCCAAGGCTATTCACTATAGGTTAACCCCTTTCAAAGAAGTTTAGGTACTTGGGCATTTGGATTACGCACGACTGCAAAGATATTTATAAATTAAATTTTCTCCCCCTGATATCCCACTTAAAACAGGATTTCAAATGTTGGGATTTGTTAACCCTCTCTTTAGGCGGAAGGATTTATACAGTTAACATAAATGTGCTACCTAGATTTTTATATTTATTTCAGAACATTCCTATTTTCCTAACCAGCTCTGTCTTCAGATCTTTAGGTGCATTGGTTTCAGACTTCATATGAAAAAAAACTCCACGTATACGAAAGTGTATATTGCAAAAGCCTCGAACCCAGGGTGGTATGGCGCTCCCGAATCTTCATTTTTAATACTGGGCAGCTAATATTAGAAATTTGCTGTGCTTGATGGAGAGGATAGAGTCTTACACCAAGTGGGTAATCTTAGAAAATTCATCCTGTGACTCCACCTCTTTGTCAACATTATTATGTTTCAAATTAGCATTGGAGAAGTATATTTCATATTACAGCAAGAATCCCATTGTTATACAATCAATCAAAATTTTGAATCAGTTTAAACAGGCTTTTGCTCTTTTTTGAGCAGTTCATTCACCGATATTAAAAAATCACATGTTCACCCCCTCAATATCAGATGGAGCATTTAATATCTGGTCTAGGAATGGAATATCATTAATACAGGATCTATTTATAGATAAACACTTGGTGCACAGCTGGTGAATAAATTTAATATCCCTAGGGCCAATTTCTTCACGCATTTACAGCTACAGAGTTTTACAACATCACTTTTTGATTGTTTTCCCTTGAACCCTCCTACTTCACTACTAGATCTCATTTTAAAACTTGGGATAGACTCTAGACAAGTTATAGGTAAAATATATGAGCTCCTTCTTTTACATAATCCGATCATTTTAAACAATCTCAAAAGCATCCTCTATTTGTCAATGACATTTTGTAATGCAAGGTAGTACATCAGCTTCACTGGAGTTCAAACCAAGTCTGGATCCAACATGTTATAGGTGCAAACAAGATCATGCAAATTTGATACATATGTTCTGGACATGTCCAAAACTATTTCAATTTTGGCGGTCTATTATGACACTCTCTTGAGAATTTCATCATCCCCATACTTATTCTCAATGGATTAAAGAGGTTACGCAATATCTCAAGCTTGAGATGATACTCTCTTCAAGGGTCTGTACAGAGATTGCCTGTAATAGGTATTTATTTTGAAACACTAATTGTTTTAGTTTTTAATATTGTATAATGGGCAAGTTTTTGTTGCAGGTCTGAGGACTGTGTGGGAGTGGGTGGAATTGGGGAATGGGGCTGTTTGTATTTTGTATATTGTAAAACTTTAATAAAAAGACTTTGATAAAAAAAGATTTTAAAGCAAGCTGTGGCGCAACAATTACTCCCTTTTACCTGCATAGTGTGACACACATGAACATTTCCAGTCTGGCCTCATCATAGTACTGGAACAGCACTAGTAAAAAAGGAAACAATATTTTATTGTCTGCTGACCAATGAAACATATCCTTACTGGTTCTGCTTGATCTTAGTGCAGGATTTGGCGCAATAGACCACTCTATCCTACTAGACAGGCTAAAAAACCTAGTAGGAGTAACAGGAATAGCTCCTTTCTGGTTTAGATCCTACCTAGGTGATCGCTATCAGTTTACAGCCAGAGTGCTTACGAGAACTAGGAAATTTGACCATATTATCCCAGTTTTATGTACCCTACATTGGTTGGCGGCTAAATGGTGCATTAAGTACAACAATTTATATTGACATATAAAGCTCTAAGTGGCCTTGCTCCTCAGTATGTGAGTGAACTTTCTCTTACAATGAACCAACATGTCCACTTAGATCAAGAGGTGCTGGCTCATTGTTAGTATCTATAATGCATAAACGTAATGCTGAACGGCTGTCCAGCATGCATCTAAAGCTGCTTCGTCTGCTATGATCAAGTTTTCCTGTTTGCAGACGTTTGGGATTAGTTTTCCGACCATGGAGCTTCCTGCTGTCCAGTGCTTCATGGAAAATGATGCCTGCATAAACATGGCCCCTTAAAAAATTCTACTTAATCACAGACATCTTCATCTAACTCATCAGTCCTTTCTTCTCCTACTGTACAAACACTGAGTTGGTTCCCACTGCTACTCCAAGAGGACTTTAACATAATGTAATTAAATTTATTTTTGTTTTATTTGTACCTGTTTTGCTTTCTGGTGTCCATGAAAGGAGAATGGGTTCCCCTTTTTGAGTCTGGTTCCTCTTGAGGATTCTTCCTCTTTATCTTTTTTTTCTTGCCACTTTTGCCTCTGACTTGCTTACTGGGAGGTAGGACCTGGATTTCCTGTAAAGCTGCTTTGTGACAACATCTATTGTAAAAGGCACTATATTAATTAATAAACCTTAACCTAATACCTGGTTTGACTACTCAGTACTACTTCAAGCCAAATTAAGATTGCCGGTAAAATAATTTAATAAATTCATGCAATGCAAATCTGGAACTAAATTTTGTTGTTCAAACTGGTTTACAAGATATTATTACTTCTTTCAAAATAAGGTTTTTATGCTGCTTATTGTAACTATGCTTATTGCCGTCTGTTCTAACGATATATGGTTTTCTTAATGTTGAAAATACACTTATTGCTAAGATAAAAGGTTTTCAACAATAAGCTAAATTGCCTTAGACTTTTACACAGTAGTGTAGGTTACAGGAGTGTTGTGATACTGTAACACGAAATGAGGGCCAACTTGACTGCATCATTTACATGTTAGCTTTGTCTACGAACTGGAAAATGTTTGTAATGAGGGAGTTTTTCCTAACCACTGTTACCTCTTGCCCACAGGGGAATACATGTTGTAAATGTCTGTTTTCAAAACTTCTGCAAAGCTGCTTTGTGACAACATTGTTGTAAAAAGTGCTATACAAATAAACTTGAATTGAATTAAAGTGACAGCACAATATGTAAAGCAAAACGTACAAGCTTCTCACCATTGCTGCCATTTGCAGCGCCATCTTGAATTTAATCTGCATATCTGGACCAAGCATTTAAGAGACCTCTGCTCATAGTCATTTAAGATTTTCTATGACCACATTTCTTCCACAAAGTTGATCGTTCACTACTATCCTTCTTGGTTTTAATAATGCATTCTTAATGTAGGTTGAGGGATGTGAGGTCCATGGTTTTGTTTATTTTGTGTTGTGCAAACCATAAACAGTAACTGCAAACAGTATCTGTGGGAACTATTTGAAGCAAGACCAGTGAGGTGACCCTCTTTATACTTGGTTTATTCCAGGAGCACAAGTAATTGATTTAGATCAGCAATTAGTAAATTCGTCTGACACCAAAATGAGGCAGTGAGAAGATAAGGTAAGAAGAGAGGAATTTGAACACACGTATGGCAAAGGTATATGAGACCATCTCTTTTACATATTATACATACCAACCTAAGAGATAAGAAGAAATAAGTGTATGCCATATACTCCTTTGTTTGTCTTTGGTAGTGTTGCATGGTATAATGATACTAGAATCATGATAGGTATCACAATACTCTGCCTTTGAAAACAATACAATACAACATTTTATCAGTATCTGTATTAATTTTTGTTTCATGGATATGCCACAGTGGGGTAGTATGTGCAAGCAGCGCTCTGCTTCCACTCCCTGCACTCATATTCATGGCAGATGACAAAATGAGAGGCTGCAAATACTAGCGCATGTCTCGACTAAGGATGCCCACAAACATTCTAAATTAAATTATATAAATTAACTGTAAAAACAGACATTTTTTTGCTATTCAAATATAAAGAAAGCAAAATTACCATTGCTGTCAGGCTCTCTTCACTGAATGCACTGCATGACAGTTCTGATGAAATAAGCAAGTAATTCAAACAGCCTAAGTTTTCCACAGAGTTATCTGCAAAACAACACACCCTGTCTGCTGAACATGTTTAAAACGTACATAGACTGAGGGAGCCAACACAGCGAAGCACTTTGCTGACAGTTGAGAACAAAGAATTAAAACATTTAAAGTGATTGGGTAGGCTATCATTTGGGATAGCTAATACAATTTGATCACGGTTATGTCCTCAAATAAATGTCAAACAAGTGCTATTTATTTTGTGACAAGCAAACTTTCCTTTACCAATCAGAATCTAACAAGGTAATTAAGGGAAATGATAACTGACTTGTTTTACATGACCTTTTAGCTGTCAACATAGGTAACATCACTGTATATGTTTTTACTGGTAAGATTAACTTTAGCTAACAACCAGGCTATCAATTAGCTAACAATCAGGCTTTTACAAGTATGCAGATCAAAACACCAGTTATAAATAATCAATATAAAGACAGCAGTACTGCTAATGATATTCATGTCATGTTAATTTTTGTCAATAATTACATAACATATCAACAGCAACAGAAATAACTGGTTGTTTTAATTATATTGCTAGGAGACTATAGTGCAAACTGGACAAGATGATTCCTGCGTTCGACTAATATGTTGGGCATTGGACAAGGATTACCTATAGCAAAGCATAATAATTTACCATACTTCATCCCAATTTACAAAAAATTTAAAACAGTTCCCCTAAGGAATAAGTGATAAATGTGTAGACCCCAGAAATTATGGATAAGCTGAAAGTTTGTATTGAATGCATAGATTGGCAAACACTCCACCAAGGTGCACTAGATGAAAGTTGCAAATGATTACACAGTTTTATGTGTACACAAAAATATTAAGGTATATGAAAATAATAAAATGTAAATCATTCAATATACAACAAAATCAATCAGGGAAAAAAGCTCTTTTATTATTGAGACAGGGGTAAAAAAAAAAGTTGAGAGAAGCAAAATTTACTAGAGAATTTTAAATTAAAAATTGTCTTTGTACTATTTCCAGTTACGTATAGAGTTTGAATGATTTGCACATCTGTCGGTCAGGGCAATAAGAAGAAATGAAAAATTTAGGTTACTATATATTGATTAAAATCAACAGACTTGGTTCACAACTGTTTCTTGGCACCTCAAATCTATTCATCTTTCATTATTTCTCCACCATGTCACATACATAGAATACATTTCCCACACTGCTCTCTTATTGCTATGGCAACCAGTTTTTTCTTTCCTTAGCTCCTGTGAACATCCAATCCTGTGAACATCCAATCAGAATGAGACCTTTGTTAAGATTCCACCAGACACCACTTTTTCAACCTACCTCCAGAAATAGTGAGAGAGCTAGAAAAAAGCTATATATCTCAAAGTGTGTGGGGGACCATCACAGGATCACCACAGAGTAGGGATTATCTGAGTGGTGGATCATTTAAGGCACTGCAGTGTTAGCATTGCACTGGTATGAATTGATCAGTTTGATAGGTTTTTCAACACTGTCCACTCTATTAGACCTTGCTGGTTTACCTTGTAGATGTAATGTCAGAGACAACTGTTCATTGTCTGTGTTCATTGCACAGCTTGTGTCGGTTATCCTCTTATGCTTCAGTGGCTCACAGGATGCGGTTAGCTGGATATTTTTGGTTAGTGGACTATACGCAGTTGAGCAGTGACACTGAGATGTTTATAATTTATGTTCTTCAAAGTTTATTTGATGAATTTCATGTAACAATCCCTGCAGCCACATGTGTATGAGACTGCTAAAATACTCCTTTTATTGAAGATTTTTCTAAAACTATAAAGAAATTCATTTGAAAATATTATAGTCTAATAGCTGCAAGTAGCTCTTAAATTCTTGCCAGGAGAAATGTTTCTCTGAGTTGTCTATGTGCCTTGATGCACCATAATGCAACTAGATCTGTCATTTAGTCTTAGAATCTTTTCATACACACACACAAACACACACCATTGCATTTTCCCCTATCTGAACGGTAGGGCAGAAATCAGGAAGTACCAGCTGATACATTGTTAGGAAATAAGAATTGAAAGATGCCCTGAACAAACCAGCTAAATAAGCCTGAGTAGTTACAGGTATAGATGGTTAATTAAACGCTTATGTCACAGTGTTTGGTGGTTCTAGTGCTTAAAATATCAATGACAAAGTAGTGGGCTTCTTTAGGAGTATAGGGAGGTTAATTGAACAATAGGATACAAAGTGATATGGTTGGGGTGTATTTAATTCTGAGTTTACAGTTGAAAGAATTGACCTCTAAAATAGTTAATTTTAAGTCACTACATAGAACCCAAATACATAATGACAGGAATGTGTGTGGTGTATTAAAGCATGTTTGTGTAATAATGCATAGTAGTATTTAAAGGAATGCTCAAGCAATATTAAAATAATCTGCTACATCTGAATGGTCCTGGTGCTTAAAACAGAGGGAAATTTATTCATGTCTTTTTGTAGTATATAAAATATTTTAATACTATACTATCACACATTGACAACATCTGTCTAAGAATAAAACAGTAAAAGAGCACTTCTTGTTTTTCTGTCTAGAAAATATACCAAACATGTTTCATTTAAAAAAAAAATGCATTACTAATTAATAATTACTGTGTTCTACATAAAGAACCATTTAGCACCTGCCTAAGCACACCTTGTACAAAAAGGATGATTGTAAAGGAAGAAATGTTTTTTTTTTATTTTGGCAAAGATAAAAACGGAGAAGGACAAGGCAAAGACAACCATAAAGAAAAAGACCAAGAAGAAACGTGCCCACATGTCATAAGTCATTGCATTCTGTTTCATGGCTCTGCTGGAGCAGGGTTTCGGGAGGCTGGACATAAAAGATAGCAGGGAAATGATCAGCTCTAACACAGTGTGGAGTGGGAGTGCAATTGGAGTGCTGCCTGCCTCTAATTGCGTGCACATGTGCCGTCAAGGCAGCTGAGCTGTGACAGCAGGGCAGAGGGCAATGTGGCAGGTTTATCAAGTTGCTGTCACGAGCTGCGTTTTAGGTCAAACCGACTGACAGCTGATTTAGAACAAGGCAGTTATGCCTGCAGAGCAATCATAAGTGTGCCTGTTCCCCACACATCAACAGCATGCCTCACATTTTTTTGCACACACACACACACACACACACACACACACACACACACACACACACACACACACACACACACACACACACACAGTCCTCTCTAAAATTTCTTAAATCGCATGAGTGTGTGCACACACAGTCATAATCTCTGCCACTGTGATATCTAGATAATGAGCTAATTATAGGTATAATGCTGCAGTCTCCATATCCAAATGCTTGTCTCTAATTTGAAATGAGAGAGAGAGAGAGAGAGAGAGAGAGAGAGAGAGAGAGGAAGAGAGGGAGATAGGAGAAAAATCAGTAGAAGAAACTGTACTAGATAATTGTTGAATGCAATTACAATTTACATGTCAGAGCAAATTCGCCAGCATATTCCTGTTTGCAGGGGCTGGGGACCTCATTATAACTAATGTGTGGAGAAATAATCTAAATTTGAATCAAAGAATGTAAAAAGGAGGATAAAAAACTTTGAGCCTGAATTAAATAATCTGTTCTAACATTAGATTCCTAGCAGACCTACTTAGGTCAGACTCATACCTCTCCTCAAAACTCTCCTGCATGGTCCAGAAAATCATGTAATTCAGTATTCATTAACAACATCAAAATAACGTGGCATGTTTGTTTCAGCAGCCATAAGTACATGGCTCAGATTATTTCTGAAAGAATTTACCTGTCACAATGAAGACTAATAATCCTGAGCCACCGACTGTGCTGAAGTCATATATGCAGGGAGATGCAGAGAGAGAGAGACTGAAAGCCAGTGTTTAAATTGGTCTGTTGCAAATCAACTATCTATTTACTTTATCATAATTTTGGGGTCCAAATTTGTTTTTTGTTATTTATTATTTGCTTTCTGCCTGATCTTTATTGTGCAACTCATCCCATAGTTTTCAAAATATCAACACCATTCCAACTCTATGTTGTCTGGTCTGGCTTTTAATACAGCTTTTCGATTGGATGCACGGATTCTGGAAAACAACAGATCTTTAACCGTATTTTTTTTCCCATAGAGAATGAACAGAATTGAAAAGTGCACGCCAATCTATTGTACTTCTGCTTGACCAACAGACATCATTTCACATACACTAACTCAGGGCAGACCCCTGACTATGACAGCAGTGATGGTTTGACCCACACTTGTCTGTTTGTCGTTTTTTTTCATCCCTCTTTTGTTCCCTCCTTGGAGTCCCATTCATTTTCGAGCGCACCCAAACATTATGGTTTTGTTAAACTTACAGCCTGTACTCACTTAGGGCAGATCCTCCAGCACGATTACAAAAATAACTTGCATTATCTTGAAATCTCTGCTCCCACTATTCAGATTAAAGATGATGTGACGACAGTGGTGCTTTTATGCTCTCATTCCCACACTCCTTCCTTTCTGTCTAACAGACAGAGGCAATACAGTTCTGGAGGTGGAGTACTGCAAGAAGTACATTTTTAACTTTTTAATTTTTATCTTTAGTTTCCTTTGCAACACTTGGTGAATTCATTATCACTTCCTTCTTTGTTGCTCATCAAGAAGACAATGAATGGCAAGCAAAGACACCAAGTGCTCAAGGATGATGAGGCGCCCATCCCTCAGATGTCTCATCTACCGCTTGCACCCACACACCAACACACAAGTGCACACACAAACACTCTCAAAAAAACTCTAACGCTGTTTACTGGAATCCAGAGCCCCTGTAATTGGCAATTTATTTGATAGGCAGTCGGGTAATGATGGCATTTCACCCCTGCCGCAGAGACTAAACACGTGTGTGATTCATCCCCTCCCCTACCCACTCACCCTCCTCCTTCCTGGTCTGCCCAGGACTCCTGCCACCCTGCCTGGGGAAACCATGCTACCACGCTGGCTTCAAACGCCACTGAAAGGGACCTGGGGCTCTGGAGCAAATATAGCAAGTCTGCCAATTTAGCCAGGGTTTGGGGTTACGACTGGCAGGAGGGAGGCTGATGCACGATTTGTAGCTTAATGAGCTGGCAGGGCAGTGAGACAGGGAAAGGAGGGTGGGAGAAAAAAAAGACAGAGAGAGAGGGAGGCAGGATAGAAAAAGTAGCACGGCCTTTCCTGAGCCTTGTTCTTTGCCAGCTGAGTACAGACTGATACCGAGTTTTTCTGCTTTCATCTGTGCATAGACAGAGACAGAAGATACATAGGGGATAAATAGAGACAAATAGAAAGACAAATAGAGACACCATAAAACAGACAAAGTTAAATTGGGACTTAAAGCCTGTTGCAGACATCATTAGCACTCTGTGTGTAACAAAGGGTCAGGCTTTCTCCCCATGACAAAGACCCAACCACATGCCCCAGCACTCTTCATTGATATTAAAGAGAAACATTGTGGGGTGTATATGTGTGTACAGAGGAAAATATGCTTTCCGTGCATTTTAAGTCACATACAGAGATACAGATTTTCAGTTTGAATCCCAAATTGAGAACTCTGTGTACTACAAAGAAACAAAATTAAAATGTGTGTGTGTAAACGGTGATTACATAGCACAAACATCTTGGTTCAGCATTTGTTTTGTGTGTCCACACTTTTCAGGTGTCCTTTGAACATTCTTTTAATACTGATCATTACAGCTGCCATCACCATTCCTCCTTCACTCTGTCTTTTACTCTCTTACTCATCTATCAGGCGCTAGAGAGCATAGTGTAGCAAGCACTTCAGTGCACTTGTGAAGTGAATTTTTACAATACACACCTAGTGGAGCTGTCCTAGCTCCCTCAGGGCTCACACCAGGCACTTAAAATGGAACTGAATGAGCACTAAGGCACAAAAGCATTTTGTCACAGCAAAGTTTTCAGCACCTCCCCTTATACAATCCAGGGCTTTGGGAACATTCAGAGACAGGAACACTCACCTAACTTGCCTCTGCCATTCTTAGAAAGCAGTTCCTCATGAAAACCATAGTATTGCTGATATTGCTTTTGCTTTCCACATAATATATTGAAAATATATCTTTCTAAGCATCTCTATATCTGTCTGTCAGTCTCCCTCTCTCATGCTTTCTTTCCCCCTCAAACCTTCCTAATGCAGTTTTTATTTTGCTTCTTGATGTTAACATCAAATTACTTATTTAATTTAATGCATGGCCAAGCATCCTATAGCTACACTCTAAATCAGCTACGCCTGGCACACTTCACCATGTCTTGTTTCCCTGTCTTGCCTTACACTCCAGATGACAGCTCTATTCATGGACATCCATACCTAAAGCAGGAGCTGTGGGATTCCAAAGACCAAAGTGTAAAGTCACTTAACAAGTCCAGAAAAATTCCTTGCCACAGGGATGATCTTACTCCTCGACTACAGCACAACATGCAGGCAGTTGGCTCAAGAACACAAATAAATTATGTCACTCCCATAGTCTGTGTATAGGTAAAATGTGCAGACAGACAAAATGTTCACATTTCCTACAAGTTGCTTATAATTTTGGATTGTCTTAATACAAAAAGCATATTTTGAAACCAGATCACAGTGCCGAAATGGCTCAGGGCCTAGCCAAACCACTGACTACTATAGCAGATGCCAGAGTAAATAGGATGTCCTTATCATCACTACATCACACACATGGACACCAGAACCTGGAGTCAAACTTGAGACTGCGCCAAGATAAATGCATTGCATGTGCAATGGTTCTCTTATTCTATCCTTCTCATACACATACACACACGCCAAGTGTGTGCTATTGTTACTTTTGGCACAGGGCCTTGTCAGTTTAGATCAATAGAGTGGATAAAGTAAACTGCAATATGGCTGTTTCAATATACCACTTGATGCTCCATAAGGGCATAGATATATAAAGTGGTGCCAGCTGACAGTTTGATGATAGTCACGAGGACAGCAGGATAGGGATAATGAACAAAACATTTGAATAACACTTACGGTTTCCGTGGTTTCACATTTCTGTGTTTTCTGATACGACATGAAAAAATATACAAGAAAAAGCAAGTGTACACGGTACACTCCTTGATCTACTTGGAGTGGACCTAACTGTAGTTACATTTGAAGTAGAGATAAAAATGCAAACTCTTAATAAAACATGAAAATGTCAGGCTGTGCATATGTAATATACTAAATCAACACACAGACAGGGTCACCTTCTTCTTCCATTATGCTGTTTTTTAACTAATATTCTCCAATGAATGTTTCATAACCAAGAATCAAATAAGCTGCTTTAGATTTAGCTTGTGTTGGAATTATTATGGTGTTTGTACAGTAGGAGAACTGTATGTAAGAAGTGTTGCCTAAAACTGCAACTGGAGTATCTGTATATGACTAATCATTGAAATATGTTGGCCTATTAATGTGAGACAACATTAACATAATTTTGGGGAATTTGCAGGTTATGAATGCTTGATATTTATAATCATGTGTGCTGTGACAGCGCAAATGTGTTTTAAATTGCGTATGGAGCTATAGGATATGGTATCTGGAAACATCTAAGGTCATGAAACATGTCATGGGTTGATGTTTATGTGAGTTGTACTAGGATCTTTAATAAATGATTTACCTCTGTCAATCTGTCTTGAGAACTGCTTCCGATGAAGAGTTTTGATTCACCACTCATACTCTCACTTTCCTGCCCAGGCTTTAGCTGCAAAACATAATAAATCAAACACAACATAAGAGAAATGTTACAAAATTAGCCATGAAAGAAAATGTACAAAGGCAGTAGATATCGGAGTTCTATCTTATAAACATCAACTTTAAATGGCATCTTTTGATGCTAAAAGCAATTTCAAGATTTTGAAAACAGAAAATGGAGTCTCCGCAAAAATCATCCAACACAGTCTTTTGGTTTTCTACAGGCTTTGACTCCATGTACAGCCTAGAGCCTCTCGGCAGGTGTCTTTCTCCAGCCTTAGAAATCTTAATGAAGAGGGAGAGGAGAAAGTCCAGAAACATCGGAGCTTCACTGAAATCTAGAGAACACCATTGGCCTCTTGGGACCCAGTAACCGTTTTCAGAGTCTGTGATTTATGTCGTCTGAAGCTTCCTCAGGCAGACAGGCTTTTTCCAGAGCCTGAGCCCTGCCGAACCCTGCCGGCTTCTTCTCTAAGCACATAAAAAGAGGGCTTTATGAGCCAAGATGTAGAAGTGCAGTACGTAAGCAGCTGAAATGCCTAAACACACACACACAGTGTACACACAAGAGTACAGAAAAAAATTCTGCAGCAAAGTGGCCAAACTGAGTGATAAGAGTAAAAGAGCATTAGTCAGGGAGGTGACCAAGAACCCAAGGGTCACTCTGACAGAGCTTCTGTGTTGCTCTGTGGAGAGAGGAGAAACTTCTGGAAGGTCAACCATTTCTGCAGCACTCTACCAATCAGGCCTGTGTGGTAGAGTGGCCAAACTGAAGCCACTCCTCAGTAAAAGGCACAACACAGCCCATTTGGAGTTTGCCAAAAGGCACCAGAAGGACTCTCAGACCATGAGAAACAAAAATCTCTGGCCTGAATGCCAAGCGTCATGTCTGGAAGACACCAGGCACCACTCATCACCTGGCCAATACCATCCTTACAGTGAAGCATGGTGGTGGCAGCATCATGCTGTGGGGTTGTTTTCAGCATGAGGAATTGGACGACTAGTCAGGATCGAGGGAAAGACTAATGCAGCAAGATACAACCACATCCTTGACAAAAACCTGCTCCAGAGCGCTTTGGACCTCAAACTAGGGCGAAGGTTCATCTTTCAACAGGACAACGACCCTAAGCACACAGCCAAGACAACAAAGGAGTGGCTTCGGGACAACTCTGAATGTTCTTGAGTGGCCCAGCCAGAGCCCAGACTTGAACTGGATTGAACATCTCTGTAGAGATCTGAAAATGGCTGTGCACAGACACCCCCCATCCAACCTGATGGAGCATGAGAGGTTCTGCAAAGAAGAATAAGAGCAACTGCCCCATCATACTCATGCAGACCTAAGACTGCAACTGCTGCTAAAGTTGCTTCAACAAAGTATTGAGCAAAGGTTGTGAATACTTATGTACATGTGATTTTTTGACTTTTATATTTAATACATTTGCAAAAAATCAAACAAACTTTTTTACTTTGTCATTATGGGGTTTTGTGTGTAGAATTTTGAGGGAAATGTGTTATTTAATCTATTTTGGAATAAGGCTGTAACATAACAAAATGTGAAAAAAGTGAAGCACTGTGAATACTTTCCAGATGCACCGTATATATATGTTTCATATTTCAACACTACTTCTGACCAGATTTATCTTGATTTATGTTTAATGATTTCCCTAAATAACTTCAAAAGTAAAATAAAAACCCTTATGAGACTATGCCCTGAAGTGATAATATGTCTCCTAGATTTATTTATTATATTCTCTTAAGGCTTCTGAAACTGCTTTGAAGAGCATTCATTCTATGATAAGTCATTTTCAGTGCCAATAACAAAGTAAAACAAAGCAGAAAATACGACGGGTCTAAATAATTAATGATCAGATAAGTTCAGTTGAAATTGAATCTCAGTCCTCAGATGTTATAGTGTCATTGCACATAAGAGGGCTAATGTGCATAGTCATAATCTTTTATTAGCTTAGGCAATAGCTTATATATATTCACTTAAAATATACATGTGTTTAATGTGTGCATGTGCTTCCATGTTGTAATTTTTGTAAACACAATGACTTTAATAGGACGTGACAGCTTTGCCAGGTTGCAACATCAGGAAAAACTTCTTTAATGACCCAAAGGGCACAGCCTGAGCACAGATTCCACTCCAAGAAGACAACAAACAGATGGTTTTCATATTCCAGCAGCTAAGTTTGGGACAATTAAAAACACAGCAAGACATTAGCATCTAATGAAACATTTAAACTACCAATAAGTGCAGCTGTCATTAATTTTAACACAGTAGGATCATATTTTGCCTCAATCTGTTCCCTATTAGGGCATATTTCCCCCCTTCAGTCTAGTGTTTAGTGAAGTACAAAATTAACAACTGTTTTCAATAAGCAGTTAGCTTGATTCTTTGTGCATGAAGGAGGCTAAAGTCTCTACACTGTTCTGTTAAAGATAAATTTATGTTGCCAAGACTTTGATCTAAGGTGGTAATGGAATGAGCCACTCATTATGGATTCACCATAAATAGGTCAAACAGACCTATGGAGTCTTAAGATTGTAAGAGCTCAAAAGCTACAGAGAAGCAATTAGAAAAAAAAATCATAAAAGAGAGAGAGATAGAGAGCCGCTGAGAAAACTGGAGTGAGTTCCCAAAAGTGTCAACAGGGGCCAAACATAACAGCAGCCTCAGACTGCATATCAAATAATCTCATAATGCTTTCCATTCAGTCTTGTGTTCTAAAATCCAGATTCATGCGTCTAGCAAAATCCTTTTGAGCAGCAATTTAATTCACAATGGGTCTTAAATCTCATACTCCATGACATCAAATATAAAATTCTATATTCAAATTTACTATGATTTTAGTCTAGCTGCAGAGCATAAGCTAGTTGTGTTTTATGTATCTCAAAGACATGGTATGCAAGGTCTTATTTTTACATAACAGACAGTTATACTGTCTTCTTAAATGAGAAAGCTGCAGCAGCAGCACTCAGATGCACTCTGGGAAATATGAAAGTCCTTTAAACTAACATAACACTAGTGTCAATAAAGGGCACCGTTGTGAAAGACATATTACTAAATATTCTCAGTGTCTGCCTGACTAAACTTTTAACACAGCCTTTGTAGCTTTTACTGGATTAGCGCTAGCACATGTGTTAATTTTTTTTTCTTTTCACTTACTTTCTTACTCCACTGACCCATTCTATAATGCTAGCCTAGCAAATGAAAACTATTAAACACAAAACACTACTTTAAAACCATACCAGCCTGTCCAGGAACCTCTCCAGCACACTCTTCTCTGACTTTTATGAGTCTTTTGATTTCAAAAGAAGTCTGGGAGACTTGGATGTTAGCAGTGCTTGTTCTTCCTTAGTCACGTGCTATAGCAGCTGTGGAGCCTGGTAGTAATAAAACTTGGAACCATTTAACAGTTTTTATTGTTCTACTGTGATGTTTCGATGTAGCTAACCTGTCATCCAAGGATCCTACAGAGAGAGAGAAAGAATCCCACAACAGCTGCAATGAAAGAGGATCTCATTTACCTAAAAGCTATTATAAATCTTTAATTTGCTTTAACAAGTAAATTAACAAGTCCCTCATTCAGGAAGTTTTATGGCTGGCTGCCACCAGGGAACGGCCATGAAACTTTTATAGACAATCCACTAGCACACCAGGCTGCTCATAATAAACTGTCTATTTCCCTTCAAAGAGTCAAATCCCCCAAATTCCCTTTCCAGTGAATACACTTTAAGACATTTTCCTCTTAGCCACCTTCACAGAGTTATATATAAAGGCCTATTAGAGCAGAGTGAGCGAAGCCCACAGAGATGAATAATCTTACCTGTCACACTGAAGAAAGTATGCAGTCTATGTAAACAGAGACAGGAGGTTTGTGGCCCAACAGTGGTCTTAAAAAACAGTTGACTCCACCCCGAGCCACATGTTTTCTCCTGTAAACAGCACAAGAATAACTGCTGAAAAGCTTGAATTTAAACTTCGAAAACTCTGTTTCACAAGCTTTTGACTGAATCTTCAATTTATGGGGCACTGTTAGGCTCTCAGGGGTCCAATCAACCAGCACTGTGTGTCTGGCAGACAGCAGCGGTTTGGAAACTGTTGTGCGCTCTTATTGTGAGCACACCTTCTCTTGACAACAATGGCAAATGACAGCAGGATGCAGGAGCCGTCACAACCAGTATAATGCAGCTGGGAATTTTCGCCATCATTTAGACAGTCGCACAAGCATCCCAGTCATCATGCAGTGACCTTCTTTTTGGCTCTGAGGGCTGGGGGCCCTAACCGTCACAGACAGGCTGTCTGCACCATGCATCTAAAGAAGCAACCTGTCAACAAAGCTTTTGTTCTACCGAGTGCCTTTTACTCCTAAATGTCAGCAGGCATGCTACAGTGACAATTCTATAGGTTTCATCAGGGCTCGACTGGGACAAAAAATCGGCCCTGACATTTTTGGCTTAGAACAGCCCATCATAATTAGTGGAGCACAGCCAACCAGTAATATTTGTATGTGTTCTGTGAAGGAATGTATTTTACTATTATCATATAATAATTATCAAATAATAACAGCATCATATAAAAAAAAAAAACTTTTTGAAATTTACAGTGAATCATTACTTTAGAAGCCTATCGGATAACCATTTTGGAAAACAAATAAGTAAATGTACACATACTGTAGTTGCAGCACTTTTGTCTACTCATATGTATTTTCTGAATTTGCCTGATATAGCAGCTCAATTCTAATTCTTCAGGTTGAAAGGTGCTGCCTCCTTTAAAAAGCTATAACATGCATTTGGATTAGGCTAAAAATAGGGCTGCTTTGTGAACTCATGCACATCAGCATTTGACACTTACTGTGTCTTACAGTGGGCATATCTTTTGCTAATAATACTTTTATACACTTACTTTAGTAAAGCTTAAATTGCAAAGCTTTTACTTATCATTTAGCAGTGTTAAGATCTGTTATTTCACTTGTTTGAGTGTTTTTAAAACATGTTGAACTGCAACATAGAGGCTACAAATTCAAACTACTATGCAGCCTTTCAACACACCTTTAGACTAAATAGCTAAAATGCTATGATGTTGCCTAAAATGGACACTTGCTGCTCATCCAACACTTCTCAGCCTTTTCCGTTTGCTATTTTATCAGAAGAAGATTTGGTACATGGCTGCCAGATTTTGGGAAGTATGCAAATATCAATAAATACTGATGCTAATCAATCACCGTTACTCATCATTCTCTACCTGCTTATGTACTACACTTTCCCGCTCAGTCTGTCCCTCGGGTTCTCTGTCAAAAGCCTGTATCTCGGGCTGCTCCTCTCTCTGTCAGCTGCTGCTGTGTTCACCTACAACCTGCTGTTGCTGGAGCACTGCTGTCACAGAGGATGTGGAGGCTACAGCAGCGAACATGTCTGTGATCTTAGCACATTTTGCTAAGGTGTCTATAATGTGGCTGGTTGATATTAATGCTGATCTCACCTATCTCAATCTGAAAACAGAACAGTGGTCACCCTAGGATTTTGGAGTAAAATTAGTTAAATAAATCTATTTTGTGTTTTTCAGTTTTGTCTTCAGAAATGTCTTCAGCTAGGCAACTGTTAGGGGTCACACAATACTATATTTTTATGTACAATACTGATTGATACTGCAACTTTGATTATTGGCTAATACAAATACCAATTTGTTACCTTTTTCCCCACTCCTAAACAGCTGTTAAAAATATATTTTAACAACTGTGTGCATGCACCTTGCTTAACCATTAAAAATAACACCATGATCAAACTGTAAAACAAATAGTTTACTCCCCTAAAGGATGAAAAACATGACTAATCAGCATCATTCAAACATGTACAATGAGATGTAAAGTGCAACAATTTAGGTACGCATTTGTGTGATTATTTAGGATAATTGATCCGTAGTGGGGGGGCTGGTCTATCCCACCTGAGAAATGACGCGTTGACAACAATTACACCACCAGCCAAGCACACAAGAATAAAATAGTATATAATAGAGTGGTTCCCAAGGAGAGCAGCTGACCCTCAGTCTGAAGGAAAATGAAATGGCTGACCTCTAAGATAAAAAAAAATGTGTTTAATACTTACACTACTGAGAAAATGTTTGTAGCATCTAAGCATTCATAAGCAAATATCCGTGGAGAATTCAAATGTAGCTTTCTCATTTTTTTTCTTTCTTTTAATTGCTGTGGCTTTATTTACGTTAGCTGGCCAGGGGAGTGAAGATAAACAGAAGGATTATCAATACTTACGCTCCAGAGAGACCCTGTGAAAGTGACTAAACTCAATTGAGTAATACCTAAAGGTTGATGGCGAAATAATGCCATAAGTGCATGGCAGTGTTAACTGAGCAAAAAGCTGCATATGAGCTCTCTTTAAACAGGGTGCTTTACTGCTGACATCGGTGGGGCTTCACCTGAGCCTAATCACTCAGGTGAAGTCCTCTCCTGCCAAAGATTAAATTACAAATGATACCTTTTTTGGTCAAAGTATACCTTTTCTGTTCTTCCGATATCTGAGCCAGTTATTTTGGCCAGTAACGAACGGATACTATTTCTGAGTATTGGATTGATGCAGTCCTGGCAAATGTACAGGGCCTTAATTATGGACCGTAATGCAGCCATGAGCACATTGACGACTCATCCAGGAGGTCATAAAAAACCAAACACTTTGTTTTTAATGAATTAAACAATAGTTTAAAAGCTGCAGTTTTTATCCTGTATTGCAATTAGTTGGGTGATCTGAAACATCTGAATGTGCCAAAAACCCAAATAAGAGTGGGGGAAAATAGTGGGCACTGTATATCTGTGACAAAAAAACACAATTTAGTCTACAAAGAACTGCATTTTGGAAATTGAATCTGGAGGATTTTCTTTAAAATTAATTGTCAACAAAGTCATACTTTTTACATGAGGTTTTATGTTTAGACATATTGAACTTATACCAAACTCTGATTCTGTGTGGCTAATACTTTAGCAAGTCAGTTGGCTAACATAAGGTAACATTCTTGCTTGACTGTTAACAAAAAGTCTAATATTATTAACAACCTCACATGTGTTTTTTGTCAAATAAACTTGGTAATTTACTGAATCCATGTCTGTTTTAGTAATGCTCATTCATGTTTTTAAACTATTGTTTGTATTAGCTGCATTTTATGTATCAGAATTGTGTTTAAGGGGAGAAATATTTAGCGCATTGGAGAAATATAGATTGATGAATACCATATGCATGGTCAACCAAGCAATACTTTTTACTCCCATTTCAAATCAAATAATTGTGCATCCTTCTCTATTAACTCTACTCTGTTGATTTTGTTCCTATTCAGTCAAAAGAGCATGTGTGAGCTCAGGCACTCAAGTTGACGTAGAGGCTATATGCAGGCCACTGCACTGACCTTTCTTTGTGCAAACTAGCACAGTCAACCTGAAACAGGAAGGGGCCTTCCCCAAATGTATTTATATACTGTAGCATATAAAAATATTTATATGCTAAGCTTCATTACTATCCTTCAACGGAGGGGCCAAACCCTAAAAAACAGCTCTAGACCATTAAGCCCTTCTCCACCAAACTTCACTGTTGGCATCTTGCATTGTGGTAAGTAAAATTCTCCTGGCATCCAACAGACCCATCCATCAGACTGCCAGATAGTGAAGCACGATTAATCACCCCAAATTTCCACTGCTCCTTAATATAGTGGTGACATTTGGCTGACTTTATATTATGTTTAAAAACGCACTAAATAAAGAAATATCTGTAGTAGATTTTAATATCTACATAGACAAACCACAGGATCCACTAAGTAAAGCATTTATATCCCTTTTCAGATTGGTTTGGCTTCATTTAAAATATAAATATAATTAATTTTGACTCTGGGTGTAAGTATAGATCATCATTCTTCGTCAGACCACTGCAGTCTCAGATCATTACCTAATCTCATATAAAATTAATTATAATCGTAGTATTTGTTTATCCACACCTGTACAGTGTTAAACGTATTATAGCATCCTCTACACCAAGTAGTTTTATCGCCAAGCTACCAGATCTGTATCCTCGAGCGTAAATGGCGCTTGATTTAACAAAAGGTATTCTAATCTGCCTGCAAACAACCATATAGACTATAGAAAAGCACTAATTGTAGCACATTTAGCTTATCTCTACTTCCTGATAAAAAAAAAAACAAGAATAATCCAAGACTTATTTGGCACAATCTCTAAACTAACCAAAAACCAATCAGCTACATAACTCTAGATACCATCAGCCTACAAAAGTAATGATTTCATGAATTTATGGCAAAAAAATAAAAATGCACAAGTAAGCAACTACAAGTGCAGTGCACTGTAAACGCAACTTAGATGCTCAGCACAGTATAACTAGCGCAGATGAGTCCTTCACCTTATTTTACCAGACATTACATCAAGGTAAGATCACTGTTATGCCCTGCTTTTTGGTTGAAAAATGAGGGAAATTTGGTAATATTAGTCATATAGCTGCAAATTGTTTTTTTTTTTTTTATAGTACTTGTTTTTGTGTTGCTATCTGGTTTTGACCAGTGGAGGATGGGTTTCCTCTTTTGAGATTTTTTTTGGTTTCTCTCAAGGTTTCTTCCTCTTGCTCAGAGGGTTTTTTTTCCTTGCTACTGTCACCTCTGGCTTGCTCACTGGGGACTTCGAGTTTCAGCCTTATTCCACAATGGATTAAATTCATTTTCCCTCAAAAAGCTGCACGCAATACCCAATAATGACAAAGTGAATAAAAGTTTTATTTATAAAAACGTAAGTATTCACAGCCTTTGCCCAATACTATGTTCAAATACCGTTGGCAGCAATTACAACCTCTACAGGTCTTTTAGAGTATGATGCTACAAGCTTGGTACACCTATTTTGGGGTAGTTTCAAATATCAAATATTATGTGTGATGTACTTGTATGTGATATATTTTCTGGCCCTATGTTGATTAAAAAAAAAAAAAAAAACTCAAAATCACAACTTGTGAACCAAATTCTCGTTTCTTTAGCCATTAACGGCGCATGTTGTATACCTATCCTGCCCCAGAAACAGAGCTGTTCATCCCAGGCCCCCCTAAACTTCCCAGGCCCCCCTAAATCCAACTTTCAGAGCCTGTCATGTCACTAAGCTCTGCTTCCTGTGCCAAGTTACATCTTCCCTCTCCAGATAGCCTTAATGAAATGTGAATGTGTATGTGTGTGTGTGTGTGTGTGTGAGAGAGAGAGTGAGAGAGAGAGACAGTTGAAAAGGGTGAAAACTCTCTGTATAGTATTCTGGTTTATTCTCCTCTAGGAATTCACTGCCAGTATATTAGTAGGGCTTGCAGTAGATGGAGGCAATGAAATTTAACGCAGACATTTAACACCAGGTCAAGTCTTGTGCAAGCCTCATTTGTGGCAGTAATATGATAAACAAACGCTTCCAGCTTGGAAAAGGGGCCTTTTGCCCCCTGTTACAGTATAAAACAGAGCTGTAAAAAGATGGAGAATTTTATTCAGAGCAGAGCAGTTCAGGTTTTTATTTTCTCTTCAAAATAGAGAAGCAGTAGTGCTGGCCCAGTGAGTCAGGCAAGGGAGAGATGGGATTTAAATGGGTCAGCGCTTTAGTGTTCTTCTAGACCCCAGAGGCATGCAGAAAGTGCTATCTGAGCATACTGTGGTAAATAAGCTGGCAGAAATGCATTATGGAGACTCCAGTTTTGAGTAAAACCTCTGCAGCCTTAGCACGAAGGGCACGTGCCAAATGAAGGCACCAGTCAGCTGAGCCTCAAAATGTGTTTTTACAACACCAGCATGTATTATAGATATATATCTCTATCAATAGAGCAAACACTATGATGGAGGTGGTCCCACCAATGTTAAACTGAATTGGGCAATTAGGAGGGCAAGGTGGTACTTGGAAGTCTTGGTCATCCTCTTCCAACCAATGTCAGACATTTGACATCTGTGTGACATGTTGCATTGTCTTGCTGGAAGATCCCGTCCACCCCAGGTAAAAGAATCAGCATGTACATGATATGCAAAGATGGATTTATACCCAAATCAGTTGAAAGTGCCCTCCGCATGGATGAGTGGGCCCAGAAAATGCCACAAAAACATTCCCCAGAGCATAATGTTGCCACCTACACGCTGCTGCTGTCAAGTAGGAAGCAGTCATAATAATAATGTAACTTGAATGTATATGTGTATTGTAACATTGCACTGTCCCTTCCGGTAGATCACCTTAAAATCAAACTCTTGAAGTCGCAGTGTCCATCTGGTTAATCGGGATGATGGATTTGGATGGTTAAACACCCAAGTAAGTGCGGCATGGTCTGTGACCACCTCAAAGTGTGTACCCTCCAGGTATACTCTCCATTTCTCTATGGCCCATACTACTGCCAAACACTCCTTCTCTGACACAGCATATGCCTTTTCTGCCCCATTGAACAACCTAGAACCATAGGCTATCACATGTTCTTCGCCTCCTTCCTCTTGAGTCAACACAGCCCCAATACCTGTCTCGCTTGCATCAGTTTGCACTCGAAATGTTTGATTAAAGTTTGGTGGTCTAAGCACTGGTGCACACAGGAGGGCTTTTTTAATGTCCTCAAAAGCTCTTTGACACTCCTCTGTCCAGCTCCACCTTATACCTTTCCGCTTCAATGCATGCAAGGGTGCTACTCTCATTGAAAAATTAGGGATGTAGCAATGGTACCATCCTGCAAGACCAAGAAACCGCTGAACCTCCTTGACATTTTTTAGAGCAGGAAACTCACTGATGGCTCTCACCTTCTCAGGATCAGTCTGGATTCCATTAGCAGAGATGACATGTCCCAAAAATGTGAGTGATTGTCGCATCAGGTTACACTTCTTCAGGTTTAGCGTTAAACCAGCTCGCGCCAGACACTGAAATACCTCCTCAAGGTCTTTCAGATGTTGCTTCTCACTCCTCGAATACACAACCACATCATCAATGTACACAAAACTGTTCTTCCCTTTCACTTCTTTGAGGACATTTTCCATCAATCGCTGAAAGGTAGCTGCAGAGTCTGAGTCCGAAAGGCAAACGTAGAAACTCAAATGTCCCCTCGTGTGTAACAAAAGCTGTCTTCTGTACACTTGTGGTGTCCATGCTCACCTGCCAATACCCGCTCCTTAAATTAAGAGTGCTAAATACAGATGCGCCATGCAGTGACTCTAGTATTTCCTGGATCTGTGGCATTGGATACGAGTCCAGATATGTCTTGCTGTTCAGAGCACGGTAATCTACACAAAAGCGCATGCCTCCATCCTTCTTCGGTACCAGCACCACCGGTGACGCCCACGGAGAGTTAGATGGCCGAATAATTTCTTTATCCACCATTTTCTTGATGGTTTGACTGTTTACCTGACGACGTGCTACAGGGACCCTGTATGGTTTTTTCCGAATTGGTACCTCATCTGTGGTTATGATCTGATGTTGTACGACTTCTGTATGTCCCATCTCATCTGTACATACGTTTGGCCACCCAAAGAGCAAATCCTCCAGTTGTCTGCGTCCTTCTCCTGACACATCTGCCTCACTTACCAGATGTTGAATTTGAGACACTGCTTCTGTTGATATTGTGGGGTTGGGTTGAGCAATGCACAAATGCAAGTATGCAGAATTTTCCTGATTCGGAGCAGTTTCCGAGAATGTAAACTCCTGTATGACACCCCGTGGATCGGGCAAACTCTATGTCAGTTTATTAAAGTTGATGCTGATTTCACTCGCTGACAGAAAATCCAGCCCAATGATCAATAGAAATACTAGGTCAGCGTCAGACATGATGTACAATGACAAGTGGAGCTGTTTCCCATGTAAAAAAACACTGCCAGTGAGTTTTTCCAAGTGCTCTCTGTACTCGTCCATCAGCAAGCATGAACGTACGGCCTCTACTGGGTTGCCAGCTTTCTGTCGGTTGTTTTATGCTTCGCCAATAAGACTCTTTGTTGAGAGAGTGGGTGCTCCCAGTATCAACCATGGCCTGGCAGTGGTGTAAGCCAATAGTGACCCGTAACTTCAGGGAATGAGGTTGCTTTGGTTGTACGGCAGCATAATGATCTTGTGCTCTGTTTGGAGGTGTTTTTCTTTTTCCCCCCATCTTGGTTAGCCTGTGCCCAATATGCTCTGGCTTGAGAGAGGTCCTTCTCAACAAGAGTACCAACTCTGACTAACTCCTCCACTGTTTTTACTGTTCCTCGTAGAAGGCTAGCCAGTCTGGGGTTGCAGTTCCTCAGTATGCCTTGCATTATTTCCTTCTCAGGCATCCTTTTTCTCCACCTGAGGCAAAGGGCTTGATACTGATAAGCAAAATCTCTGATACTCTCCTGCACACCTTGTTTTCTTTCCCGGATCCTCTTCTCAGCCTCAGCTTCATAGTCTTCTGACAGAAAAGCACGTAAAAACATTGCTTTGAATTGCGTCCATGTGGTCACGTCCTCTCTTTCTGCTGACCACCAATCTTTAGCTGTCCCAGCTAACACAGACGTCAGGGTTGCAAGTATCTCCACATTGGCAAGTGGATGGACTGCTAGGAACTCTTCACAGAGTTCCAGGTAAGCAATGGGATCTTTCTCATCCTTTTCTCCTCCAAAATGTGGGAACTCAACTTTTATAGGAGGCCTCATGTGCATGAAAGTGGTGCTTCCCAGTGGTATATCCGTAGGTTGACTAGCTGCAGTAGGTCTACTACTGACCCGTGGAGTTGAAGTGAACACAGCCTTCGCTTGAAATCTTGCCTCGAGCTGCTGATCACGTTTCAAACATTCGACCACAGACTGTCACAGAGTTCCTGAATCTGTAACACCAGCTGACTTCTTGTACTTTGACATTTTCTTTCCATGAGGTAGCGCAATTTTTCAATATCTGCTTGATGCTGTTCTTTCAGTTCTCTGCATCGATCTTCAAACTGCTCAATTCTCCCCACAAACCTTTCCTCTAGTGAAGACAACTGGGTTCCAAACTGTTCCACTTTTTTAAAAACATCCTCTGGTATTTCAGGTGGTGGTGGTGGTAGGGGCAATTCCTCCACTTCAACATTTTCTTCCTTCACTTCATGATTAGACTCCTCATCTATGTACAACTGGCTGAAGGTATGGATGATTTCATTGATAGGCTCACGTCGGGTTACAAATGGGCCTGCAGTGAAATCCAGTGGAAGGTCAGCCTCATCCATTTCCCTTGGCTGAGTATCTGTCATACTGAATACACAATAACACCAAACCAAGTTTTAAATGTAACAAACAAAGCCTTGGCCCCACGTTGGGCGCCAATCTGTAATGGTCTAGGCTCTAAACCCCTACACTGATAAAAAAAAGTCAGGGTTCCAAGGCATACGTTACTTGTGCTGAATTAACCACTCTTCCACCAGATAGTATAAGCAAAGCATGTATTGTATAGTATGTGCCACAAAACCAACCCACTCTCACCACCGGATTCAACCTACAACTCAACACAAAGTATAAAGGGCTTTCTCAGTTCATAAAGAGTCCGTAATTAGATCCTCCTCACCGGTGTTGTAGCTTCCGAGTTTGACCAGTCCATAGATCCCAATCAGAAAGTGGAAATAGCTGGAGGTACTCTGGATTGTTGTATGAAAAAAATTAAATAATGTCCGTTTCCTGCAGCTTCACCAGTTGATAATTCAAAGTACTTATAATATTCACAACGCGCCCAGAGACCGTCCACTCCTGTGAGTCCAAGTGATAATGTGAGGTGATAAAAACAAGAGCATAATAAAAATCCTTATTGAGCTTGAAAACCAGGTTTTCTCAATATAGGCCTTGGCAAAGGCATCAAACCTCAGTGAATCGTTTGCATGCTGCCTACCTAGGAAACTCTTCTTCTTTTATACCCCCGCTTAAGCTAAAGTAGCTCCCTACTACCCCTTGTGGCTGGAGCTGGAATTTCTAACATAATTGTATCCAAGGGACGATGGTTACAGTATATAAACACATATAGCAGTGCATGTTTACCTTGCTATGATTTATACACTGTTTCAAACAGCTACCTCATGCTTCCTTCTGTAATCTGACAGTGCCTATAGATGGAGGTGGAAGAGGGGATGGTGATTGGAAACTAGCAGGCCCATCTTTGTCTACTACAAATTTTCAAGCTTTCAAGAGACCTGCTACAGCCTGGCCCAATACTGTTTTAGTTTCTTCTAACATCACCATTTACGGCCTTTCTGGCATATTCCTTAATCCAGAATTATGGCCAGATTTAAATACCAAAATAAATCTTGATTTGTTCCGATCCTAGATCATGTTAAATATCATGTTAAATGTTAAATACTACACCATCCATCTTGGCATTAAAATAATACTGCCTGACCCTCTTTGTAAAGCATGGTCTCTTTTTTGCTTGTGTATTTGTTCTGAACATCCTCTAACTAGTAATGAACATCCTTCAAACCATAAATCACTCTTACGTGTTCATGTTCATTCAATGTTTACTCTTATGCATCTGTAGTTAATTATGCCATTAACTGCTTTTGTTAAGGGTACTGCTTCTATTTTCTATTCTTTCGGTCATAGTGACACAATGTCAACCAGATGCTAACAGATATATTCTTCCTTTAAAGTTTCTTTTAGTCACAAATGACAGCCACAAGAAGGCAATTATGAGAGTAAAATTACTTCTGTACTGTTATCAATCCAGTCAGAGAGCCAAGGGAACAGTTAAAATCCACCATGTAATAGGGCTCAGTTAAACTTTTCTCCTGGGCCCCGACCAAGGCTGCTAACCTTGCTATTAAAGGCCCTGACAAGCTTTGTCAATGCAGTCTGTTGAATGCCTTGAGTGACAAGCGATCGATACTCTCCACTCTCCCGGGTCATCGGTGGTGACAAGGGACTAAGTAATAACACAGCCCTGACTCCCTCCTTTAACTTAAATGCTTCCCCTGCCACAATATTTCTTTTTGGTCTCAGGGCTTGCAAGCTAAATTTTGTTGTCGATCAATGGGGAAGACGGGAGACAGGGAGCGTGGGAGAGGAGGAGGAGAAGGGTGGAGAGCAGGTCTGTGAGAAACGCCTGTGTGTGTGTGATGACAGCTGGGCCAAGACAGCGCGCAAGAGGGGGGTTGAGGGTGGGGGGTGTGGAGACCTCAGATAAATCGAAAATGACTGGCTGGCGAGTTGTAATCTGCCAGCACCGAGCCCCCTGTAGCAACAAGCCAAATGAAAAAGCATGCTGACAGGCCACAGAGATGGAGGGCCTTTGGTTGAGAGCAGGAGGGAGGGGAACAAAACAGAGCAACAGCAAGGGCAAGTGCAAAGAGAATCAGGAGTATTGTAAGAAATGTACTCCTGTTTTTCTACTTAAAATGTAATGAAGCATCCCAAGTTCATAATAAGGATATAATACACAGACCTTTGGGATTTCAGTGCTAATGCACTCATGCACAAATAACAACAATAATAATATTTGTTAATACTATTATTATTTGCAGAAGTAGTAGTAGTTGTTGTATCAGTAATAATATAATGTGATTATGGTATCACAAAAGAAAGAAATCTCTCACATTTACAACACACACTTGGATGAAAAATTGTTATGAAGGACTATTGAGAGATTTTTTGTTTACAGTGTGTTCTGCAAGTATCAAAGTGTAGGAACTGACGTGTTTTTTGTTTACAGTGAGTTCTGCAAGTATCAAAGTGTAGGAACTGACATGTTTTTTGTTTACAGTGAGTTCTGCAAGTATCAAAGTGTAGGAACTGACGTGTTTTTTCATTTAAACTGTTCAAACAGGCAAGGTTTCTGGGAAGCTGCAGAGGAGCAGAGCGAGGTCCAACATTTGCATATTCTATGATTTTAGACCAAGATCATGGCTAGTCAATCTTGTGGACATTTGGCCCACATCAGTCCACAGATCATGTGGTGTACACTGTCCCTTAACATAGCTACAACTATCAAAACCTTATCAATTATCAATTTTTTTATTTCTACATTAAAAAGCCTCCCTCAACCCCCCAGTCAGGCCCTATATGTAGAGAAATGTAACAGATATATTACTGGGCACACTGTATGTGCACACACAGCCAGACACAAAAGAAGCACAGATCAATCCACAAATCAAATCAAATGGTGTATTTTTTAAAAACTATTCATGGGTGTGTGGGAGCTCATAAATACACATGTAGGTCTCATTGAGTAGAACATCAAAATGCATCTTAACATGCTCAGAGACATTTTCATTCTTCCTGAAATTTTCAAATGACAGAATCAAGCCTTGTCTGCTCATTCAGTGCCACTCTTCACTGCAGAAGGGAAATAAAATGCAAGAACGATGAAAAGAAGGAAAAGGGGAAAACAAAATCAGAACAGGCAAAGCCCCATTCTTCTTCATTTCAAGACTGCATGGCTCTCTTGCAGACTGTTTCAGAGAAAGCCATCTACTTCGCAGCATGCAGCCAGTTTCCTGCCCGGGCTCAATATCCCTCCTGCTGTCCTGCTTTCCTGCCCACCCAACAGGCTATTGAGGAAATAATGGCCGACAGCCAATCATTTGCAATCATTTGAGACAGACAAGGAGAGTCTCTTAGTAAACATTGCCAATGAGATCTATGACCCTGCAAGTGCCAAACTGACAAAGCAATTAAAAGAAGCAATATACCAGTTAGGGGAAAAAAGATTACATGCTTAAGGTCAATATTAAAGATGCCAAATAGAATTCATTTTAACACTAATGTGGGCTTAAGCTCTAAGCACTGCCCTAAGATAATACAGAAACAGATATGCACACAAACACCTGAAATAAAAAGTGGCAAATTATTCATCTAAAAGATGTAGTCTGGATGTTGTACATTTTCTTTTCCTGTCTGATTAGGTCTTGTGCATTTGTGTAGGTTTTGTGTATCTGTGGCACAAGTGTGTGACCCCAGGAGTTTTACACAAACATTGCTTAAAATTGCCCATCTTATCAGCCCCAAGAAGCACACACACATTTGTGTCTGTGAATTGTGGGGGTGTTATGCATTCATTTCCTGTAGACCTACCAAAATCTTAATCAGAACTAGTACCTAACCTTAACCTTGCCCTAACCCCAAGCCTAACCTTAACCATATGCTGATGTTAAAATATAATGATTTTCATTACAATGTAATCAAAGTGCCTTGCAAAAGGATTCAGCCCCCTTTAACTTTTCAACATTTTGCCACATTTTAGGCTTCAAACATAAAGATATGACATTGTAATTTTTTGTGAAGAATCAACAAGTGGGACACAATCGTGACGTGGAATGAAATTTATGGAAAATTATGGATATTTTAAACTCTTTTTAGAAATAAAAAAGTGAAAATATTATTTGGCCCCCTTGCGTTAATACTTTGTAGCGCCACCTGCAAGTCGCTTGGGGTATGCCTCTAACAGTTTTGCACATCGAGAGACATTTTTTAAATTTTTGTCCATTCTTCCTTGCAAAACAGTTCGAGCTCAGTGAGGTTGGATGGAGAGTGTTTGTGAACAGCAGTTTTCAGCTCTTTCCACAGATTCATGATTAGATTGAGGTCTGGACTTTGATTTGGCCATTCTAACACCTGGATACGTTTACTTGTGAACCATTGCATCGTAGATTTTGCTTTATGTTTTAGATCATTATTTTGTTGGAAAATATATCTCCATCCTAGTCTCAGGTCTTTTGAAGACTCCAACAGGTTTTCTTCCAGAATGGTCCTGTATTTGGCTCCATCCATCTTCCCATCAATTTTAACCATCTTCCCTGTCCCTGCTAAAGAAAAGCAGCCCCAAACCATGATGCTGCCACCACCATGTTTGATTTTGGTTTCATCTGATCAGAGCACCTTCTTCCACATGTTTGGTGTGTCTTCCAGGTGGCTTGTGACAAACTTTAAACAAGACTTTTTATGGATATCCTTGAGAAATGGCTTTCTTCTTGCCACTCTTCCATAAAGGCCAGATTTGTGCAGTGTACAACTGATTGTTATCCTATGGACTTATTTTCCCACCTCAGCTGTAGATCTCTGCAGTTCATCCAGAGTGATCATGGGCCTCTTTGCTGCATCTCTGATCAGTCTTCCCCTTGTTTGAGCTAAAAGTTTAGAGGGACAGCCGGGTCTTGGTGGATTTGCAGTGGTCTGATACTCCTTCCATTTCAATATGATCGCTTACACAGTACTCCTTGAGATGTTTAAAGCTTGGGAAATCTTTTTGTATCAAAATTCGGCTTTAAACTTCTCCACAACAGTATCTCTGACCTGCCTGGTGTGTTCCTTGGTCTTCATGATGCTCTCTGCGCTTTAAACAGAACTCTGAGACTATAACAGAGCAGGTGCATTTATACGGAGACTTGATTACACACAGGTGGATTCTATTTATCATCATCAGTCATTTAGGTCAACATTGGATCATTCAGAGATCCTCACCAAACTCAAGGAGTGACTTTGCTGTGCTGAAAGCAAAGGGGCTGAATAATATTAAAAAATATTTTAAAAAGTTTAAAATATCCAATAAATTTCCTTCCACTTCACAATTGTGTCCCACTTGTTGTTGATTCTTTATAAAAAAGTACAATTTCATATCTTTATGTTTAAGCCTGAAATGTGGCAAAAGGTTGAAAAGTTCAAGGGGGCCGAACACTTTTGCAAGGCACTGTATATGACCAGGTTTTGGTCCCCTCAGTGTGGCTTACACACCTGATATACACATATACACACACACACACAAATAGGTGACAGAGATACAATTGAGGTTTACAATTAAACTTTCTTATTTTATGAAGTAGGTAGAAGTATGCAGAAAGTAAATTATAAATACATAAGCTTACTTTGAAGCCAGATAAGAATTTTTTTTTAAATCTGAAGTGGAGAACAGACTTAAAAGCGCTGTTGAGCATATGGAGGGGGGTTAAGGAGATTTTTAAACTCACAAGCACATACCAAAGACAGGGAAAAAGTTACACAGCAAGGATTTTAGAGACACAAAAAACATGACACGTTCACTGTGTACTTTTCATTTCATCAACAAAAAAAAAAACATTTACCCAACAGAAATTTTAATGACCGATTAAGCCCTTCAACATTAAGAGCGTAAAAAATCCCTCAACAGTGGAGTGGAGTTACAAATAAAATTAAAACAACCAATCACCATTTCTGTATAAAAAAACATGAAATGAAATAAAAGGTAAGGTTCTTCTAAAGAAGGTTTTGCTTTTCCACTGACCTGCAGGTGGTGCTAAATAATCACCATTGAGACATATGCATGGCAAACCAATGGCGAAGAGTGAAGAGAGTGAATGGTAAGCAAAGATGATTGTGAAACTAGACAAGAACTATTTCAGCACTATACATTAACAAGAAAATAAGCATAACAGATCACTAACGTAAAGCATATTTCTCAACAATAAAGCAAAAATCTTGACTGCTGAATAACAAGGGTTGAAATAAACTTGCATGTGTACTTTTGTGTTTATTTTTGCCATAACATGCAGTCTTTCTATCAAGAGGAAACAAGACATTGCTTTGTATATACAAAAATCAGTGAAATAATAATACAAATATGTTTACCTTTCTATATTACCCCGCTATATTTTTACCAGCAATAAAAAGCATTTTAACTCTGAAAGGACCAGGACAAGCAGGCATAGGAAAAGTAAACATTCTTTAATTCAATGCAGTGGTTAATTAACAGGTTTAGTGAGTAGAAGAAACTCCAACCTCTCCAAGCACCAAACTTATGAGCTCTGGCCCACAGGAAGACTAACACAAACTGTGCATATTAATGGTGCAAAATTATTAATTATTCAAAAACGAAACAGATTTTCCTCCACAGTCAGCGCCGTAAGGGAAGGCTGCTCCTGGCCCTGGGTTTCTCAGCCTTTCTCTAGCATTCCATGGTGGGCGGGACAGCGCAGGGATCCTCTGTGACTCGCTTCCCGGAGCCAGCTGTATGCACTACGGCATCGCCTCAGTCCGCTGTAGAGGAGAGAGAGAGACGAGAGAACGAGCACAGTAGACGTGGTAGCATTGAGTCTCGGTCAAGAGTGCCTCCCTGACTGAGGGCTGGAAGCGTTTTTTAATGCCGCCGATTCAGCTCAGGGAAGCAGCAGCAGCTGGGCCCCTTATCAGCCGCCAGGCGTGGTTGGTTTCTTGCCCTGCCCCCGGGACCATGTTGGACAGGACGTTGGCTGTCCAAAAGTGAACTGGGTGCTGAACTTCCACCGCCGCCCAAGAGGCCTGCAGCCGGTGTGGCGTCAAGCGGCAGGATTGGCGAAGACACGCCAGAAAGGGGGTCTCTGGACACCCAGCATGCCGGCAGGCGGGAGAGGGCATCTGCGTTGCCATGCAAGACTCCTGCCCCCAGCTACACCTGGAACGAGAAGTCCTGTAGGGAGAGGAACCAATGGGTGACCCTGGGTTAGAAGCCTTAGCCCGGGTTAGCCACTGTAGGCATGGTCCGTGACTAGGACAAACAGCCTACACGTGAGATAGAATTTGAGTTCCTCCACAGCCCATTTGATTGCCAGGGCTTTTCGCTCCAGGGGCGCATAGTGATGTTTCACGGGAGTCAGCTTATGTCTGATTTAGAGCATGGGCCCCCCATGCTTGATGTAAAGTAGGCCTGTTTTCCCCAGTAAAAAATGGAAGTAGGCTAAAAAAACAATGATGAATTGATATCTTATTGCTTTTCTAAAACAACTTTCTTTATACTCAACAGGGTCTGGAGAGTACTTTAAAAATGTATTCCATTATTGATTGCTGAGTACCTCTTAAAAAATGTAACTGAACCTAATCCAAAGTATTACTATATTAAAGTACTGTAATCTGATTACTTTCCCTTATGTTTGGATTGCCTGTGTTTATCTAAACAAGACATAAAGAAATAAATGTAAAAAAAAACTAAGAATAATTTATCATACATCAAACACAAAAAAGCAAAACAATAACATTCGGACAAAATACACAAAACCTTTAGGTTATAATGTACCTTTTTTTTACTGTAACTGTAGTTATGTTTTGTATCCTGATTATGTAACAACCTTACATGTATCTCTTTACTATTCAACCCTGATGTTCAATACTGCATTTAAAGTGTAAATCTTTTGCTTTTGCGTGGCTTTTTGAGTCTGGTTCTTCTTGAGGTTTCATTTTGCTCTTATGGAGATTTTCCTTTCCTCTGTCGCCTTTTGCTTGCTCCCAGTGGGCTTGGATCCAGATTTTTTATGAAGTTGACAAAATCTGTTATAAAAGGCAACCTCCAACAAGCATTTCCAGTAGCTGCTTATCAGACCTGCACAACATTCAAGATGAATTTTGGACCATTCCTCCTTACAGAACTCCTTCAGCTCAGCCATATTCCTAGGATGTCTGGTGTGAACAGCTCTATTGAGGTTCCGCAGAATCTATATTGGATTCAGGTCTGGACTCCGACTGGGCCACTCCAAAAGGTGGGTTTTCTTTTTTAAAGCCATTCTGTAGTAGATTTACATCAGTGTTTAGGGTCATTGTCCTGCTGCATCACCCAAATTCTACAGGCAGACAGCCCCCTGACATTATTCTGTAGGATACCTTAATAAATTTGAGAATTCATTTTCCTCTTGATGATGCCAAGCAGTCCAGGCAGCAAAGCAGCCCCAAATCATGCTCCCACCACCGTACTTCACCGTTGGGATGATGTTTTCATGTTGGTGTGCAGTGCCCTTTTTATGCCATAGGTAGTGCTGTGTGTTCTTCCCAAACAAGTCAATCTTGGTTTCATCAGTCCAGAAAACATTTTCCCAGTAGCGTTGTGAAGTATCAAGGTACTTATTGGCAAACTTGCAGTGCAGTGATGTTTTTTGGAAAGAAGCGGCTTCCTCTATGGTGTCCTGTCATGGACACTATGCCTGTTTAATGTTTTGCATATGGTTGACACATGAACAGAAAATGTTAACCAGTTCCAATGATTCCTTCAAGCCTTTAGCTGTCACTCTAGGGTTGTTTTTACCGCATGACTTTACAAAAGTGCAAGTCACCCATGCTATGTAAACTAATGCTCTTTAGTCTGGAGAAATTGGCATCCATGATTTTCAAAAAATTGGCTTGGGTCCAGAGAAGGTGTTTTCAAATCCTATGTTTATAAATGTTTTTACTTTGCATGGTAGAGTTATAATTTGTCATTGTGGATGCATTGACAGACAATGGTTTTTGGAAGTGTTGCTTAACCCATTCAGTGATTTCCTCTACAAAAAGATGTCTGTTTTTAATGCTGTACCACATCAAAGATCATCGCCATTCATGACAGATTTTTAGCCTTGTCTCTTGCATAAAAACAAATCTGTATTTTTTTTTCAATCTTTTAATGATATTGTCATGAGGAAACCCCAATGTTTTTTGCTATATTACATTAAGAAACATTTTTTATAAAACATATATTTTATTTGCCCACACAGTCTTTCTGTCCTGCTGAAAAATGTTACTAACCTCTTGCCAATTAACCTTATTAAGATATTTCACCAGGTTTATTTGTTGTTTATTAGTATTACTTTTCTTTCATTAGTTTCTGTTTTCTGCTATGGTGTGTTTGTACTGCTGCAAATTCAGAATAGGGTTCAATTGCACACTATTGCAGTTTGTTTTTAGGTGCACAGCTTCCTAACGTCTTTGGAAACCAGGCTGTACTAAAGGTTATGACATGAGGGCAATGAAACCATTGTGAATCTTCAGAATGGAAGTTTAGTGTAGGTGTAGCTCTAGTAGGCATTGAAGGAAATGTAGTCTGAATCTGTTAACCTTGCAATGGAAAAGAGAGAGGGAATTAAATCACTCATGTTGCTTTTGATTCTGATCTCTAACAGAAAACATTCTAATAGACTGTAAGCTGAGAGTGAGTTAGAAAAAAATAAATTTAGGGGTTGTTGCAGTCCTATTCGAGTAGACAAGGAAAGATGGGGGAAATCAGTGTCCACATATGCTTAACAAAGCACAAATCATATTTACACAACAATATGCTCCAGCGTAGAGCAAAATACTCTACTGCTCTTAAAACACTGACAAAATGTATCAGCAAACGCACAAATGCAAAAACACACATACACACACTAAGCATTCAGACCCTTTTGGCACAATCACATACACACACACCACACAAACAGGAGTACCATCAAACTCATAATGCTCTTTCCTTGCTTAAGCCACAGCTCTGCTCTGACAAAGCAAATGATATGTTGTTGGATAGTGAGGATAGACTGCAGGCTGCAGAGTACGTAGTGTACTGCAGGTTACGTAAGACACATAGAAAAGTAAATTTATGTAAGCAACACATAGCAAGACATTTTAGTAAAAATGTATGTACATCACCCCGTTATTGCATGAAACGTTCAATAATGCCAAATACATCTCAGAACTTTATTGAAACTCTTCCAGATTTATCAACCATAATTTTTCCATCATCAGACCCAACAGAGCTAGACAGAATAACTGACTGCGTAGAAAATACGCTCCGACTAACTTTAGACAACGTTGCACCTATAAAAATTAAAAAGATGCAACAAAAAAAGCTCGCTCCGTGGTACAACAATGAAGTACGCACCTTAAGACAGACAGTACGGAAATTAGAACGCAAATGGAGAGTGACCAAGCTAGAGGTATTTCACTCTGCTTGGAAGGACAGCCTTAGCAGTTACAGAAAGGCACTTATTAAAACACGCTCAGCATACCTGTCCACACTCATCGAACACAACAAAAACAATCCTAGAGTTTTATTTAACACCAGATGACAAATCCAGATTAAATAAGATAGAAGATTGTGTAAGAGATATTAGACTTTGGATGCTACAGAACTTCCTTCTTTTAAACCCAGATAAAACGGAAGTTCTCCTCCTCGGCCCAAAGGCTGCTCGGACTAAATGTTCAGATTTAATGTTAAATCTTGCTAACTTCTCTGTAGTTCCTGGTTCAGTAGCCAAAAATCTTGGTGTAACAATTGACTCAGATCTGACATTTAATCAACACATAGGTAATATTACAAGAACAGCGTTTCTTCTCCTACGAAACATTTCAAAGTTAAGAAATGCGTTATCTGTGTCTGATGCTGAAAAGTTGATACATGCCTTTATAACCTCAAGGCTAGATTACTGTAATGCATTATTGTCAGGATGCTCCAGCAGGAACCTGAATAAACTTCAGTTAGTTCCGAACGCTGCAGCTGGAGTACTAACTAAAACCAGGAAATTTGATCACATCAGTCCAGTTTTATCAGCGCTACACTGGCTTCCTGTTAAATTCCGTATCGACTATAAAATTCTATTACTGACGTATAAAGCCCTGCACGGTCTCGCACCGGAGTACCTGCAAGATCTAATTTCCTATTATGAACCGCCACGTTCACTCAGATCACAGGATGCTGGTTTTCTAATAGTTCCTAAAATTCAGAAGACTACAATGGGGGGAAGAGCTTTTTCCTACAAAGCCCCAAAATTGTGGAATAATCTCCCAGTTAATGTTCGGGACTCTGACACAGTCTCAATATTTAAGTCTAGACTAAAAACATACTTGTTTAGTGTAGCTTTTGGTTATTAATCTTCTCTTTTAGATAAAGGCAGGAGATCTGGGGGTTCTTGGACACAGAGGTTTATGGTAAACTGAGATGTTGGTGCTGTTGTTCCACCACTTCACGCGATCACACAGGTTTGTTGATGGTGGAGTGGGGGGACCCCAGTGTCTCAGGGTACTCTCATGTCCATGTTACCTTCTGGTTCTCTCCTTTTAGTTTAGGCTATTATAGTTAGATCTGCCAGAGTCACCAACCACACTCTAAAATTCTGAAAATTCATATTCTCTACAGTCTTACTCCTGAGCCCAACTAACTCTTTCTCTTTACTCTTCCTGAGGAAATGACTGTCCTCCTGTCTGTTGAAGGCTGTTGAAGGACTGATCATCGGGCCATCACCCCACCATCACCAGCCAGCTCACCTGTCCATTTACTGCTACACCCTCAGTTACATCACTGTGCCATCCAGATGCACCAGCACTGAGATAGGATGGGACTGTTTCAGCTCACGCCCACTTTACATAAAGACTCAGTCATAGACTGCCTCAGCCAGAGACTGCCTCAGTCATACACTGCCTCTATCTGTGCAGCTTCTAAAGCTTTGCTATCCAGATTTCAAACAGAGACTCCTTTCTTTGGTATTTAGTTCAAACTGTAAATACTGTTTGACCAGAGGAGGATGGGTCTCCCCTTGTGAGTCTGGTTCCTCCCAAGGTTTCTTCCTCCAGTTGAGGGAGTTTTTCCTTGCCACTGTTGCCTCTGGCTTGCTCACTGGGGGATATATGTTATAACTGTTTTCAAAACTCTGTAAAGCTGCTTTGAGACAACATCGTTGTAAAAAGCGCTATATAAATAAAATTGACTTGACTTGACCTGTATGGTCTCTTATAGGTCGGTCTTTCCTATGCCTTCTGGCCAAATGGGCTCCTCCTGGCCATGTCGTAAACTTCCTCGGCTCCAGGCTGTCTCTGGGCAAGTTGTTATCTCCTGGGTGGAGGAGTTCTCGAGCCCAGGGTTGCCTGTCATAAAGGCCCCCCACTGCCGGGATAACAAAGCCAGGACCTTCCCGCGCTCTCCTGGCCATCTGTCTTTTCATACATTCCGAACAGACGCTATAGTGTGTTTGTTTTTAAAATAAAATTCAACAAGAGCTGGATTAACTAAGATAGCTTAGACAAGTATCTCCAGTTTTCTGATGACTACAATATAATGATGAACATAATGATGGAGAGGGGGCATAATGGCCTATAACCTGTGAAGTTTAAAGCCAGTTTTCACCAAGATAAACTTCCTCTGATTCTCCAGATCTCTGCCACTGGCGTGTGTCTTTGTAAGGCTGTCTTAGGTGTGTCTAAGTCAAAACTGTATGAGCTTAATTCAATCTCCAGTACCCTGAAGGTTAGCAATGTGATCTTTGTTGGAAAGCGCACATCATGCCCCACTGACCTGTGAAGCTTGGTTTCATCACAGTTATTTACGTTAGCATTATTAAAAGCTGCACAGCATTTTCTTCTCCTTTGGTTTTTAATGATGTCGTCATTAACTTTCATTAGTAAGTGTCAATTTTTAAATATCTGAACCTGTGCAAGCCCTAATAAAAACAGTTTTCTCATACATGATGCAAAATAGCTTTTTGCACTAGTGGTGACCAGTGTCATCCAGTGGGTGATCTTTTTATTTGCCCTTTAAACATTATAAGTCTACCACTGTATGCACACGGATGAGAGCATAGGAACAGAAGCATCTGAAGCCTGAAGAGGCACATGGGCCACCCGTTCCCCATGCTTGGAGGCAGATGCAGGGGGAAAAAGGAGTGTAAATCTGTTTCCTCCCATCTCTCATCTTGTCAGTCTCTGTTCAGACATATTGCAATCTCTCCACCAGCTGTTTACTGCCTGCTCACACAGATGGCTGCTTCACTTTGATGTAAACTCAACACTTCTCTATAGCTTTCTCACTCACTCCCCACACTCCCTTTATCTATTCTTTCTTTCTTCCCTTTATTTATCTCAAACTCAAATAGGTTAAGCCATATTCATTTCATAAGAATAAAATAAAAGTCAGCTTGAATTTTCAATTAGAGAATACACAGTTTTATTACAAATTTGTTTATGCTGGAAGCCCACTGAGCAACTCCCTCTCCAGTCGTCTTTCTAATCAAGAAAAAACTGAAACAAAGTGACTCACCGGAACTCGCTAAAATAGCGAACCTACTAGCCGAATCGCCAAAAAAACAAGCCAACTTATTCCAGTCGCTGTTTGAGATGTTGACAGCAAACCTTAAGGCTCAGCTTTCCACGATCCGGGGCGAATTTTCAGCCCAGATGAAACCGGTACTGGCACTTATATCAAGGGTGGACTCTGTGTTAGGTGAACAGCGCAAGCAGAAGAGTCTACTGAATGAACACACTTCACTTCTCGAGGCCATGGAGAAAAAGCTGGCTGACCTAGAGGACCACTCCTGCCACAACAACGTTCGGCTGGTGGGTTTCCCCGAGGGAACGGAAGGCAGCGACCCTAATGGCCTAATTCAAAAGGCCATCAAAGAGTGGTTTTCCACGCTGGCTACCTACAAGATGGAAGTGGAAAGAGCTCACCATGTTTATAGAAGCCAGAAAGACACACACAACTCTCTGCGGGTCTTCATTTTCAAGGGTGATACCCTCTTTATTTATTTATTTATTTATTTATTTTCCTTGTATATTCTTTGTATGCTTGCATGTTTAACGTAAGGTAATAACAGGGGTACAGTGCGACTTCTCGCTGCTGGGCTTAAGCCGGCTGACGTGTCACGGCTCAGCTATATGTTGGGTCTGGAACCGGGGAGGAAAGGTTCTCCTAGTTCCAAAGGGGTTTGTTAAAAAAAATTCTAATAAGGGATTCATGGTTTTATGGCACCCAGGGTTGTTTGTTCTCCAGCCAGTTCTTTTTGGTATTTTACACAGTATCTCATTTATTTACTAATAATATTCCAAGCCTCGTAGTTATATTTTTTATCTTCTCCAGTTTATTTAGTCTTGTTTGCCTTGGTTTTTAAAATCATTAATGTCTGTAGTAACAGTATTATCCTGGCATGTCCAGGGTTTGAATTCGCCTTCAAAGAGAGTCTGTTGCCTAGATATTTTGCGAAGGTAAAGAATAGATATTGCTCTACTACAAGAATCACATCTTTTACATACCAATGTGGTATTAATTATCCTACGTAGAAAATTGAACATATCAATTCTTCATACAGGCACTGACGCATCTGGTCGAATCTCTCATATTGCCACCTCATTGGTGGTAAAAAAAAACTCACATTCATTTCAGTTTATGCTGCTGTTGTGTTTGATAAAGTTAGATAACGTTTTTTGTAACTTTATCTAAATATCTCTCGAAATTTGATTCCCCGTTACTCATTGGCGCAGATATGAATACAAATTAAAAAGTGAAAGTTTTTCAGACATTCATATTCTACAGTCTCCGCAGGGTGAACTAATCACAGTTTAATTTTATATTTCAACAGTTCTATCAAGAACTATACCATTCTCAACTAGGTCCATATCATGATGACCACACATCATTTCTTAGTGATTTAAATTTGCTTTCTTTATCTACAGAGGAAGAGGAAACTTTAGGCCAACCCCTTACATTGGATGAATTGAAAAACTGCATTAACTGCATTAATATGGTCTTAACGGAATCCCTCCAGAACTTTACCTAACGTTATTCCCCCAAATTGGTCCATTCCTATTAGACATGTTTAATAAGTCAATTGAATTGGGTTCTTTTCATAGGGATGCAAACACAGCTGTAATTTCCCTCCTCCTTAAACCTGGAAAACATCCAACTTTACCTACCAGTTATCGTACTTTATTATTAATTGGTGCTGACGTTAAACTTTTCGCGAAAATATTAGCTGGTCGACTGGAAACCTATATGTCTAAATTAATACATTGTGACCAGACGGGATTCATTAAATCTTGTTTCTCTTCGGATAATGTTCGATGATTACTTCACGTGTTAGACCACTCTCCTGACACTGTAACACCATATGCCATTCTCTCACTCGATGCTGAGAAGGCGTTAGATCGTTTGGCTTGGAAACTTTTATGGAATATACTTGAAATAATGGGTCTTGGTCACAAATTCATAAACAAGTTTTGTACTTCAACCCTTCTGCCACTGTCATAACTGGCACAAATTGTTCATCATCTTTCCCAATACTACGAGGCTCAAGGCAGGGTTGTGCCCTCTCTCCTTTTTTGTTTGTCCTTTCCCTTGAACCGCTTGCACAAGCAATATGCTTCTCTAGTGCCTACTTTCCTAATTAGGAATTCTTAATACCCAGCATCACATTTCCCTGTATGCAGATGATATTCTGCTTTTTGTTAACAATGTCCCTCAAACTCTCCCTTACTTAATAACTATTCTGGAAACATATGGCAGTCATTCCAGCTACAAAGTAAATAAGATCAAGTCTGCTTTACTTCCTCTGAATGAACCCATGAGAAACCTCTCATTACAAATCCCTATAGTGGAACACTTTATATATCTTGGCCTAGAAATGTACCCATCTCTCAGAGAATGTAAAATTTAATTTTAATTATATATTGGGACAGGTTAGCAATGATCTAAAAAATTCACATTACAAACACGTATTTCTGTAATTAAAATGAATATTCTCCCCAGACTTCATTTCATTACCTCGATGATCCCTTTATCCCCTCCAACTAATTTCTGGAAGAAACTTAATTCTATTGTTTCATCTTACTAGATAAACGACCTATATATATAAGTATTTAAACCTACAACATTGCAAAACTGATGGTGGCCTTTCACTTTTGAAATTTAAGTTATACTACTATTCTTTTGTCCTTCAAGCTTTAATGGTGTGGCTTAATCCCGATGCATTTATGGCATCCTGTAGAAGAATATATAATCGCCCCCATACACTACAAGATTTTATTTATTCCAATATTTCACTTAAGCACTGTAAAATGAGATATGGACCAATCATCAGCATTTTACTTTCAGTGTGGAGGGACGTAGAAAAAATAACCACCAAGTGGCACAAAAACTTCCCTATTTTTCATAACTATAGTCTTCTTACCGTTGGTAAACCTTTTTCTTTCCCTACATGGCAACAGAAAGGTATTAACACTCTGGGCGACGTTATTGGTGATGCTGGTCTCCAGACATTCCAGGACTTACAATTCTTCTATAATCTATCTGGCTATTCCTTTTTCCTTCATTTACATTTGCGTTCAGCCATGAAAGCTTACGGAGTTCCTTGGAATTCACCATTGTCTCTTCACCCTTTACATAAGTTTTTCTGTAGCAATATGGAAACGAGAGGCCTTGTTTCAACCATCTACAATACTTTACTTCAAGCTACATATAAACCATTAAGTATTCTGACAATTTGGGAAAAAGAACTTTCTGATAATCAAATTGATTGGCAAATAGTCTGGAACAACATTATCTCCTCCTCAAAAAATCCAAATCATCAGTTAATCCCTTATCACTTTGTGTCTAAATATTATTTAACACCCTGTAAGCGTTATCTTATGCATCTCTTATTGCATCCCTTCTCATTTATGTACATTTTGTCATAATGATGCATATGGTACCTTTTTACACATGTTCTGGGAGTATCCCAAGGTGTACAGATTTTGGTCTCTTCTACTCTGTCAGAAATTTTTGGTCTACAATTCCAATGTCACCTCAACTTTTTTCTTCTGAACGACGACTCCTGTTGTAATCTGAACAGTAGAGAAAAAAAATCTGGATGGCTGGCATAACCGCAGCCAAAAAATTACTTTGTGTTGGCAACCATTCCTTGAGCTGGAGACAATGGATTCTTTTCTGTATTGACGTTATCAACCTGGAACTTTCAACTGCCCGCATCTATGGAGCTAGTCATTAATGGCTTGGGAAAATGCTGCTGAGGTGTTTATGGCTCTGCTCTGAACTTGTTAAGTTTTATTTCTGAACACTGTTTTTAATATGACATTGTTTTTGATGAACTGGCCATTACGGAGGGTGCCTCGGGGAGAGGAGTGGGAGTTCGTGGGTGGTATACATAATCACCCCCATCTTTTTTCTTTTTTTGTTTTTCTATATTGCAATGTACATTATTGCTTACAATGTGGATAAAAATTAAAATAAGTAAATAATTGATCACAAAAAAAGAAATAAAAGCAGAACAACAGACTGTAAAGCAATTGGTTTATTTGTAAGATTTCAGGAAAGAAATTGCACTGGTAATTTATGACAGAATAAAACGTTTCTAAACAGATTTGTTTTTAAATGTCTTTTCAACTTTAAAATATATCTATTTAGAAAAAAAGAAATTAAATGATATAACAAAGGAACTACAACAAATTGTAAATCAACTGTTCTGCTTCCAATATATATGTAATTTAGTACATGACAGGACAGAATGTTTCTATGTTCAGAAAGTTTTTAATTAACAACTGTTCCAAGCTGCCCTTTGGAAAGGTGCGGATGCCTTTTTCCTGTGGCTTCTGATGGGAAAAGAGGAAAAATGAAAATAAATTAGACAAAACTCAATACATGCATGACACGGAATAATCAGGTATCTGTCACGCATACGGCAGTTCCTGACACTGACTCGCTTCTGAACTCCATTTACCAAATTGGACATTCGCAGTGCTTACAATCTTGTTAGGATTCGGGAGGGGGATGAATGGAAAACGGCCTTTTTCACCACTAGGGGGCACTATGAGTATCTTGTGATGCCTTATGGTCTCAGAAATGCTCCTTCTGTGTTTTAGGCATTCATTAACGACGTCCTCCGGGATATGTTGGGACAGTTTGTTATTGCTTATATCGATGATATTCTGATTTATTCTCCTGATTTGTCCACTCACATTCAACATGTACGCATGGTCCTTTCTGGCCTTCTTGAGAACCAAATATATGTTAAGGGGGGGGGAGTGCGAATTCCATTCGGGTTCAACCTCTTTCCTTGGTTACATTATCAGTCCCAGTGGTATTGTAATGGATGATAATAAAATTGAGGCTATAGTTAACTGTCCAATCCCCAATTCCATACGTGAACTACAATGTTTCCTGGGTTATGCAAAATTTTATAGGCGGTTTATTCGCAATTACAGTTCTATAGCAGCTCCTTTAACTTCTCTGCTTTAAACGAGATGCTAAAAAACTTAGCTGGAACCCCCAGGCAGATCAAGCATTCAAGAACCTTAAGGAGAGATTCACCACAGCCACAGATTCCCTTTGTAGTAGAGGTTGATTCCTCTAACGTGGGAGTAGGTGCTATTCTTTCTCAACATAGTGGTGACCCTCCAAAATTAAGAACCATCGCCTATTATTCTCACAAATTATCTCCCACCGAACGTAACTGTGGAATTGGTGATAAGGAACTACTTGCCGTCAAATTAGCCTTTGAATAATGCCGCCATTGGCTGGAGGGTACCATCCCCAAAGTAATGGGCAATGCGAGCAGACTATCCAAGAGCTTGGTAAATTTCTAAGGGTCTATTGTCATCATAATCAAGGTGATTGGTTTGTATATTTGCCATGGGCAGAGATGGCGCAGAACACTCTAATTAGTTCTACTACCAATATTACTCCATTCCAATGTATGCTGGGATATCAACCACCTCTTATACCCTGGTCCGGTCAACCATCGGATGTGCCTTCTGTGGAACATTGACTGAGACGAAGCGAGGAGGTGTGGGAACAAACTCATCAACACATAGAGGCCGTTCTTAGGTGGCATAAACATCATGCCGATCGTCACAGAGGTAATACCCCTTCATATAGTATAGGAGATCGAGTGTGGTTATCGACCAGGGATTTCAGGCCTTCAGAGGGATGTAAGAAATTAAATCAGAGATTTATTGGACCTTATAAGATTATTGACAAAATGAATGACGTCACTTATAAACTGGATCTCCCTGCTCATTGTCATGTTTGTTCTTCATTCCATGTTTCTTTACTTAAGCCTGTGGTACCTGGTCCCCTGGATGAGGTCCTGCCTGACGCAGACGCCTCTCTTTGGTTGGTCGACAAGGTCGTCCTTGCAGCCGCTCCTCGTCCCTCCTTGACTCTTTGGGGGGGTGGGGGTGCATACGGCAGTTCCTGACACTGACTCACTTCCGAACTCCATTTCCCAGAATGCACATCCCGATGACGTCACTCCCACATGTCCAAATCCAACCAATCATACACCTTGCGCACGCTCAGCCTCACCTAGTTTAAACTACACACTGCTGTTTGTCATTACAACTCTCCATATAAACTCCACACACACGTTAACAATTTGCGAAGTTTTGCCAACCTTTGTTGCTATTCCGAGCGTTTTCTTCCTGCCTTTCTTATTGTATATTCTGGTTTTGACTCCTTCCGTTTTTCGACTCTTCTCTCTCGCCTTCTCCTACTGATCCTGGTTGCCTGGTTATATCTCCGCTTTTGGCTTTGATCTCCCTTCCGTCTATTCGACTTTCCCTTCGGATCTCCCTCATGACTTGTTCGCCCCATTCTCTGCCTTTCTGGTTACTACCTCGGACTGCTTTCTGGTTTACGATTCTAGCTCAACCCCGTATTGTGTTTGTTTTGCTGCTCTGTTTAACTGCTGACATTGTTAATAACCTCAGCGTGACCGGTAGCTCTGTGGGCGTCGTGCCAAGTTCTTTGTTTCTGACAGTATCCAGCAGTATGTGAACAGAACTGTATCCATATTTGCCCTGCAAGGTCAGTGTAAAGTCTAATAAAAGATCACTTGAGTATTTAAGTTGCATATCTTCTATATAGAACAGCAATGAACAACTTGCATTCATTCAGTATTGTGTGGCTCCAAAATGTTAGCTAAATAAATTATGCTGTGTAAACTATGCAATGCAAAATATTATAAAATATGCATTAGATAAATCCAAACCTGTAAAAAATAATAATTTACTCACTTAAATGTAACACACCTTCTCTGGTGGATGCAACAGGTAGTCCAATGAAAGAGTCACAGATGCACAGGTCACAGATTAACTGCAGAGGTACTGAACAACAAACACACTTTAACACTTTATCATTACAATAAACTAAACTGCTTCATAACTAACTTCATTTTACAAGAGTTGCATTAGCGAAGCAAAACTCGTTACATCGAACAGCACTAAAGTAGACTTACATGACGTTGCTGTTAGATATTTTTGTCTACAGAACTAGGCTGTGTGTATATAACCTATAAAATACAAACCTGTGTTATGTAACATATTAGATTAATTAGATAAACATTAGATTAATCCAAACATGTAAAAGACAAATTTGATTAACTGACTTAAATTTAACCCACCTTCAGTTGAAGCAGCACGGCTGGCTTTCAGGCGTCTTACCATGTAGAGATCCTAGTGAAAATATCATTATATCATTAGCACAGCGTAGTAACTTTGAGTCCAGTGTTTAATGATGTTTTTACTGTTAATTCATTTCAGACTCAGTTTCATGATCACTACATTCCCCCAATATGCAGCTTTATACTATCAAGACATCATAATTATCATTTTAACGCTGGAAACATTTTCAAACAAGGGCATTTACCACCTTCTTTTTTTATTCTCCCGTTCCACCTTAAACAATGCCTGAGTGGCTTAGTAACCTGAAGGGCTAGACTGTAACTGCAGCACTATTTAGGGTGGAACTGCAACATTTAAACAAGTTTTTTTAGCATGTGGTCCAGTGTTAAATTTCTGCTGAACATTAAACATGACTCTTAATTTGTTATAGAAATTAGTTTATTTTACAAAGAAGACATATCAGTGCGTTTGAGAAGCAAAATAAGTTGAAGTTATCAGTGCTTGTTTGGCTTGGTAGCTAGCTAACGTTGGCTAACTAGCATTGCTAGCTGAACTGATTTTACTCTGACTATTTAAAATCACAAATCACAAATAAATTGCCAGCAGTGTCCAACATAAACAAAACAAACATGTACAAAAACACATTTATTACCTTTGCTGAGTCTGAGCTCTGGTACTGTCCGTTGGTCGGTCCTCGCTCTGATTTTTCAATTAACGCTGGTCCTCTGTTCCTCCGCAGTTTACGACGTCTGTTGTGTGTTCCTCCTTGGCTTAGGACCGGATCCGTATAATGACTCTAAACTACATATGGAATCTGACTTTGCTCTGAAACCGTACTAAAGATTTGAAATGAGTGCGAGTGTTTAGCAGATTTCTCATCAGAAAACGCATCTATATCAGAGTTCAGAGTTATGACCCGAACAGCAGACCCACGCCGAATCCGCTAAACGGTTATGACTGCTGTGCGGATCTGCCGGAGGATATTTGAGGGACTATATGGGGACGTTACAGAATGTTCCATGAATGTTTTTTTCTAACGTTCCTGTAGGACAGGAATAGGACCTGTTGTGAACGTCTATAAAGGCCTGGTAACATCCTCCAGCGAACGTTACATACAACGTATGTATATATATATATATATATATATATATATATATATATATATATATATATATGGTTGTAAATATATTTCACATATAGTTGAGAATATATTGCAATATAAATAATATATTTAGATATGATTGTAAATATATTACCATATATTTAAAATATTTTTTCTTTACTGTAAAATGTATGTCAATATATTTTTTTTCCATATGGGACCCCTTATAAAAACTATTTCTTCATACATGATGTATAATAGCTTTTTGCGCTAGTGGTGACCAGTGTCATCCAGTGGGTGACCTTTTTACTCGCAAGTCAATCCTAAGACAATCGCAACACAGGCTTACAACAATAACTTCCAGTTCCAGGCCATGTAACTACAATCTAAAAATCTTTACAAACAAAACTAAATAAATCTAAAGTGGTGCAACATGTTTGTTTTAATAAAGCCGCTACTGCACGCTTGCTTCCCTGGCGCTTAACTGCTACGCAGTCATCTGGCTAGCGCTCACCTTTAACAGCAGCCAAATGTAATGTGTTAAAAATTTTAAATAACTCAAGCATTTAGGTCCCTTTTTATGATAAAACATCATCTCACAACTACATGTGATGCGATTAAATATTCAAGCACATCCCTCAAGATTTGATTAAATACTCATATAATCAAAACACTGATGCAGCTGCTATAAATGCATGAGAGAGCTTGTACCAACTCCCAAATTTACACCACTGTCAATCTCAGATCAGTATCGGTGGATTGATGCTAGGCTTGACTAGAGGGTCAGAAGTGTCCCTGACAACCGTAATTCAAATCCTACTCTCTAATGGAGATAAAGAGGAGGAGATAGAGTAGGAAAAGGACACAAAGAAACGAAACATTTAAAAAAAATAAGTAAAGACTTACCTTCTTGTTGTACAGCTTGACTTGATCATGGTGCCAATGTGTGCTCTCACATGTGTATGTCGGTGGAGTGGGGTGTGGGGGGTTGAGGGTTTGGGAGGTGGGTGCAAAGCGTTAGACAGTTCTTTTCCCAGCTAGGGATGTATTTGCTAATACTAAGACTAATGCTAACACTGCCACTACTGTGGCTGCCGCTCTCATCTGTCTGTGTTTATTCTCTCCATCTGTTACAGGCTTCCTTTGGTCTCCCTCACTCACTCGCTCACTTTCTCTCTCCTTTCACTTTGCCACTGTCCCTGCCTCTCTTCTTTGGCAGGGTGACAGCAGAGCTCCTGAGTTTATTGCGGTTTTGCTTAGGTGAACTGAGGTCATTATTTAAAGATATAAAGATAAGCACAGGGAAACCAACTACAGATGTAGGGCTGCTATGTTCTCAGGACTGTTGGCTGTGTTTCAGCCTCATGTTAAGAGATTTCCAACATGCAAAAAAAATTACTATGCTTTCCACATAAACAAATTAATGAGATCAAGAAGTCTGCACTGTACAAACTAGAATATGGAGATTGGAACACAGCTGCCTGAAACAGAAGACAACTTTAAGGACTCTCTGACAGAAATTCAGTACACATGTGCTAAATCACTCATTACCTGTTCAAGGTGCCAGTATTCAAATACAGAAATCATTATTCAGGTTTTTGCTATGCTTTATCACAGCTAATCAGAGTAAACATAAAAACCAAAAAATTAATTTAATATTTTAACCAGGCAGTAAAGTGTGACAGTTTTAGTACTCCAGCTGATGTCAGATCCAGAAACAATTAAAAGATATACCTCCATTCACAATGCTTCTTCAACAAATGAATATGTTGGCATATCATTAACAGACAAAATATCTCATGTAAGATAACAGCACATTCCCATTAACATAAGCTATATTGCCAAAAGTAGACAAAACTTAAGTGACGTACCATTCTTAGTCCATAATATTATGTCGGCCCACCCTTTGTAGCTAAAACAGCTTTAACTTTTCTGGGAAGGCTTTCCACACGGTTTAGGAGTGTGTTTATGGGAATTTTTTACCTATTCTTCTGGGAGCATGGACTTGTCAAAAAACTCTGCTGAAGCAATGGTCCTTTTACTGGAAGTAAACTCCTGAAAAAAAACCCACACCATAAATCCCCTCCACCAACTTTACATTTGGTTTTTCATGTACATGTTTCTCATGTTCTTATGCACTCATTAATCTTCTGAAAAATGTTTCTAATAGCTTTTATTTTGACTGCTAACATCAGTGCCACCAAAAAAGTAAATCTACAGTCCTTTGCAAAGGTGACAGAAGTACGGAAGTCCATTAATAAGTAAAAGTGCTAGTAAAAATCCTCAAGTAAAAGATGAAGTATCTACTCAAGTAGAAGTATAAAAGTACACACTCCTAAATGACGAGAAAAGTATTTTTAAAGTTTGTAACAGGATAGTTTTTATTTAGGATTAGGAGGACACATCAAGGAACTGACCATACATAAAGCACACTAAAACTGCAAGCACGATCTACAAAACAATCCACTCATCTAGAGCAGCCAGACACTTTACATGTTTAATTACCTTGAGACAATACTGAACACAACAGAAAATAATTGCTTTAAGCAAAGCCAGGGCTACCCACATACTGCTGCAGTGTTAGCACGTCAGGCTATAGACTATCACTAACAGCAGTGCAGTCACTCTACATATTCCAAGGCTTCAACCCTAATATGAAACAGTAACAGCCAATTGGAATACTGGATTCGGAAAAATAAACAGCTTATTTCCAAAGTGGGCAGACCAATTGAAGACAACAATAAATGTAGCTGATGAAGATAAGAAAAAATAACTTAAAAAATGAATTAAATAAATAATTATATAAACAAATAAACAAATCTTAAAAACCCAAACCTAATCACTGTGTGTGAAAGCACAATACTTTGGAGAGCATGAAATATATTTATATATGAGTATAACATGTCTCATGTGTTATCCTGTAGTGACTCAATGCACTAAAGTAATATTAGATGTCCGCTTTGATGAGACAAATATGAGATGTCACATTTTCTCAAAGCTCATGTAAAGCACATTTATAGTAAAACAGCACTGTAAGTACCAAAATCACAATGAACAACAACAACATTTTACATTTGTTTTCGTTTCTTAAACATATTTGTAGTTTGAGCGATCTTGCACTTATGTATGTGTATTAATTCATTAACTCACAATAAGCAACATAAAACACTACCGGACCACTAGAAACCCACACAGAGCTCTCCAAAGGGCAATGGAGCATGACTTTCCTTCTTTAGACATGAAACAGCAGCAAGCAGAGACACACACACTCACACATACACATACAAACACAGTTATCTTGATTCCTCTTAGTCATCAGAGATGGCCCTGATGTACTTCAAGACAGTTGTACTGTCTGTCCAAAACACAGATACTATGTGTTCGTGTTGACTTTATACTTACCTTAAATAGGTTACTGTGCCATATCCGGCTTCACTTGCATCACAAAAGTGACGCAGCTGTGCACACTATACTTTCCCAAAAGATAAAGTTTGAAGCCGTGAGTGATGTTGAAGTCCGTAAGAGTCTCTAGGCTATGCAACCAATGTTTACATGATTGTGCACAAGCATTAGAAATGTCTTGGTCCCAAATAAGGTTAAGCCTACACAGTTCTTGCAGGAGGTGTTTCATTGGAAAAGTTATAGGGGCATCCTGGTCCCAATCCTGGTCGATTATACATTGAGCTGACCATAGACAGAATTTCTTGCCTGGTGCATGGTTATTCTTTGGGGAACACAGGGGACTTAAAGATGTCCTCTTCAGCACACTAATGCACACCAAGGGCCCTTTCCAGAAGTAGGTCTTCAAGGTCTAGGTCCAAGTCTTTCACTCCCTTTACCTTTTCAAGCTCAGGAATGTGAGCTAAGACTGCTCGACTTTTACTTGACCACTTGGTGAGATTGAAATCTCACACTGCACACAGGGATTTCAATTCTTGATGCAAGTGGATATCATGGGCATCTGTATCCACTGCCTTCAGCAAATCATCCACATAAAAAATTATTCAAGACAGTGTTCACTCCTTCAGCTGAGAAGTTGTTTTTATGGTCCCCAGCAGATCTTCTCAAGGCATAGCTTACACAACCAGTTGATGACGTTGCACCAAAGATGTGCACTGTTATCCTGTGCTCCAAGAGAGGATGAGAGATATCTCCTTCATCCCACCACAAGAAACGCAAAAAGTCACAATGCTCTGGCAGTATCTTGACCAGAAGATACATCTTTTAAATATTTTTGCAGAGGTGGCCATTCTGTCCAAAAATCTTAGATCTTCTTGAGACATTTCCACCTTCTCGTATGCACTCTCAGGGAGGTCATGATTGAAGTGTTGAACCAGAAGCTCACTCACTCTTTCTACATAAATTTGGTGGCTGTAAACGTACGGTTTGCCTTGCTCATTAAGACAAGTGTGCTCGTCATGGAGGAGACCCCTAACAACCCAGCCCCACAGGGTTTTGTTTGCAAAAGGCCCATTGCCCTTGCTATTTACCACACTCCATGGCTCCATATGTTTGGGCACATTTATTCCAATCAACAGATCAATATCAGCATTAATACTTGGCAAAAACATATCTTTCAAATGTGACTATTTCTTCAAATGCCTTTGTTTTGGGATATAGTCTTTGCTGACTGAGATTTCTTTCTGTGTATAAATATCTGGCAGTCCAAATAAGTCTCCACCTTCCAAACTGCTTACTTCTAAGCCTTTGATGACAATGCTGTCAATGGGTTTCTCCTGACCCATAGTACGCAAAAGGATCCTGTGGTGCCTCCCCTTTGCTTTCAGCTGTCTTCGGAGACTTTCCGTGCAAAATGTGGCAGAACTACCTGGATCAAAGAATGCATAGGTCTGGACAATTTGATTTAAACTACTTAACTTCACTTGAACAGGTACAATAGCACAACAGTGTGCAATGATCATCACTGGATCCAATGCTTTTCTTTTCCAGTGAGACCAATCCACTATTAATGGACTTCTAAGACCCACAAGAGCTCCTTACCTGGTCTGTGACCATCAAGCTTCTGAATATGCAGGGGATGTTTCTTAGAACACACAGTACGTCAGGCATCTTTTACAACCTTTACTCACATGACCCTTTACCAAACAGCCAAAACAAACACCTTTCTTCTTTAACAATTCAATATGATACATTCATTATGTGACTTGTATAGCAACATCTTCACATGAATATAAGGCGTGTTCCGTTACAGATTGAACAAGAATTTAAACTAATAAGCTTGTCATTAATAGATGGTTTCTTTAACCCTTCTTGCTTGGGAACTTTAATCTTGGAAAATGTAGGTGAATCTGTCACAGCAGTGACAAAGTTACCTTTGCTTTTAAAGGAAAATTTAGAGTCTGACACAAGTTTCGGCTGCAGAGCCTTTTTTGTGGGAAGTGGTTGTTGTATATCACTAAAGAGTGGATCTTGCATGATTCTAGCCTGCTTCTCTATGAAGTTAACAAGATCAGAGAACTTAGCCTTCGTTTGCCTATGCTCGAATATGGAAGTTCACAAGATAAAACAGACCAAACTAAAGAATTTGACAAGTCTTTGCTTTCAAGTTCTGAAAGATCTGAGTTTAGCAGGTAGCAGTAAGAATTATGGAAAGTGATATTCTGTAACATTTTTACAGAATTGTGCATTTTACTGAGCTGCAGTTCCTTTCATTTAATACACACTTACTGTTTGAGACAAATCCCAACTTCAATCTTAAACAGAGATTCCGACTGTGTCTACCCCTGATATGAAGAGTCTGATTGGTTCTGCCACTAAAATGGAGATTCTGATTGGTTTTTAGCCAATTATTTTTTATTTTATAACGTTACATATCAGAAAAAATACAGCAGTGGTGAGTGCTGGTGAGTACTGTACACAGAGAAAGGACATTTTTTTAAATGCAGATTTTGTTAATATTTGATTTGTTAATATCAAATTCAGCTTCCAGTTACATTCACCTTACCCTGAGACCGAGTCAAAACCAAGTCCAAATGAGGTTGACACCGAGACTGGTAGTTCAAGGCTGATCCTGGGTAGTACAATACTAGTGTAGTGTGTGCCCAGCTTAACTAGAGCTTAATCAATTACACTGAAATAGGTTTCTAGGAAAATTTAGGAAGAAATAAAAAAAATGAAACCTTAGGCACTATATATTTAAATGCTAAGATGATATAAACGGACACGTCCAGTTTATATTATTATTTATATGAATACAATTACGCACTCATTTGTACTAAGTTATTTTTTTATTAGACGCCTGCTGCTACTACAATTTCACTTACTTTCTGCTCTCAAGACTGACCCCTGTTGTCACTCTGGCACTTAGTAACAATATTTTTATTGTTTTGTTTTATTTACTACCTCATATCTCTATTAGTGGAATAATACTCATGCTGCTCTTTTTAATGTCTTGTAGAAACTTAGTTATGCATATAGACATCTCTTGTTTGATATCTTTTAGTTTTATATCTAAATATGTCTATTTATTTGCGCTATAACTACTTATGCACACCCTTCATATATGTACATAGGACCTTATCTGTGGTTAATAGCTCTTTTGAAACACTATTTTTATTTATTTATTCTTTTTAGTGTATGTCTTCACATTGCAAATTCCTTACGGATAAGTGGTTTGTAAAGCTTTTAGACACAGCAGTTGTGTAAGGACATGTCAACACACAGGCCACAGAATTCTCTTTTTTGTGAATCACTGACTTGCAAACAGCACAGACAGCATTCAGCGCAATTATTTACTTCAGTCCCAATAACAGAATAAATCTACAGCCTATATCACCTATGTGCCATGTACATTTTGTAGAAAGACATACTGAACTAAATCATATGAGGTATGATATATGACTAATAGAACAAAAGAACAGAACAAAATAGAACAAAAGAATGATGTTGAGGAAAGACCAAAAAAATAAAAAAATATATTTACACATACTTTACACTGTTTGGCAATAATGTCAAAGTAGACCAGAGCATCAAAGGAATGTTGCCAATATCTTGTGGAATCCATACCATGTAGCTATATAAAAATAAAGCTATATATATATAAAAAATCTTGGCGTCACGATTGATTGTGATCTGTCCTTCAATTAACCTATTATCAATATATCTAGAATAGCTTTCCTCCATCTTTGCAATATTGCCAATTTAAGAAATGCACTGTTCTTGCAGGATGTGAAAAATCTAGTTCACTCCTTTATTACCTTGGCATTGGAATACTGTTATGCCCTGCTTTCTTTACGTTTCAGCACAGGTCTTAATGCTTAAGGCTTCATTTTAACCAGAATGCTGTAAGAGAACTAGAACATTTTACCATATTTGCCCAGTTTTATATATGCTACATTAATTGCCAGTTAAATTCCACATTGAGTTTACTTAGCTTGCAGTAAGTGAGTCAGCAAGTGTAGGACAAGCTTCAGCATAGTAAACGAGTGTACAGTAGCCAGTCTTGTGAACTTACAGTATAATATATAGGTCTAGTAATCAATTTCAATTATAATATTTCAATAATAATTATTAAAATGTTTTCTTTAAAACTGTACTATTTGCAATTTAAGCAATATTTTTAAGAAACCTGTGTTAATTTCTCTAATATATTTACTAATTAAAATAAAAAAAATCAGATTACTCGATGAATTGATGGAATAATCGATAGCTGTAGCCCTAGCTTTGATAGTCTGGATTCCTGGATTCACTGTTACATTCTGTTAACACTGTATGCTGTTCCCTGTCTCTCCTAACAAAACTAATGGCCTGTGTGTTTCTTTGCTATTACTTAGCCTATGCATCTGTCAAACACATTAATTCTCAAAATTCATATTACTCTGCTTGTGGTAAGTGCTGGGTATAATAAGTCATAATCCAAATTTTAATACAATTTTTTATTCTGTGACTGATCAAAGAATGTTAGTCCTTTAAGTTTAAATGATCACCCATTTTCATGCTCACTAGATGCACATGTGCCGCCTTCATGTAATCTGGAAATTGTGATTGAGCAATGTCACACCTTATGACCCGTGCTCTGCTCCCATGGCCGTCTAGCATTCCTCACTGGAGTTCTAATTTAATGCACACGGACAAACAATAATCAAACCTTTGTCCTACCCTGACCCAAAAGAGCTGCAGCCACCCTGATCTAGCTCTGAATCTCCTAAACAGTTTTTCTTCTAACTAGTACTATTAACTACTACTAGTTGCAATGCCAGTAAAATAACATGCCAACACATTTCAACATGGCATCAGCAATATGCCATAAAACAAACTTAAATTTTAATTCAATGTCAGCAACCAACTGTAAAAAACCTCTATTTTACATCTGGATGACGCCTACTGCACAGCCGTTGCTGTATTCATCTTATCAAGCCAGCGTCACGGATGGATTCAGTGTACACATGTTAACCTGCTAACCAAATGTTCACATGCAATCGTTATTCTCGTGTCTTGCCACTCAAACATTTACAGATAAAACTGAGTTAGTATCTGCACTTTGTTAATATAGTGAGAATAGTGCAGAGAGCCTGAAGTTGTGTACATCTCTGTGTAAGACTCCAAGGACTGCCATGAGCTTGGCTAGATTTGTTTGCTTTGCTCAAGAAATGAGAATTTTAGGCTTTAGAAGCAAAGAGTACAGTGTTTAGTAAATGTACACTGGTATCTTTAACATACATTATGAACACAGATGTCACAGAAATAACTCTATGGGGACAATGCACAGTGAATTTGTTTAAAAATCAAGGTTTCACCACGTTTCTGTTAATATCTGTATAATATTGCACAGAGTTATGGTTCAGACCTTTCCTGAATCTGTAGAATATTAGCATTTGGTTCAACCTTTAACGCAATAATGTGTAACACAAATCTGCAGTTATAGCCATGAAAAGGGTTGATATACAAATCATCTGCCTATCAGCTTGTGTAATTGGTGGATTTGTGTGTCCATCTTCATTTTGTGTAAAACTGACCAAAGAACACTAAGGAAATGCATTCAGTAATGTATTCCATTAAAATAAATAAACAAGTAACACATTCGGAATACTTTTAGAATACATATTGATAACACATATTTATTTTTTTTCTAAATTACACTAAAAGATTCTCTTCAATGCCAATACCAAGCTTATTTACTCATATATAAAGGAATACACTGTAACGTTTTAGTCCCTTATTTAACACACAGTCATAATCACAACCCATTCCTCCCTCTTATTATGGGAGGATACACAAAGGCAAAAAAGTGACAGGTGGAGACACAGACAAAGAGTTGAACATTTGCTACCAAAAAAATCTCTATATGCCAACTTTTTTTTCAGTTTAAGTGAATATAATATTAAACAATAGAGATGTACTGTATAAACATTAATAAGGTCAATTTGCAAATCGTCTTTGTAAAATAGGTTGTAAAGAGACTGTACTCAGGCAACAGATGGAACAGTATCATTCATTATACTAATTTACTAAGTCTCTAGAAAACCATTGTAATGTCTCACATCTTGTTCACCTGAACATCAGACAAAAAGGTATCGGACCAAAAGCCCTGTGAGCAATTGCTGTCAGACCAGCTTCTGTTGGACAAAAAGCCCTAGGAGCAAAAGATCAGAGCAAAAGCTCTCGGATCAAATGCACCAAAAGCCGTCCAACCAATGTCATGGACAACCAGAAAAACTTCATCTTACAGTCCCCACCCATGAAGCTGATAACAGTTGACTACGCAACTGCAGTGAACTTAGTTTAATGTTTGACATCTGTTTGAGATACGCAATTCCGCTTTAGACATATAAAATATATAATTTTTATTATTTACTGAAGTAGGTGTTGAAATAGTAGTATGTATATAGTATTTTTAGGGTTGGGTTGACATCATGAAGTCACAATTTGAAAGAGTTTTACATATTTACATATTGTCATTTTATGTAATTTTCTGAATCTATTTTCTTGTCTTTTCTACTTACACCTTATTGCTTACCTATTGATTATTATGTCTATTGTATATTGTCTATTGTGGATTCCCTCACATAGAGGGGCAGTAAATACAAATACCACCAACAAACACTGTTCTGTGGAAACAAAAAATCTTGAATCTTAAAGAGAGCTAAGTCAGCTATTAAATGCCATGTCTAATAAACTTTTTATTTTTAAAAGAATAACAGAAAAGACAAAGAAAACCAGAGTGAAACACACATGGACAGAGGAAGCAAGCATTAGAAAAAAAGAAACAGAGAAGAGGGAGAGCCCCAGGTGTATCATGCTGGAAGGGGCCCAGGCTGCAGCAGTCAGACATTGGGTTTCTGTTGGAATATGAGCAGTGACAAGCCCGCGTGTGGGACTCATTTCTTCTCTCCAGGCAGCAGGAGACCCATTTGAATGGGATAAGGCAGACTGCCAGACAACAGCATGGATAGCTCCATGAGCCAATAGCTTTCAGACACAGGGGCAGGCGCCAGCCCCTCACTCAGCCTCTCTCCCTCCCCACACTACGCTTGCTGGCTTGAGCTTTGCACGCACACCTCCCTCCCTCTGCACCAAGCCCAGCTGGAAAGTGAGCAAAGAATCAGATGAAAGAGAGCAAAGGGAGATAAACGAGTGTAACTGCTGGCAGATGAGAGGAAGAACAATGAATTTGGCGGGAAGATGAACCAGGAAGAGATGGTAGAGTTGACAGAGAGAGACATGTCGCCATACCACTTGAGCATATTAAGATTGTTTCTCTGAGAATGTGTGTGTGTGTGTGTGTGTGTGTGTGTGTGTGTGTGTGTGTGTGTGTGTGTGTGTGTGTATGTGTTCGCACACACGCAGATGCGTTTTTAGGAATACTCATGAAGCCAGGTCAAGGTCTTTATTAGTGACTGTCCATCATTATATTCAAAATAGAACTCCTGTAGGCTTTCCCACACACTTGATCCCTGCACTGCGTTAGACTGAGCTTTTTGCAAAGGATAAAGTGGCTAAAACCTTCAGTAGCTAGTGAGCTGAAAAGCAACTCAATTGTACCTCTGATCACTAAACATAATTAAACAGGATTAAAGCATCATACTGCCTGTCATAATATACAGTGCAAAAATGCTTTTCGAGTACTTTTTCCATGGTTTAACTTCCAAGCAATCATGTACAGCACATGCAAACATACAATACATCCACATTAACTTTTGAAGGAAGTGTTGAGTATTTTGTTGAGCAAAATAACTAAAGCTAAAGCATGTGTGTGTGTGTGAGAGAAAGACAGAAAAGAGAGACAGAGAAACAGAGAGCTGATAAAGCTAGTGGGATTAAATACCGCTAGAAAGAACTTAACCTTGTGTACATGTGTATACACTCAGAATGCACCACAATGTAACAAAAGCCTAACAAACTATAAAACTTTTCATACTTTAAAGTGCCAGACTGTCTGAATAGAGTGTGCTAGATATTGTGAAGAATGTGCTTCTGGTTGTGGTGGTGATGAAGAAGAAGAAATTAAGTCAACAATGAAGCAGATGAACAATGTATAGGATTACAAGTGGGGTATTGTGTAAAATAGCAATTTGCCTACTTAGCCACAACTGCTGGACAAAAATGGTTCCAGTCTGGTTCCAACATCAAAGCACTTACTCAGTGCCTATTAAGGTTTGCTTGCATATTATATGAGTTTCTGTGGTCACAGGCAAGCTGGAGTACGTGTAGTCAAGAACAAGCAGAGGGCTAAAAAGGCTGCCAAATATGGATTGTATTAAATAACTGCATGCACATGGGCAAAATAGGAGCAGTACTGAAAAAAAGGAAAAAAAAGACTTTGTTGTACATGTTATGAGTTTATGTTCAAGAAAAAGTACTCAGACAAAAAATCTTAAATACAGCAAATACAGCATGTAACTAATGTATAATGTCTATTTTCTACAAAAAAGTCTCTGTCCAGACAAAAGAAACGGGACAGTCCATCACGGACTTTTACACCCTGCTCTGCATCCGAAAAGCCAACAGCATTGTACACAATCCTACACACCCCTCACACATTTCTCTCTTCTGCCGCCTGAAAGAATGTACCAGAATGTAAGTGTTCAGGCGCTTACAGCCAGACAGTGCAACAGTTTCCAAAAGACTGAACTCACAGACACCTTCATACACACTCACACATTCAAATGACACCATCCTGCTCTGCTTCTATGTCAGACTATGTCTGAGATACTATGTTTGAGATTCATATCTAATTACTTGCATTTTTGCCCATTTCCTGAACAATATCAGACACATTTCACTGGCTAAGATAATTTTCCTCAACTCCATTAAAACCATAAACGCCTCAGAATCAGAGTGGCTTTTATTACATCAACCAACAGCAACAACTATTACAGCAGACTGGCCGAAGCAGGCTTTGCTCAAAAGAGACTTACAACAATCTGACCTTTGCATGCATCTAGGAAGAAAAGCAGGTGGAGACCAAAGGATGGAGAGACAAAGAGAAGAAGTGAGAATTAAAGATTTGCATGCCATACGGCATGTGGAGAACACAAGTTACATGGGGCAACAGCGGAAAAAAGGCAAGTGCTGTACATCTCAACTGTCTACTTTACACTTTACAGATCACCTAGCTAACTGAGCATGCATGTCTCTTTTAAAGGCTTTTCTGTAGCATCTGTAAAAGAAAGGCATACAGAAAAACTGGTGCTACAAAATCTGTAAGGACCTGGGGGGCTATAGCAGCAGAGAGGGCTGTATAAAGGTCATAAATGCCTGGAGTGCAATCTATTCAATGGTATATTTGGCTAACTTTTTAGCACTTAATTTGTTCCCCTTCTGAACAAGCAGACCAAGTTCGCAAAGGGTTGGGACTACTGTTTAAACAAAAATAATAATTTAGTATTAGTAATATTTTTACGAGTTATTATCTAGCCATTGGGTTAAACATTCAATTATTACTGCTGGCCCATTTTTGTTGTTTTTCATACTTTTTTCCATGTACAGTCCAAAAACCAAATCAAGTGCGAAATCAGATTTATTTATGTGACATTTTGGAATTTTAAGATCAAGGCATACATCTCTTTTTTTAATGCTCAATGATTTTCAAGTTGAATAATACATAATACAATAATTACGGGTTATTTCCAAGTCAATTTGTATTCACTGAAATACCAGCTGACATCCAAAATCTGGTAGAAAATCACTAGCTTGAGAAATCTCTTCAGTTGCCACCAGGGAGCGCTAAAGCACAAGATTTTAATCTATAAGCAAAAGCACTGTCCTAATTTAGCTCAGATAGAGTTTAAAGTCCAAACATCTACTTGGGGACTTTAGTTACTTTAGTCTGGAGGCAGCTCAGATAATGAGGGTAGCAGGAACACTTATACCATGTGGTGTCTGTGTGTGAATTGTTTTTAGAAGGTATGTTTCTACAAGACGTTCTATGTAGTGTGAAACACAAGCACTTCAAGATGAGTTACATCTTACATATTAAATTTTCTGCATTTAGTACGCTTAGTACTTTTCTTGTAGATAGTGTCCAGGTCACAGAATTTGTTTGTTGCTCGCTGTGCTCTGAATGAGTGATCCATTTTGAAAGTACATATTTTCTGTAACAGTCCTTTCCTACAAATGATCTCAACTGACCAGGCTTGGCCCACTCATTTTAAATACAAGCCTTAAATACATTGTTTGACTGCAGGGTCTCTGAAAAGTGTAGTACTGAAGATTATTGTGTTTCTCTAATTATGGCTTGTTGGGTTAGGGTCAATGTTTGTCTGTTTTCATGATATGCCAATAACAGTTAAAAAGGAGAGAAAATAAAACAATCTGAAAAGACACCATTGCAGAGACTTGTCAAAAAGCATAAGTACTCAGAGGAGAAGGAGGCCCAATGTAGCACGGGCAGTTAGCATTTCATAAGCACTCCTAAACTGCGGCAGTGGGCATAACTTTGTAATGTTTCACTTTAATCACTCAGTAGGCAATTAGCCCATCCTATGTGTTCTATTGATCAGATATAGCCCTGTTTCAGCCCCAGACACACTATAGGCAAGTCACTGATGCAGTGTTATCCCCAAAGTGTACATTTTAGACAATTGCATTGCTTTAGCTTTATTAGAACACAGTGCAAAACCATTCATTTTGAATTATCATTTGATCACCCATAATTTCTGAGAATAAACTTATATTTTTTAGATAAGACTCCAGAAGGAATACGCAGACAGCCTGAATGAAACCAATTATGTGTCCCAAATTAATGACAGAAATATGGTCTGAATTTTGTAAATATCGAAAATATCGAACCCAAAGGCCATAGAGAAAAGAACAGTTTGATAAATAAAAATAAAAAATAAATTAACACATCAAACTTAAATCAGAAACACAGACAACCATACAATACACACAATTGCTCGAATTTTGCTGAAACAAAATAAAAAACATATTTTAAGACACAAAAGGCAGAGTCACTATGTTCAAACCAGAAAACTCCACTGAATTTCTTCTGGGCCTAAGCAACAAAACTCCACAAAATTCAGTCAAAGAAAATCCAAATATCTGAAAAAATCACGAAATTACATTATCAATTACCACAAAAGAGCCTTAACTGCAATAGACCATTACAACTGAAAACACTTAAATGACAAACTACCAAAACCCACCTGAAAAAAACTGCAAGAAGAACTAGAAAGGGACAGTTCATGAATGAACTTTAAGTTAGCTTAAAAACTGCTTGATGGTTAAATGTCTCATGTGGTTGCTGTGAAGTTGCACTAACACCTTAATTCCACCTTAAAAGCACTGGCCCAGCTGTTATTGCTGTGTGTGTGTGTGTGTGTGTGTGTGTGTGTGTGTGTGTGTGTGTGTGTGTGTGTGTGTGTGTGCGCTGTTTAATGAGTGTCAGCTGTTTAATGAGTGTCTATGTGAGAGATGTTCATTGTGACATCGCTCCTGGCAGTTAAATTTGAATTCTCTCAACATTCCACCATTCATTCCTGTGGGGCAAAAATTCCCTATTTGAATGCTGTTTTCAGGAAAACTGGTCGCTTAGAAAAGCTAAAGCATAAATCTGCGCTAAATTTTGTGGTTCTAGCTTGAAAACTGTGGGACATTTTTTATTTCGCGAATAGAATAGAGTAAGACATAGGAATAAGAAGATTATGAAGAACAGTAAGTTGGCTCTTTCAAGTCAACTTAATTAACTAACCTTATCAAAAACCTTAAAATCTAAAAAAGCCTGCAGCCCTGACAACATCAGGACAAAGATCTTGAAGAGAGGCAGCCCCATGATGCAGCAGGCTCTACTCAGGTTGTTCAACAACATTCTCTAGTCCAGCTGCTTCCCTGAGATGTGATGCTGGGGGCTTATTTCCCTAGTCAATTAGAGTGCAGATAAATTGGACTCTAATTATTACAGAGACAGGTCTAAAGAATAATCTGTAGGTTTTGTAATATCAACGGCAAAACACAGGCCTTTTTCACAGTTCAGTATTAAATGGCAAAATTAAAATGTACATGTCCAACTCTTGTAAAGGATTTCCAATATGTAAAGGTGCTTGGTGTTCTAGGTGAGCAGATTTTTGTGGATTTTTTTTTGTGGAACAGCGTGTGTTGTGTTGGTATGAGTCGATCAGACACAGCAGTGCTTCTGGATTTTTAAACACATCGGTGTCGATGCTGGACTGAGAATAGTTCATCCAGTAACATCCAGCCAACAGTGTCCTGTGGCCACTAATAAAAGAAACAAACAACACAAACTGTGCAGCAACAGATGAGCTATTGTCTCTTTACATCTTTACATCTACATGGTGGAAAAGAAAGAATTGTAGAACCACAAAAGAGCACCAGTACTGTAAACGGAGCATATAAAATGGACCATAATTGTAGATGTGATGAGTGAAAATGGTTTTATTGTTACTGATCAGTGTATTTAGTGTGTGTGAAAAATATATATACAGATATACTTAATAAGTAACTTTGTCTCTCTTGTTATATACCACATGCATATATCAAATAGGTTTTCTTTTATTATTTCTTATATTTTTATCGATCAATTATCTTTTTCCTTCTTCATTGTTATACAGTTACATGTCAATTAAAAAAAAAAAAATTATTAAATATTTGTCACAATGCATTGACAATATGTAATTTTGTCATGTCAATAAAGCAAACTTGAACTGAACTGAACTGAACTGGAGTTAAGGGAGGCTAACAGCAACATGCTGAACATGATGTACACACACAGCATGTTCAGAACAACTGACTGGATGACAGCCCTTTGGAGGAGGCTGTCAGGAGTGTGCATCTTTAAAGTGGGCAGAAGCGTGATGTGTGAATTTGAAGATGTCAAAATGTGACTGTGCCAATAAAGTCCAGTAAAAGAGAGCAAGAGAAAGTGTAAAAAAAAGATACCTAGGTGAGAATATAACAGTGACTGTCTCTGTTTAGATGTTCTGACAGAAATTCTTAGTCTAGGTAGATGTAATCTGTGTGTGTTCATATAGATAAGACCCTAAGAATGGAATGCATTTATGCAAAAATGTGTGAGGGGGTAAGGCAGTGTGCAACACACACGCACATGCACAGATAGACACACATACACACACACAGTTACACACAGACGCACACACAGGCATGCACACACACTGTACTGACTGATGAGTTAAAAGTGATGACCTGCTGGTTAGGACACACGTACCTCAGTACCATTCAGCAGTGTCACACTGTGTACACATCTCCAAGGCAACAACAGAACACAGTTTCCATTGGGAAGGCCAGAGAGTGTGTGCCTGGCCATATGGACTTCACAGCACGCCACTTTTCACACAACCACACAATGCACACACAAAACACAACTTGCACATAGGTCACATTATAAACATACCCTAAAAAATAGACTGTACAGGATGCCAAAAATAAATAATATTCAGATCTGCATCAAGTAGCTTCAGGGCAGGCTCTCCTCAAAGCAGTAAGCCTAAACTGTGGTGTGAGGCTGTATTTTCTCCATTTTGAGAAGAGTCCTATCAGAGAGATACAAGGGGTAATGTCACACTATGGCAGTATTTTCCCCCTACAGCAGTTGCAGTAGAACAAGCTCCGTGCACTGGGTCAGTGACAGAGATAGAGCATATTCTGTACAAATCTGCTTGAGCTGAGCTGCTGCTGACTATTTTCTTTAAACAGTCTTTCTGACTTTCTTTCTCCCCCTGTTTCTCTCACTCAGCCAAGTGGAGAACAATGAGCAATTAAATTAGGGATACACTGGTGGCCATAAAATGACCTACTGCTTACCTGAAAGTGACCTAGTACTTTTTACTCTTTAGATGACTTTAGAGCTTTTATTCTTAATACAGAAAGACTTTCTCCTTCTGCTGGAAATACAGTGCTGTGTATTTGTATTTGCTCTTATACAGATTTTGTTTTTGCACATTTGTCACACTTTAGATTATGAAACAAATTTCAAAATCAGACAAACATAACCTGAGAAAATAAAAAAAGGCAGTTTTGACTGATGATTTCATTTATTAAGGGAAAGAAGCTATCCAAAGCAACCTGGCCCTATTTGAAAAAGTAATTGCCCCAAAACCTAATAACTGGTTGTGCCACCCTGGCAATGAGTCTTTCAAATCTCTATGCATGAATTTTGGCACACTATTCTTCGCAGAGCTGTTTTAATTTAGCCACATTAGAGGATTTTCTCTTTCAAGATTTCCTGGTAGAGAGCGCAATTCATGATTTCATCAATATCATCAAGTCGTCCAGGTCCTGAAACAGCCAAGCAGCTCCAGACAGCTCCATTTCATGCAGTAATCAGGCCTTGGTGTTCCTAAATTCGGTGTTACAAAAAAATCATGTACTTTTTCACATATATCAAGGTTGTTTGGGATAGCTTTCTTTTGAAATCATCATTAAAAACTGCTTTTTGTATTTAGGTTATCTTTGTCTGAAATTTGATCATCTGAAAAATGTAAGTGAGACAAATATGCAAAAACAAAAGAAATCTGTAAGGGGAAATACTTTTTTACAGCACTGCATGTGCAACAGAGGGCATCCTTTCTTGTCCCAGCTATGTTATGTGCCACTTTGATAATGTTGCAGGACAAAACAGCCAGACAAGCATTCGTATTTATGTTTTACTCCTTTCTAATTTTGGTAATTTTTTGTGGCAATTCCTAATTTTCATTTCTAATAAAAAGAGCTCTTTGAAGTGATGTCTAGTACAATAATATTCTTGAAAGACCAAAAATGAATAAATAGTCAGAGAAATAAACAAACAAACAAGTAAAATAGCACAAGCTGGATTTTATTATGGCCTATAATATTAAAAGTAAACAAAAAAATTGTGGGCCATAAAGTGCTACATTTAAAAATTCAATGAACTCTAAACGTTCATATAATCAGTCACTCATAGCAAACTGCAGTATAAAGCACTCCCATGTAATTTTGCAAATCTATAGGCATCTCTTGTGTCTTTTCCCCACTCCAGTAACATTTGCGTGATGTCTCTACAAATGCATGAACATAATTTGAGTTATGAGCACAAAATTTTGCTGCTTGTGCAATGTTGGCATGCTGTTCAGTCTTCAACTTTTTGCCCATTTTTATTATAAAAATGACTTTATTATAACTGGGAAAACTAAGTGTCAGCTAAAAAGCTTGGCTAACAGTCTAATAAGCATATGTAGGCGAATATTACATTACATACATAGTATATTAATATATTACTTTACATTACAGAATGTAACTGCTGCACCATACAAGATGAATTGAAAATGTAAAATACCAAGCTATCAAATAATAACCTACTTTCAGCTTCATTTAGAATATGCTATCAAAACTATTTTTTTTACAGTTTATAATTTTATCCTTTTGTCTGAGACTTTTGAGTACATTTTGTTAAATACAGGTTTCAGTGAACAATGACTAATTAAAGAAATGAAAGGGCAAGCTAACTGTGGCAACGTACTATAAATGATATCACACACTGCACAACACATTTGCTCGTATTTATCTTCTTCCAGTGAACTTTAAATGTTAACAAAATGGAAGTACTGGTCTACTTAGAGTGTGTGTGTTGGGCGGGGATATTATTATTTTTTTAATAATCACATTTGAAATTCAAAATCAGAAAACAGCACAAAGTTTCTATTAGATATTTTCCTAAGATCATTTAGCCCTAAGGTATTAGGTCATAATGTCCTGCATACTCCTATATTAGGAGGTACCAAAAAGTAAGTAATCTACAATGTATCCATCACAAAAACTCACACACTTATTCCTTTTACCCACACAGTAATAACAACCAAAGAATAGTCTGCACATCTCTAAAAGCTGATGTCACATTAATTAGCTCCCTGATTAGATCAGCTACGAGTCCCAAACAGCCAAGTAATGACTAATGATCATCAACAATGAGTCCTTTCAAGCTGTTTTAATTGAGTCTGATTGTTACACATTTGTAAGGCGCTTGAGAGACAGAAGCTAAATAGATATTATACTCCATCTTTGAGGATTTATCACAACTACATTTGTTTTCATCATTTATTTATTTTCACTTCCTGGTCCATATTTGCCACAATCGTTATCCTAGAAAATTGATCCAATCCTTAAATGCCAAAAGTAAACTAAATAGAATCATTAAACAGTGATGGTGTATGATAAAGTGTGAAGTTCTTGCAATCAACCCATAAGCCATAAACAAAATCCAAAGAAAACAATGGGTCAACCTAAGCCATCTCTATCGACTTCTCCTGAAAGCCTGAAAAGGCTAAAAAAAAAAAAAAACTCACCATTCTGTTTCTTCTCTTGGAGTGCTTTTTCTTCTTTTTGTGTGCCCGAGCCAGGTATGGATGGTTTTCCTGGTCTGAGTGCTGCTGCTGGTTGTGGAGGCAGCTTTTACGTGGGTCCACATTCAGTCCATTAGGCACCCGGCCCAGTCGCTTCTTCTGCAGCCGTAGAGCCTGGTTCTCCCTTCGTTCATGGGGCTTTAGAGCCATATCCCTCTGAGAGAAAGGCAAGAGAAAAACAAAGAAATAAAAAAAGAAGGGAGGTATTCAGAAGACAGCAAGCTCTTTTCAGCTAGTGGTTCAGTTTTTTTACCTCCAAACTTCACCTAACTCCAACCTCCAAACATAATAATCCAATATTGCGGAAAATGATGCCCTTAAATTTAGTTTCAGGACAACAATCACAAAGAAGAGACTTTCCAGTGAAATAACCAGTGCAGCAGTCAAGTCATATTTTTCTTTGCCATGGCCCTGTTGGCAATTTGGGCACAAATCCTCTCAGCAAGAAAATATATTAAAACCTTGTGAATACAGTCAGCAAAGCATAGTGAAAAATCAGTGGAGGACTTTCATTCTGCATTGTTTGTGTTCTGTGTAAGCAGCTGTTTCACAGGGATGTGGTCAAGGCCACCTTTGTTAAATCAAGATCGGCGTTAAGCTGAACACACTGAACAATATGCACACAAAAATGCACTATATTCGAATAACTTTGTTTTCCTCCATCAAAACAATTTACAATGGAAGCTATATATTAAATGTAACCACAGGGAGCTTCCACCATGAAAATGAATTATATCAACTGGCCAATGACTTGTCATTCTCTTTCTACTCATTTTTGCATGTGTGTCCATATATGAGTGTGTTTAAGTATATCTATTACTGTAATACAATACTGTAAATTAAATAAGTATGCTGACTCTAGTGTATTCAGAGGACTTACAAAGGCTTTATTTTCCTCAAATCAGATGATTGCGTTTAAATGTAATAATTTGATCAATTCCCTCACAGCCAGGCTTTCCCAGATGTTCTGTGTATTCACACTTAATAAGCCTGGGGTAAACTTGCACAGGAACCTTATTGTGTGAGGACAGTATACATGTGTGCACGAATATGTATATACATACTCCAGTCCTTCTTTTATCATTCAGCTTTGAATAACATAGAGACATTATTTGTTTATTCACCTTTAATAAACAAAAGACGAGTGGCATGGCTTGCAAATAAGAGTTTCCACTTCAGAAGAGCACATTCTGCAAGTTACATCCCTGCACCATCGGTCATTAATGTAGAAACATACTTTGGCACCTTTGATTTTGTGAGCGGGGTCATGTTGCAGTTAAAAACCATGTAGCTCCACCATGCCATCGGAAGCAGTGTCATTTTACATGTACAAGGTGGACCAACAACGTAGGTGTGTCTAATAGAATGGACACAGTGTTCAAAAACAGCAGCAGCACAGTCATACCAACGCAACACACACTAACATGCTACAACCATGTTAGTCAGTGAAGTTCTGAAAATGCTCCACCATCCAAATAATACCTGTTTTGCGGTGGTCCTATGCGAGTCCTAAACAGTGAATAACAATGTGAAGGTGAGCTAACAAACAAGCTGATGCAAAAAAAGCCTTGAAAATTTTCTGTAATAAAATCCTGCAATATTAGTTCACATGATTCTTTCGTTTCTGATGTTGTCTTTGTTGGTGCTGTACTGAAAATGTGAATGTAATTTGTAGTGTCCATTTACCTGCAAGACACAAATGCAAGCTGGTCAAGCTGGTCAACAACACAACTCAGTTTATCAACAAATGCATGTGCACAGCTGTCCATGAGAGGCGGCTCAAAGCTCAATTTATATTTACGACTGTAGTGTAAAAATAAATAGCACTGTGCAACTGTAGGGAGACCCCAAGAGTAAAAATACCAATTTTAGCATAATGCTGCTTTAGGGCTACATGTTGTTTTCCAAATGTTATTCAACTTCTTATTACAGTGTGGCAGCATTGTATCTTAAAGCTCCTATCTGCTTAAACTCAAGGCTTATTCTTATTAACCTCATAACTACTATGAATCACAGAATATAATTTTGCTATGAAATCCATGTATAAAATACAAGAGAGATGAAGAAAAGACTGGACCCACTGACTTGTCCTTTAGAATTGAAGTGCTTAACTTATATGCTGCTCATTATGAAATAAAATCTCTTTTTCAGCAAAATGGACCTGATCCTTATTTGTCTTTAAGTATAAAAATGCATAAATACATCTTAATAATCAAATAAAATGAATTGAGATTGAAATGATTTTTAGATGAAAATAAAAAAAAAGCCTGAGACGTAAAATAAATGTAAGCCATCTGCTTTAAAATTATTTCTCATTTAACATAATAAATTCATCCTAAACAAACACATAAACAAAGTAAAGACTGATATAAGATTTGAACAAATCAGTTAGCTTCTCTGAGTCGAGACAGATGTTGGGGCTTTTTAAGCAGCGGCTATCCCACTGGAAAGTAGACGTGATCAATCTGTTGACCCTTCTTCCTGTATTGTAAACATAATTACTCCCTGCATTATATGTACATATTCCACAGTATATCTGCCCAGATAACTACAGAATGGCCAACCCTGTTGTTATGTGGAGTCATTCAAAAGTTTGAAATGCCCCTAGACTTTAGACTTCTTCTGAGACATACCTAGCCTTGTTGACCAACCACTCCAACTTAGGCTTCAGCATCTTTTATCAGTTGATCACCAGCACAAGAAAGCATATCAAATAGCCTTCCTATATAAGGGGAATTATGAAAAATAATTATAAATAAATTCTCATTGAAATATTAGCTGTTTACTTTTATAAGGCTATGTCTGTTTAGTTTCTCACCAACTGGCCTGATACATCAGTGATGGATCACAAGCCATACTCTTAACTCTCCTACAACATTCATGTCACAGCATATCAAAGTAGCAGACATTTATATTTCTCTATTGTGTCCAAGTAGAGGGCAGATGAGGTCTTCACTTGTACATGTAATCTAAGCAAACACATTTAAAACACACAATTTTCTCTGTCCTAGCGTGTGTATGTCAGAAAGGTAGCAGTACCTGTTCTTTCTGACTTTCTTCTTCTTTCACTTGCGTTCCCACACTTACACTCACTCCCTGTGAATAGTCTCTCTTTTTCTCTTTCTTTTTCTCTCTCTCTCTCTCTACCATAAGTCTTATTGCTGCTCACCTATCATCTGCCTCATGGCTGCGATTTCAGTTAACAGTATCTGAACAACAGCTATGTTTCAGGTATTTACTCCACAAGTCCTTGAGCAGAGCTTAGTGTTAGTGTTAACCCAGCATACTAACATAATGCACAATACCCCACCTCACCCCACCCCAACCCAGCATGCAAAAAATTACTTAACATACCCTTTTCCTTATGTGAAAGTATACTTAATGACAAGTGCGTAGGCAGGAGGTTACAGTGCTGCAATGCTATATATGATATGCAATAGATCTGTAGGCTTCACAAGTGCATTAATTTTACCACTCATCACCAGTTTCTTCTGTCTTTCCCTCCATCCAGATATCTCTCCCCACACAGTCCCCCATGCTTCCCTGCCTGCCACCCCGATTTGTAGTACTCTATGGTCCGTTCAGCTTGTGCAGATGGTTGCCTAGTAACAAGGCAGAGAAAACGGCTGATTAAAATGGTGCTGATGGAGTGAAGCCCACAGAGTAAGCCAGAGTGTGGATGGAATGAAAGATGGGCAGAGAGAGAGAGAGAGAGAGAGAGAGAGAGAGAGAGAGAGAGAGAGAGAGAGAGAGAGAGAGAGAGAGAGAGAGAGAGAGAGAGAGAGAGAGAGAGAGAGAGAGAGAGAGAGAGAGAGAGAGAGAGAGAGAGGTTAAAAAAGCTTCACCTTAGCCCACCACGCACGACCACCACCACCACAGAAAGGCAGCATTTCCAAGGCATTTTTGTCCTATTTTTATGGTAGAAACAGTAAAGCATGAAAAAAAAACAAAAATTAAAATGCATAAGTATAAATTAAATCATACTTTTTTTTGTTTACTATATTCAACGGCAACATGCTTTCTGTGATGAGTGGCAGTACATAAATATTGAAGTCTGGTGTGCTTGAACTTTTGTCACTGACATAATGACGGATATGTATGAGAAACAGGAATTGTTTGGGATATACTGCAACCAGCACACCTGGCGAAAAAAGATTAAAAAGTTCACTTGTTTGCCCATTTCAATGCTCAATCTAACAGAAATAGATGCTATAATGGCTTGTTTGCATAAGTTATACAACAGTCATGACCTACTGGGATGTACAATTTGCATGGAGGTGGATTATGTACCTAATGAACTGCCAAAACACTGTAAGCTAAAACAAACAGTGGCTACTTTTAGTCAAGTTATAAGCTATTGGTAGTCCGCAGAAGCACATGGCCAAACAACTAACCTCACTACATTTTAATCTTTTTTAATGCTATATCACAAAGGAAAGTTTCCCCTTAAACTGTGGCAAGTGAAATATATTTGCCATGAACACTATGCTACGAGCAGTATATTTAAATATACACTTCTGCAATATGTCACCAGAAGCTTCAATTAACATTTAAACAACATCACAGAGTATCATTTTTTCAATGTGTTCTAAAAAATTTTTTTAATTCAATATTAAACTCATCTCAAAATTCACAAAAAAAGATTAGACTACGCTTACCTGTTATAGCTTTCAGACTATACACAGTCTTTCTGTTCCAGTCTGGAACTGAAACTGACAACTTTCAATTAAAATTCTAGAAAACCAAAAGCATCAAAATTTGTGTTCAGCCCAGTGATAAGAAGTCCTTTCTCTTACAACAATTGCTTTATTTTGGAATAGTGTCTGCAATGCCAGAGTTTTTACTGTGGTTAGGCCAGCAAGTAAAATGTGAGGGCACTTTTATTTTATGCTTTGAGTGGCATACAAAATATTTTCTTGCAATATTATCTAAAAATGTCAGAAACTACTAAAACTACTTTTAGCTTCTATTGATGAACCAGTGTAAAGCAGTTAATGGAGCTTTCAAATAGTATAAATATTTGAAAATAGCAAGTGAGTATTTAGTTTGCATCAAAGCTTTATTATTTTTGCAGAGTTTTGTCTGTTAAGATAAAGTCTGAACTAGGAGGTAAGGCTAAAATCTACACACAAGCTGTGTGAAATTATGTTACTGAATGAGTTGTGTTGTTTGTAAAATAACTGCATTAATCAACCTTAGCATTTCCCTCGCACAATGCAGAAACAAATGCTTTTTGTAATCCATTTTATAATTTATTAATTTTTTATTCTGCAAAATTTTATAAAGTTTTCTCAGCACACCTAGCTCCAATATTGACATAGCTATATAATGAGTCTTTTCATGATTGTAAACTTCCACCAAGCCTGTCTAAAGCGATTATTTCTCTGCTACTTAATAAAGATAAACACCCTACCCTACCTGGTAACTATAGAACGATATCCCTCTTAAATGTAGACTTGGGCTCCAATGGGTCATCCGAAACTTGATTGGCCTTGACCAAAAAGGAGGACATTCATTCTCTAACTGTTGTCTCTGCTGCTTTTCAATATGACCATAGAACCCTTATATATTTGCAGTGAGGACAGATTTAAAGGCATCACATGTTTTGGAGTTGTCCACAAACTATCTCTCTATGCGGATGATCATCTTTTGTACATATGTAATATCATCTCTTCTCTCACTCGACTACTGGAAATTTTGAACTCTCAGGCTGTAAATTGAACTTGCAAAGTTCCTGTTTCCTGTTAACCCTTTGTCAGTGGCACTCTCACAGTCAGTATTTCCCTTTTAGACAGTTTCAGAAGTATCTGGAAGTGTTTTTCACCAATTTATTTAATAACCTTTTCCCTAAGAATTTCCTACCACTGCTGGATAAATACAAATCAGACATATCTAGGTCAGCCTTCATTCCATTATCCCTAAAGAGTTATGGCAACTTGATTAAAATGGTTATTTTCTCCAGATTTGTATATATTTTCCAGCTATTCCAGTGTTCATGAGCAAATCCTTTTTTCTTAATAATGACTGTTTATTGAATTCCTTTTTGTGGTACGATAAGCTTGCATGTCTCCGGAGGGCAATTCTCCAACTCCCTAAACCTGAGGGTGGTTTAGTGCTCCCAAATTCTTGCCATTATTACTGGGCCTGGGTTTATATTGAGATCTCCTACTTACGAAGTTCGCTATATGCCGTAGTCAGCTCCCAGCTGCCTATATCTGCCCATATGGCCTCTGCCAGTCCGGTTGTTATCAATACTATTAAGATCTGGCTTCAGTTTAGAAAACATTATGGGCTGCACAGAGCCTCAATTCAAATGCCTCTTCCATAGGTGCCAGACATAGTTTATTGCAATGCAAAGTGCTTCTTAAAGCTCATATTACCAACGCAAAGTTGGCAAGCAATTTTATCTAATCCATGTTCTTGACATGCCTCCGGCTCACCAATTTTTGGCTCAATATTTTCGACACACTTAAGGATATCCTTAAATGCGAGTTAAATCCTAACCCTCTAACAGCCCTGTTTGGCATTACCTCAGACTTATACCCGTCTACCTCACTGCAACGTGTTATTGCTTTTACTACCATGCTGGCCAGACACATGAGTCTTCTTAAATGGAAGCGCGTCTCCCCTCCAACACACATCAGATGGAAAACTGAAAGGCTCCTTAGAATCTTTTCACAATATTTGGAACCTTATTCTGGATTTCATTAATAAAATCACTATTGCACCTGAAGAGGATAGAGATGCTAAGTTGTGAATTAAGAGGGAGCTCTCACCCACTTCCTTTATTTTGTTATTTATTAATTTCTGTAAATCACTCCCAGAAGCTTCCAGATGGGGTCAACATTTTCTCTCCTTAAACAGGGGCATAAAGCAAAAAAAGTTTAGAAACAACTTGCTATTAATAAACTTCATCACAATTACACTTATTGACAAACACATGTATGGAGAACATGATTCTTATTGTACTAACTGGAATAGTGTTTTGCTGTAAATGAAAAAATATTTTTGCACAGTTGTGCTCCACCAGCCCTATACATGTTTACTGACCCCACATACGAAACAACTCTGGTAGTTTCGAAGGGTCTACACCTACACTGAAAATAAATCTTGGGATAAGGTGATTTATTGCGAAAAGCCTACCTTAAAAAAGTCTAATCAGAATTTAAGTCTATTTTCCCTTGTTTGCCTCTTTTCTTCTTTTCCCTTTTGGTTTAGTTTTTTGTTTTGGGAAAGCCATTTTACTTTAGTTTTTCCCATTTTGCCTTTCTTCTTGGGAGAGCCAGCTTTCCCCTGGCATTCTTTGTTCTTTTCATGCCAAAATCCTTCCACCTGTTTTTGGGATTTCCTTATAAGGCACTCTTTTGGCCGCCTGTCTTAACCGCGGCTCTAGCATAGCAGCAGAGCGCCAGTTTAGAAACGCAACAGGCAAGCTTCGTATTGGTGTCTAGAGTTTCATAGTTTCAGTTAGACTTTGTCTGCTCTTAGTCTTGCAAGCTCTAGCTCTCGGGTCCTATCAGCTACCGGCATGTAGTAGCTCACCTAGTTAGGAGGCTATTGTGTTATCAACACAACCAGCGTCCAATTCCTTCTTTAGGTGAGCCATTACAGTAATGTAATATTGAAATTAATCATATGCTACACTAAAATCTTATCTTCTAGGTATGAACACTGGCTACGTATTCCTAGCTGCACATAAGCCTATATTTTATTCTCTTCTCTCTAGGTATCAGCATTTGCCCCTGTTTCTGACATTGTTTGAGTTTGCACTCAAACCACTTTGTACCACCTAGAGATACATACTCTGACTGTAGGCTCCTATCGAGTCAATAATGGTTAATGAAAGGAGTAGTGAGAAAACTGAAAGGGTGCACAGCAAAATATGCACAGACAATTCACACTTGCATTTATGAACATGCACCAAAAACACAGTGTATGCACACATCAAAAGTACTCTTTCTTAAAAAGATCTCTTTCAAGTGTACACTGCAAAAACAATTACTGGTTGTGGTGTCAACCTTCCATGACAACAACAAACCCACAAAACCTTTTCCTCAGCTTTGCAAATAGCACTAGTTAATCAAACATGTGTGTTCTTTCTCTCTCACACACACAGGCAGCAGAGGATGTTGAGGGTAATTATGTTTCATAACAGGCATCATTATCATGCTCACACCAGAGTGATCCACTAGTAGCTAATTGGCACCTCTCTGGTGGAGATTGGCCCTTTCCTGTTTAGGCTGTTTCTCTTAGTCTACCAGTGATAAACCATCTGTTTTCACTTATGATTAGTGTAGTTCAGGGACTCAAGTCTTCCTGCACATAAGGAGGCAATAAGACTGAATGAAACACCTGAATTCAATGATTAAGAGGTACAGTCATGGCCGAAAGAAAATGAAGTATTTCTTGTTCTTGCTATACACACACGTTTATTTCCTGTGTGTGTCTTGAAACAACACACAAAAAATTAATGATTTGAATGAAATAAAACGCTATGGCAGGAGAGTTAGAAGGACCCCACTAAAGCTAAACTGCAGTTTGCCAAAATGTAAGTAAGCTAAAATCCTTCTGGGAAAACATCTTGTGGACAGATGAGACCAAGATAGAGCTTTTTGGTAAAGCACATCATCATCAGTTTTTCACCGAAAAAGGAATGAGGCCTACAAAGAAAAGAACACAGTACCTACATAAATATGGTGGAGGTTCAAAGTTGTGTGGGGTTGTTTTGCTGCCTCTGGCACTGGGTGCCTTGTCTGTGTGCAAGGCATCATGAAATCTGAAGATTACCAAAGGATTTTGGGTCGCAATGTAGGGCCCAACATCAGAAAGCTGGGTTTGTGTCCTAGGTCATGGGTCTTAAAGCAGGACAATGACACACAAACATGCTTAAAAAAAAAACAGAAAAGGATGAAAACAAAGCGCTGGAGAGTTTTGAAGTGGCCAGCAATGAGTCTGGATCTAAATCCCATTGAACAACTATGGAGAGATCTTAAAATTGCTGTTGAGAGAAGGCACCTTTCAAATATGAGAGACCTGGAGCAACACTGAGAGTATATTAAAAACCATTGAAGCAGCAGTAAGGGCTCTCTGGTGCTGAGTGGCATACTCAACAAGCACACACACTCACACATATACGCATCCAAACCCAAGCCAGAACTTTATAATTCTCCCTCTTCATGCACACACTAGTGCCGACATGTGTGCACACACCAGTGCTGACGTGTGCATACACTAGTAATATTTTTATCACAATATACACATGCATAATAAACACATCACAAAAGTCTGAAATGCGATGCAATCCATTGCCCATGTCACACCTGATGTGGAAACCACACCATACACAACAGGCTTATATAATAATCAATGCAGCTTTTTACCCAGCAGTTTATAATATACAGTCAAGGCCAGAGGTCACCAATCGGCAGTCGGGATGCGGACCCAAATCAATAAACTATTGAAAATGATTTAATTTAGTGTTTATTTTAAGCGGCGGAAATTTTCTTGTTTTTGCGATATACAGGCTTTGTGGCGCAGTAAACTCTCACACCAATCGTGTGTGTTGTAAGATCACCAAAAGCGCTCCTCAGCCAATCAGAACTGTGCAGATTTGGGAATGCGACGCAGTCAGAGCAAGAATAACATGCTCTAAAAAAAGAAAAGTAGATGGCAAAAATTGACTTTTTAACCAGTAACGGACCAAGACATAGATGTTTATTTTTCCCACAGGCAGCTCCAAACCAACATGTCAAGATGTGAAATTGAGTTAGATGGATGGACAGATAGATAATTTTATTATTCCAAGAGGAAAAGTCAGGTATTACAGCAGCACAGAAGTACAGTGACGAGCAAGCAATAGCAAAACAACCTACTATACATGTACAGATACATAAAATAAAAGAACGTTAAAAAAGAAAAAGTAAATAAGGCACATAATTATGCAGACTATGTGGCATATTGTCATATGATAATAAAGTAAGTAGTTAAATAGCAAATATAACTAAATATGAATGGATGTGCAATATGAGGCGCATGTATAAAGTGGCAGTGCTTATAGATCTGAGTAAAGAGATGTAATGTCTAGCTTGTGCTCAGAGATTATGTTTAGCTGGTACTCTGTCCTGATACAACTTAGTATTTAATAATGTTCCGGCACAGTAATAAGTTGTATAAACGATCTTCTGGACTGTTCCTTGCTGGGTTAACAAGACGAATGCACATTTTATTTACTTTTTCTATAAATAAGCACTTTAAGATGCAATTTTTTCAAAAGCATTGTTTTTAACATAGTAAAAACATTTATTTTAAATTTTATAAATAATTTATTCAGTTCAGCATTTAAAACAAACACTGTTAAAATATACTGAACAGTATTTGTAATTTGTTTTGTCTTTCAGTTGCTGATAACATAAAATGCTGATAGAACTATTAGGTTACTTCATTATACAGGATATGGCACTGGATCATAACACAAGTTATGCACATTCTCATTATATTTTGCAGGCTGGACGCTGTTTCCCTATTTCCTGCCATTTCTTACCTAAACATTTTTCTTATTGTTGTCTCTACGCCAGCTGTCCAAAGGGCACTTTTTTTTTACTGTAATACTTGAGCAAATTAAAGCAGCAATCATCCAACTTCATGCAGTATGTCCACTCAATTCCTGTCATTAAGGCTAGGTTGTTTATTAAATTCTGAACCAGAGTCTGGGTTTTCATGATATTGTGTAACTCTGGTGGGTTAAAAAAAAATTCCAAAAATGAGTAATTGTTTATTGGTCATAGATTTTGGAGGAATTCAGGGGCTCTCTCACAATTATTTCAGCTAATTCCTACTTTCGCTTTGAACGTAACCAATCAGGTCACTGATGCAATACACAACCTATGTACCAAAAGTAAAGGCACTGCCTCGTTATTATTTTGTTTTATTGCTTGGCTGCCATTATTGGCACCAGTTAATGCTGCAATAACAATATGAGCATAAGTTAAGAGTCATGTGTTAATGAAGATTAAGATCTACTTGCTCCATAGATTTGAAGAATACTTTAAACAGAGCATCCAGCACCAACAGAAGGTTTGAACCTTTTTGCTGTTGTGAAAAACAAAGAACTATTTCTATGAGACCAACAATAAGACCCAATTTAAAGAAATGGAAACCATGCATGGCCATCTTAGAGCCAGTGCGGCCCAAAACCAGTCTATGAGGACTGGAATGAGCAGCAAAGTAGGAAAAGCATAAAGCAGGGCACTCTGCCAGCCCAACATTTGTCAAATGCACACCACAAAAAACACACGGGACTGTGCGCCATATCCAACAAAGCAGTCCATGTGCGCTTTCTTGAATAATCTCCATACAAAATGGGCTATGTTAGGTTGTAGCCTCTGTAGCTTCCACCTGGGTTTAGGGTGCATTGAGAACAACTATGTGCTGTGGTTGAAGGTAAAGGCCAAGTGAGCTGCTTTTATAGACATAAACCAGTGGTAGGTCCATCTGCCAAAGTGGTTCACACAGTAGATCACATAAACATTGTCTAAGTGTCCTAAAACATGTCTCTCCTGCAGCTTGAGGGAAAATGGCTCAAGGCCAGACCCATTGCACAAAGGTCTACAATATGTAGCCACAGTAGTGGCAGTAACCAGTACAGGGAGCTCCAGGGACGAGTTCCCATTAGCTTGTGTTTCATTACTGGACCGCCTGCCATTTAAACGAACACAGGCAATGACACAAGGGAGGCTCCTCTAAGTGCCTTTTCTACCAGAGCAGCACTTTAATTCAGCTCTGAAGGGGAAAGGGAGGGGAAAAAGAGAAAAATCATAGAATCCTCACTGTAAAAATGCCTTCTCATTTGGCCCTTCATTTTATGAATGTCTAAACACAAGGTGCACAGCAACTTCTAAGCTAAGACTGGACAGATAAATTAGCAGTTTAGACAACTGTTATAAAACTAGCTGCAAAGTGATTCTTCTGAAACACTCCCACATATACACACACACATATTTACAAAAAATGGCCTTCACATCACATTCTAATCTGACCTACAGAGATGGAAAATGTTCTGCCACTGTCTGTATCTCTTCAAGTCAAAGAACAATTCTCAGCATAGTGAATGACTGCAGTCATGGCACACACTGTGACAGCAAGCAGACTAAAGAGAGACACTCATCTGTCAGCCAGACTCAACCCATCTGGCAGCATTCACTCACATGCGGACACACACAAACATATAGGCACATAGGAACAGATCTTAGTCTTTTGGTTAGACTTTTTATTCTTATATAGAAAAAATATAGGAAGTTAATTAAATTGGAGAACAGACTAGAGCCAAAACAGGGCGCACATTGACACAATACCAGAGGGGGTAACCGGCAGTGTCGAACTGCCAGTAGGCCACTACACTTATTGGTAATTGCTAAATTCATAAGCTCATGCATATACAACCTCATTTGATGCCAAGCAACACATTTTTAATAACTGGAGGAGAGGCATGTTTATCACAGGATTGCATCACTTTTCCTTTTACAACACTCTGTAGGTGTTTGGGAACTGAAAAGACCAATTGCTGTCAAGGTTTATACCACATATAGTACAGATTGTTGTCATGTTACGTGATACTGAGACTGCGCAGTCGTTCATGCTTTTGTCACATGAGACCCTTTGTATGCTCTTTGCCAAGGATTAGAGATGAGCTACGTTCAAGTGCCTTTTCATGATGCGCATTTGTGTTCTGATTTAGTTACCAATATTCACATGTCCTAAAACATTTCTTTTGGTCTGCTCCGCGAAAGAATGTAGTTCTACAGTTCTTCATGTGAAACTTGCCATAAATCCGGCACTCCAAATCAAGTTTTGATTTCATCTCTTCTGCTCCCTTGCACCCTAGGTAAACTGTTTAAAAGAGTTTAATTGATTGTGTTGAAAAAACTTTTTTCTTTTAACCATCATGTGTGCGGCTACACACATTTTTTTCCTGAAGCTATCACATGGCATAAAATCACAGCTCAGACTATTGTAAAAGCTTTAGTTAAATTCTTCACCACAAATGGACTTTCATGAGTCATACAGACAGATCAGGGTTCATACTTTACTTCCAAGCTCTTTTAAATGATCCAACTTAACATGAATTAAACATGAGATGTCTAGCCCCTACCACCCTGAGTCACAAGGAGTGTTAGAGCGGTTCCATTAGTCTTTGAAATTTTATATAGAGAATGTAAAGGACTGGGATTTATATCATGCTTTAGCATTGCTTGCTGCTCAGGAAGTTAAACAAGAGTCTTTGCAATTCAGTTCAGGTGATTATTTTTTGTTCCAATCTCTGCTATTGATTAATCTCCCTTTGTGACTGGGGACTGAAAAATTGAAAAGGACGAAAGAGAATGAAAACGAAAAAGCTTACCAGTTTATAGTTCTCTTTCATCTTAAATGCATTGAATCTATCCAGAGCTGAACGAAACTTTTACTTTGAGCTTTGGACATCCTGATAATGCAAATTAAAACACACAGACACAGTGTCTTTCAGAACATTGAGCAATTATTAAATAACTGTGAACATTTTCCACAAACCCCTCCAGTGGGTACCAATCCAGTGTTGTAGATGGGCCACTTCAGCTATATGCAATCCACCTATGAGTAAGAGAGTGCAGATGGGGCAGGTGCACCATAGAGCAGAGAGAAAAAAAAAAAAGAGTGCTATAGACTCACTAAAACACACATAAAGGGGTGCTTTCTAAAGAGTTTTGAGCTCAAACCCTAAGTGAGCACTCAGCAGAAGAGGAGAAAAGAACAAATGAATAAAACTGAAAGAATACACTAATGCAGCCCACCTTGCCCATTACAGCCAAACTAGACAAACATGTGGTCTACTGTGGTCTAGCGCACAAAGAGTGGATAGAATAAAAGGAAGTTAGGAAAACAGTAATATAGTGTCTTGTGACTGAACTTAAAACTTTTACCACTAGGAATAAGGTGTTCGTATGTTTGCTGTGTGCATGAGAAACAGACATGTGTGTTAAAAACAAAAAAAGGGGAGAGGGGGAGAGGAATAGATGGTGGACACAAACAAAATGCAAAAAGAACAGAATATAATAATAATAATAATAATAATAATAATAATAATAATAATAATAATAATAATAATATTAATAATAAAAGAAAAAACAGAACAGACAAAACAAACAAACAAAAAAAAGTAAATACAAATGTATTTGAAGATGTAAATTGAAAGTGCAAATTGAAGTACAAGGCAGCCTTTCACACCCTCACATTTGTTTTCTGACTGTGTAGCGGAGCTGTGCTGACATCCCTTCTGGCCCTACTGTTTTAGTTATTCTGTAATAGCCAGGCCTGACTATGTCACTGCAGCACCGTACCAATCACCCTATATACTTTTCTCTGTCTGCTTCAACAACTGCCTATGCCGCACAGTCTGATGCTGAACAACGGCCCATCCTGCAATCTGATGCTGCTACTTCGTCTGCCTTAACCAGGCGCCCGTTTGCCTGCATTCTGGACCAGTTTTGGCACCATGTGCTTTGTGGAAAGTTTCTCCTGCATGCCACAGGCACCTCCAAAGATCATGTTTGTTTGCTTAATCACTGACATTTCTTCTCTCTGCTTTCACAAACTCATCAGTTATTTTGTATGCTACCGTACAAAACACTGAGCTGGTTCTCATTACTTCTTTGAAGGGACTTCATCAGTTTAATTTTTTTCCTCTATATTTATTGATGCATATAGTTGTAAATTCATTGTAAACTTCCTTCCTATCATGTGGCGATCAGAGGTGAGTGTGTGCTCCCAGAGATCTCCTCTTGTTTTAGCTTGGTGAAATACAAGATAAGTCACTGAAACCCACTTTAAATCAGGCCACCTTTAGCAGGGAGATACTGTGAAACTTTACCGCAAATGGTACAATGTAATTCAATCACAAACCAGCATATTAGCTATCAGTCAAACCACCAGAAAGAGACTATCACTCAAGTCCAATCCAGCAAAAGCAGAATATTAAAATTAATCTAAAAAATTAATGCTAGACACCTACTTATTACTGTCAAGTGCCTCTTAAATAGATGTAATTCCACTTACACAAAGAATTAGATGCAATGTGACAGTGGTTATGGATAACTCCAGTTTGAGAAAGAAATTCTATTGGCTTTGATAAATACACTTTGAGATCTGAACAAACAAGGCTGTGTCATGTGTCACACTTTCACAGTGGCCTGTACACTGTAGACAGCACTTCTTATTCAAATATAATAGCAAGACCATTTATTATTTCTGTTTTAGCGAAGGACTACTATACTGGTGGCCTTAATTTTAAAGGCATAGGGAAAAAATTGCATGTGATGTTAAGATTATTATGATTAACATTAATAATACTGGTAATATTTGACTGATAATAAACACATTAGCTTGACAGGGTTGAGGGCATTTAAATCACATCAGGATGGTGGTTTGGCTTGTCCACTGGTTGATGGGTAAAAGGCATTCACTGTAAGGTTTTGGGTGGAATCCATCTAGGCAGAAAGCACAAAACTCACCCATTACATTATGAGAGGACTAAAGAGAGGAAGTTCAGCTCACTGGGCTTTTGACTAGAAGCAGCAAGATAATAGAAGGACTACTGAATGTTTCTGACTGCATTTTAGACAGTTCCGACTGTCACACTTGTTTTTTTATAACAGAACTATACTATATTCAGCAAATATTTATTGGAGCTATTGTAAATAAATTTTGTGTCAAATAAAGTTCTCTGATTTCTTGAAAATAGAAAATGTGTCACACAAAAAATGATTTACATTATTAAATAATATACACATTATTATTTAATTCATGAGCACTGGACAGCAGGTCAGCAGGACATTGTCAACAATCTAGCTGGAGAACAAACAACTTCATATTAACTACCCAATTTAAACATTGAATTTAGAAGTTCAAAGCAATGACGGACTGGGTAATACCAGCTGAAATTGTTTTGGTAAATGGAGAATTATTAAGAACAATTTAATATTTATGCTTTTACCTAATTTATAACACAGCTTCAATCTGCAGGAACACACACACACACACACACAGCCCCCAGTGAGGTAACCTCAATACCCCGACATATCCTCTGCTCATCAGTATTTTAACATTCGGCTGGTTTTTACAAGCTCAAGCCTAAATACCAGCTTGTTTCTACAAATCCCTGGACAAATTACAGAACAATGCAAACAACCCCCCCTTCCCACTGCTCTCCCTCTCTCTGTCTGCCCCCATCACCACCCCACAACCCTCTGTTATTGTGAAAAAAGCGAGTGAATGTAAAAGATTGGCTCTTTAGTTTTTGCAGGGTATCATTTATCCTATGACAAATGGCTGCCCTGGAGAGTACCTGATTTTTTTTTCTTTCTCCCTATTTGTGAAAAAGATTCCACATCAAGGGAAGACAACAATAGGAAAAATAATAGACATGTTAAAAAGCTAAATGGGGACCAGGATTATAGGGGGACTGCTGCATTTTTTTACACTGCGTGCACACACACAAACAGACCCCAATACTAATCTGCAGCTCTCCTTTTGCAGGTGTGCAAAAACAGGACAGACATCCAATTTCTTAGTGTCCTATATTGTACATGGATGCTCACTTACTGAAAACTGCCACATCAAACTGAACAATAAAGGCCAAAAATAGGCCTTTAGCTCTACACCAGCACCGATTTCAGGTTTCATGTAGACACATTGCACTGTGAAGGCCAAAAAAAACAGTCAACTATTACTATCTTATAACCATATTTTCCACTATATTTAAAGAAACATATGCAAATATTTGAAAATTGGAAATCTCATTATTTAAAAAACAAATATTTTAAGTATTTTGTGGATTACAAGGATGAATTACCATTACTCTACTCAGGCTTTTAATACACAGATTATATACATTAATTATTATAATATTCTAGAATTCAAGACTTTTAAATAGTGCCATGAATTACACCCACACACACACACAAGTACAAACACACACACAGCATAAAGACCTCTACTGAAGACAAACAACAATGTTCTCCTCCCCTCTGCATTGGTTGTCCCTAAAAGGCTTGTCTGGCAGGGCCAATGATGTTATGTAGCTTTGGGGTAAACTCTAATTTCTCTATCCAAAACACCAAATCACTGCTACCGCAAACATACATAACAAAACTGTCATACAGGCAATTTGTTCTCCCTTTTTACTCCCTTAACATGTCACCCAAGGCACTACTTAGATTCATTTATGCAATCCAAACAGGCAATTGTGGTACACTGCAGGCTGCAGGGGGTGCCATTTCTAAGTGTTTTATGGCAATCCTTTTAATTAAAGACAGATTATCACCTGAAGGAGATAAAAGGTGACTCAATTAACAGTGGCACATTACCAAGGACATACAGCATGTTCATTTTATGTAGTTCTCTCAGAGCATTAAACTACATGATGTGTTCTTTTTCATGCTCGCCATAATGGGTGGGGCATGTTTACACATTCAAGCTGTGTACTTTTTGACAGAACAAACACTGCCTCATCAATTATAAATTATTGCTCAGTAATATAAAAACCTGATAAATATATGGTGTTGTTTATGGTGTAATAATTAATGACTAATTTCACATGTCCAACGTGTAAATCCTGTGCATTGTTGCGGTTTGTCTTTCTGTGAGCAGTTAAGATCTTAAGGCCACTGCACACTAAACATGATGTGAAAAAGGAAAGTAACAAAATGAAATATCTGGAGGTGATTTTTATTTACACTGGAATTATAGAGATCAGATGACACAAACCACAAAAATTATGGACAGAACTTATATGACAATGTTCCTTACTTCTTGTAAAATGTGACACTGTAAAAGATAGTTCTCACTTTGAATGAAAAATTAACATTTCTCCATCTCTACCTCAGTTATATAATTCTTAACAAGAGAGAGAGACCAAATGCAACAGAGCACACAAAATAATTTGCCCTTTAATTTGTGTACACAGTGCAAATTTGGAGTAGTGAAGGATAGGTGCTGTTAAATAACAGCATTATGCAGTATGTTTAATTAGCCCAAGCATGTACACAAACATACTACAATGGCATGGACACAAGTAAATCCTGAAATCATGATGGATGAAAAGGTGGATAGAAGAATGGCTGGTAATTCATCCGAGCATTGTTTAGCTACATAATGAATTGATGTGTAGCCACAAATTTACATAGCCTCAGGGAGACGGAGTACTAATCTACGATTAGTCAATTTTCAAAAAATTATTTTCCACTGAACATTACCAGTGAAATGTGGAGAGCATGGAACTCAGCCATAGCCCTAGCACAGAGGTCACTAATAAGCAGACCACGGTCCGGGTCCAGACCCAGACGTTGTCTAATGCAGACACCAAAGCAATATTCTATTGAGAAAGATTTAATGTAGACAGTGTTTATTTAAACGGTGGCACTTTTCAAACGGTGCTCCTCAGCCAATCAGATCTGAGCAGATTTGGGAGTCTGGCGTGCACACAGGCGAGGTATGAGGCGAGAAGCAGCAGTCAGATAATAAAGTAAGTCAGAGAGGAAGGCTCATTCAGACAGCGTGCTCTGAAAAAATAAAAGTCGATAACGAAAAAAATGTCCTGGCTGGACAACCAAAAGCTCACTTCTTTCAGTAAACAAGAGAAAGTGTGAGAGAGGAAAACAAAAGGGACATCAGTCAATCAATCAACCTTTATTTAATCTCGGAAATACATTGAGGGGTGACCCTTATTTTCTTTTCCTGTCATGTCTGGCAATTTTCGCAATCGGAATGGTAATCCCAATGCACTGATGTACCAAACATATTTGCTTTTACAAGAACAGCTCTATAGGTTCCTATAGCCTGCTCTTGTTAATGTTTTTTATCTTAATTTAATTTATTTATTTATTCAGCCAGGCCTGACAGGCAATACAAGAGAGGAAAAAGAGGAGAGAATAAAAAAAAAGAAGAAAGAAGAGAAAAAAAAAATGACCCATGAGCACCCACACCCCGGGGAGCTGTCCACGCGCACACACACAAACACCCACGCACACATACACCCACACCCTCACGCCCACACATCCCAGTTGCACACACCAGTCGCAGATCATGCACATTTTCAATGCAGCCGAGCATATACAATTAAAGGGATTGAAAGCAAAATGAGCAAAAATAATAAATAAAATACAAATTTTAAATAAACATTTAATATAGATGCATAAAGTACAATGTAAAAAAATTTAGAAAAAAATTATAAAAGAATATAAAAGAATATAAAATAAACATAAAATATATACAAGATAATAAAAGTTGAAATGCTAATAAAAAATACTCATTAAAACAATCACGATAAAAAATATATAATAATAATAATAAAATAAAAATAATAAAAAGATAATAATAATAAAAAATAACAATGAAATAAAATAAAATAAAACAAACATAAAAAAATAAATAAGATAAAAATAAAATCCTAATAGAGAGATATATTCATTTAAAACAATCACAGGCTTTCTGATGGTGATTAGAAAGTAAAAGTTTAAAATGGTTCAGAGATCCCAGCGAGCTGAGCTTCAGAGTTTCCTGTAGATAATTCCAGCTCACTGGTGCATTGTAGCTAAAAGCAGATTTTCCCAGTTCACTAAAAACTCTCGGTACCTGACAGGTGATCCAGCCACTAGAGCGAGTCTGATAATTATTGTTATTTATCGAAATCAAGGAAGAGATGTAAGCTGGCAAATGGCCAGAGAGTGATTTATAGATAAAAATAAGCTAATGAAATTCTCTTCGTGCAGCTAGTGAGGACCAACCAACTTTATCATAGGGTCTGCAGTGGTGAGTACTGTAAGGGTCACCAGTTATAAATCTCAGAGCAGAGTGATAGACTGAATCTAGCGGTTTGAGGGCACTGGCGGAAGCTTTATTATAGATTCCACAGTCCAGGACTGCTAGTATGGTTGCCTCCACTATTCTTTTCCTAGCGTACGTGGGTAGACAGGATTTATTACGATAAAGGAATCCAAGCTTTTGTCTGCACTTAATGGTGAGTTAGCTTATATGGGATTTAAAGGAGAGTTTTTCATCCAGCCAGATGCCGAGGTATTTATATTCGCTGACTCGCTCGATGCTAGATCCTGTCAGGTTAGTAATATTTATGGAATCTAAAACGCTATCTGAAAATCTGGAAAACAGCATGAATTTGGTTTTATTAGCATTTAAAACCAACTTAAGTTTATATGGAGCAATCTGTAAAGAGTTAAAAGAAGGTTGGAGTTTATCTAGTACAGCGTGAGCAGTATAAGATTGATCATCTGCATAAAGGTGTAATTTGTAATTTGGAAGGTAGCAATGGCGAGGTCATTGATAAAAATATTAAATAAAACTGGGCCCAGGATTGAGCCCTGAGGAACCCCTTTTGTTATAGGCTGTAGGTCTGACTTATGGTTACAGAGAGTAACACATTGCTTCCTACCAGAAAGGTAATCCTGGGCCCACAGGAATGCATTACTGCTAAAGCCAATCTTATGTAAGGAACCTAGTAATCATGATCAACAGTATCAAAGGCTTTTGTGAGATCAATAAAAATGGCAGCACAGAACTTTTTCCTGTCTAAAGCCATGTAAAGATCATTTAAAACCAACATGGTCGCAGAGATGGTGCTGTGTCTTTCTCTGAAACCACACTGATATGTGGACAGGACAGAGTTTTCATAAAGAAAAGATTTAAGCTGGTTATTTACTAAGGATTCTAAAATTTTGGATAAACAAGACAGTTTTGAGATTGGTCTATAGTTATTTAGATCTGCCGCATCTCCTCCTTTATGCAGAGGAATAACGTGCTGTTTTCCAGATACTGGGGTTTTCCAGATACTTTATCTGCAAGATAAAATAGGAAGATCAAAAATATATGTAATATGTTTTAAAATAACTGGGGTTGCCAGACGCAGAAGGTTGGGGTCCAGACCATCCTCACCTTTAGTTTTTCGAGGATTAATAGAAGAACGGGCATTAGCTACAATGAATGGGTCTGGAGTGTGAAGGTATCCTGTTTCTGGGAAGCAGTAGTGGTGATGGCAGGTTTATGTCAATGTTTTTAAATATCTGACCAGCTGCAGCAATTCTTGCTGGCCATAGATCAAATTATTAACAACTAGAATTTTTGTTGGGGGTTGTTGAGGGTTGTTCTTGAGGAGGTTTACTGCTTTCCAGAAATCCTGTGGATTTGAGGAATTAGTAATTCAGCTGAGGAAATAATCTGATTTGGCTTTTCTGATTGCAGAGGTGCATCTGTTTCTCAATTGTCTGAATGCAAGCCACTTCTCATGTTCACCTGTGCATCTGGCAATAGACCAGGCTTTATTTCTTGACTGTAGCAGTGAGAAAACTTCGCCTGTAAACCAGGGGCAAGATCTGTCTCTTATTCGCAGCTTTTTATACGGAGCATGTTTATTTGCCACTAAGAGGAATGATTTCCTAAATTGTTCTAGTGCTACATCCACATCTAAACTGTTAAAAGTTAAATGAATTTTGCTCACTGCTAAGTCAGAAAGAAAAGCCTGTTCTAAACACCATCCGAGAGCCTGTTTGTATCTTTGAACTGTTTCTAATGCACCCAATCGGACAATGATCGCTAAACCCAAGTTCAAAAACTCCAGAGGCAATGATTTTATCTGTTCTATTAGAAAAAATTAAGTCAATCAGGGTGGATTTGGAAGGGTCCTTTAAGTTTGGCCGAGTTGACTCAGTGATAAGCTGTGTAAAGATGAGATTCCCACAAACTTCGGTGATTGGACGCATTAGAAAGCCAGTTCAGGTTTAAATCCCCTAGGACCAGCATTTCTGAAGTTGTATATTGAGATAAAAGCTCTGCTAATTCATCTGTTACAGAGGATGGAGCAGGAGGAGGCCTGTAAATCCCTACTAAGACAAAAGAGTCATTTTTTTCCTGGGGATACCTTTAGAGCTAAAAACTCAAAGCACTTTTCTTTAGAGATGGCCTTTAAAATAATTTCAATATTAGATTTTATGAAAGCCGCTACTCCACCTCCTCGTGATATTCTGTCTATTCTGTATAATGTGAAATTCTGTAGAGCTACATCTGCGTCACTTACTGGCTGCCTGAGCTGATTAAAATATCAGGATCAGTCTGAGCATTTAAAAATTTCAATTGATCCATTTTATGTTTCTGATGTAGGCTTCTAATATTTAAATGAAGAATTCCGAGACCCTTTCTAAGTTTAAAACTATTAAGATTGTTAAAATGGTCTATGGGGGATTTAATAAGGGGACATAATGAAAGTGGAGATAGCTCTATTTTTAAAGTTGTTTGTATTAATAAAACTGTTTAAATGATTTCTATCTTTCTTCTTATGTTTTTGTACAATGCTGGTCCTATGTTTATACACACTGGTAAAACTACTGGTAAAACTACTTATGACTACTGGTAAAACTAATTTAGCACTATTATTTTTAGGCAGTCAACTAAGGTTAGAAAGAGTAAAATTTGTTATGCCCTAAAATCTGTAAGCCGAGCCTGCTGGGATGAATTCCGTCAGGTCTATAGAATGAGGGTCGGTTCCAAAACAGGTCAAAATTGGCAATAAAAGCCAGGCCAGAGGAGAGGCAGGTCTTCTGTAGCCAGGTATGAAGGTTTAAATAACGACTAAAATACCCTGACCCTCTCCCCAGTGGTGGGATTAGGCCGGAAATAAAAACAGATTTTCCACAGTCCTTAATGGAAGCCAACAAGTCTGTAAAGTCTCTTTTTAACAGTTCTGTGCTTTGATCTTTGGTGTAATTACATCCGACATAAATTATTATTTTCTGCACAGATTTTAATCTCTGAAGGAGAGCAGGAAGCTGTTGTGCAATGTCTTTAACTTTAGCGCCGGAAACTGAGTGTACCACGGCTGTGTGATGTTTGAGAAATCTTGTGATAGAGTCACTTACTATCAGTGTTGTTGGTGGAGTGTGTTGTGCTGGTTGTCTGAGTCCATATTGAGACGCTCGGTGCTGGTCAGTCCGTGGGTACTCGCTGGGTTGCGAGTAGGCCATGCAGCAGTGTCTGGAGATGAAGTGCTCTGTCTCCGCTGTACGGTCAAGATTGGCAGCGGGGCTACGCGTCGTTCACCGGCAGTGAATAGGCCATTGAGGGTGAGAGCGGCGTTTCTGCTGTTCGGCTGTGTCCGGCTGCAGGGCTTGTCGGGGCAGCTTTGGTGTGTGGTGGCGGATCCGCTGCTCCGAAGCCTTCCATAGAGGGTTCGGTGTAAAGTGAACTGCTGGGCGGCTCACTCGAGTGGGCAGAGTGAACAGGAGAGGAAGGGATGAGAACATCCTCCAGCTCCTCCAGCACAGAGAACCTGTTACTCAGCGGGAGTTTGTGTTGAACTGTGTGGCGAGCAGACCGCCTTCCAGCGCGCAAGCACCCAACAGTAGCGGACCACGATTCCACCAGCCGCTGCGTGGAGCAGCTCACCTCCCTCCCTTTGGGTCTCCATGCAGGGGCCAGGGATCCTCATCATGGTCAGTCGCAGCAGCTGCTTGGATGACACTGCTTTCCAGCCCGGTGGTAATTGCCTGCATCGATGCCAGCATGGAGCCCAGCAGAACCTCGTCTTCTTTTATTTGATATAGTACAGAGATTCGCCCTTTCAACTCCAAGACCTTTTGGCTTAGCTGTGAGCAGCTCTCACACCCTGTTTGTGAGTTGAGTGGAGGCATGGTAATATGCACGGAGCGAGCAAATATAAAAGTACAAATAAATAAAATACAATAAATAAAAGATAAATAAAAGAAAAAATAAAAAAATAATAAATAATAAAAAATAAATAAATAAATAAACTAGAGTTAAAACCAGAAAAATAAAACGAAACCACAGTGCTCTGACGTGCTCTCTGTCGCTCGCTCTGGAGACAAGCTCGCTCTTCACAGACATAAACTGTGAAGATATGAAATTCAGTTAACAAGAAGACTTTTTATTTACATTTTCTCGAAATAAGCACTTTATGAGGCACTTTTTTTCAAAAACATTTTTAATGTAGTCCTTGTTTTTAGTTAAAGTGAGACAAAACATTTATTTGAAGTTTTATAAATAATTAATTCAGTTCAGTTTGCTGATGACAAAATGCTGATATTAGGCTACTCCAGTATACAGGATATAGCATTGAATCCTAACACAAATTAAAAATTATGAGGGCCCGGACCTTGGCCTGAGTAAATTTTCTCTTAACTGGACCCTCCCGAATTCTAATTAAATAGCCCTGGCCTAGCACCTTACCTTGCAGTGACTTGCTTAGCCTATGTGATAAACAATTGATGAGCCACAATGGAATCAAGAAAGTAACAAAAAAGTAAATGCTGGGGGTCCTGTAAGGAGGCTGTGGGGGAAAAAGTATTCAAAGTCAGTGGACAGTGACAGAGTATATTGGTTGTTAGATTGAAAGGAATTTGGGGGTATTGTAAGGTAGAGAGTAACGCATATCAGAAATGTTTTTTCCAGCATCTGATTTTTACTAAAATTATAGATTTAGTTATGATTTTGGTTTATTTCGTTAAGATTTCATGCTTGTATGTGTTCAGGAATTTTAAATACTTTTTAAAATAAAAAAATAGTGTCAAGTGATCACTTTCAAGTAATACAACTGCTACTTTGGATGCATCTTCATTCCTACTAGGTCCTCTATATTTCAGAGGTGCTAGACCACTCTAGCCCCTCCATAAGTTTCTCCACTGTGATTTAATAGTTCTAAGTACTGTTGCTCAATGGTGTAAGATTTGCTTTGAATCTGCCTGAAAACACTGATTATTTAACCATCAGCCTTGGAAAGCTTGTTTGTTTATTATGTATTGAATAACTGTATTATGCATAATTTAAAGACAGATATGGCATTTGCAAACAAAATTCTATCAATAAAATAGTGCAGTAAAGCAGACACTCACATATAAACTCTTACACATCACTTAATGTAATAACTAAACTGTCAATCAATGTCATCACAGTGTTTTAGGAGGAAATGATATTGGCTGTTTGGACGCAAAGTACATGGCTTTACAATATGAAAGTAGCAGTAGCAACTCTGCTTGTGCAATTTTAATACTTGCTAAACGGGTCTGTGATAATTCTGTGGATTTTTGTGTAGAGCTTGTAGCTGCACAAACACCAATGATGACATATCATAACCACTTTCTGACTGATTGTTCTACAGTGTTAAAATGTTGTACCACAGCACACATGCGGCTCCAAACATATAACTCTACAGAGGATAGTTTGATCACTATAATCACCGTATCACAAAATATCCACCAGCCTTTAAGCTACAAAGCTGAAGTCAATGTGTATTCACCAGCTTCTTATTTAAATTTTCCTATTCCTTAAATAAAGCAGCAGTTACAGTCTGAAACCTCAGGCCAGAACAATGCAGCATTTAATGTGGAACAGGTGCCAGGAGATAAGTGCTTCAGGCAGAGGCTCACATGGCTGTTAGAGGAAAACACTGAAGCTGAATTAATACTGACATCTCTGTACTGTCCCTGCTTTAACACACCTGTTATAGATGGTCAGTATTTATTTAAGCTATTGTTTTGCGTAGAAGAGGTTCATTACTCATAAAGAGAGCCTTTTTAAGTGTGACACTTCATAGTGACTCTGTAAGAGGAGGCTCGCAGAACTGACAGAAAAGCATCAATTAACCTGATACTGGATGAGATGTGCAAGTATCAAGAACGTGTTCCAGTATTAATTTTAAAATTTCCTGAATAGACTCATTTAAAAAATGTTATGTGATCATGCATACTGTATAATGTACATTTTAAACTTACTCAACACCAAAACAAAAAGAGAGAAATAACAGCTAGTCTTAGAAGCTGGAAGAATGCAGCATAAATTGTAGTAATAAGTATATTAATAGATTCAAAGATATTTATTTATATTATTTATTAAATTACTCACATTCTCGTTATTTATAAGAGTAAATATGCTGTGCACTAACAACAATTTAAATTATTATTATAATTATTATAATTAATAAATAATCCTTAACTATTGCTTAATGAGCAGTTGCGTAATATATAAAGGGGTATTAAATTAATTATCACAGTGCCGTTGATAAGGACAAAAATAGACATAATTTCTTGATACTTCATTAAGTATAAAACAATTCAATACACAAAATAATTTGGCATAATTAACTAAATTCACTACAGTGCCTGACAAATCCATAAATCTGTGTCTACCCCAAGCTAGGAGTTGCCACTTCAACCCAACATTTGGGTTGGGTTTCATGTAAACCTCAACAGTTGTGACAGTGAACACGTCAACGACAGTGACACGACAGTGAACACGTCAACAACACATTTTCTTTTCCAGCACACATTAATTTAATGGAGCTCGCAGTACAGCCTGGAAAATGTTGATCATAATGACAGCAGCCAGACTGTGTGCAAGTGTAATGCAGGCACATTCAGTAGCACCAGCAGCAGGCTGGCTGATTATGTTTTACAGATCTGGCTAAAACAGTTGCAAAACAGTTCTCTACAGCTCCAATAAAAGATCACAGCATGACAAGAGACAGATTCAACATCTCTTTGCTTTAAGGCTCCAGCTTTGGCAGTTTGACATTCATAGTGTCAACTTCAAAAGACAAACTACAGTGACACTGAAACATGTGCATACATCCCAAAAACACACTACACACACCATATGAACTTTTCTATACTGTTTCCAAGCCTAAAGCTGAAGTGTGAAATATTGTAAAAATGAAGGGTAATTTGGGTTAAGTTTTACCAGCTGGGAGAGAGATGGAGCCAAAATAAATATTCTGTATGATAAAAAATAACTGTAGCAGTTTTATTAGTAAAGAACCCTAAAGGGCAAACAAAGAATCATTCAGAGCTGTACTGCAACACAACAAACTGTTTAAACTCCCTTTAATTAAAATAGCCAGGAATAACTAGGCCTTTAATAACAAGAACTGTATCAAATTATCAAGAGTCAAAAATGTAAAGACAGCATCATGAACTGTGGTAATGACTGGGTTATGGGATTATAATCTACACAGTAACTAAGACAGTGCAGTTATTTTCATCCAGGGCACAATCACAGGGCACAAGGCAGACCGGTATCATCCGACAGCAACCCCTGCTCAACCATGATTCTGTAAAATCTCACTGAACCGATCCGCAACTAGCTCCACAATCCACCCTACAACAACAAAAGCTGATTAGGTTTGCCAGGTTGCCAGATGCCTGCACAAGACCAGTACAGACCATGTGTTTATTAGACTTAACAACTTAACAAGTTCTGCCTTGTTCATTCCCATGTTGTTTTTTTTTCCTTGTTACATTTTGTGTTTTTTCTTTTTCTCTAGCAGGTTGGAGTTGGAACCAGGTGCTGCTAATATTTACAATTCCAGCTTCAGCTGAGATCTGTGGATAAAAGTTCTATTTGCAGTGTGCCCTAGAGCTCTGTGTTCTAGCACCTTGCCATTTAATCATTGTTAAATGTAAATGCTTAATTTTCATTCACATATTGTCTCCCTTGACATGCCATAAAACAGGACAATAAATGAGGGTTTGTGCATATTCATCAATTTTACTTTGGTAAAGTTTTTTGAGTTTGGCTATTAAGTTGTTTGGTTTTTTTTTTTCAAATTCTGAAGACAAAGGTCTATAAAGGTCCCAGTAGTATTTTGATTTGGGATGGCAACATGACATGATAATTTTGGAGGATAATAAGAAACTAAGAAGAAAGTAATTTGTCTCATGAGTAGAGGTAAATTAGTATTCACAATTTACAGTGCAGGGTGCAGGGATGTGATTTTTGGTTTAAAAAAAAAGTAATAAATTAGATTTTTATGCGTTTCCCTATGAGTATTTTTTTAATGCACTATTTTGGTTTGTTGTTTTTGCTGCATCAGGACCCAAAATTGTATTGTTTTGTTTACCAAGCCACTTGGTTATCACATTTGCCTTGTGACATGGTACTCAATCATGCTGGAAAAAGCACTGTTCATCTCCAAATTGCTCCCGGATCGTTGGGAGAAGATGCTCTTGGAGGATGTTTTGATATCATTTCTTTATTTATGGTAAGGTTTTTAGGCACATTTTTGAGTAAACCCACTCCCCTGGATGAGAAGCAACCCCACACATGAATGGTCTCAGGATTGCCTTACTGTTGGCATGACACAGGATGGTAGCACTCACTCAGATGCACTCACACCTGCCCTCTGCCATTCCTGAGCAAGCTCTGTACTAGTGGTGACCCAATCTCATAGGTGCATCCTCTTTAGGAGACGGTCCTGACACTTGCTTGACTTTCTTGGGCACCCTGAAGCCTTCTTCACTGCAACTGAACCACTCTCCTTGAAGTTCTTTTCGATTCAATAATGGTTGACTGGGGTGCTATCTTACAAGCAGCAATGTCCTTCCCTGTAAAACCCGTTTGAGGCAATACAATAATGAGGTAACTATGGTCAACAGAAGAAAACTTTAAAGCACCACTACCCTTTTAAATCAACTAGTCTGCTCTTCTAATCAGCATGACAGAGTGATATCAGCTGTCTTGTCCTCATTAACCTTTTCTCCAGGGCTAACAAAATCATCACTGAAATTATGTTTGCAGGCCATTCTGTAGAGCTGAAATGCAGTGGCTGAAATGCAGTAATTTTTGTGATAAGGTATTTTTTCATGACATGGAATGACTTTGCAATTAATTGCAATTCATCTAATCACTCTTAACAATCTAGAGCAGGGGTATTTAATTAGAATTCAGTAAGGTCCACCTAGAGGAGATTTCCTCAGGCCAAGGTCCAGACCATAATCAGTATATTTACTTTTTAAATGCTGAACTGAAATGCTGAATTTAATAAATGCTTTTTTAATCACTTTAAGTAACAACAAGGGCTACATTGAAAAAAGTGCATCATAAAGTGCTTATTTATAATAAAAAAGAGAAATAAAATGTTTAGTCTTGTTACATCTTATCTCCCTCTTGTATTACTCTTGTTCAGTGAGCTCTTTGTTTTCCAGCCAGAACTTTAAATCTGGGCTAAAATTGTGTTAGGACCATTCTCACACACATATGAGATATCCTGGCCGTTCTGTGTGAAGTGTGCTTGAGTGGGTTTCCTCCGGGTACTCCGGTTTCCTCCCACAGTCCAAACACATGCATGTTAGATTGATCACTCACTCTAAATTGCCCTTAGGTGTGACTGTCACCTTTACCTGATGATGCTGGGATTGGCTCCAGCCCCCTGTGACCCCGACTAGCTGAAGAAAATGGATGGATGAACGGATGGATATGAGATACATGACAGCTTTTAATTAGCGCCACGGTCTCAGAACATATGACACATGTTGGTTTGGAGCTGCCTATGGGAAGTATAAACATCTCGTACCATTCCTGGTTGAAATGTCATTTTTCGCCATCGACTTTTCTTTTTTTTAGAGCACCTTAAATACCTTCACCTTAAATACATTTGCCAGCTTTCAACACCAGCATTAACTGACAAGCAGACAGTTTGAGTTTTGGCCAGTCAAGCCTCAAGTCGAAAAGGTAAAATCATTAACCATCACTATAATCTCTAATTACAGATTTTTTGAAAATCCCGCTCCTCTCCACTGCAACACCACTAAATCCGAGGTAACTATATAGCTATATAGCTAGCTAATGCACATGAATTAAAACAGCCAGACTTTAATTATTAAATTTTTAATGTGCACAGCACTTTTCCATACTAACAATTGTATTGGATAATTATGGCATTTCAGCCCTACAGAATAGCCTGCAAACATAATTTCAGTGATGATACTGTTAGCCCTGGAGAAAAGGTTAATGAGGACAAGACAGCTGATTAAGCCCCCTTTAGACTGTTTGGGACATCTGAAAAAATGATTGTCCGGAAAAGAAAAGGTGAGCACTACCATGAGTACTGTGTCATGCCAACCATGAAGCCTCCTGTGACCTTGAAGTTGTAAACAAATTCATATCATTTTCATGAAATGGTCAGAGGAGTCACTTTGAACATCTAATATGTATTCTATGTTATATTGTCAATAAAATATGGGTCAATAAGATTTGCAAAGCATTGTATTCTGCTTTTATTTACATGTATTTACAATACAGCATGCCAACTTTTTTTGGAATTGGGGTTGTAAAAAATGTTACTGCAAATGTGCATGAGTTTGTATTTCCAGTTTAAGCTGCCTTGTTAACCAAACAATATTGTTCCTCCTAATAAACAGCCACACATTTAACTATGTCTCTTCAGTATTCACTACCATTACTGCAAAATTGTATCTAATCAACAAGTAGTGTGCCTTAAGAAGTGCAAAAGGTGGTACGGTATAACAATAAGGCATTGGCCAACCACATTTATAAGGGAAAGATTCCTGTTGTAACAACAGTAATGCATTAAAAGCTGCTAAAAACAAATTACCCATGATAGCCATGATAATAACTACTGATTTAATATAATTTTTCAATTACATGTAAAAGGAAATTCTGCCTTTGCATTTTATTTTGTTATTTTATTTTATTTGATACCTGTGACATATGAAATGGCTTTACTTTTGAATAATGATCGGGGCCTGAATTTCAGCATGCTTTGAGGTCGTTTTAGCGTTCCTGCCATTTCATGTTTGGTTGAAGCACAAATGTGTTTTAAAGTTCCCGCCGTATCAAGAACAGCCTTAGGTATCTACACTAGACGATTAAGACACAGTCAGGAATGCGACTTTTCAAGTGACACTACTGAAAGGAACATGTCACATGTGTTAATAATCTTAAAATAATCTAAAACAATTAAGCAGGTGCTGTTTTGCCGCTGTGTTGACCAAGTGCTACGGGCTGTTTGCGCTTCAAGTGCCCGTGCATAGCAGTTGTACTGTTATGATCATCTCCACTGTGCAGAGCTACCATACTGTTGTGTTTCTGTGTGAAACACTGACCCAACTTTAGATGCACCCGAGCGATTGTTTGTAGCTGCAGCTTGCACTCTGGATAAATCCATGCTTTCGGTAGGCATGGCCATCTTCGCGACGCATTGATGCACGTTATGCTAATCAGCGTAGATAAACATATATATATTTTCGGAGATCGAGTGAAAATGCTGAGGCAAAGTTGACTTCATAACCAAAAATCCTGAGGAGGGAAACTTTATTTTTTACCAAAAACAGAATCACTACACCAACTCCCCATTGGAGCTGACAGAGAGTCGACTCACCGCTATGAGTAAACATAGAGTCCTTTTCTCAGCCCGAACCTAAAGAGCCAGCAACAGCCTGCTTAACACAGTGTATGTGTATAATTTATTTAAAATGCAGTTGTGTAATGTTCTATAGTACATTTGTCTATCTTCTGATAGAAAATAAATACAATGTAACAAAATTTAGAAATTTTTATATCTTCACTTCTCACCTTGAGTAAAAAGGCAATAGCAATTTGATTTACTTCATGATATATATATCTCGATATTGACTGATATAAAAAAAAAACATTTTGATAAGATTTTTTCCCATATCGCAGAGCCCTACCTGAATCTGAAAACAGCGGTAGCAGGAGCTGTGCTCGCCTTTAGGAAATGCTGCTGATGGTGACATTAAAATATTTAGCATTAAAATATATTTTCAAATATTTAAAGTCAGTAGACGCGGCCTTTAAATGAAAAATTTAATATGGTTGGGTCAACAAACACATCCTGTTTTGAAGAAACTATTTTATTTTGGCATCGGTATATTCTTCTGCATTGACTGCTAAATTGAAATGCCACTTTCATCCTAGTAGAGATTCCAACAATGTCCCTCTCAACTAAAAAAATAAAAAAATCCTGTTAAAAATGTAATTGATATATTTTTTTAATAAATACTTTTACTTTCCTTACTTTAAGTACATTTCAAAGTCTGTACCTATGTAAAAACTGTTTCTTTTTACTAAACTAAACTACTAGTGCTTTCACGTAACGAATGAAGGTGAAATGACCGCTGTGATGGCCTAATCTGACATAGTGAACACTGTAAAAGACTTGACTTTAAATAAGCGCACAAATGCTAACAGTAATATATCTCAGCTAATGTAACTATCCTAGTGTTTGTCAATTCATAACAAAAAGAGTTTGCGAAAGGTAATACATTGCCAAGTATGGTGAGTTATAATTAAAGCTTAATTTCATTCAGCTTATACTATTATATATGAACCTAAACCTGGTATTTATCAACGCTGTTCATCTTCATTCTGAGGAAATGTTTTGTTACATGACACAACGCCATATTGCACTATATCACACGTCATATTGCAATAATAATGTTATGATAGCATTTTTGTCTAACATGCAGCCCTTGTGTAAAAAAGCAGGAATAAAAGGAATATTCATGCACAAAATCCAGTCAAAGTACAAAATCTCACAAGAGATGTAACAACAAAGTAAATATGTATCTCCTCACGACCAAACTATATATTATGCACTACAATGCAGTAGTGCCTACAAAAAAAAGTTCAACACTGCAGACCATCACAAAGACAAGCTCTCACTTGACTTTTATTAACAATACTCTTCCTACATATTCTCTTGATGTTTCAAATTGTTTCAATTTGGTTCAGTTTATTAAATTGTTTTGTCACTTTGAGAAACTTCAGGCCAGTGGAGTGCACTGCCATGAGGCTTACTTTTATTTGAGTAGGTATCATAGAAATGCCAGACTGGCTTAGAAATAATTACACAGGAGAGAGTGAAAGATAGCAGGAGAGAGCAAGAATATTATTTTTACCCCTCAACCCCACAAAACTTTTGGCTAGGAATACTAACAGGCATGCATACAAACAAGACATAGTAAAATAGTTGAAAAAAAGGTTTTAATGTAAACCACTTGTATTGTTCCTCATCTGTTCAAAGGATAAAAGAAAGCATCAAAGCATCATCCATTTTGTTACAGCACAAAACTAGATTACCTATATGGCTAGGCATCCTTATAATGTTGTCACTCCTTAAAGATGTGAAAAAATTGTATTCTAAGTTCATTCTAAGGTGCCAAGACTCCCTAATATCTTCTTTAATATACAATGTGGGTACTCTCCCATCTATAAACATTGGCCCACCTTAAATACCATACACGATAAATCTATATAAAAAAATAGAAAAAAGAAACAAGCTGTTCATTACAGCAAATAAGAATGCTGCCATATGTATAGGGAAAATAAGCAGAACAAATCAATTGAGCTTGTAGGGATCAAAGTATTGTTTATATTATTACAGCAAAACAAGTTAACAAATCCATATGGTACTGCTTTTTGCCTTTTGTTTTTTTTTTGTGCTATCAGTGTCATTTGGGTAACACCTTTCAAGCCATGATTTGAAGATTCTTCAGAGCCTTTACAAACTGGTGAATTGGAACTAATGCTTGTCTCAATCTAAGCGCAGGGTTCTCTCAGGTGCTTCTGCTCTAAACTTATGCTGGTTCTTTTCTAAAGGCATTGGTGGGGTGGGGCGGCTGGCTCAGGCTCTTGTCTGAAGTGTCTAACAATTTAGCCCCTCTGAATGGGTCTGGTTGCTGCTAATCCTCCTTTTCTTCCCTCATCAGTGAGCACTTTCATGCTGACTCACTTAAGTTGTGCTGTAACCCCACCGCCCGCCCCAGTTAGTGTCAGCAACACAGCTGAAGGCTCTCTTTCTCTGCTGACACATCTTTTTCACAATACTTGTTCAATGTAATGCCAGTCAACTGTTAAAATTAAGAGACTGATACACACAATAAATCCCCCACATAACTGCAGAGCAACAGTTCATTGCGATTATGATCTACATTAGGGCAGCTACTGATCACTTTAGTAATCAAGTATTCAATTGATTTACTAAGCAATTAAGCAAAAACAAAAGTAAATTTACAGAAAAAGAAATAGGACAGGACACTTAAAACTGATTGTTTTCCCATTTTCATTTGTATTGCCTATATTATATATATTATTATAATCAAAGCTAATATTATTGACCAAAATTTCAAATAAATTATTTTTTTTCAAATTTCAAGTAAGAACAAGGGCTACATAAAAAAACAATACTTTAAAAAATGTGCATCATAAAGTGTTTGTGTTTACTTATAGAAAAGTAAATAAACTTTTTAGAGCAGGTCATTTGAATGAGCCTTTCTCTGACTTGCTTTATTCTCTTTAGTCCGGACCCGGGTCACGGTCCGCCTTTTAGTGACCTCTGCTCTAGTTGCTACTTAAACCATCTGATATTTAGCTTTTTGAAGTAGGGAGTATGTGTGCATGGCTCTGTTTTTGTTTCTGTGTGCATGTGTGTATGTTGGTTTATCATCTTAATAATAGCACGAACACACATCAAAACTAGTCACCACACTGACTTAAGTGTTTAACTAGCAATTACATATAGCCACAATTAACATAGCTTCATTATTTGCCTTTATCTCAACTAGCAATCAGACGAATTTATGTTAAATGGCAATGTCAATGCTACCATATTCACTCAGGGGGCTTGAAGCTTCTAGTTGAGATGCTGTAGGACTGACATTGTGCTACTGTAGAAGGCGAGCTCAGTTTTACAACAGACACACTGAGTTTTCTTTTTCAGCTTGAAATGATCCCAAACTTTGGATATTTCTTGATGTTGTGTCTGGCCTGTCTCTTATGTTTGTCATTTGCCATTTTCTTTTTCTCTATTTTGTAGTCTGCACTATAAAACCTATTCATATCACTAGCGAAGCACATAACAGTGCAAACAGTTTCGCATCAGTTTGTAATAGAGCTACTTAAGTTTACTGAGATAAGAACATAGATTTTTCTCGTGTGTTTTTAAATTTTAGTGCCAGCCTGAACAGCATTGCATATGCTTTGAATACTCTCTATATGTCCCCAAATATTTGCCTTCTATACAACTTTTAAATCAACTGGCTAGGTTTGGTTTGCTTAAAAGGAACTATGGTGCTCTGTGCAGTGTTTGTGTGCAAGTAAGAAATGTGCTATTCAAACTGTGCACCAAATAAGCAGACTGACGTTCTACACCAATTCAACGACAAAAAAACACAAAAAAATTAACTGCATTCAAAACTACTCTAGAGCTACATTAATGCAATCATACGCCACAAAGTTTAACTAACAGCCCAGCCTCATAATGATTGGTGAGCTTGTTATGCTAACTTGATGATCTGCTGGTGTTTGCCTCAAGTGAGGTAAAAACCCCGGAAGAGATTGCAGGAGTATTTCAGTGTTTGCAGCTTCATAATCTTAAAATTATTGTGGTTCTTGCTTATCCCAAGTTCCAGTTGACGGCAAGAAAGTCCACCCCATTACGTTTTTCAGAGAAGTTTAGTGACTGGGTCATTCAGTCATTTCATAGGCATTTAAAAAGAATATGTGTACGGAAAAAATTCAAATGTTGCCAGCTAGTTTTAATAAAGGCTTATATACCTACGGTGTCTGTCTTTCTTGAGGATGGGAAGCATTGTCAGTTCTTATGCAGTAGCTAGCAGGCTGCTGAAGGAAACTTCTGCGAAGCAGGGTTGGTGCAAGCTTATGTAAGGCCATGACTCCTAAACTATGCTCAGATTTTGCAAAGAAGAATGGCTGGCCAATCAATTTACAGATGAAATCAGTGAGACGCATCTTAAATCAGCCGTTAAAATACAGCAAAGTATTTTAACTTTGTAAGTTAGGTGCACAGCAAACTTTTGAGCTGCAATGTGAGAATTTAACTGAACAAAAACAAAAAAAAATAATATTTAATGAGGTTTAAAGTGCAGAAGTAGAATTTTTGGATTGGTCTTCTTTCAGCTATATCTTGGTCCTCTTGATAAGCACAATTTTTTCCTTAGTATATCAAACAGTTTAAAGCAAGAAAAGGGTTGTTTTGTAATGAATATGCATATCTTTGTTGCTCAATGTCTACAAAATGACTTTTCTTCCAGAGCATAATTGTACAAAAAAATACTCACTACAAACATTTTGTTTATATAAGTATTATAACTTATGCTACCAGAATACAAACAAACCTACAAACTTTTATACTTATAAATCCAACTTCACACAATGATTACACTACACTAAATAACCCTCAATAATTCTACTGCTAGCAGAAAGGAAAATAACATACTGTAGTTGTACACAGGAAAACAAACTTAAGTTCCTGAGGATGAAACATAATTTAAACAAATACATAATTCAATCCATAATTCAAGTTACACAAGAAAAAAGTGTTATAATGCATATAATGTATACGATTACACCCTGGATTAAAGAAATTGGGTTACAGTTTAGGAATCATTAAATATACATGAATATACATGAATAAATACATGAAGGAAATTTTTTTACCACAGTTCAATGATCAAAGGGTAATTATTTGATTTGGATGCTGTTAGAATTTGAACAGGCAATTTTATGAGAGCCAGTCTCTAGAAGTCCTGGACCTTTTTGTAATGTTGTAATTATTTTAGGAGATTATTAACACATGTGACATGTTTCTTTCAGTAGTAGTTAAAGTTTTCTGTCGTCATTTTTTCTTATTTCATTCTCTCTGCTCGACTGTGATGTCTGCAGTAACCAGACTACCAGCAGGCGGGTTAAGCTGCCGCTACGCCTTACACTCTGCGCTGTGTACTTCAACCAAACACGAAATGGCTGGAACTCTAGTTCAGCCACCTGATTGGTTTGGGGCAGCGCTATTCTCATTCTCATTGGCTGTTAGTGTTGTCTCCCAAAACATGGACGGAACTTAATTCTATCGACTCTCTATCGACTACGGCTTATAGTTCTATCGAGGAAATGTTATTTCGCGATAAGTATAGTTATCGTTTTATCGCCCAGCCCTAGTTAGCGGTACTTTGCCCTTGCAAGCAAGGAGTCAAGCAGCAGAGTAGAATAAGAGGATAAGCTCAACAAACAAACAAGGCCATCCAAAGAGAGGCAACCAGCTGAAACTGAAGAAAACGAGAAAGAGGAGAGAGGGGCATGGGCAAAGAAGAGTCAAACAACAAGGGAGAAGACAAGAGAGAAAGAATAAACAGAGTTTTTTCCCACTATGATAGCTAGATTAGGTGGATGAGGGCATAGGGTCCTTCATATTCAAATGCATGCATTTATTAGATAACATTTTTTTTTTTATTTTAAGCGTGGAAAAGCAGATCTTCAGGTCTGAAAACACAACCAAGTTTCCAAAGCACACTGGAAATAAACAGCTCTTTCTTTCAATAAGTTTCTCTATAAAAACCTGATATATAATAACAAGTTTTAGTACTATATATGGATACGGCACATGGCATATTTCAACAAAGACAAACTGAATAAACTAACCTCCAAGGCTGAGAAGACTTCTTTTAGTAGTCTTTCATGTTGTTAGGTACTGGCTCAGATAAAATCCAAGTTGTTATTGAGGGTGCAAGTGTTAGTTAAAGAAACATATGTAAGGAACTTCTGGTCTCTTGGGGTAATGATAGCTTTTGGCCCTGGTTTGATGTAAGCGAGAGAGAAATAGACAAATGACTGTAGAAATTGGTATGAAAAACATTTAAGCTTTGAATATTTTCTTTGTGAGCCAGAACACAGATTTTACCAAAATAAAATAGTATAAATAGTTTAGACAGTGATGTAGTCAGCCAATACTCAAGGATCAAATACCAATATCAGAAGGGAAAAAGTGAAATCTGGTCTCTAGTTAAATCTTACAGTAAAATGAGCCCTCGCAAACACATCTTTAATCAAACAAACAATCAAACTCATAACTGGTAGAACTGTGTGTAAATTTGAGTATCATTGTTTATTAAACTTAAAATTGTTTTGTAGTTAACTAATAAATATCATCAATATAATCAAAAGTATAATATCAATAATATTACTAAAAATCTGTACACATAGCAATCTAATACAAAAGTAGATATACTTATTTTACATGCATGTTCCAAAGACAACTACACACCGCTTTTTTCATACAACTGACACAAAAACACAGCTGGTGTACAAAACACAGCGAGTACAGAAGCTGTTAAAAAACTGATCAGTAGAGGGAGCAGTGCACTCACTTCTCCACCTCTAACTCCAGCATAGCCATTGGACTCACAAGCTGCTAAATGCTGTTGTTTTATTGCCACTTTTATTGTTTTATTGCCACTCCAGTGAAACAACTGCATTAATTAGGGTTCGAGTCATTTAAATATGCAAACAAGATACAGGTAGGCTGGTGCTACAACTGAAGCTGATTAATCAAATCTCTGTTTGTTTTTATGTCATATGAATGCTTTACAAATCTAAGGCACAACAGTTATATATATTACATCAAGGGTGTTACATCTGCATTTCTTTTTTATTCCGATGGGGGCAAATGTCTACAAAGACACAAATTTCACATTCCACAGTAGGCACAGCTTTTTCATCAAGAAGCGTGTGGCTGATGTGACGTGAAGTCCACAGTCAGCTGAAAGCATGTGATGGAGCTTTTAAATCTGGCAATAGTGAGGAACTCAAAGCTGCCTGACAAAACCTAAAGGCTGGCATCAGGGCTGCAAAGCAGAAGTATAGTACACAAATCACAGCCCACTTCAACACCTACTCAAATTCCAGATGCATGTGGCAAGGAAACAAAGCAACAACTGACTACTGTCAAGTCAGTTCCTCAGTGACCAAAGATGCCTTCCTCCCTGCTCAACTGAACAATTTCCGCACTCACTTTCAGACCACTGCCCAGTCAACTAAAACTGCTCTGCGCCCTTCCGCAGAGGAGTTACTATTTATTCTAGCAACATGAGGAAAACATTGACAGGGGTCTCAACTCGCAAAGCAGCAGACCCTGACGGGTATTGACGCGTACTGCAACCAGCTGGCTAACACCCTCACAGACATCTTCAACCTTACTTTGGCACAGTCTTAAAGGAAGCTTGTCCTACACTTGCGGACTCACTTACTGCAAAAAAATACACAGAATATTCTTGCTGTATTGAACTTACCATCTGATCTTTAGTTTGCTGTGTATTTTATGCATCACTGTGAGGGTAAAAGTGTGTTAGTTTGTGACTATGATCAAAATGATGATGTGAATGAAGCTCAGGCTTTTATTTTCTCTGATTATGTTCTTGAGCAAAGCTTAGATCATTTATGGACATTTTTGCCTGTAACTGCTGCATCTTTTAAGGTGGAACGGGGGAATTCACATAAGATGCTAACTAACGCTTAGTAATGGGTCCCTCTGCTAGCTTGGTTTTACAGTAGACTTTGGACACTTTGAGTTTCTTGAGGAATCGTTTTAGCCGTGAACAGCCAGCACGAAGAAGTAAATATATCAAGTAAAACATGGCAAGAAGTAGGGCTGGGCGGTATGGATCAATAATATCCCAATATTTTTAGCTGAATGGCGATATATGATATTAATCAATCAATCAATCAACCTTTATTTAAGCTCGGATGTGTATGTGTGTGTATATGTATATATATATAATTTTTTCCTTCCTATAAGGTGATAACAAAAAGGCACTTCTGCACCAAAGCTACATGTCCCAAATGTCACACAGGCACTTTTGACTCGGGCTGGGTATCGTTAGAAAATTTTAGATACCAATACAACATCTTTTGTCTAAATTATAACAAATAATACAAAAATATATGTATTTATTTAACAGAAAACATGAGTAATCTCAGTGTTAATACTGTCACTATAAGAGGTTATTTTATAATTTTTTATCATTTTATTTGGATCTTGTTCAAACAATGAGCATCTTGGTGCTGCTTTATTAAGAACAAAACATCAGCATTAATTATGCTTAAACTATAAAATTCATCCCTTCTTTCAACCGACATCCTCAGCTTTTCTGCTACAGTGAAAGGGGTTCCTCTATGAAATCGATATGCAGGTAACTGTTAGTTAATGTCATACTTACAGAGCATGAGCGATACCGAACAACGTTACAGGTATGATCATACGGTGACTGAATTTCAGCCGTCTTGCTAGCTTACTAGCTAATACGTGCTGGTATTGTGTTAACGTTATCTAAATCATAACCGCCATTCAGCGCCAACAGACGTCGTAGTAAGAGTGTTCGTTTCTCTGGCAAAGCAAAAAAGCCACACAGTAAATTACACGTTCTGGAAACCACTATGTTGAAGCATTTGCCTCATGGGCAGCTGCTCTCAGACAGACTCTTTCAAAGTAGAGCCAAACTTTCAAATGCTTTGACATGTTTAACTAGCTGTGTGTGTGTGTGTGTGTGTGTGTCTGCTCTCTGTGTTTCTGCGCGTCACGTTTCTGTATTTTTTATTTTGCGTTATATGCAAAAATAGGCACCGAATTTTCTGTACTCAGTAGTACTGAGACATTCCAGTCAGTACCCTGTTGTTATCGAATTTCCATAATCAGCCATACGTTTAGCAGGCATTGATTTTCTTTTTACTAACCAGCTCCTCTTCGATAGCTTCTTTCGTGTCTTTATCCGTCTCCATGCTGTTGCTGCCTGCATTTATGCGTGAAGCGGTGGGGAGGGGTAAGTTTTGTGAGAGAGAGGTGGGGCAGTGTAACACAGACTATATCAATATAAAATATATTGTCTCATCGTATATCTCATATGAAAATATATCGATATTTCTTAACTCAGTATATCGCCTAGCCCTAGCAAGAAATTATTCACATGTGTAGTAAATCTTTTTTAAGGAATAAATTGTAAGGCATGAGCACAACTGAGTGCACGTACATAACAAAATGTCATTTGACCTGAATCAGATCTCTTTCTCCCGATCCTACAACGAATGTCAGTTTAACTGACCGAATCAGGTCTTCCATACAGAAGACCCCACAAAACAAATGTCAAACGAGCTGACCGAATCAGGTCTCCCATACAGAATACCCTACACTCCCGCCACACTACCACAGTAATGTTGGCGTTCAAAGCCCTAACAAAGTTATTCTTGAACCACTAAAAAAGTAAAACGAATGAGGTAACTTTGCTGTGCAGAGGAATTACCTCTAACCAAGCAACAGCAAAGTTCAAATCACTAAATTCCTATAATATGTAGGTAAAGGACTCGCTAATAACCATGTTTACAGATCTCGAATGTAAAAATATTTGAGATACAAGTGACAAGACAGGTTCAGCCAGGTTCGAAAAATCAAGCAAACCACTAAGGCCTTCTCTAATCCACACTAAAACCATACAAAAATTTTACTAAACCTCACACCAAAAGGCAGAATTATAACTAGGCCTTTCACAAACTGGCTGATTCTAAACAAACCACAAAAAGAGTAATCAAAACAAAACTACCTACAAGTTTCACATTTTCAAAGGCACGATTTTGTCCAGGAACAAGTTTCTTACAATTTCACACAAGGCTACAAAGTTACTCAAAAACAGGCACACAAAAACACAACAGCTATCTAATTACAAAACGTTATGCTGGCAGTTTTCATAAAATTCAAAGTTTGACAATATATTTCAAATACTAATACTTACACATCTAAAATAGTATTTTCAAAACATGTGTCACAGACTCACAAGGCCTCCCAGTAACGTATCTACACACAAGACATGCCTAGCAGGCAAGCCAGGAACTTGATCATTTGGAGGAATAACTGGCCAAGAAGTGGATTAACCACAAGTAATGCAGGCTAGGTAGCATGCATGTACCAAAAAGGTGTCTCACAGACAACTGAAAGGCATGCTCCTGTTCATGCACAGCATTTAAGGCCTTAAATAGAGAAGGAGCAGGATCCTCCCCCAACAATAATCACCACAACTAAATACAACTGAAGTTTCAGTTCAGGTATTTAGAAGCAATACACCAAATGACCTTTGTGCTAAGATAAATGATCTGACAGATGTAGCAGTGTTTTAGGAAATGCAAACACAGATATTCTTATCTTTTTAGTTAGGAAAATGACATCAACAGTTGAGTGCAAATCCTCATTTCCTGTGTTATAGTCTTTGAAGTATGACATTTTCACAGACTAAATACTATAAAAATTAAGCTTTTTACTGAACAACAATCCTACAAGGCACATATGTCCTATATGCCAACCATCCTTGGGTACGTATTGTGGCAAAAGCAGACATGGGGTTATCTGTGTGTGTGCGGGGAGTAAATTGCAGGTGTTAACTGCAATAAGGTAACAGGTAACTGCAGCTGTTCAATGTGGCAAAGAGTGGTAGAGTGTAAATAGTTATTCCATCTTATTATTCAAATACATTCAGACCATTACAATAAAAGGACTGGGATTTCGGTAAGCCATAAAGTGAGCCTCAGTGGCCAGTGAACAGATGAATTCAATATCAATAAATATGCAAACAAACTATAAATACTATAAACACAAATTATATAACTCACAATCTCACAATGCCAAAATTAGAAAAATATAAAGCATTTGCACAATAAAAGAAGTTTACATTGCATTGTACGTAACTTTTCATTTGCTATGCAATCCCAAAAAATACACTCTTATTTACAGTCACTTGAAAACATCTTTTAGAGTTAGAACTCTTTTAAATTACGAATCTGTGGCACAAAAGAAACACCACATTCTGCATATGTTTTACAGATACTTAAACAACCCAGCCAGCACAGATAAAAACTCCCACATGGGCAAGTAAAAGTGGGCACTCATTCACTGTAAAGGCAATTAGAGAAAGAGGTTCTGAGTACCAATCCCCTCAGAGAGAGCTGGTATTTGGGGACAGCATTTTCAAGTCAGCCTGGGTAAATGTGCCTTATTTCTAGCTTCCCTGCTTACCCATTTCTGTGTGAGGGAACAGATAACGAAAAATCAGTGCAGCCGTACAAGATGATAACATGCAGACCTGCCAGATATATTATTATAAACCTATTTAGACAAACCAATTACACTTTTTCAAAATTTAATTTGCCTAAGCACTAATGCAGCGTTTAGATTAGAGCCCTATATCATTTTACTGCGGCAATTTGGCTTTAAAAAGAAGAGTCTTTACCAGCCAAGTAGCCAACACAGCCAGTAAACTATTAATACTGGGTGCACTTCGCCATGACCATGGGCCAAACCAAATACCCAATCCTCTCTTTTGTTCTACAAATTCTGTCTTGATACAGTAGCAAACCAGCGCAGTGCAAATGAATTTACCGCTAGTTGGTATATCTCAAGCATGCAGAATTATAAAGAGTTCATTTAGAGACATATTTAGAAGAGGTTGTCCTGCCTGCTCAGAGAAAGAAGGGTTACTTGTCAGCAGTGCTTTGTTACTGAGTCTTAAAAAGAGAAAAAGATATGGGAAATCGAGTGTTGGGGAGAACGAGCAGACTGAAAATATATTATTATATTTTATGCAATGTAACCATAGTTAAATGCACCATAGAGAAGTTTAAGAGGAAACAGTCTAGGTTACATTGTCCAAAATTGCTCCAAGTTTACTCATACATCAGTACTTGATGCTTCAGGTTAACATGGCAATCTTGTATGTATTAATAATCAAAACCCTCAATTGCTCAGGATCAAAAAATAGCCAGTCAGCAATTCCTGACAGCAACTGTAAGTGGAGTTTATAAAAAAACAAAAAAAGATGTTATGTACAGGAATTTAGTGTAACTAAAGTGCAACTAAGTGAACACCTTGTGGTACAGATTTGCTACACATCACCCCAGTAGAGTCACCCCAGAGCCCATACATTCAAGCCACTCCCTGTTTCACCCTCTGCCATGTGGGAAGAGATATTAGAACATTCAAGGCAGAAACCACGAAGTTTAACAACAACTTCAACCTTTAATGTTGTAGAACTTGCGCACATATTTATAGACTCTTTATACACCAGAAAACAGTGTCTCTAATTTATATTGTATTTATTGTCTATTATTGTTTTTTGTATTTGTGGTGTGTATACATACTGTCTGTCACATTGCAAGTACATGACTTTGTCAGAGAAGTACCCTCAACTTGTTTATTAATCTCTTTTCAACTTCAACTAAAATACTGCACTGTCTTTATGCAAAGTGGGCATGAGCTGAAACAGTCCCATCCTATCTCAATGCTGGTGCATCTGGATGGCACAGTGATGTAATTGAGGGTGTTGACACACATGGACAGGAGAGCTGGCTGGTAATAGGTGGGGAAAAGGCCCTGATGGTCTCCTATCTATTTGCACTTTAATAATTGCAACATTTATATGTTAACTGCAATAATTTACAATTGTATTGCAGTTACTCATAAGCTAATATTTTCACTTTCACCATCAGCTGTTGTCCTAACCAAGCATATTCATTTACACACACACACATTTGTCTTGCAATGTTTTTGTAAAGACATCCACAGGTTCTATTTATTTGTACATTACTGTAGCTAAATAATACAATAACTACACCTAAACCTAATCATAACCTTAACTTTTTTCTGGTCCTGTGATTTGTGTTAAAAACACCACATGTTCAAATAAAACAGAAAAACTTTCATATTGTCAGAAATAAAGCAAGGTAAGAACGTAAGCAATGGTAAAAGACCCACACATGCACAATCACAAGGTCATTAATAAAATCCCTGTCACAGCATTTCAACATGAAGGGAAATGTTTACAGTTGTTAACAGCATTCTGCCACACTGCATATTACCACAGCTGCCGTTTAATTTGAATGTGTTTAATGTCACCTGAATAAGGATACAAATGTCATGAACAAAACACGAAAACTGTGTGCGTACCTGTGCAAGATGTATAATTTGCGATTCTTTGTGCATGTGTAATTTTGATTGTTTCATGTCACTTGAAACAATGCAGCTGTCATACTGACACTGAACTGCCAAAGGGGTCCAATTGCTGCCTAACTGGAAAATGTTTTGACAAGTTTAGCAAATTTGAAAGTAAGCTATCTTGTAATGCATGCACAAGGTAAAAACACTCAGTGACAGACAACTAAGGTAAAATGGAAAAAAATATTTTAGATGAAAATCCCATTTTAAAAGGACATTCCTTTAAAATCCAAATTTCACTCTAAAGCAGCTACATTTTAACAGCTTCGTTTCATAGCCTATAAACATAATACGTAATGTGAGGCATACATTTGACTGCGAATCACGTATAGCTAGCATACTGCAAAGATGCACTCTTTTATAAGTACAGCATATGTTATCAGTGTTAGACACTTTTCTTAAGGAGTAAAAAATAAGTTAGGAGGCTGCAAGCATTTAACACGTTAGAACGACAGGATGTCACATTCGATGTTACTTGTTGGCCTTGCAGCACCTTATTAATTCATATTGTATATCATTTTATGACAGTTGGAAAATGAGAACTAAATAGATACCTGCCATTTCTGCTAGCAGTCAGACATTAATATGGGTGGAGAAAAAGTGGAAAATTAATTGAAGCCTTAAAAAGTGGTATCTGTCAGACAAAGAAATGTATTTCTTTGTCTGAGAAAGAAACAATGAGAACAAGACGATCAGTCCAGAATTGGGCTGAGAGAGAGGTTTTAAGTGCCAGAGACTGAATTTCATGCAGCTCAGGCACGTTGGGTACTTTTGTCAGCTTCAAACAAAAGTGCCTTTATTCCTATTATACTTGCATTTTTTTTTGAAAGAAGACTAGTAACTGAAGTAGAGAAGTAGCATGTCAACAGATTTAGTGGCAAAGTATTCTCAACAATAAAGCACTTAATCAATTCTTCCCACTTACTCTGACACACACTCGCACAGTCTGTATCTCTGTGTTCTTTCAAATATTTTGTAAGACAGCCATGAAACAACCACTGATGAGAAAATCTATAGTCTCCATCAGAACAGTGCCAGGAAAGCACATCTCTTACAATACAGTACAAACGCAAAGGAGTGTCACAACACTGTAGTAACTTCACAGAGATGGGAAAATGCTTACTGTGACTTTAACCAATACAAAGTACTGTGGCCAACTCAGAATGTTTGAAGAGCAGGGGCGAAAAAATAAAAAGGGCACTGAGTACACAACACGGGGCCCTACCAGCATGCAAAAACCTATGATGCCAGCTGCACTTTTTGCAACCATAGGTAAACACTAAAATGCCTGAGATGTCCTGAAATGCCTACTGCCAGACCTAGGATATGATGAGTCAGTCAGGTTCAGTCGTCCCTTTTTCTGTCTCTTTCTGAAAATTAGTCAGTACATTAGTACTCTGCAAATACTGCAGCATTACCCAAAGACAAACACTATAATAAATGTCCAAGTGTTTTCTCCTCCTAATCAATAAAATGTTAAAGCCTTCTAAATGAACACAATGGCTTATGTAAAGTGAGAGAGAAAGATAGACACTGGTACAGTTTACATTACAGATAGGGTGTGATAAAACGGTCTGTTGAGCAGATGAAGCTCAGTGATTCAGCGATTTCCAAATGCTGACTAACACAGAATTAGTGCTAGGCGGTATGACAAAAAAATTGGATCACTGTATATATATATATATATGATTTTTTTTTTTTTGCATGGGCTGGGCTTTTATTTAAGTTTGTGGCCTATTATACTGGTGCATGTACATAGAATCTAAAACTTTAAATGAAGGCTTTGAATACTAGGGTTTACTTTATCCCACAAAAGTACACAATGGGTATGTCTCAAAACCTAGGGTCTGTCTCAAAACCTAGTATGCTGTTGACTAGGTAGGCAGTTGTTTAAGTAGCAGTGTTCTATCTGACATCTATTCTCATAAGACAGACTGCGTCACGGCTTGTTCTTGCCCACTGCAGCATGCAACTGCAAAATGGTCAACGACTCATTACAAAGTTGCACATAAAATGCTGTTTTGTGATTGTGTGACAATAAAAACATTAAAACACAAGAGAGAATCTAAATAATTTACATTTTAAAACGACTTCACTGCTCGTAGATTTGCCTGCGTTGCATCATGGGATTGCCTCAGCGGATGAGGAAGCGTTCAATGCTTCCTTAAAATCAGGCCTTAGTAGACAACATGTTTAAAGTATCTAAGAATTGGGACAGCCTACAAGTCGGGAGCGCGTATACGATGATGTGAAATGCTGTCTATAGGCAGCTCACTAAGTTTTGAGAAACAGCCAATATGTCTGTGCTTAGTTTCCAGTTTGTTTCAGTGTTGTTGGTATATTGTTGGGATAGCAGTTTGGCCCCGTTTTTCGCTCCGGTAAGACATAGCTCCAATCCAGCATTATAATCATTGCTCTGAACCCATCTCTCTCAACAGTCTGTAGTGGAACCATGTCCTTGCATAGGTGGATTGCTACTGCGTTTGTAATGTCGCTTCACCTCCAGCTTTTTCTGTCATATGCAGTGCCTCAAGAAAATGCCTTTCATGCTATGTGTGACTTATTGGCTTAACTGTTTTGTTGCTACGTGGTTGACAGAGTTGAATCCGACAACCGTAATTGCATACACTCTTGGTATTCCAACTAGAGATCGATATATCGGGCCGATATTTGCCATTTTTTTATATATCGGCATCGGCCGATATCAGTGTTTGGTAGTGCCTATTTAAAGTCAGGCACGTCCGCGGCCAGCCCTGTGTGTGGGGAAAGTGCGCTGCCGCCGAACGTGAAGGACCCCAAGCCTAAACTTTTGGAACTGTTCGGCCAGTTAAAATTTGTTAAAATTTCTAATAGGTTAAAATGACTAATTTATAGTTAACAATGACATTTTTAATGACGCGGTTACGTGTTTCTAGTTCCCAGCCGTAGCCGTAGACGTGTGCAAGAGCGGATGTTTTACTCCTAAGCTCCGGGGCTAAAGCTGACTCTGACCTTTAAACATCGGCATTGGCTATAGAAAAACCCATATTGGTCGATTTCTAATTCCAATACATGTTTTCTGCTGAGATGATGAAGCAAGTTGCTAGTGTTACTGCAAGCGGCAACAACAGTGGCTTAACAAACTTTGCAATATATAGCCTTTTGGTCTTTATCAGATTTTTTAAAACAACAGAAAACTTCCAAACTGCAGACACAGCTTCTCTCTTGGGCACAAGTTCTTCTTTTCATCACCAGTCTCACTTTTTTTTATCCTCCATCTGTTTTCTGTTCCTTAATCTATAATAGCAACAGAGCTTCTCCCAACTGTTAACTGACTGACTTTTATGCTACCTGGCTAGCTAGCAAGCTGTACCCTATATGCCGTTTGGCGGTGCCATTTCACGTATCGCTCTGCAGCGCTTCTAGCGGCAAACAATATTGTATCATTTGCTACCTGTTGACACGTTATAGCTGATTTTCAGCTATGCTATGGTATGGTGGTATATGAAAAAAATCATACTGGAGGGGAAATTGAAACCAGCCCAGCACTACACAGAATATCTGTATAATGTCTTTCTCTCTCAGGCCTGGGGCTCCAAAACGAGCCCACACATTGCATAGCTCAGGTGGAACAATTTGATTTCAATGTTGCAAGCAGTAACACATATTTAGATTGACAAGAATTGAAGCCATCAAGAATTTGGGGTAGGAAATGAGAATGAAAACGAGAGGGGCATTACCTGAGACACATCAACAGTATAGGGTAAAAAGACAGATAATTGAGCAGAGTAATGGTGGATTGAATGACTCTTTCCCAAACAATCGGTGAGAGCCTTAATAAATATAAAGAACTTCTTATCACTAAAAGCAGAAAAACTGAAAATTATACATGGCTCATATCTGCATAAACACCAGCAGTAGACAGCTGCTGTAGCCTAAAAACACCATAAAATGCAGAAACAATATACTGCTTAGATATACACCGCCTGTATATCAGAACTGAAAAAAGGACAAGTCATTATAGATCAAGCTATTGGTAAGCTACATTGCTAAAAGTCAGTGGCGAAAACCACAACCCAGACAGATTTAGATTTAATGAGCACTGTAACACACCTACCTCAAGAGCTTCCAAGGTCATAAATCCAGATATAGAGAATCCATCAATGATGTCCTCCTCAGCTGAGGTAGATTCTTTCCTCTTCCTCCTGGGCAGTTTGGGTCTTGAAGAGGAGGGGTTGGTGCTGTTTTCCCTCTCAGACTCCGAAGAGAATCGGAGGACAGAGTCCCGGACGTGGTTATTCCTGATCCCGTTAGACTTCCTCTCCCGGTCACGCTCTGATCGAGATTTCCGCTTTTTTCGGATGCCACTGCATCGTGGGCTTTCCATTTCACAGCAGAAATGGCAGGCCTCAGAGGAAACTTATTTTGATAGATATGACTACACCTCCAGACATTACAAATTTCCACCAACAACTCAACCACTAGACCCAATCAGTCTTTGGATAAAAAGGGTGAGAACATCTGATATGCAATCTCTGCAAATTCAATAAGACTTTTTGTCATATAAACATTCCAGACTGATATATCCATAATGAAGAAAATCCAAACGTCCAGTCCTGCTGGTGGTATTCCAATGAGACATTATCCTTGGAGTCAAATTCAGCCCAGAATTCACATAAAGATGACACGTAGATCACTTTTGGTTTTCCACCATCAAACCTTTATCTTAACATGCCTTCATATGGCTCACCCAGAAAATCCTTGTTTGTGTAAGCCACCACCTATCTTTCCTGGAAGACAAGTATAAAGAGCATATATATGTACCAAGATCTATGCAGAAACACATTAGAAACACATTATTGTCTGCCTTGACTCATGCAGTGAAAAATATAGTGCACACTCATTTAATTGGTTTGCTCCCTAAATGCTAATTATTTCTGGAGCTACACTAAAAAGGGATTCTAAATGTTGAATTTTAATAAGCAGTGTTATTTCATCTATGGCTAGTTTAGTATACGTCTGGAACAATATCTTTCTTAGAGTTGTGTCAGAGACTACTAAGGAAATTTATTCTGTGTATATTTTTATTTTTACTCAACATTTATCTTCACTTATTCTTAAAAAATGTAATACACAGTGTAAACTGCCACATAATAATACTTTTATTCTTAAACCACAAATAATAACATCAATGCTTATATACATCATGCTTATGCAAAAGCATATGGAGGTGTTTGTGTTCACAACACAAACTTATTACTACACTGTAATATTGTTCTCATCCCTATTCATAAGCCAAGTTCAGAGGAGCATGTTACATCTTAGCAGCAGAATTTAAAAAATAGAATAAATTTTACAATGGCAGTTCCACTTCACAGTTAGCAGTGTTGGAAAAACTGCTACAACACTACAGTGTCATATCAAATCAACACCTAGCAGGCTGTCAACTTGATATGAGCAATTTCAGTAGTGTTTCGCCCAAAAGACTCTTGCCCTATTAACTGACATTTCAGGCCAATAATTATACTGTCCTTAAGCCTGCTATCAAAGACTTATGCGGTATTTAGTTGCTCCATTGAGAACGGTACTGCAGTAATCATCTAATATTACAATTCTTCTCACTCTTGTCCTCCATACAGCTCATTCTTCCCTGGTTATGGCTTTGCTTAGATTAACTTAGACAAATCTTTGCTGGCACCATCATATTATGATTCTAGTGAAAAGCAGCTTAGGAACACAGGAATGTGCTGACATTACTTTACACTATGAGTGGACAATAGATCAACTGTTCATCTAGAAGATAATGAATCCATCCATACACTACTTCTTTGGAGGGGCAGATGCCTGTAAAATATATCTCTTAAAACGTCATCACCCTCTTCTTAAAATCCCACTGACAGCTTCTCACCTCGCAGGAACACCTTCCCCAATTCCTAAGATACTAAAGGTATGACATCATAGTTAAACGAACCATCTTGCACTAACTTCACGAGATAACTGTATGTACATCTTTGCTGGTGATGACCAAACCTTTATCTAATCCGACTAACAGCCATCTCACAAGGAGAAAATGTTGCACATCAGCATATCGCAATTTTTGGAAAGCTAGAGCTCAACGTATCAAACAAAATATTAAGGGAAGAAGAATCTGAACGGTCTAAACAGCCTTGACTGGTTAACATCACACAAATCCTGCATCTTTTTGGATTCCACAGCCGCTGACTGCCACACACAGCTCTTTAACTTGCTGCCCCATACAAGCTCCTGAGTAATGTCACACATGCAAAGCAGGTCTTGCGAATGGTTTTAAACCTAGTTCCCCTGTTCGCCTTTCCTCTTTTCGTCCCTCTGTTGAATCTCTCTAGCAGTTGGTTCTGTCTCGCCGAGTTCTTTTTGTCTGCCTCTCTTAGTCAATCTCTCCGCACCGTGGCCAGTGAAGCCCCACAGATATGCCTGTGCCTCCTTTTACCCCGGCTTTTCTACCCCCAAACACACAAAGCAAGCCTTGTTTAACCTTGTAACACACGTCATGCAAAATCAAGTAATGCAAACCCTTGTAAGTGGAGGAGCATCCGGACGACTCGTCGACATTCGCAACTTATCGTTCTATAATAGTTTAAAACAAAAGGAAGAGGGAAAAATTAAACCAACAAATAATTGCTGCAAAGACTCTCCCGAGTCTGTGCTGGCGGTGAGCGGCAGCGCGCATTGATACTGTAGTACCGCAGTGCCGTCTCACACGCCGTCTATGCGCTTCCTCACCACAACTAGTGCTACGCTTGGTCTCGAACAGAAAAAAAAAATCAGATTGGGAATTACATTGGCAACTTAATGGCTAATGGCTAAAAACTGATAAATAATACATATAGCACACTATTCTTAAGACAGTTGTCAAATTATGTTAGCTAACTATACCTTTTGTAAATCTGTAATGTTGTGAATGACAATATGAAAGCTAGTTTTTGTGCTAAATCTGAAATTACAGATGTTTTGCAGTTAGTTTTGTGCTGTTGTGCATCTTCATAAGGAGGATTCCTCTGCTCTATACTTTAGGGTCCAACCCACCATCAAAATGTCAGGGCCTGTAAAGCTACTTGGCATGCCCTTTAGCTAATTAAATTGTTGATAATTGTAAATGATTTAACTAATCTTCTGGTTGCTGAAATATTGTTAATGTTCTCAGAGCTTCTCAGTCTCTCCCCCACGAATGTGACCATACTCAGTACTTTAAACTTTTCTACCCCTCGTTCCTCTCCCTTTCCACTCCTTTCCATCGTGTGCTCATCGTGTTCTATTTTCTTCTATTTTGTTCAAGGAATGATGCATCAGTACAAATTACTGTATTATAATATACTAGCATAAGCTAATTGTGTTAAAAGTCCATGTATAAATTATATGGGCTAGCACCATAAGTGGCTTTAGAAACTAACATTTAGCCAAAATGCCATCCAACGCATATCCCAGAAAGGGCCCCTGTTTATCATATCATATGATGACATTATTTATATCTGCATACAGATTCAGAATACTTAACTGTTTATGAAGTCAAAAAAGCATTTTAATAAAGGCACACTGAAAGTTTTGATAACTATATTTCAGGACATACACAACTGTTTTTATTCCACAGACTGCTCAATGATTTTTTTATACAGCTGCATATGTCCCTGAAGATGGTTCACCTCTTGTTACTGTTGTTTACTACCAACCATGATTTTCATATTCTTTGACATTCCTTAGTTCCAATAAAAACGGTTCACAAGCGCAAGCTGGTTACCTGAATAGCACCAAGATTCTAAGAAGGCCAAACGGAATAGTTCAAGAACCAGATTATTTTGGCTGAAAAGGGCTACAAGTGTCATTCTTAGATGTCTGTGGTGCCAAAAACTCCTACTATTTGAATGAAAGTTTTTTGTGATATTACTGCTGCTTCAATTATAAAATGCATGATAAAAATATAGGCCTCCTAAGACATCAAAAACATTATATTTTGCAATGTGTAGATTGTTTGCAAATGACTTTACATCACTTTGTTGCCATGCTGTGAACTGCAGATGGCAGGCCGGAGGTGATTTCTACATAGGGAGCGCTATCACACACTTCAAAAAAACACCTATGGTTTACACCTATGGCTCAAAAAAGTTGAATCGAGAAACCATGAGGAGCTTTACTCGAAGATTAAAAGTTGTTGCTCATAAAGGGGAAAATGCAAGAAACTGTCCAAAAATGTCTGCAAAAAATGACTTGCGAGCCTTTGTCTGCGGTCAAGTTAACGCTGAAGGCGTTACATCTTGTAGCACCCACAGACAAAAAGTTTAAAATACATTACTCACTCCTTCAACTGCATAATGGTGAAGTCAGTTTTTTAAGTTGTATGTCTTAATCCTTTTGTATGTTTTTTTGCTTTCCTGGTAGTTATAATATCTATTGCTTAGACAATAAAATATTGGACTTGTTTTATGGCAACACAAAGGAGGCATATAACTTATCACCTCTCCCTCCCCTAGGAAGATCTGATCACAATCTGGTTCATCTTCTGCCTGTGTAGAAACCCCTTGTACACAGAGAGCCAGCTGTCACCCGCACAGTGAAGAAATGGTCTAAGGAGTTTTTTAAACAACATTGTGAGAAGAACTGAGTGATCCTAATGGGGAGGACATTAACAGTCTTACTTACTGCATTACAGACTATGTTAACTTCTGTGTGGAGAACACTGTCCCCACCAAGACTGTTTGGTGTTTCTCCATAGATCTCCATGGATCAATACTGATTTAAAGGCTCTCCTAACTAATGAGGAGGACGACGAGTACAGAGAACTGATTCAGGACTTTGTGAACTGGTGTCTGCAGAACCACCTTCAGATAAATGCGGGGAAGACCAAAGAACTGGTGGTGGATTTCCGCAGGTGCAGGCATTCCCCTCCATCAGTAAACATCCAGGGTACGGACATCAAGAGAGTGGACTCTTATAAGTATTTGGGTGTTCACCTAAACAACAAGCCTGACTGGTCAGTTAACACCACTGCACTTTACAAAAAAGGCCAGAGCAGACTCTGCCTACTGAGGAGACTGAGGTCATCTGAAGTGCAGGGAAAACTCCTAAGGAGCTTCTTTGACACAGTGGTGGCATCTGCCATCTTTTACAAAGTGGTCTGTTGGGGCAGCAGCATCTCGATGGCAGACAAGATGAGACTGGACAAACTCATAAAGAGGGCCAGCTCTGTGCTGGGAAGCCCCTTAGACCCAGTGCAGGTGGTAGGAGACAGAAGGATGTTAGCCAAGCTGGCATCCATGCTGGAGAATGACTCCCACCCCATGCATAAGACTCTAGCAGCACTGGGCAGCTCTATCAGTGACAGGCTGCTTCAACCCAAGTGTGTGAAGGAGCGGTATCGCAGGTCCTTCCTTACTGCTGCTGTTAGACTATATAACCAGCACTGCTCACAGCAGACCATATATACACAGCGGACTACATACACACACACTTAAAAAAAAAACACTACATACTTACTGAAAATAGATTTTTTTTTCAGTGTAACATAATTTGCAACATTTTTCCATTACCTCTGTGCAATTAAGAAACAAAGTGCAATTATTTGTAAATACAATCTCAAGAGTTCTTGATTTTTTATCATTTATATTGTATATATTGTGCTGTTTATTTATCTATTTATCTATGAGTGCCTTGCTGCTGTAACATGGTGAATTTTCCAATCGTGGGACTAATAAAGTATTATTTTATAACAGTTAATGTTTCAGTTTAGTTAAAATTCCTCTTCCTAACATAAGGATCACATCTAACATATGTTGTAATTTTCTCTTTTAGTTTTAGCACAGTCTCCTCTACTCTGTTTTTCACTTACTACCCTCCATCTGGATTTTGAATTTTGTTGGAATCATTTGACTGAAAACAACGTATCCACTTGTTAAGCCCTTATGTCTGGGTCCTTTCCTCTACTGCACTGAGAATCTCCTTATTTGAATAGATCTCCAAAAAAGTTATTTATCATCATTTATCGTTTCAGCACTTTCCTAGCAATGGAAAAGAGAAAATGGCTGCAGTTGATAGGGTGAGTTACAATTCTAAAACTATTTATGAAAACACAGTTTGGAGTCAGTGGGCTCTAATGTTAACTAAGCTAACTTATGTTAGCATACACTGGCAAAGACTGACCCTTTGTGGATACCCCTGATATAGCCTTTTGGTTTTATACGGTGTTGCTTGCTATTGTCAGCCTTGTCAGTCATGCTAGGTTAGGTAGTTAGCTAATATTACATTACATTCATTGCAACTCACCTTATCAACTAGAGGCTCTTCTTTTTTCATAACAAGGAATGCAATAGAATGATATCTGAGTGGTTTTTGGACTCAAACAACAAGGAATACTGCAGCATGCTAAAAAAAAAAAAAACCTCAGCAGGATCCATAGAGGCTCAGACTAGGACATGTTAACAAGTGGATTGTAGTAAAACATAATTTAGACCTTTTTTAACCAACAATCATGCCTGAATGGGCAAAAAAGAAACTTTAAAGAGATTTACAAGCTCTGTCACTGTTATTTGTTTTGGGGGTCTGAGGCACTTTTAATCCTGGAAATGGCTGTTGACTACAAAAATTAACTGCAGTTACTATGAAATTAGCTGCAATAATACTATACTAATATAATAATATGTTGTCAAGTGTGGACTGCATAATTCTTTTAGAACTGTTGCATCATTAGTAAAACTGTACTTTAAGATAAGATAAGATAATGCTTTATTAGTCTTCCAGTGGGGAAATAAAACAGCCCACTCGGTAAAATATGGCAGATGCCACCACTATGTCAAAGAACGTCCTAAGGAGCTTTCCCTGTACTCCAAATGACCTTAGTCCCCTCCATAGGTAGAGTCTGCTCTGGCCTTTTTTGTAAAGTGGTGTTAACTGACCTGGTGTCTGTTTCCCATACAACAACGGAGGTTAGCATTGAACTAACATGGTACAATGCATCGTTAAACTAACTAACATCTAAAGAACGACTGTTTCCCAAAACTGTTGTACTTTGTTTGTACCACAGTAGTTCGAGCTATGTAGGTTAGAACCACCGAAGTCTGAACTACAATGTTCCCAGATGTGTTCGATCTGATTCTTGAACTGTGTTCGATCTGATTCTTGAACTGAACTTACAAACCTTGTAATATGATGTCAAAAAATGACGGTTGTGATGGAATCACATAATTAATGTACACTACTCATATCTGAACATACTGTATGCATATAACTAACCACCAAAAACAACAACAATAATGATAGAATCAACAATTAAATGTAATAATCAATCAAGAAAAACACTAAAATAAAATATAATAAAATAATAATTATTTATTTTAGAAGAAAAAATACAATAAGTATGAGCAAGTCCAATGCATTCATAGGTACAGGACAATATATCATATGTGGAAAATAAGAAAGAAAATAAATAAATAAATAAATGAACACGTGGTTATTAATAAGATGGATCAAAACAATTCAAACACGTGTTTTCGTAGTGGACTGGATTAAACGTGTAACACGTAGACCTTTAAAACCCGGTCGCTGATGCGTTCTTTTATTTTTTCCCCACAATCACAATGAACGCTCTCAGTGATGAAGTATTGACTCATTATATATTGACTTGTTAATTATTTACTCGTTTTCTCTTCCAATATATGTTTTTTATAGACTGACAAGATAACATTGTTTCATAGGCCTGGAAATATAATAATAAAATACACACAGATACACATAAAGGATCAGTTTAAAGGGACAGTCATAAGTTTTCTACTTCCATGTTGTCCTTGGTCTTTTACCTCTGGGCAGATCTTGCAGTAATAAGTAATGTAGAGCAGGTGGGAGATCTACAAGAAACCACATACACCTAAAGCTCTACACTGTATAAGCCCTTGTGCTAGTGGCCTAATGTTCTATAGTCCCAATTAAAAATGGCACGAAAGCCACAATACTTAGTGCGAAAACTTGAGGTCTTCATCAATGAGGTGGATTCCAACTGGCATATTATATTTGCAAAAATTAAAAAAACCATCACCAATTCAACAAAAAAGGAAAACATGGCTGGAAATCAGACAGAATCAATTCTGCAGTACATGGGTGAAAACGAACTGCAGAGGATGTAAAGGGGAAGTGGAGGGACTGACAAAGAGGAAGGCTGCAGCTCTAAAGAGGGAGCAACAGAGGACTGGTGGTCTGAGCTGCAATCTTACACCTCTTACTCCTATAGAGGAGAGGGCTGTGGCCATCCTAGGCCCAGATGTGCTGCACTTGTCTACATATACTGCTGCCTCACCACAGCGGCCTTCACACACCCAGACCCATCGCACTAAACTAAATGAAGTAATCAGCATTACATACCACGCTTGATATCAGTTTACCACCTATTCACAGACTGACTATATTCCAGTCAAAAGATACAAGCTGAAAATAGGTAGGCTAGTAACAAAGGGAACAGACTTAGCTTTTGTTTATCTAAAAGACTTGCTGCCATTTTCTGTGTACCTTTCAAGCTACATGTGATCCCAACATCTGTAAAATATATACTGTATAGCGGGGGTATTTAATTAGAACTCAGTAAGGTCCACCCTAAGGAGATGTCCTCAGGCCAAGGTCCAGACCATTTCTAATCATCATTTCTAGTATCAACATTAGCAACTGAAATACCAACATGTCACACATACCGTTCAGTACATTTACTGTTTAACTGTTGAACTAAATAAATGCTTTTTTCATCACTTGAAATAAAAGGGCTACATTAAAAAATGATTTTGAAAAAAAGTGCATCATAAAGTGCTTATTTATTATAAAAAACGGAAAAAGTTTCACATCTTAACAGTTTATCTCCCTCTTGTATTCCTCCACACTTTCTCTTGTTTAGTGAGAGAAGTGAGCTCTTGGTTGTCCAGCCAGGACTTAAAACTAGGGCTGAAATTATGTTAGGACCATTCTCACACACATATGAGATGATATCCAACCTCAACAAATATCATATCTTTATATACTTCTGTATAAACAAGAAATAAACACTGTCAAAAAACGCTTAAAATAAACACTGTCAATATTAAATCCTTCACAACAGTTTTCGGTTTGGGTCCGCATTAGACAACATCTGGGTCCGGACCCGGACCGCCTTCCACCTATTAGTGACTTCTGCTGTATAGTATGGTGTCACATTGGCGCAGTGTGCACACTTCTAATAAAAAACAATGGTTTAAAATTATTTTGACACTTCATGACTCTTGAATGCTGCAGCATGTTCGGAGTGTGGTGGCCTTTAGACAATACTCATTGGTTAAGAGGGTTGTGCTGGGGAAAGATGGGAAAATTAATAGCATGTATGATACATGTCTAAATGTTTTAATATACTAAATGTTTAATGTTTGTTTTTTTGTCTTCACATTCTTTTAACAGGCTCTCAAAAAATTGGTTCATTTAACACATCTTTAAAAAAAAATGCTTTTAAGAGCCATCTGTCAGACCTGCTTGAGCACCTGCAGACAGAAGTAGTATCTTCTGAACCTTCTGAGCTTTAGGCAGTAGAGGAAATTTCCACATTATTATTTTCATTTCTTGTTTTGTCTCTTTTATTAGTTTTCACTGCTGTTGTGATGTATTATGATGTATTGTTTTATAACTAGAGAATATACTTTAAAGTGACTGTTGAGACTTAAATGCAGCAATATGGAATCAAACCATTTGAATTTAAACTCGAAAAACCGGAGGACGTGGCAGCAGGCCCTCATGCACGGGAGGATGCTGCAGCACACCCTTCTGCACCAGAGGATGTTGGACTCTTTGCCTGCATGCCTCTGGCACCTGCAAAAAATCAATTGGCTTACTTAATCGCAGACGTTTCTTCTCCAGCTTGAACAAACTCATCAGTCCTATCTTCTCCTACTTTACAAAACACTAATTCTTCTGAAGGAGAATGTTTCTCACTGCTACTCAGGTGGAACTGGTTTTCGTCCCTTTTCTCTATATACAGTGGTGCATATAGTTGTAATTTTTTTCATATTGTATTTGTACTTGTTTTGCTATCTGGTGTTGACTAGAGGACAGTGGGTGTCCCTTCTTTGAGCCTCTGCCGCTTGCTCACTGGGGGCTTCAACCTGGATTTTCTATAAAACTGCTTTGTGACTACATCAGTTGTAAAAGGTGCTATATAAATAAATCTATAAATAAATCTTGACTTGACTACTTACTGTCATTGTATAGGGGGATATAATTTTAACATGCCAGAGATGACCTGTGGGAAATACCATTGTGGCTGGACCACTAAGCAATGGTCACAGCCTAGCCACAGTCAATTTCTCAACCATTTACTCTGTAGATGTCTTTTCTGCTTTTCAAGAAATAACGATGGTCAGGATATGTTTTGTAATGAAGGTCTTTGTTCCTTTTAGACTCTCAAACAGAAATATAATCTTTCAGGGGCATCTTATTTTCTGTATTTGCAATTGAGATCCTCTTGAATATAATGCATATGGTGTCCCATGGAATAAACCATTCACGATCCAGCATCTCACAGTTTATATGTGTAATATGTAAAGTATCAGTGCGCAAAGGTCTTTTATTGTAATCCATGATAGAAATAAAACAAAAGAAACAAGAATACTAGAAAACAAAGAAACACCATGAACAAAGACAAACCGACAGGATGATGGCTAGGAAAATCGGACAAGAAAAATGGGTAACAGAACGCAGACAAAGAAGATGACAAAAAAAAGAAAAGTAAACAAAGGACATAGACAGAACAAATTAGCTGGCACTTCTAACAAACTGACCCACTATAATTATCACTAGTGGTGAAGAGAAGACTAGCACTATAGAGGACCAGCAGTATAAGAGGACTAGCACTATAGAAGCTAGATGTTTCCCAAACCTACCATACATTCCCCTTTGACACTAAGTCTTTCTGAAAAACATTCCTTTGCATGCACATGCTTTGCACATGCTTTGCACAGCTTTTTATGTATATAGAAAAAAAATGAATATATATAAAAATGTATATGTATATAAAGAAAAATATGTTTGTATATATAGAAAAATATATATGGAAAAATACACTTCAACCCTTTCACAGCACTGAAACAGCACTAACTAGAGTAGTAAACGACCTTCGTGTATCTCTCGATAATTACTTTATTTACATACTTGTTCTCCTAGATCTCAGCACAGATTTTGATACCATAGACCACAAGATCCTCCTTGATAGGCTTGTATTAAAGGACAGGCTCTGTCCTGGTTCAGATCCTACCTGACTGACCGCTACAATTTGTTAGCATTAACAATAAGCATTCCAATCGTACTCTAGTTAAATATGGCATCCCCCAAGGATCAGTGCTTGGGCCGCTGCTTTTCTCTCTGTATATGCAGAGATAATGCATAGTTTCAGCATTAGCTTTCACTGCTACGCTGAAGACACGGAGCTCTACATATCTGCTAAGCCAAAGTTTTGAAGAATGTGTTGAAAATATCAAAAGCTGGATGACTAATAATTTCCTCCTTCTAAATCCAAAGAAAACTGAGGTCCTACTTCCAAGGCAGAGAGCTCCCAGTTCCACTAATGTGGATTAAACTTAGACAGCTACACGGTCAGTCCAAGCAATACTGTAAAAAATCTTGACGTCATCTTTAATTCCAGTCTCCAGATACACACGTCTGCAACACCATTAGAACCACATTTTTTCACCTGCGTAATATCGCCAAACTACGTAATATACTATCCTTAAAAGATGCGGAAAAGCTAGTGCATAACCTCTAGGTAAGATTCCTGTAACAGTCATTGCGCTGGATGCACTAACTAAGCTCCAGTCTCTAACTAAGCTCCAGCTGGTCAAGAATGCAGCCGCTAGAGTCCTCACGAAACCCAAAAGGTCCAACCAAATTCTGTCGTCATTACATTGGCTACCTGTTAAATTTCATGATGAATACAAGATTCTTCTCTTAACATATAAATCACTGCATAGCCTGGCCCCACAGTATCTAAGTGAATTAATTCAGCCTTACAAACCCACGTGTATGCTCCACTGCTGACATTTCCTCCAATTAGAAAAACCACAGCAGGTGGTTGAGCTTTCTCCTATGTGGCCCCTAAATTGTGGAACCACCTCCCGTCCTCTGTTTGGGACGCACTCTCTACATTGAAAACTAACCTCAAAACATACCTGTTTGCACAAGTATTTCGCTAATATTAGCTGTATTATTACTCTCTGACATCTCTCCATAAATGGACTAATCTACAATTGCTTGTCCCTCTATCCTCTCTCTTTCTTACTCTCTCTCTCTCCTTCTGCCTCTTTCTCTCAATAACTCTCTTGACATTTGCCTGAGTCATCACTTGTAAGCCACTAAAAGTCACCAGAGCTCCATCCCCACTGGCTGATCATCTGTCCCTCGTGTCTGACCTGAGGATGCTATCCTGCTTGTCAGCTTGACTGACTGGAAGTACTACAGAAAAGCCACCACATCACTACCTCCTGAACTAGAATATATATATGAAACATCGTTAAGCCGAGCTTTTTATTATATTCTGTCTTATAATCTTATTGGCTTTGTTGCTTACTCTCTCTATCTGGGGTCGACCAGAGGAGGATGGATTCCGCCCTTGAGCCTGGGTTCTTCTCAAGGTTTCTTCCTTTTATAAAGGGAGTTTTTCCATGCCACTGTTGCCTCTGGCTTGCTCTAGGGGGGCTTGGACCTCGATACCCTTTCTCACATTTTGCTCTTTTCTTACCATCCTTCTCTTTGATTCCTCTTTTTCATAAACTGCTTTTCTGTAAAGCTTCTTTGAGAGACAGGAAATAGTCATCAATGCAACTACTGGACATAAAAGATTCAAGAAAATGGCAAATATTTTCACACACTAAATACAATACTTTGCAATATATGATGTTAACATGGTGTCACAGGATATCTGTATTTTTATAGCACATTATAAAGCACCAGTGCATATCAATACACACACAGGGGCAAGTTTTGATGGGTAGGGAATGATTCATATTCATACCATATTCACACACTTGGCATCCTGGAGAAGAATGTGCACTGAAAAAACTAATAGAAAAGATCATTTCAATACTAATTCTTAAAAATTCTATTTAAGACAGGCAATACATAAAAGAGTAAAAATGACCTCCATGCACTTGCTTTCCAAATTTTTCAGTCATTGATTGACCTTGGTGCCCTTGTGACCTCTACAGGTGGTTTATTAGCAACCAGCTGTTTGTCTATAGTGTTGTTTTTTGTGCCCAAGTACCAGCAGATCTGCCAACCTTTACGCATTTTGCATAGCAGATATGCATTTAGACATCAAACTACGCTGCTACGATTTGTCGCATCAAAACACACGAAAAGCTTTTAATGGCTTTGGGTTCACCTGTCTGTGCATTCGCACAGCGCTAGTTTAAACTCTTTAAACAGGCTATGAGTGGAGAGCCCGGGCAGCCATCAAAACGAAAGTAATGAAATTGTTTTTTATCCCTCTCAGTCCATCTTCATACTGGGACTGGTTTTACAGGGAGGACGGTGCTAAACGCAGTTTCAGAGGTAACTGGCAGGGTCTGGGAATTGTGAATTGTCAATGTCAAAACTACTCAAGATGCAAAATATAAACTTGCAAGTTATAACAATTTGCAAGTGTAAATATCTCCCGCGAGTGTAAATGTGAACCTTGTGGACGCAGAAACAAGCCCTGTGTGTGTATTTATCATTATATGATAAACCACCTTTTTTCATTCTCGATTCAATAGCTGTCCTCGCGTGCCATGTGAATCACCTTCGACTGCTTTCTGTGCTCGAGTGCATGTTTGGGGTGGTTTTGGTTTTTATGAGCATGTATTCAGTAATTCCTGTTGCCCACTTGCCTGTTCCCCATCAGCTTAAAACTGCGGGTAAGCTACTAGCCGCACGTGAACTGTAAGTGCCCGGCTGCTATACATGTATTGGTATAAATAATTGCACATGCAGACCTTAGAAAAGAGTTTACGAGTAAAATTCACAGCTTTATAAAACAACGATTTCTAATAGGGAGTCCATAAAATCAACAGATATTAATTCAGAGTTTAGAATAGTATGTACATATGAATTAACATGTGCAAGTGTATTTTAGTGGTAATTGTAATTGTAAAATTTACCAGGTTGGCAAGTCTGTACCAGTCTTTCTCATGGTGCTTACTGTCTAGCCAGAGAGGTGCAAGCTGTGTAGTGGTCCCTAAGCAGACATTGTGTAGGTACTCAAGAAAGAAACCTGTGATAATGTTAAAGTTCTCAAGCTCCGGAGGCTGCGTGATCTGGGTGATGTAAAATATACCCTTCTCTATCTGGCACGCCTTCGCGTATCCCATGGAGACAAGCATCGGATCTTCACTTCTGTTGACGAGGCGAAGAAGTTTGCTGTCTCTATTTCAAAGTGACTCCATTACTGGATTTCCGTGTAAGTTTAGTTATTTTCATATTACTGGACTCGCAGCAATACTAGAGGCTTTACTTTTGATTTGAGGTGTAGAACCAGCAGTATTAAACTTTTCTATTCACTGGTCCGAATGTTTTTTTGTTTTTTTTAGGTGGATCTTCTTACGGTTAAGCTGTGTTTCACTTTTTTGCTGCAGCTGCTTTTTTCTCCACCCCTATATATTGGACCTGGTGATAGAAGTGCTTGTATGTTCTCCATCGCTCTTCTTAGGGTGGAAACTGCTGTGAAACCTTATTTATCATTTTTTATTTGTTTTTATTTGTTTTCATTTTTTCTTTTTGAAAATTGGACTAACAGAGACTTGCGTCTACCATCATGGCATATTCGTTATTACGTCATTATATTATCAGAGATGTCAGGTTCCTTGGGTCGTTGTTTGCATCTTTGTAGTTCTAAGATATGTGTGCCTTTTGATTAATGTGCGTGTGTATTTATGGATACTTGAGATGATTAAGGATCCCTATATTTCAGTGAAGACTATGACATTTGAGTTAAATCTGGGAAAGGGGTGATATAAAAAAAAAAGAGAAAGAAAGAAAATGTTGTTAATGCAATTTCACACGCACTTGTTCTCATTTGCATATATGTGTTCGCTCCTGGGGTGCTCCTCGGTTGACCATTTGGTGCTTCTGGGAGTGTTTTCTGTGTATTTGGGCTGTTGTAAGTTCTTGGGTGGGTATTCTCCGCGAAAGAGTGGGTGGGTGTATTTCAGTATATCTGTGTGCTGGTGGTGAGAGTCGTGTGTGTGTGCCCCCAACCCCCCCCCCCCCCCCTTTTTTTTTTTTTTTTTACATTTTTCTCTTCTTTTTTACTGTTGCCAGCATCATCCTTATCTCTCCATCTTTCGGCCTACTCTGTTCATTTAAATGATTGACTATACTAGTCGTAAGTTGAAATTTGGAGCTAACTTGAAATTGGGGAGTTGGAATTTTAATGGTTTGAACAGTTTGGTTAAGCGTCTGAAGGTTAATGCCCATTTGAAGCGTTTAAATTTAGACATAGCTTTTTTCCAAGAAACCCATCTTAGTAAGGAGGACCACTCCAAGCTGAAATTCCTCTGGGTTGAAAGCATCTTCCACCCTGCATTTCCTTCCAAATCTAGAGGAGTTGCAATTTTATTTAAAAGAGGAATTCAGTTTATTCCCGACTTCATTTCTTCTGATCCAGGAGGCAGATATTTGATTGTGCGTGGATCTTTGTTTGACATGAAAGTACTGTTGGTAAACATCTATGCCCCAAATTTTGACAACCCCAAATTTATGCAGAATCTTTTTTGTTCAATTCCCTCCTTAAACACTCACCTTTTAATTATGGGTGGAGATATTAATTGTACTATAGATCCAGCTTTGGATCATTCAAGTCCACATACTCCTACTCCATCATTAATGTCCAAGGTAATTTCTGAATTTATAACTGAAAATTCAATTGTTGGTCCTTGGAGGTTTTATAATCCACAAGCTAAGGTATTTTTCTTCTACTCTCACCCGCACAATACCTTTTCTCGTTTAGATTATTTTTTTGTGGACAATTCTCTTATTCCCAAAGTTACTTCGCCTGACTATCATTCAATAGTCATTTCTGATCATGCACCTCATACTATAAATACACAATTTTCTAATTGGCATTCTTCCCCCCCATTTGGTGATTCAATTCACTATTACTGTCAAACAATGAATTCAATATTTTTGCCAATAATAAAAATGACTCTGTCTCTCCTTCTATTGTATGGGAATCTCTTAAGGCTTATCTGCGCAGTCAAATCATTTCGTACACTTCATATTTAAATAAGTTACAGAAGGCCAGTGTACAGGAGCTATTGAGTAAAATTGCTGAGCTTGATAGGCTTATTGTAATTAAATCAACACCAGTTTTACTTAAACAGCGCCTCGAGCTGCTGACTAAATTTGACCTTTTCACAACATCTGAAGTAGCTCATCAGTTGAAGAGACAGGCAGCATCCCGATTAATACCACAAATATTGGATTCAAGGGGAGAACAGAGTTCGGACTCTTCTGTCATTAATGCGACTTTTAAATCTTTTTACTATAACCTTTACACATTCAATTTCTCATCTGATGATACTGAAGTGTATTCATTTTTTGAGGGTCTTTCGTTCCCTACGGTGGATCCAAGTGTTGCAGAAGATCTGGATTTGCCTTTAACTTTGGAGGAGATTACTCACTCAATTAGAGTTATGTTAACCAATAAAGCTCCTGGTCCTGATGGATTTTTGATTGAATTCTACAAAAAAATTCAGGATAAGCTTGCCCCACTTCTCCTAGAAGTATATGAAGAATCTCTCATTTCAAATTCTTTACCTCCCTCTATGACCCAAGCACATATCTCTCTGCTGTTAAAAAAGGACAAAGATCCTAATCTCTGCGCTTCATACAGGCCTCTCTCTTTGTTAAATGTAGATGTAAAGATTTTGGCCAAAGCTTTGGCTCTGCACTTGGAGAGTGTTTTTCCCGAAATCATCTCCCACGATCAGAATGGTTTCATCAAGAGATGACAGCTTTTTTTTAAATATTCGTACACTTTTAAATACCATCTACACTGGACATTCAACCTCTGCTCCTGAGGTTGTTATTTCTTTAGACGCCGAAAAAGCCTTTGACCGAGTTGAGTGGCATTATCTTTTTTCTGTTTTACGGAGATTTGGATTTGGAGACAACTTTATATCCTGGATCAGACTGTTATACTCCTCTCCCCAGGCCAGTGTCCACACCAATAATATGTTCTCCGATTATTTTGCTTTATCACGCGGGACGAGACAAGGCTGTCCCTTGTCTCCATTATTGTTTGCCCTCTCCATTGAGCCTTTGTCCATTGCAATTAAATCCCTTAAAACCTTTCAGGGTATGTTCCGTTCCGGTATCGAATTGAAGGTGTCATTATATGCAGATGATTTGCTGCTATATGTAACTGATCCTATTAGTAGTCTTCCTTCAATTTTGGCACTTTTGAAAAAATTTCGAAAGAGTGAATGCTATCCAGTGAACTCATTGGCTCTGTCACTAAATCAGTCAGCATTGCCCTTTAAATTCGTTCCATCTGGCTTTAGATATCTCGGGATTTTAATATACTAACTCGTATATTGCCATCTCTTTTCCACGCTAACTTCTCTCCTTTGCTTAAAAAACTTAAATCAGATTTGGTGAGATGGAGGTCTCTTCCCCTTTCACTTGTTGGTAGGATAATTGTAATAAAGATTTCTTTTTTTGTTTCAAACAATTCCCTTGTATTTACCTAAAAAGTTTTTTAAATCACTTGACCAACTCATTTCCACATTTATATGGGATGTGAAAGTACCCAGAGTGAAGAAGATTCTGTTACAAAGGTTCAGATTTGATGGTGGGCTTGCTCTTCCAAATTTTTTATATTATTATTGGTCAGCTCATATTCACAAGATGCTTTACTGGCTCCACTCCCCTGAACTGCTGTGGTGTAGATTGGAGAATCTGTCTTGTTTTCCTTCTTCAGGACTTGCTTTACTATCTTCCCTGATTCCAGTTAAATGTAAAAGATTTACAAATAACCCACTAGTTCTTTCTTCCATTCGCATCTGGTCTCAATTTAGGTCCCATTTTAAATTTACATTAGGCTCCACAAGGATGCCCATTCTAAATAATCATTTATTTCCTCCCGGTCTAAATGACACAGCTTTTAAATTATGGCATGATAGAGGGATTAAGGTCTTTGTTGATCTTTATAAGGAAGGAACCTTCTGTAGCTTTACCCAATTGTCTGCAACCTTTATTTTACCTTCCTCACATCTGTTTTAGTTATTTTCAAGTTAGGCACTGTTTGTCTTCACTGTTTTCAAATTCTACTCTTATGCCACTTGGTCAGACATGGGAAGATCTGTTGGATTAAGATTCCTTTCAAAGCTCACTTATATCGAAGATAAATTCATACCTCATGGATATAAACGTACATTCCCTTACTAAAATCAAACCAACATGGGAGGCCGAACTGGGCTTCCATCTATCTGAGCAATCTTGGGAAAAGGCAATTAATAGTGTACGTTTTGTCGCACCTTGTGCTAGATTTCAACGTATTCAGTTTAAAGTACTGCATAGAATTCATCGTTCTAAGTCTCAATTGTCTAAATTCTATCCTGGGGCAGTTACTGACAAATGTGAGAGGTGTTCCTCTTCTCCATGTCATCTAACCCATATGTTTTTTTCGTTCCCCAGTATTTATACATTTTGGTCAGATTACTGTCTGAAGTTATTGGTGTCAGTATCACTATCTGTCCACTCATAGCAATATTTGGTCTTTCCTCAGGATTGCCAATTTCGTAGGCTTAGTCGGATGTTATAGGTTTTTCGTCATTGATAGCCAGACACTGTATTCTTTTGCTATGGAGGTCCTCTAAACCTCCCTCGATTTCAATGTGGCTTCGTGACATGACTCATTTCCTTAAATTGGAGAAAGTTAGATTTACTCTGAGGGGACATACTTCAAAATTTTACAATAAGTGGAATCCCTTCTTGTCGTATTTTGACTCACTTAAATCTTTGCCATCAGAATAATTTTCCCTCCACGACCCCCCTTTTTTATCATTATTATTATTTATTTATTTATTTATTTTCTTTCTTTATTTTTTATTTTTTTCTTTCCCCTTTTTTACCTCCCTCTTTTACGTTTTTATCCTGCTGTGTGGGTATGTTTGTGTGTGTGCGTGTTTGTGTAAGTAAGTGATTTGGGGTTATGTTCAAAACAAAGAAAAACTGAGGTTGTTTCTGTTCAGTGACATTTGAATTGTGTCTTATGACATAATGCTGGTATGTAATTTCTTGTGTGAGACCTCCAATAAAAAAAATTAAAAATTCTCAAGCTCCATCAAAGGGGGTGGGCCCTTCACACATATTACTAGTTCAGCAGGTGTTGCTAACATTGCTTGTTTAAAATGATCTTGCTCTGTCCGAAGTGGTGGTTCCAGTGTCTCCCAGGCATATGAACCACCACCACTATGGAGGCAGAAGTCACAGCCATACTTTCCATTGAATTGGGTTATATTTTTCTGGAGGGGGCGTGCAACAGAATTTGCAGAATAGATCAGTGAATGGACTTTATTTGTGTATTCTGTTGGAGTCCTTCCATTTAATTCCAGTTCGTTCCAAATCTTTGAGCTCTGCCACAAAAGCAGTCAAGAATGTAATCATATTTGGCTTGCTGTCACCAAACTATAGGCATGGGATGCATATGTTAGCACAGCGATCTTTTAGCTCTTTTGAAAAGCTCTATGATTTGGACTAAATAGTTACTTTCAAAAACTGGAACTCCATCACAGTTCCATATTATAGAGATGTCATCATCTCCCATTTTGCCACTCTTTTATAGGTTTTTATATTCTGCTCCACATTGTATATCACAAATAATGCCTGTTATTGACTGTCTTTGTATGTAAATTTATGTTAGGTTTCTCCAAATTGTCCACTATCTGGCTTGCCAGACTGCAATCCTGCAAAACGTAGCACTGCAACCAAAACTACATATAGAAAAACTTTTGCACCAAATGGCACACACTTCTTTATTCATATTACCATATTTTTGTGTAACACACTGTTGGGCATAATGAAAAGCACTTTCATCTTAGGCAACCTCTGCCATAATACTAAAATAGTCCAAATTCTTCAGATTGTTCACATGCACAGAAATATTTGCAGACACACACACACACTGCTGTTATTTATTTCACCAAACAAGTCAGTGCAACATATGCCCAGCAGATATATTTACATTGGAGTGAAAGAAACAGCAAAATGAAAAAGAAAATGACAGAAAAAATATGCAGAAAAATAGTAAGAAAAATACAGTTTTTCCACACAAAACCACACACCCAACCTGCAAAATACCTCATATATCCTGCAAAATAAAGCACTGCAACCAAAACTACATACAACAGTATCAAAATCAAACTTTTGCACCAAATGTCACACACTTCATTCATATTACCAGATTTTTGTCTAACCAACTACACTCTGTTGGGCATAATGAAAAGCACTTTCATCTTTAGCAAGCAAAAAATAGTCCAGATTGTTCACATTCAAAGAAATATTTGCAGATACACACACACACATGCTGCTGTTATTTTTGTATTTTTCACCGAACAAGTCAGTGCAACATATGCACAGCAGATATTTTTACATTGGAGTGAACAAAAATATGTTTAAAAAAACAGCATACTGAAAAAGAAAATTACAGATAAAATGTACAGAAAAAATATATTACTTTACAATGGCAGCTTCCTGTATCCTGATGAACATTTGGCCCCTTCTTCCACAGTAGAGTACATTATACAGGAAGCTTGTACAGTTAGTGTATGACATCAGCCATTCATAAAGTAAACAGGTGTCACCCAACTGATACACTATGATATGGGGTATACTACAGAAATTTTGGTTCCATACATGTACTGCAGTCTAAATATCCAGATGACAGAGGCAAAAGTAAAACGGCTCGAGTTGGGCTGCACTCTCTGTCCAGCCTCTCGCATTGTCAGCGCATGGTTGATGAAATAGTCAACTAAGGTTACTCTGATTTCATTTGAAAGTTGTTGTCTTCTTTGGCTATGAACTCCTCTACCAGCTCTACCCCTACCTCTCACTCTTCCTTCCCTCTCATTCTCACCCTCCCTCGTCCTCTCTCTGCAACGTCTTCCATTGCTGTTGTAAAAAAGGGTGTTTACCTGTTTTTTTTATAGTGCTTACTTCCTGATTAAAGTTGTAACAATTACAGTTTTTCTTGATTGTTTACGCACAAATACTGGTACTTGAGACACAATGACCACAACATGTAATTCATGCACCAACCCCCTGAACCAATTCTGCTAAACTACAAGCACAATTCCTGCTTTACACTCAAATTGCAGTTCTAAAACACAATATTTTCAAAACACCACACACAATCTTCATGAAGAAAATCTCGTTTTCACAAGGAACACACTATTATTCAAAACCCTAAAGTTAATTGCCCTACTATGCACACTGACTCATCACATGAGCAAACACTTGTCACATAGGTTTACAATTAGCAATCTGAACTTAAACTCTTCTGTTTTGGAGCAGTGGATGCCAACATTGGAAACAGAGGCAGAGCCATAGGAGTGATAGTAAGAGGAGGAAGATGGGAAGGATGAAGAAGGTCAAGGACCGTAATCTCTGATGAGATCTGAGCCACTTTGCCATGGTCTAACAATGAGGGAGGCTGGGCAAAGAGTACAAATAAACTTGAACAGATTCACTGTAGAATCCATCAGCAAGACTTTCCCAAATGAGAAAATGTAAGAAATCTACTCTCACTAGAAAACTGCAGTACTGCATATCAATACAGTACTCAATCAGTACAGCAGTACAGTACTGCCTGTGGACTGTTCTGCAGGACTGTAAAAATAAAGTATGTTTCAAGTATTTGGGAAATGTATTCATACTTAGTATTCCTACACAGTATTTACGGTATTTTACTCTTTGTATTGCAGAATTTAAAGATTAGCAACACAAGGTGGACAGGAACGTCTTCTGTCTCCTGAACAGGAAACTGAAATCACGAACATGGTCCTACAAAATAACACCATAACATTACAAGAAATACACAAAAAAATAAATGAAAACAATTAGATATTTCAAAATACTGGCAGGGTGAGTTTATCAACGCTGGACCACTCCATGTCTACTTCTGATATTGTCATATGTGTTAAGTCTTTGAGCTAGAAATGGCTGCAGTGGCGCACCAGTTTATCTTCATTGATGAGGTTGGATTCAACCTCACAAAACGATAAAGGACTCTCACATTGCTTGCCACATTGTGATGTGGATGAGGTGTGGTGGCCAGACCCAAACAGAAGAGAGGATGCAGCATAGTGTTTTTTTTTAAACAGTAAATTCTTCTGTTGTTTTTTATGTAGACCTTGTATGTGCAACTTGGTTTGGATGTACACTGTGTACATTGTTTTGTGGGAAAAATACAATATATTTACAAAATAATATTCTAATATAGTTTACAACACACTTACTGTATGTATGTCTGTAGTGAGTGTAACACTGAAAAAAGGCCTAATTCATTATGGTAAATGGTAAAAAGAAGTGTTTTCCATTCATCATAGTGTTTTACACTGAGCACATCAGTGTTCTACTGGTTCTTTTAAATGTCTGTTCATATGATGGTTTGTGTGTTATCTAAATAACATTTTAAGACGAGAGAACATTGTTTTGAATGTAAAGTTTCATTTTGTAGGAGAATTGAGCGGTTCTGCCCATTGTGTGTGTGTTTTTTGATTTGTGTGTAGAGTTCTGAGAGGTTAAGGCATGCTTTCAAAAAATGTGTGTAAACAATCAAGAAAAACTGTAACCATTCAGGTGTTTGGCCTGGTGGCACATATATTTGCCAATTATCTCAAGTAGTATCATTTTGAATGACAGTGTTTTCATATGGCAAACATGTGACTTTATGTCAGATTGTTGTGTTAAAATAGTTAAAATAAGTGTGCTATGCATGTCATTTTAGTGTGTTAGCAACTGGAAAAAAATTTGATTTATCAGTACAGCTAGGTCTGACCACAATACCTTGTCCACATCACAGGCAATATCTTCCCTTGCCAGACATCGAGCGAGAAATAGAGGTTGGATTGGGGTTGCGTGATAAAAAGCTCATGTTGTCCCACACTATAACATACTTACATCCACATATGCTCATCTGAGCCCTTTCTTTCTTTAAGAGTTTCTTTCAAAATCTTATGAAGTTGTTTCATTCTGATTTGGTTTCTCTTGAGAATGCGAGCCAATGTGAGAGACTGACTCATTGAATGTTGTTAAATATGGTGTTTAGCTTTGAATTTCTCGTAATTTGATTTCATTATTTTCCTAAACCAAGTTTACAGTAGCAGCTTTCTGTAACCTGGTGAACATTTGGCCCCTTCCTTCACCATGGTTGCATCCCTAAATAAAAAAAATAAAAAAATTCAAACATAAATGGTTTAGACAATGCAGCTTAAATATTTTTGACCCACAGTAGAGTAAATATATAGGAAACTTGTACAATTACTGTATGACATCAACCATTTATGAAGTAAACAGTTGTCTCCCAAATGATACACTATGATATGTGGTGTACTACAGAAATGTTGGCTACATACCTGTTCTCCAGTCTAAATATCTGGATGACATGATCAAGTAAGATTACTCTGATTACATTTGGAAGTTGTTGTCTTCTTTGGCCATGAATTTGTCCACATCACAGGCAATATCTTCCCTTGCCAGACATCGAGCGAGAAATGGAGGGTGGATTGGGGTTGCGTGATAAAAAGCTCATGTTGTCCCACACTATAACGTACTTACATCCACATATGCTCATCTGAGCTCTTTCTTTCTTTAAGAGTTTCTTTCAAAATCTTATGAAGTTGTTTCATTCTGATTTGGTTTCTCTTGAGAATGCGAGCCAATGTGAGAGACTGACTCATTGAATGTTGTTAAATATGGTGTTTAGCTTTGAATTTCTCGTAATTTGATTTCATTATTTTCCTAAACCAAGTTTACAGTGGCAGCTTTCTGTAACCTGGTGAACATTTGGCCCCTTCCTTCACCATGGTTGCGTCCCTAAATAAAAAGAAAGAAAAAATTCAAACATAAATGGTTTAGACAATGCAGCTTAAATATATTTGCCCCACAGTAGAGTAAATATATAAGAAACTTCATAAATGGTTGATGACATCAATGATACACTATGATATGATATGATATGATATGATTCTGAGACAAACATTGCAGTAACTAAATAAATCTTCAGTGCTACTGTCCTTAACAAATTTAAAACAGAACATGACTGTCCTGTGTACTTAATGGGGAATTACTGTATATTTCTGCATAATTCAATTGTTGAGATGTAAACAAGTCACTCAGAGCAGTTTGATGTAAAAAGGTTAATTGTAGTAACAACCAGGGCTCACAATGTCCACAAAACAATTATAAGCCATTTTATTTATCCATTGCTCAAGTAACCTGACATGTGTCTTTTGGGTTTTTATGTGTATGTGTTGTATATGTTGATGGTAAATTATTAGAACCTTAGGGCACCCTGCTTGTACGTCTCCTCCAATAATAGTTTATTAGACATTAATTTTAATAAGACAAACAGATCATAAAAAAATGCCTCAGGCATCTGACATTTATAGCCATTACATAAGTACATTTCATGAAACATGATTAAAGACTTTAAACTCTTCAGTCATTCCTATCACCACTATGAACAGTTCAGACTCTAAACAGAACTGAGAATTTCTCCTCAAACCTGCTGTGAAGATCTTTGTTTGCAGCATACACTTTTTATTCATGCATTACTTATGTAAGTATGTAATTACCCTTTATGTCTGGTAACTAATATAAACTTGGCCCATCTGCTTGAAAAACACTCACAGTCCCACAAGCATAAAAGCATATGTTTTGTTTTTAATGCTTGTATTTCAGTCAGCAGAAATGGAAGATGTTTGCTGATCACCACCAAAACCAGCACATGTTGTGTGTTGGACATTGATATAGTCCTGCTGGTAGACCAGCTAAACATCTAGTAAGGATACAAAAACAATAGCTTAAAAACATTTATTATTCTGACCTCTCCTGTATGCAGTCTTTGAGGAACTTGATTCATTAAAAAAAAAAAGTCATATTTAATATAAAGTGTTTATACAAGCTATGCACAGCACTGTAATATTTTTTTAATAACTGTGCCTGAAATGTTTACCTGTTTCGTCTATATTTTGTTGTCTGTATTGTGTCTATATCATCAGTCAGATGTCTCTTGCAGCTCACAAAAGATTCAGACTCGCAAAAGTAGAAAAAAATTAACTGTTTGGGCGCAAAGACCATTTACCAATCAGTTGTGGCCGTACGTTTTTTCTTGAGCAAATCGGAGCCATCTATCAGCTGCTGCAAAAGCCAAGTAGCCGCAAGTTCATCAGGTCAAACACGTTGTGTTCAGAGCCCATGATGGGGATGAGGAAATTTAAGTTTGCCATTTTTATTTCTCTGACAAAAGTGTTAAAGTTGAAAGTATCAAGCTTATTAAAAACCAAAGCGCAGACCAATTTAGATGGATAGATAGAAATCAACTGGCCCACTCCCAAAAATCGAAGAGGACCGTTGCAGCAGGAGCACTGCTGTTTGAAGGTAACGCTATGAGCATTTCAGATAACTAGCTAGCTAACATTAGTAAATTGTTTAAATCTTGCTGGCACCAGCTGGCTAGCTTACCATGGCAACTTTCCGTCCCTTCATGGCATCGTTAGTCTGATTAGCTGAAGATTAGGTTTCGGTGAACGTCGTACATCTGGTCAAAGTGATGGTGTCTTAAAGGAACCGATTTAAAGTTAACCTCCCCTTTTCCCATTTTGTCAGATATATACCAAGACTTACTTCTTAAGATTGCCTTCTTAAAGGGCAAAGACATCTGGACAACTTACAAAAGTAATGATGAATAAAAGGAAGGTATCTTTTGGAACCAATGGAAGCTTAAAGTCAGACACAGTAGAGGATGACCACCACAGGCTAGTAAAGGTTCATTTATACTCTGTCTATGTGAGGAAATGTCTGCGCACATTTCAAGCGATATAAGCATCACTGCCCACATACTCCGTTGACATGGTTGTTAAGCAACACTTCCAAGGGCAGAACAGAGCAAATCAAACATGGGGATGCTGGAAAAGCTTGTAGTTCGGTATTTTCTTCAAAAACAACACAAATCAACTGTTTGTCTCTGTGCAGTGGCAAACTTGCATTAGGTTAAAATTTCTAACCAACTGAATCAGAATTGCACATTTTGATGATATTGCTTTCGTGGTTGCCCTAAATTTGTTTAGTTTTTTTCTGTGTGTTGTTTTCTATTCTGATGCAGAATCTGAAGACTACCCAGAAAAAGGCCCTGCCATCCACACGAGACAGTTCTGATGAGACAAATATTGCCATGTTTGAGCAGAAAAGTCCAGACATTCTTGAAAATGTACATTGTTTGCAAGTAATTTTCCTTTCCATTCCTTTCTTAACTCGAATACATCTGATCAAGCCAATCCAGGACTTGAGAACAAGTTGATTAGCTGGAGCATTTGTTGCAAATTGTGGCTGTAACTATTCTCTACAAGAGGGTAGCTCTCCAGTCCAAATTATGATTAAACCATCTGTTTATGTCTGTGGTTTTTCTTTATCCCAATTAAGAGTATTTTTTCTGTTCTCTGTTAATAATAAATTCCCATCACGTGATAATGAAGATGAAAGCCTTATAGATAGTTATCAACCAGAGAGAGTCACAGTACAAATTGATAATGAAGACATAATTACATCCCTTCATGGTAGATTCATATCGGGAATAGATTGTTTAAAATGTGGAAATTTTGATTTACTATGCCAAAGCCATAAGGATAGCTGTAATAATCTGTTGATGTTGATGTTGCTTTAATTATACATTACTCTTTATTGTTAAAGGGGATTCCACTAAAATTTCTGCATAATTCAGCTGTTAAGTTATAAACAGTCATTGTAAGTGGGTTTGATGTGAAATGCTTTATATAGACATTTTAGATTTAGATTTAGATTTCTTTACAGTGGTGGTGATGGACACCTAGAACAGCTCACCCACCAGTGAATCGAAACACGTATATAAACGTTTTATATGTAATGAAATAGTGGTAAATTTAAAAAAAAAAGTTATTTTTATGTAATTCTTCACCACAAATAGCTTTTAAAAACCTTTGTTAAAAGTTACAAAAATGTTTTAGGCCAAAACCTTTGCAAAACATTTGGTGTGATAACCAGTTCAGATTTCACATCAAATCACTGAATGACTGTTTACATTTAATCATTTAATTATGGATAATTTTTGAAAAGTTGCAATTTCTCTTTAATTGTGTCTAGAACTGCCTGCATTGGTCAAATCTGTAAAGGAGTGTGTTGAAGCCATTCGTTGAGTTTCAGGCTTGCAAAGCAGAACCTCATCATCTGTGATTTCATTGTCTGGAGCTTTAACTTCATCAGTACCAGACGATGAGATTGACATGATATGGTAAATCTCCCTGTTTTAGACTACCATAAAATCACAGACCAAGCTTCTATACATGTCAGATGTTCTGACAGTATTTAACATTGTGGTGTGTGGTCTGCAGAGTGTCAGTGGTCTGTAGAGGTTACTAAAAGTGCTAATTTCTTTGTATTTTAATGTAATTGTGTTATCTTAAGTATGTTCTGATGTCATAAATCTTGATTGCAAAAAGACTCTGAAAAGAATTTTCCATTCAGAATGATTACAGGTTTAACTATTATGTTGACAATCTATGTTTGTGTCACATCAGAATTACTGATACAGCACGCCTAGGTCAACACTGATGTCATGGTTCCGAAAAGGGTCTATCAGGGACTCAACAGAACTAAGATGAGCATCTTTGTGCAGGAGCTGGCTGTCTTGGTCTTCACCAAAGAAACTTTGCGAGGATCCACCCTTACTGGAAAATGTTTGAAGGGAGCTCCACTAAAAAGACAACTTGATGTGAAAAGGTGCATGCCATAACAGTTAACCTCATATGTGTTTTTTTCTTCACAATAATCTTTTCCCCACTTAAAAAGACCTACAGACTACAGACTACTAGCAGCATAGTTAGTTGCTGACTGTCCAGAGCTGAGACCAGGCAGCAGACAAACAGGCTAAACCAACCATCTGCTCGCTGCCTTGAGACGTCAGCTAGGTACAACTATATTGAGACAGTTTCACTGCCCCGAACTAAACTGAACACAAACTTAGAATATCTCAATCAGTTTGTTTAAAAAACTATAAGAATATCAGATCTAGTGTCTAGCTGCAGCATTTCTGAACTATGGTTTGGTATGTTTAATATAAGATCACTGAACTCTAAGGCTGTCATTATAAATGATACAATAACGTATCATAAAATTGATATATTATGTCTCGTAGAAACATGGATTAAACCTGAGGAATATTTTGCATTAAATGAAGCCACTCCTGTAGGTTATAAGTATGTACACAGCCCCAGACTGTCCAGTAAAGGAGAGGGTATATGTGTCATTTATAAAAAATCATTAGACATGAATCAGAATCACAGTTTCACTTTCAATTCTTTTGAAATTCTTTTCATAAACATCACCAACCCGACCACTAACAGAAGTGTACTCACCCTAATCAGTATTTATAGACCACCGGGACCTTATTCTGAATTCTTAAAAGAATTCAGTGACTTTGTTGCAGACCTAGTAGTGAGCACTGAGAAAGTAATAATTGCAGGAGATTTTAATATTCACTTTGAGAACTCAGCAGATCCATTAAAAAAGGCTTTCTTATCTATCTTAGACTCTGTAGGTCTCACTCAGAATGAAATAGGGCCTACGCATTCCTGTAGGTGTTGATATACATAATCTTACTGTTCTTTCACAGACTTCAGTAGTTTCAGATCATTACCTAATTTCATATGAATTGAGTCTTAGTGAAAATTTATATACATCACCCTGCTACTGCATGAAGCATTCGATAATGCCAAATCTCAGCACTTTATTGAAATCCTTCCAGATTTATCAACCTTAGCTTTTCCTTCAGACCCAACAGAGCTAGACAAATTAACAGACTGCATAGAAAACACATTCCAATCAAATTTATACAATGTTGCACCTATAAAATTTAAAAGGATGCAACAGAAAAAGCTTGCTCCGTGGTACAACAATGAAATACGCACCTTAAGACAGACAGTGCGTAAATTAGAGCGCAAATGGCGAGTGACCAAGCTGGAGGTATTTCACTCTGCTTGGAAGGACAGTCTTAACAGTTACAGAAAGGCACTTATTAAAACACGCTCAGCATACCTGTCCTCACTTATCAAACACAACAAAAACAATCCTACAGTTTTATTTAGCGCAATCGCAAAACTACCCGCCAACTACAGCAGCAATGTTTTCATGTGTAACCTATCCTTCATCTGGTTTGGCTGAGACAGCACAAAATGTGGTTATAGAAGAAAGACTAGAAACATTTTGTCCACTTAAGCAGTCAGAACCAGAAACTTATCTCTTCTTCAAATTCTGCTGCATGCACACTTGATATTATTCCAACAAACCTATTGAAACAAGTATAACCAGCTGGAATTAAATCCATCTTAACTATCATTAACTCTTCTCTTAGCCTGGGTCATGTACCAAAACTGTTCAAACTAGCAGTTATTAAACCTTTGATAAAGAAACCAAATCTTGACTCCAGAGAACTATCTAGTTATAAACCTATTTCCAACTTAGCATTTATTTCTAAGATTTTAGAAAAAGCTGTAGCCCAGCAACTCTGTTCCTATCTACATAAGAACAAAATATATATAAAAATTCCAATCTGGATTTAGACCCCACCACAGCACAAAGACAGCTTTAGTTAAGATAACAAATTATCTTCTTCTTGCCTCTGATCAGGGCCACGTATCTCTACTGGTACTACTCAATCTAAGCTTTTGACACTATAGATCACGTTATTCTCTTGGATAGATTCGAAAATATGGTTGGAATCACAGGAACAGCGTTATCCTGGTTCACATCTTACGTTACGTTTCCAGTTTGTAAAGATAAATAATGTATCGTCTAATTATACAAGAGTGAAATATAAAGTTCCACAAGGTTCTGTTTTAGGTCCTCTGTTATTCACTCTATATATATTGCCATTAGGCTCAGTTATAAATAGACATGGAATCAGTTTCCACTGCTATGCTGATGATTCACAAACCAAATGATAAATCCAGATTAAATAAGATAGAAGATTGTGTAGAGATACTAGACTTTGGATGCTGCAGAACTTCCTTCTTTTGAACCCAGATAAAATGAAAGTTCTCCTTCTCGGTCCAAAGGCTGCTCGGATTAAATGTTCAGATTTAATGTTAAATTTTGCTGACTTCTCTAGTTCCAGGTTCAGACAAAAATATTGGTGTAACAATTGACTCAGATCTGACATTTAATCAACACATAGTGTGGTATGGCTAATTGCCGAATGTGGTATAATATCAATATGGATGTTTATATATTAAGATTAGGCCATTGCTGGTGAAAGATCTCATTTGCACGGAGCACGTCATTGTAAGGGGAGTGGAACCAGGTAGGGCGCGTAGGCTTCCCGGGGGAAGATAAAAGGGGAGCACACCTAGGTGAGCTCACTTCCACTTTGGCAAATCAAAAGGACGGCGGCAATTGTTTGTTTGCTGCCGCTGCTGAAAGAACTTGGTCCGTGCATGTGCGCCGGTGCTTGCGGGCCACTGTCTTTCCTTCCACTGTTCTTATTTGATGGTTTGCCATTGTGTAGCTGACAATTATATTGTCAAGCTAATTACATATGAGCCACCTGTTGTGATTTTATGTAGTAAAGTTTGATATTAATGATATATAATTGTTGTGGTCTTTGGTTGTTAAAGTTGCTGTCTGTTGACTATTGTAATAGCATATCACAGGTTGTGGCATGTTTTTAAAGGTGTTCTTGTTGTTTGTATTTCTTTCTTTTTTTTGTGGTCAAGGGGTGGGCTACCCTAGTGCGCTGGTTTAGCTTTTTTTGGTTGTGTAGTATTGCGGTTGGTGAGGTTGTGTGTTTGTTTAATTATGTGTGATGTGGGTTGGTAGTATTTAGGTTAGAGGAGCGCTGTGGGTTTGAGCACTTCCTTGGCCTTTTTTTTTTTTGCCTGTGTTATGCTAATTAGTCCTTGGATACTAGCCTATAGCCCCACCTGACTATTTCTGTGTTTTTTAATCTATTTTAAATAGAATAATTGTTTGAAATAAATCTGGTATTTTTAAGTAATATACTGATTGGTGCTGGTTGGTTATTGGCTGGCTCTTACACTCTTTAAATTGAGTGGCCTGGGAAGGGGTCCCCTTCCCCATAATATAAGGGTTGCCTAGTCAATGTTTCCTCCATTTTGTGGGGGTGCATAAGTACAAAATTTTGGGTAATCATTGAACAAATACTACCCTTAATATCAGTGAACCTTGCTACACATAGGTAATATTACAAGGAAAATGTTTCTTCACCTGCAAAACATTTCAAAGTTAAGAAATGCGCTATCTATGTTTGATGCTGAAACGTTGCATGCCTTTATAACCTCAAGGCTAGACTGCTGCAATGCATTATTGTCAGGATGCTCCAGCAGGAACCTGGATAAACTCCAGTTAGTTCAGAACGCTGCAGCTAGAGTACTAACTAAAACCAGGAAATTCAATCACATCAGTCCAGTTTTATCAGCGCTACACTGGCTTCCTGTTAAATTCCGCATCGACTATAAAATTATTTTACTGGCGTATAAATTCTGTTACCTTCTGGTTCTCTCCTTTTAGTTTAGGCTGTTATAGTTAGATCTGCCGGAGTCACCAGCCACACTCTGAACATCTTTCAACCGGACATCTTTCAAGATGGCCGCGCGCGGTGGTGCAGCAGCTTCTCACGCTCCCAGCGAAAACCCAGCTTTTAGTTATTTTTACGTCGGTTCTGATAGCGACTTCACGCGCCTTAAGCCTGTGAGTTACAGCCGAACCGAACTTTTTAAGATTAAGGACAGCTCTGCCACAAAAGTAGCAACTATGGACAGTAGTTTCAGAGCCAAGCTGGGCAGACTACAACTTCTCCGGACACCGGCGTGGCGGGTCAGAGCGGTACGAACAAAGGGCAAAAGGAAGCGATGCAGGCGAAGACTGAAGAGAGGGAAGCGGGCCGGCGTGCTAGCCAGGCTCAAGGCTAACGCCGACAGACCCCCGATTCCATCTCTCTTCCTGTCCAATGTTCGCTCTTTGGACAACAAGCTGGACCTTCTGCGGCTGAGGATGAGTGTTTCTGATGAGATGAGGAACTGCGCTGTGATCTGTCTCACGGAAACATGGCTAAACGACAGCATGCCGGACTCAGCCTTCCAGCTCGCCGGCCGGCAGCTCTTCCGCGCGGACCGCAACCAGCTGTCCGGAAAAGCACGAGGGGGCGGCTTATGCGTCTACATAAACAAAGATTGGTGCACAAACTGTGTGATGGTAAACGCCCTATGCTCCGAGGCAACAGAACAGCTGACCGTGAAGTGTCGGCCACACTATCTGCCTCGGGAGTTTACAGCTGTGTTCGTCATTGCCGTTTACATAGCACCGGATGCTAATGCTAACAACGCACTGAAGGAGCTACATGACAACATCAGCTCGCTTCAGAACAAGCATCCGGAGGCGTTTTACGTGGTGGCGGGGGATTTTAACCACGTGAACCTGACGAACATTTTGCCGAGGTTTTACCAACACATAGACATTCCAACACGGGGAGACAACACACTCAACCGTGTTTACACCAACATCAGAGACGCGTACAGAGCCGTCCCCCACCCCCACCTCGGGCTCTCCGACCACATCTCCATTATGCTGGTCCCTGCATACCACCCCCCGCTGCGACGCTCCAGACCCACACAGAAGACCATCACTGTGTGGCCCGGTGACGCAGACGCTGTGCTGCAGGACTGTTTCGGCTGCACAGACTGGCATGTCTTTAGGGAGGCTGCTGAGAGTGAGGGGGAGCTGGATCTGGAGGATTACACATCTGCTGTCCTCGGGTACATCAGCAAGTGTGTGGAGGATGTCACCACCACAAAGACAGTGACCTGCTACCCGAACCAGAAACCCTGGCTGAATGGAGAGGTGCGTTCTCTACTGAAAGCCAGGGATGCTGCCTTCAGGTCTGGCGACGCACAGGAACTCAGGAGGGCTAGAAGAGAGCTGACCGCAGGTGTTAAGAGGGCCAAAGCTGCATATGCTCTGAAAATCCAGGGACACTTCTCCTCCCAGGATCCTAGGAGCATGTGGAGGGGAATTAAGTGCATCACAGACTATAAAACCAGAGATGCACAATGTTCCAAAGACCCCTCCCTGCCCGAGGCTCTCAACAAATTCTATGCCCGCTTTGAGGACCCTGACACCCCGCCCAGCATAAGACTCACCCCTCCACCTGGAGAAGTACCCCTCTGTGTGACACCAGCAGAGGTAAGGAGGACCCTCAGGAGGATCAACCCCCGGAAAAGTGCTGGTCCGGATAATATACCCGGACGAGTACTACGGGAGTGCGCTGATCAGATCTCCGAGGTCCTGGCAGACATTTTCAATGTCTCCCTCACCCAGGCAGCTGTTCCCACCTGCCTGAAGACCGCCACCATCATCCCGGTCCCCAAGAGCTCCACAGTGACAGGTCTGAATGACTACCGGCCGATAGCTCTCACGCCGATAGTCACTAAATGCTTTGAAAGACTGGTTATGACCCACATCAAAGCCACCATCGACGTCACTGTGGACCCACACCAGTACGCCTACAGGAGGAACCGATCCACAGACGATGCCATTTCCTCTGTGGTCCACACTGCCCTCACCCACCTGGAGCAGAAGGACTCTTATGTCCGTATGCTCTTTGTGGACTTCACTTCCGCCTTTAACACCATGATACCCCAGACACTGACAGATAAGCTCTCCTCACTTGGTCTGCGCTCTTCTCTTTGCAACTGGGTCCTGGACTTCCTGACCAACAGGCCGCAGTCTGTGAGGATCCACAACCTCTCCTCCTCCACCACAATCCTCAGCACTGGCTCCCCTCAGGGCTGTGTGTTGAGCCCCCTTTTGTTCACGCTGCTCACATATGACTGCTCACCCATCCACCCAGGCTGTCATATTGTGAAGTTTGCGGACGACACGGCAGTGGTCGGATGCATCACAAACAGTGATGAGTCTGGCTACAGACGGGAGGTAGAACACCTGGAGGGTTGGTGCAGAAAGAACAACCTCTGCATCAACATAAAGAAGACGAAGGAGATGATTGTGGACTTCAGAAGGGGCAGACATGCCCACCTCCCCCTGCATGTCGGAGGGTCTGCGGTGGAAGTGGTCTCCAGCTACAGGTACTTGGGTGTTCACCTGAGCAACAACCTCACCTGGAGCAACAACACTTCCAGCCTGGTCAGGAAGGCACATCAGCGGCTCTACTTCCTCAGGCGGTTGAGGCGAGCTGGGCTCGGGAGCTCGGTCCTCACCTCCTTCTACAGATGTGTGGTGGAGAGCGTTCTATGCTCCAGCATCAACGTGTGGCACGGAAGCTGCTCTGCTGCAGACAGGAAAGCTCTGCAGAGGGTGGTGAAGGCTGCACAGAGGTCTGTCGGAGTCAGCCTCCCCACCACCACGGACATATACACCTCCAGATGCAGGAAGAGGGCCACCTGCATCATGAAGGACCCCACTCATCCAGCACACTCACTGTTTGTCCCGCTCCCCTCAGGCAGGAGGCTGCGGAGCGTTAAGTGTAGAACGAACAGACTGAGGAACAGCTTCATTCCGGAAGCTGTAAGACTTTTAAACGCCACTTAGTGGAACCACTGCACTGACACTTTTACTGCACTGACACTTTTACGACACCAGTCACTTTAATACACTCTGCTGCTACCTTCTCCATTCCTGTTTATTTTTATTTTCATATGTTTTATATATTTATGTTTATTTTATTTATTTAAGTACTGCTGTCTGGGTAAAACTGGGTCCTTGGGTACCACAATTTCGTTCCACCCCATGTACCACATGTGATGCGAATGACAATAAAGTCTCCTTGAATCCTTGAATCCTTGAAATTTTGAATATTCATGTTCTCTACAGTCGCACTGTTCCTGAGGTAATGACTGTCCTCCTGTCTGTCGAACGCTGTTGGAGGACTGACCATCAGGGCCTCCTCCCCACCCATCACCAGCCAGCTCTCCTGTCCATTTGTGTCAACTGCTACACCCTCAGTTACATCACTGTGCCATCTAGATGCGCCTGCATTTAGATAGGAAGGGACTGTTTCAGCTCATGCCCACTTTACATAAAGACTCAGAGACTGCCTCTACCTGTGCAGCTTCTAAAGCTTTGCTACCCAGATTTCAAACCGAGATTCCTTTCCTTGATATTTAGTTTATTAAACTGTAAATATTGTTTGACTAGAGGATGGGTCTCCCCTTGTGAGTCTGGTTCCTCCCAAGGTTTCTTCCTCCGGTCTGGGGGATATATGTTTTCAAAACTCTGTAAAGCTGCTTTGAGACAAATAGACTTGATGGACTACTAACTACTAAGTCCTACCTTTAAATAAAACAAGGAGAAGAAGAAAAGTGCTTATAGTTCCATCAACTTCTCAGGAATCAAAATATGCTGCAAATTAATTATACTTGTACAGTATTCATACTTGTAGCAGTGCAAGTAATGTACAAAATCAGAATGCTGATAGGGTTGCAGTCATACAATTTTGTTGCTGCTAATATTGATTTAGAGCTAAGTAACCAAATTCTGAATTAATGTACTTAAATAACTTAGGAATTATCATTTTGAGTCTGAAAATGATTTAGCAATACTGAAAATGTCAACCCAAAATGCAATATAAACAAAACTATTACTAATTTTTTTTCTTAGATGCAGTTATGGTAGATTTTCCAAATGCATCAGCCTTAAATGTGTGGACTGCAATAAGGCGAAAATGTGATAATGAGCAATTAACACAGAAAAAAATGCAAGTTTGATCTGCTTTTTGTAATCATTTTCCAGTTTATTTCGATTTGACAGTTAACCAGTTGTAAGCAAGGCAGGATGATTTGAGTTTTATTATACAATTTATCATTTATGTAATTACTGTCTGATTGTTAGTCTTTGTCCTATACTACTGTTTTTGGTTGTTTATTTGTTTTATTTCTTGTAATTTGCTTTACATATTCTGAATGCAGAGAAGTTTATTGTTATTATGCAGCACTTTAATGGCGTGTTATTAAGTTGATGTATTTGTAATAGGTTGCTTCCATTTGTTAAATTTCCCCTAAAACTGCCAGATGTGGTCACCTGTTATGAAGTATAAAAAGGAGTACAAGTTTAATTTGTGCTGTAATGAACATATATGTAATGTTTAAAGCATGGCAGTGCTTGTTTAATACATATTAAAGTTTCTTATATGCAGTACCCAGCATATTGTGCATGTGCATTTGTAATATATTAAAAAGAGGAAGAAAATTCTGTAAATTAAATGCAACAATAGTAATAAGAAAATATGACTTAATGTGCTATTTAATCTTACTTTATTGTACCTAAAACCACTTGAAATGTGGTTTTGTAACATACTTGTAACATACTAAAAGGTATAATACAGTATATTTAAATATATTTATGCACTACAAAGTAGCCATAGTAGTGTACTATTTTAGTAAGGCAAACAAACTAAAAGTATATTTTCTGCTCTAATGTAAACATATTTGTGGTCTACTTTTAGTACACACAATGTATAGTAGTGATGCAGTTGTAATAAGTATTAAAAGTATTTTCATTACACCTGAAGTATATGTAAAATATGGATCTAAATACATATGCAGTAGTATGTTTAAAGTCACCTAAGTATACTTCAAATAGTTCCATTTATTACAGTTAAGTGCACTTAACACAATTAAAGTTAAAAGTTTTTTTTTTTTTTTACAAATAAAGTGAAATAAGTACAAAAATAGTTGTTAATTTTAGCTCTTTTTAAGTGCATTTATAATTAGTGTGGCTGCAAGTATACTTTAGTGCTCTGTAGTATAATGGAGTTTAGTATACTTGAGTCTACTCTTTTTTTTTTACCAGCGGGGTCATTTTAAAGAATTCACTAAATTTAAGTGTGGTTCTGTAATAGTTTCTTCCCTCCCAGAAATTCCACAATTAATTGTGAGTTCTGTTATTGAAAAGTGGAAGCGGTAACAAACAACAGCAATTCAGCCATGAAGTGGCAGACCATGGAAAGTTACAGAGTGGGGTCACAGAGTGCTGAGATGCATGGTGCGTAAAAGTTGCTCTGATAACGTTGACTTAATAACTGCAGAGTTCCACAGCTGGCACTGACATCAGCACAAAAGCTGTGCATCAGAAACTTGGCGACATGGGTTTCCATGGCTGAGCAGCTGCATGCAATGATGGGGTGGCAAATCACACTTCTCTATCTGGCAGTCTGATCAATGAACCTTGGTTTGAATAATGCTATGGGGTTGTTTTCCAGGGGTTGGCCTAAGCCTCTTTGTTCCAGTTCAGCAAAATCTTAACGCTTTAGGATAGGAGAGGAAATTTTGAAAACCTGTATGCTTCCAACTTGGTGGGAAATTTTTGGGAATGTCCTTTTCTGTTCCAGAATGACCGAGCCCCAGTTCAAACAGGCATGGCTTGGTGTGGAAGAATACTGTCCAACATCAGCGCCTAACCTCACGAATGCTTTTCTGGGAAGGCTTTGTCCAAGATTTTAGAGTGTGTCTGCATGATGCTGCTACCACTGTGCTTCATTGTAGAGAGGTATTGGCTAGATAATGAACATTGAGTCCTTTAGGTGCCGTTCGGCAAACTGGTTCTTGGCCTGACTAAGGCCCGTCTACCCCCATCACTCAGATTGGCCGGGCAGCCAGCTCTAGAAAGAGTCCTGGTGGTTCAAAACTTCTTTCATTTACGGGTAATGGAGGCCACTGTGCTCACTGGGACCTCCAAAGCTTCCCCAGGTCTGTACAATCTTGTCTGTGTGCCTTTCCAAATCATGTCCAATCGGTGCTGAATGTTGATTGATGTCAGAATTTCTATAGTCATGCTTGTGTTTTGTCAGACTGTGCTGGAGTTTTTTTGTTGAGTTGCTACAAAGTTGATCTATACCACTGACCAATGGAGGTGCACTGTTGATAGGGCCAGTAGATACATTAGCCAGGCAAGCAGGCTGCTATTCTAATGCTAGTCACATTGTTCTCTACAATAGATTCAAATTCATATCAGATAAACTAATAAATAAATGACAAAAATACTCAGTGTTACAGTTCTGTTTCAAGAATTAAAACCGATGATATAATTTAATAGTACAGGATTCATTCAGCTCATAACCAGAAAACTAATTTTTATCAAAACATTTCTTTTAGATTCAAAGGCCATTATTGCAATAAAGGTACAGCACCAGCTTCTACTACCACTAATTTATCCTTTCTGTGGAAAAAGCAATTATTATAATAAGTTGATAAGTAATATATTACTCTGAATGTACAAATGTACACTGAAGTTAGACCTCAAATGTGTCTAAATTTTGAACTAGTTACCACATAACCCCCGACCTGGGGCTTATGTGACCTGGTCTAGGGTCAGGCCGTAACTGAAATTGAGAGTGGGTTCTTGCACCGTGTCACATACTGCAAACAACAACAAGGGAACACCATCATCCCAATCCTTATCATATTCAGAGCAGAATGCCTTAAGCATGTTTTTGAGCATTTGATGAAAACTTAAACTTAAAGCTTTAATGACTGCTTTAGACTTTAAAGTGTGTAGTGGAATGGCTTCAGGAAACAGAGTAGCTGCACACATTAAAGTTAAAAGGTAGCAGTTACCAGAACTCGTTTTTGGCAAAGGTCCTACACAGTCAATTAACACCCTTTCAAATGGCTCTCCTACAGTGGGTATAGGACAGAGAGGGGCAGACGGGATTACCTAGTTAGGTTTCCCAACCATCTGGCAGGTGTGGCATGACTGACAGTAGCGTGTTACATCTGTTTTAATAATTGGCCAAAAGAAATTCTGCAACATGCGCTGAACTGTCTTCCCAATTTCTTAAATGTCCAGACATAGGGTGATCATGAGCTAAAGACATAATTTGGACTCTCTATGGAGAAGGCACCACAGTCTGGTGAAGTACTTCTCCACCTTCAGATGTACCAACAGGAGCCCACATGCGCATTAACACGCCGTTCTCCACAACATATGTGGGATAATCTTATTTCGGAGTGTCTGTAACGGAACTAAAACATTTACTAAGAGATAGGTCGTTTTCCTGAGCAGATTTTAACAAGTGTTTGGTTACTATATCAGGGTGATCATGGTTACTAGGTACAGAATCAGACAATGAAAGAAACTTGTCAGGCTTGGCATCAGCCACAAAGGCTACATCACACATGGAGGTATCTGACAAAGTAATATCAGCAAATTTGCAAGCTTGAGCACATATAAAGGCACAAGCAGGGAGGATGTCAACAAGATTATCATGCTCTATTGGGTCATTAACAACCTCAGGCACGGCAAACAACTCCCCACCAGCAAGATCATTGCCTAGTAGGAATGAGACTTCGTTAACAGGTAGCTTTGAACGAACTGCAACTTTTACAGTCCCAGAAAATGTGTCTGTACTCAAAAATACAGAGTGCAGTGGAGTTCTAAGTATTCCAAGCTCAATTCCCTGAACTAAAACATTACTACCGCAATATATGGCGCTACTCCAAAATAAATGACTGAGCAGCACCAGTGTCTTTTAACAGGCTGTGTGATATCACTAGTCTCCGGCAATCAAACAACACCACTAAATAGAAAAGGTTTAAAGTAGACCATAACGGTATGTCATTCTGAGCAAGTAAATCAACAGCTGGCATAGTCCCTACAGCATTAACTTTTTTACAGGACTTGAAGCACGAGTCTGTTTGCGCTGAAGTGCGGGTCACGCTGCAATGAGGTGTCCTGCTTCATAACAGTAAAAATAATCACGAGTGTCAGGGGGTGAAACTAGAGTGTCAGACTAGGAGAAACGAGTGGTACTAGCGGAAGCTTTGGTGCTAGTGATGGTGTGGCTAGAAAAGGAGCTACAATGCGATCAAGGGGTAAAAAACGTTTTGTGAGTTAGCACTAATTCGTCTGCTAATGTAGAGAGAACAACAAACAAACACCAGAAATGCCACAAACAAAAGGATCCCGGATGAACCCCCAATATGTTACGACCCGATCTAGGGTCAGGCCCTAAAACAAAAGGTAAAATGTAAGAAGAAATGAAACGAATAGGAAAAGAGAAAAAAAGGACCAAAAAAACACAGACTGAGTTTCTCAAAAAATTAAAATATATTGTTACACACACAACAAACATATCTTCAGTGGTGACACAGGCCAACACAACAAACAAAACCCACACTAACTCCAAAACAAAACAATACTAAGTTACAGAAAAACAAAACACAAAGCACACCTACCTCCCTAACTAGACAAAACAAAGGCAAAACCCAAATCCCAAACAAAATGGCAGCCACCACCTACACCTGGTATTTTACTATTTACAAATATGTTTATATACAAACTATGCAAAAGGTAATCAAGTTGAAGGGGCTAGGCAAAATCAAGGTTAAGGTTAACAAGCAGAAGTCAGTACACAGTAGGTCTAAGTCAAATCAAAATTCAAAACACAACAATAAATCTTAACCATTTTATAGAGGCCTAGATCAGGGTGGAGTCATCAGGAATCACATGCAAGATGAAAACCCTGGGGTGGACTACCTGGACTGGATCCCGGACTGGAGCTAAATGGATTAACTGACAGACACACAGAGAGAACACAAAGACAGAAAAACAAGTACATATAACACCTGCCTGATTCCACCCATAGCTCAAAAACTGAGCCCAATGTTGTTTAATCTCCTTTGGCCAAGAGGCTGCAGAAGACTTCATGATTGGCCCTTTTCCAACTACACTTTTCCACTTAGCATGAGTCCCACTGGTATCGTAAAGCCTACATTGTCTCTGCCCCAAAATCTTTTGACGCCACCCTTTTTTTGGCACCTTTTCTGCATCCAATGGCTTGGGTCTTACTATCTTGCTGTTGAGCTTGGTTGCAAGACCCAAAATTTTTACTTTATCACTAAAGTTCTTTCTTGGAGTCCGCTTAACGTTTAGCACCTGCCCTATGTCATTCACTGACGACTTCCTCTTACTCGATACCCCTATCTCTCCACTGGCTTGTAGAATCACACTGCTTGATTCAGTTTCCACTGCCATCTCATCTGGTTTTCAGTCATGCATCACTCCATTTTAAAAGCTTCATAAATACCTGATTCAAAAACAATAGCTGACTCTCTTTCTTGTTTTCAATTTCAGAATTTCATATTAGCGCCCCTAATCCTCTGTTTTCTTGAGGAAAGAAACGGCGCTACAGAAGGCCAGAAACATTAAAACAATGCCTGGATCTATAATGCTGCTGTATTATTTGTGCATAATAGCAATATGGATTTGTGCACTTATGTGGGGATGTGTTATCTGCATCCCTGAAAGAAAGCAAGAGAACTATAGTGTAAGAGACGATGTAAGCAAGAGAGAGAAAAGAGAGGCTTCATCTCTATTCTTCTCTTTTTGAGGTCATAAAATTGATTCGTAACACTGTAATTATCGTAATTAAGAGTATAACACAAACAGTTTTGCTGCAATCATACCAATATTTACTTGCCCCCTGATTAACCAATTTAGCTCTAAAGATTTTACATTTTTCCCAGCAGCAAATCTAGAGTTACTTTAATGATTACAATGTCCTTAGGAAACACCAGTGCTTACTGTATGTATACTTCCATTTCCTGTCAGCAAACAATTTTCACCTTTAACCTCGTCAAGTACAACAATATTGTCTCAAAGCAACTTTACAGAAGTTTGTAAGCATGAAAACATGAAGTCACAACACTTTATCCACTGTGAGCAAGCCAGAGGCGATGGAGGCAAGGAAAAACTCCCTTAAAACTGGAGGAAGAAACTTTGGGAGGAACCAGACTCACAAGAGGAGACCCATCCTCCTCTGGTCACACAGTATTTACAGTTTATTAATTTAAAGCTGAGTCTGAAGGTAAAAGCTTTAGAAACTGCACAGGTGCTACATCTGGAGGATGCAGTAATGCTGTTGAGGTGTAGCAGAAAGAGGACAGCTGGTTGATGCCAGGTTGGACCTCCAACAGTATTCGGCAGGACAGGAGGGCTGTTACTTCCTTAGAAAGAAAGAGAAAAAGAAAAACAAAATTAGTTCTGGTTTGCCATAGTACAGAGAATTAGAAGCATTCCAGAGTGTAGTTGGCGACTCTAGCAGATCTGATTATAAATAGGGTGAACCAAAAGTAGAGAAGCTGCACAGGTACTACAAGTCAAGGTGCAGCAGATGACACAGATGAGAGGAGAACTGGTTGGTGCCAGGTGACGAGGAGGTACTGATGGTCGGTCCTCTGACATTATTCAGCAGAACAGGTGGGCGGTTATTACCTCAGAAAAACAAAGTTAGTTCTGGCTATGTAGCTCAGTCACCAAAAGCTAAACTAAACAAGTATGTTTTCAGTCTGGACTTAAATATACAGACTGTGTCAGAGTCCCAAACATTAACTGGCAGATTATTCTACAAGTTTGGGGCTTTGTAGGAAGTCTTCTGAATTTTAGGAACTAATAGAAAACTTGCAGGTTCTCCAGTGCAAGACCGCGCAGGGCTTTATACGTCAATAAAAGAATTTAAACCTTCAGTGCATCCAGTCATTTAAAGTAAATAATGTAATATAAATTCATGTTTGATGTCCAAATTAACTAATAATAAAAGTAATATTGGAGCAGAATGAGTGTGTGTGTGTGTGTGTGTGTGTGAGAGAGAGAGAGTGTATGAAAAGTGTCTAAATGTTAAAAATTACGACCTACTCTTAGTTCTTTGTTGAACACTTGATTGTACTATGTGTCTAGCAGAGCATAACAAAACAAAATGACCTGAGAAAACAAAAACAAAAAAGATGACTTACCAACATTACATAATGTTACAACTATGGAAACATGAATTCATTCACCAGTGCTGTTTGCTTAAGAAAACTGGCTCCCTTTAGCTTCAGCCAATCAGGAGTCATTAGCTGTTGACACTATTCAGCACCAACAGGAGTGCTTAATGGTGGTGTAATTTGCAGGATAATTCTCCAGAAGAGCTTTCTGAAGTAAATAAATGAATGCTCCTTGACAACAGCAAGCATAAGTAATTATCCAATTCTGCCTCATCCTGACAACTCTGAATGAAGGAGAATGAGTAAAAGGGAGAGAGAGAGAGAGAGAGAGAGAGAGAGAGAGAGAGAGAAAGAGTACCCAACAAATGTGTGTTAAATTTAAAGTACAAATATGACATAATTCAAATCATTTGGACAGTTTAAAATGTTAATGTTAATTTTTTTGTCATTTTAATTAGCACTTTAATGCACTTTAATACACTAATTCTTACCTGCTTTAAGACAACTACCATTGTGACGTTCCCAAAGAAAAACTTTTCTTAACGACTAAAGGATAGTTGCACTGAAATGCTTTTAAAAAAGTTATCATGGTCCATATGCAGAAAATTATACTGGATACTCTGGACCCCCTTCAGTCCATGTACTGGCCAAACAGGTCTACAGAATATGGCAGCTATGACAACAGAGAGACTGAGCACCTTCTAATTTCTTGAAGTTTGGATGCACAACATGACTGCATTTCCTGTGAAGACTTCTGAACACCGTTATGCCAGCCAAAATTCTGAGGAACTTCTAGAGGTGCACTAGTGTTCTCACCATTTCCACACAGTCTGGCTTGGAAACTGCTTTGCCCAGGATAGCAAGTGTCTGCAGCAAGTGGTCATGACAGTCCAAACAATTGCAGGAACTGTCCTCCTAGATGACATCATCAAGGCAAATAAATTATTCAGATGTGTTACGTGAAAGCCTGTGAGCCTGTGTCTCCCCCATAAGGACTGTGATGCCTCCGCAGAATGTTGGTGATTGGTCGTCCCGCTGTTCATTTACAGAGGGCCAGGCAATTATGATTCAGTGCAATACCAATTTCAGTAAAATTGACCAATCATATCTTCCCTCTAAGTGGGCGGGCTTAACTGTATGATTATTTCCGCCCACCTCTCAGAGCCCACAGGGCGCACACACACCCCTTCACACGTGAGTAGCAGGTGTCCCTTGTTGAGTGTGTATAAAGTCTCCCCTCAGTGTCCGTAATTGTAGGTGTTTGATGCATTGTCTATATGTGTATTGTGTGAATAAAGCCCTTGCGTATGGATCTTGCTGCTCTGTCTGCTGGTATGTTACAGCTTGCATATATATTATTTTAGTAACATATCGTTGTACTGTAGTGATTCTCAAATAGAAGTTCCCAAGATAACGCTGCAGGGAATATGGCCCTATATGGCGGGGGTTCCAAAAAGCCCTCACCTTCCCGTGAGCTCGGAGCCTTCTGTCAAATAAGATTAATACATGCTATAAGTTATATATAAAAAAAAAGACACAACAACTCCTCCACTTGTACATTAAATGAATGTACACATGAAGTAAAACAAACAACAATAACGAAAGAAAAGAAAAGAGCCTATTAATCGAGTTACAAAGCAAAACATGCATATATGTAAACAATGGAATACTTGATAATTGTGTATATTCTTGTGTGGAATAGGTTGCCTAGGTTGTAATTTGTCGTCGATGTTGTGTGCATGTGTAGCCCTCTTTTGCTGCAGAGGGGGTTAATAATTATTTACCCCAAACTCATGGGTATAGTTCTCACCTGTTAAGTTCACTATATGGCCAAGGAAACTTAACCACCAACCAACTCTATCTTGATGTAATAAACAGCCACAATAAAACCATGGAGTCAGACAAGGAGTATGGAAAAGGTAGAAAATGTATTATAAAAGAGGATGTGTTTTAAATCATATAACAGCTTAAAAAAAACAGAATAGTTCACTTGAGTTCAGATCATGTATTAATGAAAGTATCAATGTATCAATTCAAATGAGGCTCAAGAATACCATCAATTACACTTAATGCCAAAAAAATAGTTTTTAACTTAATTTAAACTCCCTTTTAACCAGGGTGAATTATAAAATATAGCAATCAACTTTTTAAAGTATTTACAATTACGGTTTGGACCACCTTTTTATATGCACTGAAGATCAATTACTTTCTTTTTTAAACCACTTAACACAATGAACTAACGTGAATTATGAACTTCACCTGCTTATTTCACACTTAACACTATTACTGAGATGACGCGTCAATCAATATAATAATAATACTCTTACACAAGCCGGCAAACTCAAAAGAACAAAAAAACAAACGTTGCAGGCCTGTACTTGCACGTTGCAGCATAATTGCATGGATCTGTATTTTTTAAGGAAAAGTCAAGTCAAGTCAAGTTTATTTATATAGTGCTCTTTACAACAATGTTGTCTCAAAGCTGCTTTACAGAGTTTTGAAAACAGACAGTTACAACATATATCCCCCAGTGAGCAAGCCAGAGGCAACAGTGGCAAGGAAAAACTCCCTCAACTGGAGGAAGACCCATCCTCCTCTGGTCAAACAGTATTTACAGTTTAAACTAAATACCAAAGAAAAGAGCCTCTGTTTGAAATCTGGATAGCAAAGCTTTAGAAGCTGCACAGATAGATACTGACTGAGGCAGTCTATGACTGAGCCTATATGTAAAGTGGGCATGAGCTGAAACAGTCCCATCCTATCTCAATGCTGGTACATCTGGATGGCACAGTGATGTAACTGAGGGTGCAGCAGTAGACACAGATGGACAGGTGAGCTGGCTGGTGATGAATGGGGTGGAGGCCCTGATGATCAGTCCTTCAACAGGGTTTAACAGACAGGAGGACAGTCATTACCTCAGGAAGAGTAAAGAGAGAAAGTTGACTGTAGAGAATATGAATATTCAGAATCCAGCCACATCACTTAACGTCTCTCTCCTGCCGACTCTCTCGACAGGCACTCTCTCTGTCTAACAGCATTTCCATAAACGCTGACAATAAAGCTAGATTGTGTGAGCACATGGAATTCCAGTACGTTCCACTCAAACGCGGCATATTAAATGAGATAGCCGTTCATCTACGCATGCGTGCACATAACTTTCCATCAGTTCACACAGACTTCAGGTATTCATGCTGAACTAAAATGAAAAAATCTGAAAATATCAAAATAAGGGCAATGTTTTAGCCCAGGGCTACATTCCCCTCTTTCTAAAGGTCTGAATATCCTCATCAGACTGTAGTTTCTACACACCTGAATTCCCTTTCTAGGTCCTGCAATTCAGATTGTATGGTGATAAGCATATCTTAAGGCCTCGGTAAAGGATCTCTATGGGCTGGTTGGCAGGTTGTCCTAGCTCATCATAGCTTAACCTCACTAAAGGCTTAACTGCACGCTTCCCAGTAACAACCTCAGGTAACTTCTCTACAGCAAGTTTTTCACTGGCAACATCACCACAAGGATGGTGTGACGTCTCACTCCTATTTTGGACCAAAGACACCCCACCCGGCTCAGGCAGTGGGTCTTCGGTACCGCTCTTGGCTGCATCATTGTCACTGTCATCCTGCCTCTCAATACGTTCCACTTCCTCAGGAAGATCTGCTGGCTCCACTTCCTCATAGCTCACATCAACATCAATTTTCAGATCTGGGTACCAAGTAAGGTTGAGAACTGAGATAATTCCTGTCTCAGGAAGTCTCTAGGCCTCTGATCTCTGTGAAGGGTCTTTACCACCTTTTTCCCCTCTTAGTCCGCAGGCGCTACACAGGAAGGTTGGGTAACTTTCCTAGTGCTACATAAGGTTCAGAACCCCACTTATCTTTGAGCTTTCCTTTGCTACTGTCTCCAAAAGCACGGATGAACACTCTCTCTCCTTCTCCCAGCTTCTGAGGGCGAACATAAGTGTCGTACCGACGTTTATTTCTCTGATGCACCCGGTCAAAATTCTTCACGGCCAACTGGTACTAGCGTCTCACGTTATTACATAATTTCTCCACATACTGGTGATGTTGTACATCATCTCCCACCTGTCGTGGTGTCTCGAAACAGAGGTCAATTGGAAGTCGGGCCTCTCTCCCAAACATTAACAGGTATGGAGAAAAACCAGTAGAGTCATTACAAGTGCAATTGTACGCATGCACTAACACTGCAACTTGCTGACTCCACTGTCGTTTCTGGCTTGGCTTCAAAGTACCCAACATGGACAGGAGTGTTCTGTTAAAGCGCTCACGTTGAGGATCACCTTGAGGAGTAGTATGTGATTTTCTCACTCCCAGTAACTGAAGAACATCCTTTACCAGTTTACTCTCAAAATCCCGGCCCTGGTCTGAATGAATTCAGGCAGGCAGGCCATAATGGATGAAAAACCTTTCTACTAACACTTTTGCCACAGTCAAAGCCTTCTGGTCACGGGTAGGATATGCCTGGGCGTACCTGGTAAAATGGTCTGTCACAATTAAGATGTTGGAAATACCCCTGGAATCTGGCTCTAGAGATCAATACAAAAAATACAAAAAATCAATACAGACCAAATCCATCGAACCATTACTAGTGATCTGTTGCAATGGCGATTTTCGGGATGGAATAGTCTTTCGGACTACGCACCTGCCACAATTCTGGACATAAGTGTTACATCTGCAAGCATTTTTGGCCAATAGAAATGGTCTCGAGCCAATGCTAATGTACGCTCAATGCTCAAATTACCTGATTCGTCATGTAGGGACTTTTCTCCATACAGGTTGTCATGGAATTTATCCACCCCAGCCCACTTCAAAGCCAGAAACTCAAGTTGGTGAGCTGGGTAGTTTCTCTCAGAGTGACTAAGTTTCCTACTAGCATAAGCTACCGGATGTAGACCCTCTGGATACTGCTGATTTAAAACAGCACCCAGCCCCTCAAAACTGGCATCTACATGGAGGATGTAGGGCTTGTTGGGATCTGCGAAAGCCAGGACTGGAGCATGAGTGAGACAGTACTTGATCTTTTTAAAAGCTTCAGTGCATTCAGATGTCCATCGCTCATTGAAGGGTTCAGATTTTTTAAGATAAGCTTTGTCCTTTCCGGGAACTTTTTTCTTGTTGGAGGGTAGCCTCTTGTTAGGTCAGTCAGCGGACATACAATAGCTGAGTAGTTTGCAATAAACCGCCTGTAATATCCACAAAACCCAAAAAATGCTTGCAAAGATTTCAAATCAGTGGATTGTGGCCAATGTGACACAGCCTTAATTTTGTCTGGGTCTGATTCCTGAGGCAGAAACTATGTATCCCATGTACTTTACCTGAGTCTGACAGAACTGACACTCATCGATAGAGACTTCCTCTAACCGATCCAACACTTTAAGCAACCGTTCTTCGTGTTCTTCAAGTGTCCGTCCAAACACTATTAGGTCATCCAAGTACACCAGACACTGTAACAGGTTCATGTCCCCCACTACTCGTTTCATTAGTCTCTGAAATGTAGCGGGCGCTCCAGTAATCCCCTGAGGCATACGTTCAAACTGGTAGAATCCAGATGAATGCAGTTTTTTCCTAATCCTGATCAGCCATCGCTATCTGATAATAGCCACTCCTAAGATCAAGGACAGAGAACCACTGACTGCCCAACAAGCAGTCGAGAGCATCATCCACCCTAGGGATGGTGTACTGTTCAGGAACCATCCGGGCATTAAGTGTACGATAATCTACGCACATTCGGATCTTTCCACTTTTCTTCCTGGCTACTACTATAGCTTAAGCATAAGGACTTCAGGATTCTTTAATAATTCCAGCTGCAAGAAATTCCTGCAGGTGGCGTCTGACGTCATTAAGGTCAGCAGGCGCAAGCCTCCGAGACCTCTCTCTGAATGGACGTGGATCAATAAGTCAGATTTCATGCTTTACACCCTTGGCTACACCCACATCCCACTCATTACCTGAAAACATGTCAGTCCTTTGAGCCAGTTGCTGCACTAACCTTTCTTTCCATGGTGGAGGAACAGAGAATCCCCAAAACAGAAAAGCTTAGGGTCAAGCTTGCGTTTAGTGCTAGTCTCTGCCTTGACTTCGGTCACTACATCAGCTTTGTAGATGTGTGCGATAACAGAGCCCTTCGGGATGGCTCTATCTTTGATGCTCTCATTCTTTATTCACAAAGACACAGTGCCTTGCTGTATGTCAGATGGGAGAAGTACACATGGGGGTAATATGACACCAGCGGGTAACATACTGAGCGAGTCTATGACCATGATGATAGGTTTCTCTCCCGGGTTAACCACAGCTTTGCAGGTTGCCTGGCGGGACTCAACAGCAGGGATCGTAAGTGGGCCTGGACCTACCCACTTAACATGCCCAGTACATTGATCCACCGGCACGTGCTGCGACAGTGACTTACTACAACCTTACGACATTGCATTCACACGCCATATCTGGGCTTGTCGATTATGTCCGCTTTCACTAGGCTCGACACTTGGTCCATGATGAAAGCATCTTGCGTTCGTACCAATTATCACAGGCACTTGGTCAGGTCCTGGGGGGGTCGGGGCACACTAGAACCAGTATGGACTTGGCCTGTCCACACTCTCCATCTTCAAGGAACTCTACATTGACAGCCACATACCCTTTGTAAGGATAGCATGAGTCTCCTAAACCCCAAATGGCAAGGCTGGAGATGGAGAGGAATATGTTGCAAATACTTTTGGTTCCATTGGTCGAAGATAATGGTGACTGTGGAACCACTGTCCATCAGAGCAGTACAAGCACAGCCTTCAATAATCACTCTGCTTAATGAAGACTTTCCCACTAGGCCTTCAGGGAGACCTGGAAGCTTAGGCATACAGACACTACTGGTCTTGACATGACAATGTTTTTCTGAGTTATTAGCATTTGCAGATAAAGCCTCCTCATGTCTCTGTTTTTTCAAAGCACTGATCAGTTTGGAGATTACATTGCTGGTGTCTTCAGCAGCCATACATCTCCTAGCTACGTGACCATATTCTCCACAACGATAGCAAAAAACATTTCTCTCTGCCGCACCTCAGTAGACTCTTTCCGTTGTTCTCCTTGGGCTGAACTAGGGAGCCTTATTAATAACTCTCTTCCTAGTCTACTCCTCTGAGCCTTTAAGGTGATATCCTTAAAAGTAACGGGCATGGCTTGGAGTTGGTGCTGAATATCTTACTTGTTTCTGAATTCCCTGAACTGCATTTCTATTCTCCATGCGAGCTGTTTTCTTTGGCTGCTTCGAGTCGTCTTCCACATTGACTGGCGGACCATTTCCCTTTTCATTCGACAATTTTGAGATTTTCAGCTTACGCTTATCAATTTCCGTTCGCAATCTGGCTGTTTCGGACACATCTGCTACAATATCCTCTGTGGCACTCAGCTGACGTACAGTAGCTTTGACTGCAACAGGAGTGGGCTTACGTCTTCTTCCTCTCTAACTTCATTTAGTAACACAAGAGGGCGGGTTCTTCGCTCTCTTAAGCGCAACTGTACCAGCAAGTCGCCACAAGAAATCTGACAGTTTCTCTCCAAAGTGCTGTTGCATGGATCTGAAAGCTATGTACACATCTTCTCCGGATTCAGTTGAGCCAAAAACTTTTTCCAAAGCTGTTGTATAGTCATCAGGGGTTGCATCGGGATCATTGACATTGAACAGCTTGGGCTAAATGTCCCTCGTACGCGGTCTTCACCACTGTCCAGTTCAACTCGCACGAAACTCCTCGCTGAACCAGTAAAAGTGCTTAAGCTAGCGGCTAAAGCTAACGGGCTCAGTCCAGGATTTGAGCAGTGCAGCATACTATAGTAGCTAGCGGCTAACGCTAATTCTCCCACTTCTAAGCAGTGGTAATTCACACAATGTCTCACTCACGTAACTCTGCGCTGTAACTTGGTGACTTTACTGCTACTGCAGACTTAGTGGGTTGCAGTTCACTTGCGCTAACTGGAAATAAAACTCAGTTTTACACCTAAACGTTGCAGAGCTCTGCTAGCTGCAGTAGCCCTCCCCAGCCACATCACTCAACGTCTCTATCCTGCCGAATCTCTCTCAACAGAGTGTTTCTCCCCCCTCTGATACCTGACCCAGCCTCTGGGCCAGTCTAATAGGAGAAAAACAATGACAGTCACTAGATTGCAATAGATTGTGCGAGCACATGGAATTCCAATACGTTCCACTCAAATGCAGCATATTAAATGAGATAGCCGTTCATGCGTGCACATAACTTTTCATCAGTTCACACAGACTACAGGTATACACGCTGAATTAAAAATAAAAAAATCTGAAAATATCAAAATAAGGGCAAGGTTTTAGCCCAGGGCTACACATGGTTTGTAATTTGGTTGATTCTGTTTCAATTTGCGCAATATCTAAGTGTTTCCTGTCTTTGATGACCCAAATACAGCAATAGCGTAGTATATTGTACACTATAAAGATAATCACACAGCTTGTGACAAAGATTAGTATCACTTCATGGCAATACATCCACCATGTACCAAACCAAGAGGCTAAGAAATTTGAGTCTGTTTCATCCAAATGGCTTTCACCTATAGCTTTAGTTGAATCCATTACGTCAAACAACATCGAGGCCCTATAAGTTTCAACTTCATGGACTAGAACTCATATCTGATCCAAAGCTATCATTACTCCATAGTTTGGAATTAGTTCTCCTAAGAATCTACTCCAAAATGTTTGGCTACATGTGAAATACCTAATACAAGGATTTGGATCACTACTTTAAATTAGCGAACCTAAAAGGATGGCTGAAACCTTTTGTATGCGAGTGAAAGATATTTAATTGGACATTGACTTTCATTCACAATGAATGTAAAGGCAGCATCTATGTCCAAAATTGAACAATCAAAAATACCATTACGGGAGTTATCGTTTGATTAGTATTTAAAAGTGACAGAAGACTATTTGTTTAACTTTGTTTGGTGACATAAGAATTATGGTACCTTTGTGAGAAGTTTAGCATTTAAAGGTATTGAAAATATTCAATACCTTTAAATGCTAAATTTCTCACAAAGGTACAACACAATCTTGTCAAACCCAAAGGTTTGACAACACAATCTTATCAAACCCAAGATTGTGCATGGTACAAAAATATTTCAATACCATTTATTATGGTATTGAAATATGGTACCTTTGTGAGAAGTTTAGCATTTAAAGGTATTGAAAATATTCAATACCTTTAAATGCTAAATTTCTCACAAAGGTACCATATTTCAATACCATAATAAATGGTATTGAAATATTTTTGTACCATGCACAATCTTGGGTTTGACAAGATTGTGTTGATCGTACTTCAGTAGGTGGTTGAGGTCTCATCGCTGGTAGTATATAAACTAATGTACAGCGGCCATTACATCTGGCTGGTAGTGGTAGGTCTATAGTTCCTGGTTGGGCCATAGCACGTAATGATTTCCTATGGACTCAAACTTACTTTGCGTGTGGGTGTGGCTTTGATGCTACATATCTCCAGTAATGTATCCACCCTAGACTGGTCACAGACGGGTCACTTTGCATAGAATTGGTGTACACTGTGGCCATGAAACCGGATGCTAAGCCATAAGCATTAGGAATGTCACCTTTTCTGCTACTTGAGCTGAGAAATGGTCTGGGAGGTGACCCTAAGCTATCACAGCATGTGGTGAACAGACGGTTCACCCAATGCGTTTACAGCCTTTTGTCACCTGTTCTGAAGCCTCTGTAAACACAATCAAATCAGGATTTACCCAAAGGCCTCTCAGAAATATCCAAAAGTGGTGTGTGGGACAAAACCACACAATCATGATCATCCTTACCTCATAAGTCTCAGACATTGCTGTCATCATTAATGATGAGGGATTGATGATCTAAGCTCCTTGAACGCAAATGCTAGGGGCTGTGAGTGTTGCAAGCCAATTACCCCATCTTTGGGCTGTAACTGTCCTGATCCGAGCCACAAACAATACCGCTTTAACTGCATGTGGACAACGCAATGTAAGTGGCTGTGATAAGACAACAAGAGCACAGGTAGTGACAGTTACATATGTACAGTAGCTTGCTCATGTGTCAATAAATCACATGCATGTTCGTTCACAGTGGTTCTCACATACAATCTGTCATCATATGTCTGAAGGATCAGCTGCTAACACCCTCACATCTAACATCTCCAGTTAAGATGATCCTGAGAACTGGGCTTGTGTTTATATTTTCCTCATGTTTCTTTTTACAACTACGTGCCCAGTATGCTTGTCCCTCACAGAAGTGACCCATATGCTCTTGGTTACTCTGTGTGTCGTGGCTACTTGTTTGCTGAAACACAGTTTGCAAAACTGAGAAGACATGTACATTGACATGGGAATCTCTCTGATAGGTGGTCAAGCATTTATTCAGTTCAGCCAGCGTGCTAGTCCTCCAGTTGGACCTTAACAGAGACAAAACTGTCCATATGTCATGTGTCAAACCATCAGCCCATTGGGCCACAGACACCTTGACCTTAGCACGTCTGCTACTGTATCTAACTCTGACTATCCCCCACGCAACAAAAACACCTCAGCAAACCTCATTTTTCATTAATTTTTTCTCTGATGACACTCTACTATTTTCTGCCAGCACACAGTAGACCCTAAACTGTTCCGAAGCACTGTCAACAACCCCATATTACAATTCTGTACTGCTCTCAGAGAATTCAACTGCTCTACCTGGGTCTCATAATACTCTTCCATGGGTAGGGTGGTTCTCAAATAAAAGTTCCCAAGATAACGCTACAGGGTATATGGCCCTATATGGCGGGGGTCCCAAAAAGCCCTGACCTTCCTGTGAGCTCGGAGCCTTCTGTCTAATAAGATTAATACAAGCTATAAGTTATATAAAAAAAACAACAGCACGTCAGAGCGAGCAACAAAGCTCGTCAGAGCGAGCAACAGAGCTTGTCAGAGTGCTGTGGTCTCGTGTCGTTTTTCTGGTTTCAACTCTAGTTTATTTGTTTTATTTATTTATTTATTTATTTATTTTTATTTGTTTGTACTTTTATATTTGCTCGCACCGTGCATATTACTCGAGGTTTGATCAACAATGACCCTCTGCCGCTGTTTTTCTCGGGCTGTGAGTTTTAGACTGATTGTTGCACATTTAAAGCAACAGCAGTCAATACGAGGTGCTACCATGCCTCCACTCAACTCACAAACAGGGTATGTGTCACGCCTGTCCGTCCACGTGCCCCTGTTTACGTTCTGTCATGGCCGCATGGTGTTGGTTTTGGTCACGTGTTTTCCGTAGTCCCGCATGACATACCGGTTTTGTATCAGTCTTTTCACCTGCTCCCTCTCGTTAGCCTTTTGTTATATATACCCTGTGTGTTCAGTCAGTCTTTGTCGTTCATTGTGATTGTGTTAAGCTGTTCATGCTGTCCTGTTTTATTAATACAAACAACTTAATTTACATAGAGCCATATCCACTTCCATTGTGTCCCCATATTAAATCCCCCATAGACCCTTTTAACAATCTTAATAGTTTAAAACTGAGAAAGGGTTTCGGAATTCTTCATTTAAATACTACACTATACTACTTAAGCCTACATCAGAAACATAAAATGGATCAATTGAAAATTTTAGGTGCTCAGACTGATCCCGATATTTTAATTCTGACAGAAACCTGGCTCAGGCAGCCAGTAAGTGACGCAGATGTAGCTCTACAGAACTTTACACTGTACAGAATAGACAGAATATCACGAGGAGGTGGAGTAGCGGCTTTCATAAAATCTAATATTGAAGTTGAAATTTTAAAGGCCATCTCTAAAGAAAAGTGTTTTGAGTTTTTATATCTAAAAGTATCCCCAGGAAAAAATGGGATTTACAGGCCTCCTCCTGCTCCATCCTCTGCAAAAGAAGAATTAGCAGCAGTGTTAATTTTGACAGCTAATTTTGATTTAGTCTTAGTCTTTAGTCATCTGAATAGTTTTTAGTTTTAGTCGACTAATTATCATTAGAATATAGTCGACTAAATCTACAGTCAATTCAGTCGACTAAAATATAAAGGGTGTAAAACGTAATGCTTTTTCTTTAGTTCCCTTCAATTATTTAAGTCATTATATATACTTACACAAAATTAAACATTTATTAACCAGTTGTGGAATATTATTCATGTTTGAAAGACCAATACCCATATAAACAGATTTAACAAACAACATCTGAGGTCTTCCGTAACTGCAAAGTGAATAAGAGAAAACTGTTATTTAATCCTTGTATCACTTTTTATTTATCTCTTATTTATTTAATAATTGTTACTAGTGCTGTCGATCTAATTAAATTACATGCTCTGTGGTTAACTAATCTACATTAATTGCATTTATCACTTTTTACTATGAAAATATTTTTCATTGTGCAATTCAAATAAATTTTAGCATAACAATAAATCAATGAATGAAAAACTGCCACGTCTCCAGGTCACAGTGTTTACTAGAGACACACTCTGCATATTACGTGCACTAATTCATTGTAAATAAAACTAGCTAATCTGTTTCGTGCACTTTCTAGTGTGTACAGAGAGATTTGGGACACAATCATCAAGCGCAGCTGGTTGGAGTTAGCTAGCTAGTCTCCCCACTTTGATACCTGCACATATAACGTTTCATCTGCTTCCCACATACCTGATCCAACTAATCTGACCTAATCCAACTAATCTGACCATTACCCTTACTGAGTTAATACAGCGTTTACAGCAGGGCACGCTCTAAACTGTACAGGGCAGTGTGCAGGACTACGATTAAGCAAGGCTAAACTAGCGTTAGCAGCGGTAAAGCTGGCTGACTGTGGTGCTGGAGAGCTGATGTCCAGCGCGGTGGTGATTTTCTCTAAACACAAACTCTAAACTCTCTTTCTCTCTGTCGACACTGTCTAGATAACTTAGATCCATCATGAGTAGCGACAGTTCACAGATTCCTATGGTCTTTCCGGGTTTAGACCAAATTTGTGCAAGTGTGCGTTTGATTGACAGCTACTCGGCTTGTCCCGCCTCTCCATACACGCCCAAGTAGTTATGATTGGATGTTTTCCTAACTTGTCCCCGCCTTTCACAAAACTAAATCAGTTCTGATTGGATGTCGTCCCTACCAAACATGTTCGTCTTGTTTTTATTCGTTGACTAAAGTGGCAATCAATTTTGTCATAGTTTTTATCTTTTCTGTAGATTTTATTTCGTTATCGTCTCGTCTTCGTCATGAAAAAAAGGTTTGTTGACGAAACCTATGACGAAAATATTTCATCAACGAAATTAACACTGATTAGCAGAGCTTTTATCTTACTAAACAACTTCAGAAATGCTGGTCACTGTGGATTTTTAACCTGAACTGGTTTTCTAATGCATCCAATCACCTAAAAGAAGTTTGTGGGAATCTCATCCTTACACAGCTAATCACACAGCTAACCTTACACAGCTGAGTCAACTCAGCCAAACTTAAAGGACCCCTCCAAATCCACCCTGATTGACTTAATTTTTTTCAAATAGAACAGATAAAATCATTGCCTCTGGAGTTGAACATTAGGGTGAATTAGGAACAGTTCAAAGACACAAACAGGCTCTCGGATGGTGTTTAGAAGACATTTTAAAAATTTTAATGAACAGGCTTTTCTTTTTGACTTAGCAGTGAGCAAAATTCATTTAACTTTTAACAATTCAGATGTGGATGTAGCACTAGAATATTTCAGGAAATCATTCCTCTCAGTGGCAAATAAACATGCTCTGTCCAAAAAGCTGCGAATAAGAGACAGATCTAGCCCCTGGTTTACAGGCGAAGTTTCCTCTCTGCTACAGTCAAGAAATAAAGCCTGGTCTATTTCCAGACGCACGGGGAAACGTGAGGAATGGCTTGCGTTCAGACAATTGAGAAACAAATGCACCTCTGCAATCAGAAAAGCCAAATCAGATTATTTCCTCAGCTGAATTACTAATTTCTCAAACCCACAGTAAAGCAGTAAACCTCCTCAAGAACAACCCTCAACAAACCCCAGCTGAAATTCTAGTTAATAATAATTTGATCTCTAGCCAGCAAGAACTGTGCCAAGCTTTTAATGCACACTTTGCCGCAGCTGGTCAGATATTTAAAAACATTGACATAAACCTGCCCATAGATCAGCCTACCATCACTAATACTGCTTCCCAGAAACACGATATCTTCACACTCCAGACCTGCTCCCCATACATTGTAGCTAATGCCCTTTCTTTTATTAATCCTCGAAAAACAAAAGGTGAGGACGGTCTGGACCCCAACATTCTGCCTCTGGCAACCCCAGTTATTTTAGAACATATTACATATATTTTTAATCTTTCTTTTTTATCTTCCAGAATTCCCAGTATCTGGAAAACAGCACATTTTATTCCTCGGCATAAAGGAGGAGATGCGGCGGATCTAAATAATTACAGACCAATCTCAAAACTGTCTTGTTTATCCAAAATTTTAGAATCCCTAGTGAATAACCTGCTCAAATCTTTTCTTTAAGAATACTCTGTCCCTGGACAGTGGGGGTCCTTTATGACAGGCAATTTAAAGCTCGAGAGCCAGACCCTGCAATGTTATCTTTAGACACCTCAGGGCTCAAGAGCCCTTCCACCAAGAAGTTTACGACATGGCCCAGAGACAGCCCGGAACCGCAGGAGGTTACTACATGGCCAGGTGGAGCCCATGTGACCAGAGGGCAATGGAAGGCCGGCCCCTATAAGACACCTTACGACCAGTTCAGATCAGACCAGATTTTGGCCAACTCCTGATCAGAGCTAAGAGGGTATTGCAATTGCAATTAAACAAGCTTGAAACTCTGTCTGGTCTCCCTCTTCATTCTGACGGCAAAAGACGAAGTTACAACAATAGTAAGCCGTTCTAGGTTTTTATTCTCTACCAGTGTAAGTATCCTTGAACCTCCAGCTCTCTGCTGACGTGGGCAGTGTATCAGAGAGACATAATAGAGCTCTAAACTTTATACTAAAATTGGATAAAAGAGTTGTAAAGTCAGAAAACCTATGTATTCTCACATTCTGTCTGATGTATTTGTCTGTAATGAAAATGTACAAGATAATAAGCAGTACAGAATGTGTCATTTTCCCTTTTACCCCCTCAGATAAATTATATGCTATATATTATTATATGTTATATTTTAATATATTTGATAATCTTATGAACAACATTGACAGACTTGTGGTTATATAGTATTTTACACTTCAGAATTGGGTCTGTTACCAAGAATACAAGCAACAAAGCACAGGTGTGACAAAAGCAACCATATAAAGAAAGGCCCACAGCAAAAAGTCCACTGTGGAATTACCTCGCACAGAGTTTCAAAACTTTTAGCTTTTATATAGCTCCACACTCTGCAAAAATCCACAATCTAAAATTAAATCCAAATATAAAGATAGTCTTACTCATTGTCAGAGTTTTTTTTTACTCAAAAATAAAGTTAAAGTAACACTAAGAGATTTGATAAATAACACTGTGCTAAATTGTTAAGTTGTTAACACGGAAAAGAGGTTAAAATTACTGGGAATATTAACAATAAACCAATAAACAAAATTATAACAATATAACATTTATTGTTGACTTTTCTCCCTTGCAGTCACTTGCAGTTTAATTAAAACACTGTGAACAACTTTCACCCAACTAGTGGTGAAAACTTTTTTTGACATAATCATTTCAAGCATTTAATTTTCTACAACATTCTTGTCTTTGAGAGAAAAAAAAATATTTAATTGGCCCATATTCATTCTGTTTAAGTGTGAAGGTATTCCAGTTTTAAGCTATGGCCATTCAATGCTTTTTAGCCAGTAATTTATGATTTTTTACAAGAATCTTTAAACAGCTTGTGTTTGGCTTGAAACCTGATGTTCCATGCATATATTTTCCTTATAGACTTTCCTTACAGAAGAGAGGTAATGTGGATACAATTGTTTAAATATACTGTCAAATCTAAAGGGAAGGGGGGTTGTTCATTATCTGAAGTAACAACAATGACAAATTCTATTTTTTGTCAACGTCAGACCATTAAGAGAGTTTTGGAAAAAGCAATATTAAACTAAATTTTGGGGGTAAGTTTATTAAACAAAATAAAGACTTCATTTTGTGAACTCTGTGTTTGGAGTCATTCTGTATTCAGTATTAATTCTGTATTTATTTATCTATCACAAATATGTTGGGATCAGTTGTAGCTAAAGGACACATAACTATATGGAAATCCCCTGCAACTGGAAATCCCCACGACTACTGACTGGTTAAGCAACCTGGCTCTCAAGTGGCATGGAGGACGTCTCCTCATAAAATAAGAGTAAAATCCTGATCTACCTTTAAGAAAGTACATATTAAACCACTACTACAGCAAATATTTTGACATTTCATGCAATGCAGCAATCCCAGGAGGTTATAGGTACAAAGGAAATTGCCACTTTAGGGCTAATACGTCATAAGTTCATTAAGGAGGTGGGTCTATGTCAGCATTAAACAGAGACAAGAAAGGGGTTTAAAGTAAAATGATTTTCTTTACTTATACAATAGCAAAAAGAAATACAAAACACAAGCTGCAAATTCAATACCCAAGATCAATACCTATTAACTTCTAATTAGGATTAAATTGAACTGCTTATGGATTAGGCTCTAGTTTAGGATTACTTCACTATTCACTATTTCACTATTTTGTATGTGGTATAGTTATTTTACTTTAATTTGTGTTACCTCTATGTATTTAGTTCTATAAGTTTAGCTTATATGATACTATTTATTATATGAATAAATGCAGCTTCTATGGCTTCATGGCTTTTTATGTTTATTAAAGAGATTAAATTACATAACTTTAAATCATTTTTATTTTAATAAATGTACTAATAATTCACTTTGCTCCCAGAACTCATGCCAGCTTTGTTCTTTCGCACCCAATGTGATGTAATGGGTTTAGTCAGTAAAAAGAGACTTTAGTTGGCTTAAATGTTGTCCTTTTGATGCTTTGTACCTGAACATATATTTCAATACTTTAGTCATTTTAACATTTTATGCCAATTTAACAATTTAATCATTCTTTGTTGTTTTGAATGAAAAGTCAAAAAAGTGGACATGTCACTCATCAATCACTTGGCATTTCCAGTTCACCTTACTGCATAAAAACATCACAAAATGTTCACAATATTTTTCATAGAACAGTTATTATAAACTCTGAAATCCTATGTGAATAAGGATTTTGTTCTTCTGTATACTTTTTCATATTCATATGTTTTATGTCATAACAAGTATACCAGTACATTTCCTCAGGTTCAGCAAGTTGATAGTACCAATTTAACTTCACATTCATTATGAAGAGTAAACATAATCTAATAAAACAAAATTAATAGTTCATTTCAAGCATTAACTTTTGAAGCAGATTTTCTTACAAAAAATTATACTTTTCAATAATACTTTTCAAAAGTGTAGTGCACTTTTCAAAACTGCTTGCAGCAACAGGAAAGTAGTATGTTTTGCAAGCAAATTTAATTAAAGTACTTTTTATATTTTTTCAACACGTATAATTTTATCATAAAAAGGCACATTTACTAAGTATACTTTTTTCAAGAAGTATAAAACCAGTAACAAACCACATGCTATGTAAAGTATACTTTTTAAAAGTATTTTGAAGTACAGATTAAGGGGGTAAAAATATACTTTTTAATTAATATACTTTAATAATTCCATGCATAGGTACATTATGATTACTATATTAAAATATATTATTTTTTAACAAGGGAAGTAAGTGTTTATTATCACACATATCTTTACTGTGGATGTAAAAAAGCAACAATAATAAGACCGTAAGGCTCAGGCATTAAAAACAATTTTTCCAACAATCTCCATCCTCAAGAGTGAACCAGCCACCTCAAATCGAGCCCCAACTCGTAATAATGTTAGAGAACTCATGTTTACATTCAATTATGGACATATTGTACTCAAGATTTGAAAGTTTAGCAGCATTAACGTATACATAACCTGTAGCGAGCTAACTGCTGAGCCACATTTCTGAAAATAAGGCCATAGAAGCTCCTGTTATGATTTGGCAAGGTCTTATTTGCATGCCTCATTGTGTGACATACCTGTAAAGTATAGCTGTGGGGAAATACTGTTTTGATAGGGGAGAGAGACACTAGCTAACAGATCATCTTGTTTTTTTTGTATCAGTGCTCATGTTACTAGGTTGGCACTTACAGTCTGGGTTCAGGAGCCTGTGCTATCAAAATTCAGTTTGAAGATCAAGTTACTGGGATACATACCATTATATACATAGTTTACTTATTTAAAAATCAAATCAAATAAGACACATTATAAAAATATAATGTGTCTTATTGCTGGAAGTGGTGTTTAAGGCACTCGCTATCATTGCTAATGTTTGCATGATGTTCTAATGAATTATCCTGCATTATTGAAATTTCTACTGCAGTACATTCAGTTCATTGTCTTCTGCCTGATGTAAATAGCCATTTTCAGGTCCAAATGTGGCTGCAGATCCCCAAATCAAATAAGAATCACAGAACCTGTAAATCTTTTCTCAGTCAGTTCCACCTTTACTCAGGCATCAATGAGGGTTAATATAGGTTTAATTATTTTCACCCCAGTCTGCTTGTTAACAAGTCCTGGTCCAAGCCTAGCTAAGTTCTGGTCCAACCCGATTTGAATCGAGCCTTAGTACAGGCTAAAATCCAGTTGTGAATGTTAATACATCATGGCTTAACATACGGATGATATAAAGTTATTTAGTTTAATACTGCAAATTAATAAAGAGTTAAACTTAAGAATTAAGTGAGCTTAAAGATTTGAAGATCTCATATTCATTCTCTTGAGTTACTTCCTGTGCTGTGTAAAATTTATAATAGTCTCATATATAGTGAAGGTAAAGCGGGGAGGATTAAGAGGAATGTATAGGCAGAGGGAGTTAATGTGCACAGAGAGAACACAGGATTTATTTGTTGTGCAGTCATAAACTGTAGTTCAGAACAGCTAGGACATCAGAATCTTTTATAAAGCACCAAGGCCACACTTAACCTCTTAACGCGTGAATCAAAAAAAAAAATATTTAAGGATATATCTGAAGATCTACAGTACCACCAAAGACAATCAATGAAAAGCTTATGGAAAAAAATATGAAAGCTTAGAATCTCTACTTTTCGGTCGTTTTGCCATTTTTTTCTTTATTGTCATTTAGAAAATAAATATTTTGGTCAAAAACTAGCGTTAGTATGACAAAATATTAGGTACACTACGAACATTTTTATTTTTCGTAAAGCCATCTTTTGGCCAATCTGGACATATTACACATCAAACGAACGGGGAGACCCTCAGGATTACGATGGTGTAAGCTATTATACTCTGAAATGTAGCAGTATTTAAATAAAAAATAAAGAATAGCTTTTCTGAACAGTAACACGCCCCCTAGCGCCGCCACTACTTAAGGCTCTCAGCCGCCACAGGGACACGCCACCAAACCAGAAATAAAACCGCCACATACCTCAGAGTGGCAGCTTCAAAACGAGACCAAACTTGTGTTTTTCCATCAATCCGATCGTTAATAATCCGCCATTTTGTGGAAGGAGTACTCCGGAGATCCGACAGGTCAGAATAAAAGCCTTCGAATTAAAAAAATTATTAAAATATCTTACAGTTCGAAGTCCGCACTTCCACTTCCCCTTATAGTCCCGCCCTTCCTCTTTCCAAAAACGTGTCAACCAAGTCTGTGGACCAATCAGGTGCGGAGATATCTGGACGTAACCCAGAAGGTAGTTGGGTTAGGAAAACGGGTGGGTTTTTGAGACTCAGCGCGCATTCAGTGCGCAGAGCGCAGAGAGGAAACGCGCCACGCAGGACGCACACAGGCACAAAACAACGATCAAAACATTAACTATGAACCCTAAACAAAGTCCAAACCAAAGAAAACGATATTTTATGATGTTTATGAATGACTAGTAAAGCTCAAAAGGAAGAGTAGCGGCCGCGATCTACTGAAATCGGGCAGCAGAGGGAGTTTTACACCAGGTAAACAGCTCCAAACGATACCAAAATAAAAGTACAACATGAGGCTATAAACTGACTGAGTTTTTTCCAAGAAGATAATTTAGTTATGGACTTATAATAAACATGTAAAATATGGTAAAAATGGCCTAAAAATCATACATGACATTATTTTTCAAGGAAAGTGAATAAACACATTTTTAGATGTGGGAGTTATAAGAATATAACATATACACATATATACATATTTTTTTGCAGGAAAATCAGCTGTTTTCATTTTGGGGAGGTTGGGGGACCTTGGACACCCCAATAGACCAGTGGGGGGGACCCCCTGTTCACTCTCTACTCCAGCTTGAATAACTTCAAATCAGTAAAAGAAATCAACTCCATTTTTTTCTGGTGACTGTAGACACATGCAGAAACACTTTTCTAAAGGAAAAAGTCTGGGGGCACATAAACTCTATTTTTGGTAGGCACTAAATTTTAAATTTTAAAATAAAAATTAGAAAAGCGCCTGTTTTCTTTGTTGTTTTCAGCATATTTGGAGCATTGCATCTAGTACAAATTTGAAGGCTTTTCAGGAACATTACATCTTGAAAATTACACTAATTTATGCAGTGTTTCAGTGAAAAGCTTCAAGATTTGGGTATGTATTTTCAGGCGGAAATTGGTAAAAAGGGGGGGACGGTTAAGAGGTTAAGTTGTTATTAGTTTTATATTACAAAAAAATACAATATTTTGTGTTCAACAAATAACGTTAGAAAGTCATTTTTCAATTCCTAGAATTTTTTGGCAACTGCTCTGATGAAAAAATTGTGCAAGAACTCATCATCTGGTACAGATCATCTGGTACATCTAGTAATTAGGATCCCAAACCAAACTGTAACCCAATGTAACACACCTCTAGTGAGGAAAAGAGATGATTTCATGTTGGCGGTCTTATGATGGTTCTTACGCTGCTCACATACCAGGGCTTTAAAATGTTCAGGAATCGTCAAGTCAATATTTCCAGTCAACCTTTGTTCACCATTGATTCCAAACAAGTGTAAGTACACATATTACACATTGTATAATATGATTATTATAATGTATTAGTTTTCTGTGAGAATTTTTAGTTCCCTAAAACCAAAGTTGTTATTAGTATTTAATATTGGCTGGGCCCTAGAGTGTCTCCCGGTTAGTCTATCTAGAACTTAGCAAAACATCTCTCCCTCTCTCTCTCTCTCTCTCTCTCCCGCTCTCTCTTATTGTCTCATGCAATGCTCATTAAAAGACATAAATTAAGACAAATTGTTCTTGAACCATACAATTGACTGTCACAACACTGGCAATTAACATTGCAAGTGAGTAAGGATGATAAAAACGACAAAAGGAGAAGGGGGCGCTGGATTACATGACAATATTTAATGTAAGCACTGTATTTTGTAACGTTGTGTGAGACGGCTGAAGCGGATACAAACGCAGATGAGGATTGGTAGGTTTAATGCGATTCATATTAACAAAACAGACAACAGACTGGCAACCATGAACACACTGACAGAATAACAACGAAGGACCAAGACAGACGTGAGGCGTGACAGCAGCAGCGACCCACCCGGGGAGCCAACCCCAGGAGCCGCCCCAGAGGAGGGTCAGGACAAAGACGGACAGACCGGGCAGACAGACGGACCAGGCAGACAGGGTAGACGGAGCAGACCGGGAACAGACAGACGGACGGACCAGATGGACAGACAGACGGAGACCAGTGACTGACCAGGCAGACAGACGGAGACCAGGAACAGGCACAGAGGAACGGGCACAGAAAAACGGGCAGAGAAAAACGAGCAGAGAGGAACGGGCAGAGAAAAACGGGCAGAGAGGAACGGGCAGAGAGGAACGGGCAGAGAAAAACGGGCAGAGAAAAAACGGGCAGACAGGAACAGGCAAAGAAAAACGGGCAGACAGGAACAGGCAGAGAAAAATGGGCAGAAAAAAAAACGGGCAGACAGGAACAGGCAAAGGCAAACAGGAACAGGCACAGACAGGAACACGAACAAGAACACTGGAACAGGAACAGAAAAACAGGAACACGAACAAGAACAGGCAAACAGGAACACTGGAACAGGCACAGAAATGAAAACAAAAACAGGGACAGACAAACCAGGACAAACACAAACACAAAAACCAGGACAAACACAAAACCAGGAAAGACAAGGACGAGTACGGACGGCGAGACGAACAGGGAGGAAGACGACGAGACGACACAGGAGGAGGGAGACGAGAGAAACGAGGAACACGACGAGAGGTAAAGGGAGGAGGCTGACGAGAGGACGCAGGAGGAGGATGACGAGACGACACGGGAGGAGGGAGACGAAGACAAGGGAAACCAGACACGCCAGGAAAAAACAACAAAACACCAAACAGAACTCAAGCACGAAGACAGGACAACAGAGCAGGAAGAAGACAGGGCGCAGGGCAAAACACAAAAACAGCAACCGGAACCAACACGACAACGGGAACAGGGACACACAAACCACCAAAAACAGGGACAGGGACACGAACAACGACAGGAACAGGGAAAACAAAAGACGACAAGGGCAACAGACCAGGAACAGAAGAAACAAAACAGGGCGGGCGGGCTGGAAAAACAAAGCCAGTCTTAAGTGGCACAGTTGGGGCGGCGGAGTCAGGAGCTGCCCGGGGGGCGGAGTCAGGAGCCGCCCGGATCATCGTCCGGGGAGCGGGTGCTGCGGCGACGCCCACGGAGGCAGCGGGTGCTGCGGCGACGCCCACGGAGGCAGCAGCGACGGCCACGGAGGCAGGGGGCCTCGCTGCATTGACGTCCACAGAGGCAGCAGCCCTCCCTGCATTGACGTCCACGGAGGCAGCGGCCCTCCCTGCATTGACGACCACGGAGGCAGCGGCCCTCCCTGCATTGACGTCCACGGAGGCAGCGGACCTCGCTGCATTGACGCCCACGGAGGCAGCGGCTCAGTGCAGGCGGGCGCCCGCGAAGTCTGCTTCCGGCTACGGCGTTTGCTACGCAGCTTAGCCTGGTTCGCCGAGACGGCTGCACACCCGGCCGCCATCTCAACCGCGAGCAGAGCGGGGTTATCCGCCTTTAACAGCGCGTAGAGCTCCCAAGCGGAGAGAAAATCCTTGTGCTCGATACGAGGGATCGAACAGCTCGCTGTGTCCTTGGGGTCGCTCAGGTCCTCCTCATCCGCTGTATCCATTTTTGGTCCTTTGTTCTGTAACGTTGTGTGAGACGGCTGAAGCGGATACACACGCAGATGAGGATTGGTAGGTTTAATGCGATTCATATTAACAAAACAGACAACAGACTGGCAACCATGAACACACTGACAGAATAACAACGAAGGACCAAGACAGACTGCAAACACAGGGTATATATACACGGGCTAACAAGAGGGAACGGGTGACGAGACTAAACAGCGATGGGGAACAGGTGTGCGAGGCGGGGCAAGGGCAGAGACAGGGAGCACGTGACAAAACAAGCACATGGACAGGATGTAAACAAAGGCACATGGATGGGAGGCGTGACATATTTAATGCATTAGTTAATATAAGGTGCATTGTGTCTGCAGTCTTTAATGTTTATACCATTAGGTGACGTTCATTTCTTTTGTTCTTAATTTATTTCATGATAGATTCATGTTAGATTCATTTAACAAATCTGCTTTAATACTTAAAGCTTGTTCAGTACTGAATAGGGTTTCTACACAAAAGTGTTACATATTCAGGTTGTATTATTCTTTCTACAATTGTATGTTTAATTTAACCAAAATACCTCTGTGTATGTCACTTCCTCTAGTGCAGCACCGATGTTTTCACATGTAACCCTGTAGTGGCGCAGCGCTACGATTTTCCTAGATTGTGGTGGATAAATTGGCCGCATTCTAGTTTTTTTTTGTAAAGTGTAAAGAATGGTTTGCTAATCTTACAAGCAGAAAGACTATGAAGGAATGGACGTCTCTTCGCAAGCTACAAGGCATCAGGGTTTTGAGAACATTAGCTATCTAACCAAGAAGCTCAAAGAGATGGACCCCACTCTTAGCTCATGAGCAGGCAAAGTTGTATATGGACGATTTTTCATATTTACGAGTTTAGCCTCATTTGTTTTTCTCTGGTTATCTGAATATATAACTGATGGACTGTCTGTGTTATTCATTCGTTATGTTTAGTTCTACGATGTGGACGTTGTGTTTAACGTCTCCATTAAACATCTGTGAGAAAGGAACCTTAGCCTTCACATTGTGACTAAGGGCGGCACATGCATGCTCAGGCAGACATGCAAACACATGCTTTGGTAACAATTTACTGTTTGGTAGTTAATAGGTAACTATTGAGAAGCTAAGCAACTAACATTAACTACAAGGGAGCTTGAGGTATTGACTCAGTTGCTAACAGTGAACTAATGATGAAGGCAGTTCACTAAACAATAGCTACGCTCATAAAGAATTATTTTATAGCTGTGGTTACTTATAAGAACTAGTCATGAATTAATGATCATCTCAACAGTTAGTAGTTCACCTGGAATCTAGTAAGATTCGGCTTTTAAACAAATCATTTTGGATGATGGAGTATGTAAATACTATGTAAAGTTTTAATAAACCATGGACAAGTTACTTATGCTTTTTATGTTAAATTATTTTTTGGTTCAAATTAAAAGATGAGCAGGCAACAGGGTAGTTCAAAGATGAGATTCAAGTCAAGTCAAGTTTATTTATATAGCGCTTTTTACAACAATGTTGTCTCAAAGCAGCTTTACAGAGTTTTGAAAACACACAGTTATAACATATATCCCCCAGTGAGCAAGCCAGAGGCAACAGTGGCAAGGAAAAACTCCCTCAACTGGAGGAAGAAACCTTGGGAGGAACCAGACTCACAAGGGGAGACTCATCCTCCTCTGGTCAAACAGTATTTACACTTTGAACTAAATACCAAAGAAAGGAGCCTCTGTTTGAAATCTGGATAGCAAAGCTTTAGAAGCTGCACAGATAGAGGCAGTGTATGACTGAGGCAGTCTCTGGCTGAGGCAGTCTATGACTGAGTTTTTATGTAAAGTGGGCGTGAGCTGAAACAGTCCCATCCTATCTCAGTGCTGGTGCATCTGGATGGCACAGTGATGTAACTGAGGGTGTAGCAGTAAATGGACAGGTGAGCTGGCTGGTGATGGTGGGGTGATGGCCCGATGATCAGTCCTTCAACAGCGTTCAACAGACAGGAGGACAGTCATTACCTCAGGAAGAGTAAAGAGAGAGAGTTAGTTGGGCTCGGGAGTATGACTGTAGAGAATATGAATTTTCAGAATTTTAGAGTGCAGCTGGCGACTCCGGCAGATCTAACTATAACAGCCTAAACTAAAAGGAGAGAACCAGAAGGTAACATGGACATGAGAGCACCCTGAGAGACTGGGGTCCCCCCACTCCACCATCAACAAACCTGTGTGTGAAGTGGTGGAACAACAGCACCAACATCTCGGTTTACCATAAACCTCTGTGTCCAAGAACCCCCAGATCTCCTGCCTTTATCTAAAAGAGAAGATTAATTACCAAAAGCTACACTAAACAAGTATGTTTTCAGTCTAGACTTAAATATTGAGACTGAGTCCCGAACATTAACTGGGAGATTATTCCACAATTTGGGGGCTTTGTAGGAAAAAGCTCTTCCCCCCATTGTAGTCTTCTGAATTTTTGGAACTATTAGAAAACCAGCATCCTGTGATCTGAGTGAACGTGGCGGTTCATAATAGGAAATTAGATCTTGCAGGTACTCCGGTGCGAGACCGTGCAGGGTTTTATACGTCAGTAATAGAATTTTATAGTCGATACGGAATTTAACAGGAAGCCAGTGTAGTGCTGATAAAACTGGACTGATGTGATCAAATTTTCTTGTTTTAGTTAGTACTCTAGCTGCAGTGTTCTGAACTAACTGAAGTTTATTCAGGTTCCTGCTGGAGCATCCTGAAAATAATGCATTGCAATAATCTAGCCTTGAGGTTATAAAGGCATGCACTAACTTTTCAGCATCAGACATAGATAACGCATTTCTTAACTTTGAAATGTTTTGTAGGTGAAGAAACGCTGTCCTTGTAATATTACCTATGTGTTGATTAATTGTTAGATCTGAGTCAATTGTTACACCAAGATTTTTGGCTACTGAACCAGGAACTACAGAGAAATCAGCAAGATTTAACATTAAGTCTGAACATTTAATCCGAGCAGCCTTTGGGCCGAGGAGGAGAACTTCCGTTTTGTCAGGGTTGAAAAGAAGGAAGTTCTGTAGCATCCAAAGTCTAATATCTCTTACACAATCTTCTACCTTATTTAATCTGGATTTATCATCTGGTTTGGCTGATATGTACAGTTGTGTATCATCGGCATAACAGTGGAAACTAATTTTATGTCTATTTATAACTGAGCCTAATGGTAGCATATATAGTGTAAATAACAGAGGACCTAAAACAGAACCTTGTGGAACTCCATATTTCACTTTTGTAGAGTTAGACGATACATTATTTATCTTTGCAAACTGAAAGCGATCACTAAGGTAAGATGTGAACCAGGATAACGCTGTTCCTGTGATTCCAACTATATTTTCTAGTCTGTCCAAGAGAATAGTGTGATCTATAGTGTCAAAAGCTGCACTTAGATCAAGTAACACCAGTAGAGATACGTGGCCCTGATCAGAGGCAAGAAGATCATTTGTTATCTTAACTAAAGCTGTCTCTGTGCTGTGGTGTGGCCTAAAACCAGATTGGAATTTTTCATATATGTTGTTCTTATGTAGATGAGAACAGAGTTGTCGAGCTACAGCCTTTTCTAAAATCTTAGAGATAAAAGGTAAATTGGAAATCGGTCTATAACTGGACAGTTCTCTGGGGTCAAGATTTGGCTTCTTTATCAAGGGTTTTATCACAGCTAGTTTAAAAGACTTCGGTACATGACCCAGACTAAGAGAAGAGTTGATGATAGTTAAGATAGGTTTAATAATAGCTGGTAATACTTGTTTCAATAGGCTTGTTGGAATCATATCGAGTGTGCATGTAGCAGAATTTGAAGAAGAGATACGTTTTTCTAGTTCTGTCTGCTGTAGTGGACAAAATGTTTCTAGTCTTTCTTCTAAAACCACATTTTGTGCTGTTTGAGCCAAACTCGGATGAAGGATAGGTTACTCGTATTGGTAGAGCTTTTTGTCTAATATTCTCGATTTTGCTATTGAAAAAGTCCATGAAATCATTGCTGCTGTGGTTGGCGGGTATCTGAGGTTCCGTTCCTGCCTGATTTTTGGTAAGTTTTGCGATGGTGCTAAATAAAACTCTAGGATTGTTTTTGTTGTGTTCGATGAGTGTGGACAGGTATGCTGAGCGTGTTTTAATAAGTGCCTTTCTGTAACTGCTAAGGCTGTCCTTCCAAGCAGAGTGAAATACCTCCAGCTTGGTCACTCTCCATTTGTGCTCTAATTTCCGTACTGTCTGTCTTAAGGTGCGTATTTCATTGTTGTACCACGGAGCGAGCTTTTTCTGTTGCATCTTTTTAATTTTTATAGGTGCAACGTTGTCTAAAGTTAATCGGAGCGTATTTTCTACGCAGTCAGTTAGTCTGTCTAGCTCTGTTGGGTCTGATGATGGAAAAATTATGGTTGATAAATCTGGAAGGATTTCAATAAAGTGCTGAGAAGAATTTGGCATTATTGAACGTTTCATGCAATAAAGGGGTGATGTACATAAATTTTTACTAAGACTCAATTCATATGAAATTAGGTGGTGATCTGAAACTACTGAAGTTTGTGGAAGAACAGTAAGATTATGTATATCAACACCTAAAGTCAAAACCAGATCTAGTGTGTGATTACAGGAATGTGTAGGCCCTATTACATTCTGAGTGAGACCAACAGAGTCTAAGATAGATGAGAAAGTCTTTTTTAATGGATCTGCTGAGTTTTCAAAGTTAATATATAAAAATCTCCTGCAATTATCTCCTGCAATTCTCAGTGCTCACTGCTAGATCTGCAACAAAGTCACTGAATTCTTTTAAGAATTCAGAATAAGGTCCTGGTGGTCTATAAATGCTGACTAGGGTGAGTACACTTCTATTAGTAGTCGGATTGGTGATGTTTATGAGAAGAATTTCAAAAGAATTAAAAGTGAGATTGTGTTTCTGACTTATGTCTAATGAATTTTTATGAATGACACATATACCCCCTCCTTTACCGGACAGTCTGGGGCTGTGTACATACTTATAGCCTATGGGAGTGGCTTAATTTAGTGCCAAATATTCCTCAGGTTTAATCCATGTTTCTACGAGACATAACACATATACAATTTAACACAATTTTATGATACGTTATTGTATCATTTACAATGACAGCCTTAGAGTTCAGTGATCTTATATTAAATAAACCAAACCTTAATTCAGAAACACTGCAGCTAGACACTGGATCTAATATTCTTATATTAAGTTATTTAAACAAACTGATTTAGATTTTCTAAGTTTGTGTTTAATTCGGGGCAGTGAAACAGTCTCAATATAGTTGTACCTAGGTGACGTCTCAAGGCAGTGAGCAGACGGTCGGTTTAGCCTGTTTGTCTGCTGCCTGGTCTCGGCTCTGGACAGTCAGCAACTACCTACGCTTCTCTGCCAACTAACTAAGAGGCTATGGGCTATGCTGCACGATAGCAGAGCGGCACCCTCCCGCGTGGGGTGGACACCGCCCCGCCCTACGAGACCAGACTTCCCCTCAAACTTGGACCAATTGTCTATGAAGCCCACATGTTTTTCTGCACACCACTTGGACATCCAGCAGTGTAGCGCCCAAAGCCTGCTGTAAGCTTCAGCACCCTGCCGTCTTGGAATAGGGCCAGAGCATATTACGGCATCGGACATCGTATGGGCTATTTTGATCACCTCTTTAATATTACTCGTAGTGACCTCAGACTGCCGCTTACGGATATTGTTAACACCTACGTGAATCACTATCCTCGAATATCTATTCTTTGCTAACACCCTAAGGTTGCTGCTAATCCTGGTAAACAGATAACTCTAGCTGCTGGTGCCCCTAAAGGAGTAGCTAATTTCACGTGTCGTACAATAGAGCTTCCTATAACCACCAAAGTACCTTTGACAGACTCCTCGGTGGGTGTTTCACCAAGAGGAGAATATCTGTTTGACACGCGAATAGGTGCGTGGTGCACAGGTGGGCTAGCCTTAGCTTTGGCCTCAGCGTTAGCTTTAGCGTCAGCTTTAGCTTTGTTACTATGGCGCCGAACCGTCACCCATTCGCCCTGCTGCGGGGGCTCTACAGCTGGAGTCGCTGGGACTCTAACTCTCCCTAAGGCACCCGGGGTAGACAACACTGAACTCTGCTCTCTATCCCTGATTAAACCCTGAATGCGCACCTCTAACTGGTTCACCTTCTTCACCAGAGTAGAAATGAGCTGGCACTTCTCACAAACTAACCCACTATTATTATCACTAGTGGTGGAGAGAGGACTAGCACTATACATTCCACACTCCACACAAGCAAACGCAGCCATAGTACAAGATAGTGGTACTTACTTTTTTTAGTCGATTTAAAATCTTACCACCAGCTTTTGTTGGAAAGCTAAAGTGCAGTCTCCACTCTCTGTGGTAGGTAGTCCTGTGACAATAGTTTGTAAGGGTCTACAGATGGTTAATATACAATAAAACAGATTAATCAAACACAGAAGCTGTATGTTTCCTGCAAACACTCAGGATGAAACTAGCAGATCACAGAGCCACCGATCACAGGTTCCTCAATCAAGCAGGCCGCAGCTTATTCAGTTAATTAATTTATTATAACTAATACCTCAATTACAAGTCCACCTATTTTACCCCACCAGAGTTCAACAATGAGACACAACACTCTACACAACAGAGTTTACACATAAGAATAATAAATAAATAACCAAACCTTTTTCTGAGCACTACTGCTCAGCGCCACCATAGGTCTCTGTCTCCAGAGTTATAGGTAGGCTAGGATAAATACACACACACACACTCATCTGCTCACTCACACTACCTCTCGTTCCATAATCACACCTGTAGCTCATCATAGTCATGCTATATAATCCCGCCACACACTCCTTTCAGTGCGTGGTATTGAATGTGCTCTCGTTTGCGTTTACTAGGCCCTGTTATTGCTCTGCTGTTGGACCATGCTGTTCCTGGTTATCTCTACAGCAGCTTCTCTGTTCATCAGCCCTGCTAAAGTCTAACCCTGTTACACCTACGTCTCCAGCCAAGTTCAATGTAGGTCTACTCTCAGTTAAATCTGACCAGCGCTTCGATCACCCTTATTGTGAGACTGTTCTCCCACACGCCACTTTAGGCAAGGTGCTCTCAATCTGCTCGCTCTGCACTATGTGCAGATTCTCAGCAAGCCTGGCTTGGAGAGGCTATACTGGCGTACACGTGCTGGCATTACATTCCTGTCATTGTTAAAAGCCTGTGAGCTTTACTGAAGGCTCATATTCAAAAATGTGATGTATAAACTGTCAGAGTATTATGCCTGACAAGTCTGGGCTTGGTCCTACATTGATGAATGGATGAATTGATCAGATTTTGTGACAGACAGCATTTTCTCTGCCAGCAGCTGATTTTATTACACTGGAGAATGAAAAGTAACTCATAAGTCTTAATATCATCTATCATAATTCAGCTTGTCGACAGCAGCCAGACAGAAATTCTTATTTGTTTGATAGCCAGGAGCCAGAACATTTAATTAGTCTCACTGAGTGCTTGTATTAGAACACTATAGCCCATATTCGCAAAGCTAGTTTAATGACAGATCAACTATCATTATTTTGTCCATTTCTTTGCTGTCACATATCATATATAGGTGGAGTGCCTGGTCTACCATTCAGGATCATACTATGCTGTTTCAAAGTACATTATTCCAATATAGTTGTAACAGTAACAAAAACTATTAACCATGAACTGCTAAAATATCTACTGTTTACTTATTGTTTGTAGCTTTCTCCTATACACATATCTGTAAAAGTGCCGTAGTTGTGTATTGCTGCACTCATATTTTATTTATGAGGAATGCTATATTACAGTTATTGCACAATCTTCAGAATAGAATATAAAGGTTTTAGCATTTGCTTGTTGTAGTAAATTATATATATTAAATTGCAACTCCCTTAGTCAGTAAGCAAAGTAACACGAGGTCTGCAGTACATTATATTTTCAAAGCTAAATTGTGTGAACAAGTACAGTATCTATTGTTCTGACCTATGGACTTCTTTTAGAAGTTCAGAATATTTGCTTCTGTCAGATTTACTCCCAAATTCTCAGTCTGGATTCGATCAAAAGTCCAGCTAATGTTTTAAAAAATATAAATTTGGTTTTTTTATTTATTTTGACTTCCATTAGTGATCACTGGCTCACTTGCACTAAGCAACTCAGAGGTCCAGAGAACTTGCCCTTGGGTTGAAATCCGACATATTACTTTGACTGTCTTAGACACTTCCAAAGTGTTGAACTTTGTAACCATGGATTATCTGAAGGCTTTCACTATTGTATGTTTAGATGTCAGATTTCTGATAAAAACCATCATCATTTACAGATGCTTTGCAGCATAGATGGACCACCAAGTGCTGAAATAAAAGGGAATCAAGGTTTCTGCTGGTAAACAATTGCGCTATGTATGCTTGCATATTCACTCACGCTTCTATTCAATGCAGTGATGATATAGTATAGGCCTATTTGTGTGGGAAGTTTTATGAACAGTAATTCTATTTAAAAAAAGCAAGTTATTCTATTAAAATAAGCAGGCTACTTGCTCAGACCCCAATTCATTGTAACATTAAAGAGTGGTGGTCAAGCTTAACTAAATAGGTGTAATGGCACTTTAGGATCTATAAAAGGGGTGGTCACTGCTATTTTGGGCTTTTACCTGACTGTACATTTGAGAGGGTTTCCTTATCAAAACACAAAAATAACTGGATATACTTATTCACGTAAACAACTGATTGTACTATGTTTTAGTGTTATACTATTGATATCACTTAAACTATAAATGTGCAGCTTCTCATACACTGCAATATCACAATGTTTGTTTTTTTGTTTTTTGTTTTTTTTTTCAGATTTTTCTATTGATTTAAACACTATACATTTTCGTCAGTTGGACAGCAGTGCACTCTCTCATTGACCTTAAACTCCACATGATACAACCATTGGCTCATGTGTTGCTGGATACCGATAGCCTCAGTACAGAAATATCAAAATTCTAGCCTGCCTTATGTAAATGATTTGTAAATAGACCCCTGAAGTATGCAGAGAATCATGTCCTGTGGTAATAAAATGTTGAGAACCCAACATATTTTGTTCTGTGTACTGTGACAATTGAGAAGGCGAGGGAGGTAGATAGATATGCAAAATACATATGATAAATACACAATCACAAATCCACAATGCCAGAGAGAAAGTGGAAGCTAACAGAGGGGTATAAACAGGACAAGTCTCTGAATTGTCTGAATTTTGAGGTTGTTAAAGTGCCATAATACTGTTATTTCTACAAGCTGCTGTGCATCGATTTGTCACCAAGCTACACAGAAGTAAGTGGGCTATGCTGGTGTTATGACATGTGCTACTTTATCAAAATGTCGTGCCAGCGCAAATCTCGCAAAATAAAAAAAAAATCTTATTAAAAATACCAGTTCTATGTCTGGAGTCAGCTTTCTATTTCCCTACTCACCCTAAAAAGTGCAGTCACTGTTATTAGCTGTCACAAATGTTAGGAAAGAAAAAAAAGATCTGTTGCTTTAGTTTTCAGATGAAGAACAAATAACTGACCTAAATTACTTAAGATAGAAATGTCTTTTTATTAGCGCTTATACACTACAACACTGACACAGCACCCTGGATTGTGCATTTTTTAAGGAGGTCTAATGACCTCACTTTAGCGTATGGTAGCATTAGTTTACATATAGCAATATTCATGTTTCAACTCTTTAACTACCTCATAATTCAGAAAAATCAGTGATATTTAAGAGAAAATCTTATCTGTTTTGTGACATTTTTGATTACCACAGAATGAGAGACAGTTTTCAAAAACTATTCTTTTCAATTCCTTTTAGATCTGGAATTCCTTATGTAGGAATAAGAGCATGGCGCTGACTACAAAATGACAGGGCTAAGTCATTAGCTGAAGCTAAGTCATTATTTGCACTTGTTTTCATGTTGATGAATTCATGAATATGACATTAAAGGCAATCAAACGGTCCTCCTTTATAATTCACTTATAATTCATTTATTGTGACATTCTTTGATGTAGAGCACTTTGTTTAGACATGGTGTCACATTATATTATATTGTATCACATGCAATACAATTATAATGAGTGAAGTAGATTAATTAAGCATTTGATGTGCGCAGCCTTATGGTAAACCTAAATCAATTAGAAGTAAGCGTTTTAGAGGTTAAGCAAAACAACAGTTTCTAGCTGCAAAAACAATACAGTTCAAAAAAAAGTTCAAAGACATTCAGTTTTTAAAAAAGGAAGAAAGATTTTTTTTTACCAGCACAACATAAGGAACATATGTCCAAACTGTCATCTTCCTTTTTTAAAAGATAATCAGGTGCTTAACTTGCTTTGCTTCTCGTAACCTGCCAAAATCTTCTTTTTTCCACAAACACCCAAGATGTTTTTTCTGCCATCTTGGACTGCACAATGTTTATATATCTTAAATGCTGTTTTGTGGTGCTGCTGCCATTTGCTGCCTGTCCTTTTGTATCTTTCTTTCTGTCATTTCTTAGGTTGGAGTTTGATACCTGTCAGCTGACCTCATTCCTATTTGCTTGTCAACGGATGTTGCTGCCATGTGCTGCTATGGTGTTTGAGCGTTAACTGGAATTGAAAAACCTAATGTGGTCTAGTTTAGCTTTGCCTTGACTAGTTCTGGTGTTAATCATGTATATTGGACGTTGTGTTTTCTGAACATTAATTTGATTCTAGGGGTGAAATGTCAATTTTCTTTCTCGTTGTCTCCTGTTTATGTGTGTTAGGGAGGTCTTTTATTTCATTTTTTCTTTTGACAATACGTTAGTTTGGCATAAGTTAAATTATTTTAGTTTGTTATTTTGGCCTTGGCTCATTCGTAAGTTAGTGTGATTTGCCCTTTAGTTTATTTATTGTTTCTCTTTCATTTTTCTTTATTTAATTGTGCTGTACGCTTGCTGGTTTGTTTATTTATGTTGCTATCCTTACACCCCTAGACTCATAGGGTCTGAAGAGACTGAAGAGGTGGATACACGTGCAGATGAGGATACTGAGCTTTAATAGAGTCCATACTGACGGTCACAGATAACAGGCAAATAAACAAGCAGATCAAACTAACTACAGCGACGTGCACAAACGTTCACAACAAACATCCCCCCCACCCCTCTACCCGAAAGACGCAACTCCAGAGGCGCGAAAGGTGAACAAGCCCCAGGAGTCCGTCTCGGGGGGAGGCCAGGAAAAACTGGAACCAGACAAGACAAGGAACCAGGAACCAAAGAAAAGACAGGGGACGGAACACGAGACCGGACATGGACGGGCAGACGAACAGGAGCAGAAACAATGACCAGGACAGGAACACACAGACCAACAAAAACAGGAACAGAAAACCCAGATGAGACAGGGACAGGAACAGGCACAGAAACACAGAAACCAGGAACAGACAGAAACAATCACAGCAACAGGACAAACACAAAACCAGGGAACAGAGACGAGGGTAGACAACGAGATGAAACTGGGGATGATGTTTGCTACGCCGTAATTGTAATGAGAGGTTTGTGCACTACAACTCTACTCTCTGTAGTTGTATATGGACTGTTTAAGCTGACATAGTCTGTGCATGCCACATTGTCATTCTGTCACCTGAGAACCAGTTGCTCTTGAGTTTACTAATGCACAGGGTTCATTAAATGTGTACTTTCAAACAATACACTTCCAATTTCATGTACAGATTTCTGTTTATAGCTAGTTGAGCAGTCTTTGGGAAGCTCCTGCTATTGATGAACCAATATTGAACTCTCTTTCAGACTGACTTTTGCTCCCATGTTGACTCAAAATCAGGGTCAACTGGGCCTGCTGTCTGTAGACAACAATCTATATCACACAGAGTACATTACATTAAAATTATTAGTGCAGAAATACATATTTGAGAACCGAAAAAGCTCAAATGTATCCAACTTCAAGTGAGGACAATTCATAGAGCCACTCAGGTCTACAGTGGTAGTTTTTCTTTCAATTCTAATAAGATAAGGTTTTAGCCATGGAAGCTGCCCCTTCAGATGAGCTAATCCTGAAGTCATTGCTGAGAAGATTCGTCTTTTGCATGATGTCTTTTAGGAAACTTTAATGAAATAATACAAAGTATGGAATGTGTACAAATGAAAAGTGGTCAAAACATTTGTCATCGTCAGTTTACTTACTCATTTTTCTATAGATATATACATGTTTTTATGTAAAACTGCAAAAGATAAAAAATACAAGTTATTTATAAATAAAACTAATTTAACTTAACTCGACTCCAACTGCATAGAAAGCTGCTCCAGATCATTTGATTCTATTGGCAATTATTATGTTGTATTTTGTTGGTATATGTGTTAATGGACAGGTATGTTATAACTGATTAGCTCAAAAAACAGAATTAAATAAATAAGCCTAACACATGTCTGTTAGACTAGTTTTCACGTTGGGTCTAAAATTGACAGGCAGCAGCGCTGTGTGCATTTTTTAATAATGATGCATTAAAAATTAGGCTGACCCCACAGAGCTGCATAGTCAGCCCAAACGAATGTGCATAAGGATGGCAGAAAACACAAAATCCATATAGCTCAAATTTTTTATTTTAACTAGGTTTAACTAGGCTGTTCATGCACACAAAGAACCTCTAACTATTAGCATAGTTTGCTAATGAGTGTTCCTTTTAATGAGAGGAGTAACAAGCAGCAGATAATTTGAATAGTGTGAACCCAGTGTGTGCATCTTTTTTTATTTGCACATCATGTGGAAACAATGTAAAAGAATGGCATTAGCTCTAAATGATCTTTTAACTAGCAGCTTCAACGGAGAAGGCTTTCCAGTGAGTAATGCTTGGCTGTGTTTGATAGAGAGAACTAGACCCAGCCATCTGTCCACCTCTTCTTCATTGATTGATCACAGCTTTACAACAGTGGGCTTTAGCACTTATTTTCCAACCAAAATGAGAGACATTATTTAATTTCCACAGCAAATGATGGCTTATTTAATGGGATCCTCTCAGAGCAGTTACTGACTGTAGAGAGTGGTACCCAGTCTCTCAGTAATCTCAGTAATATTTAAGAAATTATATACAAAAACACTGAATATTATATTGATGAGGCTTACCCATGAATATGAAATGCCCCAATTGTCCCAATTGCTCCATCACTCATATAAGTTTCCCTTGTAATAAAATAGCTACACTGTTTGTCCACTTGAGAAGCTGAGTTAATTGACTTTCATTTTTGTCCAAAACAACAACTGTCTTTGGTGATATTGGAGAAAAGGCAAATTGGATTTGGTATTCTGAATGATTTGAAAGCCCCCTTTTCTCTCAAAGAGTGCTGTAGCAAACCACAACAGAATATACATACAATTGGCCTTTTTGCCTGTTGCTGACATTCACAAATTCACAAACAAAGGATGCTACTGATGATCTGTGTTATTTCCATATGTCACACACATTTGTTCAGAGCATCCTCTGTTTTTTCTTCATATCATATATGCTTGGTGTTTACAAGCACCATGAAAATTTCAAGAAAAGCTTTAATCATAAAATACATATCCGTTGAAAATACGGTTGTACCTAAATGAAAAAAACTTGTTTTGACTCTTTTAGACACTTTAACTTCACTATTCAGACACCTAGTTGATTTGTTTTGACCCATTGTTTATTTGAAGAATACCTGCACATCTATACATTTTTAAAAATAAAATCAATTGAATTAAAAACAAAAACAACATTGAAATTAGTCTGTTTAATGGGCTGTTTAATAATAAATAAAAGTGAAATCAATACATAAAGAACTGATCACACTACATCATAATCCTACAATCAAATACAGTGCATACAATGTGTTACATTACTCCTTAAAAAGCGAGAACAAGCTCTGGCTACTTTGAATGTACGGATTATCCTACATTTCAGAAAAAACTATGTTCCAGAAAATATTTAATAAGATGACTCTCAGTTCCTCTGGAAATAGACCTAGGTATTACCCAGGTCACCACATTCATTTATTTTGATGTTACACTTCCGGCTTTGCAAACATAGAGTTGGTAAGACCCACCATTTTGGGTAAGCATTGAAGGGCTTGCTGGAAGAGACAGAACTCCTGCTGTGTGAATGTACTATTGGGGTAATGTTAAACTCATCATCTGAGAACGGAGATGACGCTTTAGCTCTGGATACAGCAATAAATCGTATCTGCCAGACTAACAAAGACTCTACTCCTCTACACTCTGTTACATGAACCATACCTGGACCAGCTGGTACTTTGTAAGAAAGGCTGTTAGAAGCAGGTAAAGATTATGTATGTATTCCTGCATTGCTGGACACATTTGCGTGACTGTTGGGTGTTGCCCAACAAACTTCAGGTGCAGACTATTCTCACCAAGCACTGTCAGTTTTTTCTTTAGTGTATTGATTGTGCCTATCCGCAGAGGTTTTTTTGTATGTTCCCACACTGTGCTTTTTGGAGCGCAGTCTGGGGGTTTTCACTTTTTTTCCCCTCTCCTCATGTATCACTCTAATGTTCTGACTTGCCTGTCTTCCTGTCCTGTCTCCCCTCACACTCTCCCCATACCTTGTTTTTGTATGTTATGGACAGGTTGAGGATAATTTCGCCAGTTCTTGTACTTGTACTTGTGACTGTGTGACAATAAAGGCCTGATTGACTGTTTGATTGATATGTATGTCATGTAATAATTTTCACATCAGATCATACATTTTCATTACATTTTTCAATTAATTTAATCTGGCATTGTGTAAAAGCAGAAAATGCACTTGCATTGACACCTGGGGGCTAATTGGGCCGATGATAAGTATTCCTTCTGATAGCTTATAGTGAATAGTGTGCATGCACAAATGTCTTTTAACTCTACGACAGCTAATTAGGGATCATAAATAGTTCATATGTCACTACAGGCAGATATCTGCCATGCTGTAACGATTCATCTGTGGGGGTGGCCCTCATTAGCTATTAACTATACCCGGGTAATTCTCTCCAGTGGTGTCACACCGGTACGCACGGCTCCATCAAGATCCGCCTCTCCGGAGTATTAGAGGCGGACTCCACGCATCCTGCACCCCTGTGGCGAATTATCCAGGGGACTATTTATACTGGGACACATGCGCAGTTCAACTGCAAGATATTGATACTCTGGTACCTATCGAGCGTTCTTCACTGCATTTACTGTTTTCTGGTTTTGACCCTTGCCCGTTTTTGACTTTGATTCTGCCTAATGTTTTTCCTTTCTGGTTTTTGATTTTGATTAAATCTGCCTGCATTTGCATCCAGCTTCCTTGGTAAGCCTGACAGAAATATCTCGCCGACCATGGATGCAGCGGGTTCTCCGGACCTAACCGAGGCTGTGGCGGAACAGGTACGATTAGTGGGACTCGTACAACGGCAAGTTAATCAGCTGGGCTCAGCATTTAACATGTTAACTGAGTGTTTGGAGGCTCTGTTAGTTAGCCAGCCTGCTCAGCAGGTGGTTAACCAACCTGCACAACCTCCAGCCATGCCGGTTTCCCAGCCGCCAGCCGTAGCTCACCTCAAGGTCGCCCTACCTGAGAAATACAACGGAGACCCAGAGGTATGTGAGGGATTTCTACTCCAGTGTGATATCTACTCTGCCCAACAACCCCCACCGGGACCTAACAATCACGCTAAAGTCATGTTTTTGACCTCACTACTCACTGGCAAAGCCCTAGGGTGGGCCACACCACTCTGGTCTAATAATCCCGCGGTGAGCGAGAGTTATGAACAGTTCACTACTACTTTCCGGACTGTTTTTGGTAACTCTAAGGGAGGTAGGCAAGTGGGGGAGCAACTTATTGAGCTCAGACAAAACCGTGATACGGTAGCGAACTATGCACTCACCTTCCGCACACTAGCCGCACAGAGCGGATGGAATGAGACTTCTCTCATCACGGTGTTTAGAAGGGGTTTGTCAGAGGATATCCAAACTGAGCTGGCTTGCCGCGATGATTCATTATCGCTAGATGACCTTATCAAGATGGCGACCCGGCTGGATGTTTTGTTACAAGGTCGGCGTCATACGTCACGCAGCCTGCGTGCTTACGCACCATCGCAGGTAGCTCCAGTGGAGGAGGGGGAGCCCATGCAGCTTTGACACGCACGACTCACACAAATGGAGCGTCGGCGCCGCCTGGAAGGGGGCCTGTGTTTATACTGCGGGGAGAAGGGTCATATGAGGAATGGCTGTCCCAATCGGCCACTTTCAAGGCCAGGCAACTTCACCCAGCGTACGAGTTCCGATTTGTGCGCTGACGCGGTGAGTATGCCTGATCCTCTTATCTCCGAAAAGATGGTAACAGTACCCTTGACAGTGCATTACCTTAATCAGATTTTCTCTTTCCCAGCACTCGTGGACTCCGGAGCGGCAGGAAACTTCATCGAGCAAGCCATGGCCAAGAAAATTAAGGATTCCCATTAAGGAGTTAGATTTTCCCAGAAGAATCCAAGCCATTAATAACCAACCTATTGGAGAAGGCACTGTGACACACATAACTGAACCTTTAACCGTGACTATTGGATCTGTTCACAGAGAACAGATTTCTTTCTATATCCTCCAGGTATCTTCATGACCCTAAGATCTCCTGGGAGCACAGAGCCCCTCAGAACCTAGTCTCTCTGAGATTCCAGAAGCCTATTCTGACCTTTTAGAGGTATTTAGTAAAAAGAAAGCCTCTGAAATGCCTTCTCACCGTCCCTGGGACTGTGTGATTGAATTGGAGGAGGGTAAAATTCCCCCTAGGGCACGTATCTATCCACTGTCAGATAAAGAGATGCAGACTATGGAGGAGTATTATCCACTGCCCTTGGTACCTTCTGCCTTGGAACAATTGAGAGAAGCCCGGTCCAAGATCCAAGATGGCGCCCACCGTGGCAGACGTCTTTGTGTGTTCCTCCGGTAGCCAACGTTCTTTAATATTTATTTTGTCTTTAGTATTTATTTTAAATGTACAGTATACATCCATAACATTTAGTTACAGTAGAGAGGCACTCCTGGAGATTGGTAAAGTTCGACATGAACTTACCTTTAGCCTTTCTGACTTCAGCTTTCTGTTACGCTCGCACTCGCACTCCACCAGCTCTGTGCAAGGCCCAGCAGCACCGGCCTCGGGTGAGCGGCGCAGCTGACGAACAGAGCGGCCAAGACGTAAGCGGGGCAAGAGAGGTGGGCTACATGCTAGGCTAAAGGCGAGAGCTACGCGGCCACCGCTACCTAGCCTGTTGCTAGCTGATGTTCGCTCCCTCGAAAACAAGCTGGATGAGCTGAGAACCAGAATAACAGCTCAGCGTGAGATCAGAGAGTGTTGTGCTCTGATCTTCACAGAAACCTGGCTTTCTGGCAACATGCCAGAATCAGCGATCCAGCTAGACACTCACTTCGTTCACTGCGGCGACCGCACGGCAGTGTCGGGAAAGAACAAAGGCGGCGGTGTCTGTGTTTACGTAAACAACGTGTGGTGTTCAGACATAAAGACAGTTGAGAAACTTTGTCTAGCGGACTTAGAACTGATGATGGTGAAGTGCAGACCCCACTATCTGCCGAGAGAGTTTAGTTGTGTGTTTATTCTGGCTGTTTACATTCTGCCTCACGCGAACTCCGCTGCGGCGCTGGGGCTGCTGCATGACGTCATCAGTAAACAAGAGACCGCGCACCCGGACTCCGTGTTTATTGTTGCCGGCGACTTTAATCATTGCAACCTGAGGACTGTCCTCCCCAAGTACCATCAGCTTGTAAGCTTCCCGACGAGGGAGAACAACTTACTCGACCAAGTCTACAGCAACGTGAGGGGGGCCTACAGAGCTGTGCCTCGGCCACACTTCGGACAGTCCGATCACATCTCCGTATTCCTCTACCCAGCATACAGACAACTCCTCAAGCGGTCACTTCCAGTGAGTAAAATTGTTAAAGTGTGGAATGAAGAAGCTGATTCAGTGCTTCAGGACTGCTTTGACAGTACAAACTGGGATGTGTTTAGAACCGCTGCTGTGAGAGAGGATGGTTCTGTTGATCTAGAGGACTATGCTTCTGGGGTAACTGGCTACATCAGCAGCTGCACTGAAACCATTGTCCCTTCAAAGTCCCTTCAAAAACCATGGATAAATGGTGAAGTTTGGTCCATGCTACGTGCTCGCCAGACTGCATTTCTCTCTGGCAACGCTGATGACTACAAAAGATCTAGATACGACCTGCGTAGATCTATCAGAGAAGCTAAGAGACAGTACAGGCTGAAGCTGGAGGGCTACTACACCACAGCAGACTCCCGGCGCATGTGGCAGGGACTGCACCATATCACCAACCATCAACAAACAAGCAGGGCACTCACAACCAGCCATTATGCATTGCCTGATGAGCTAAATTGAGTTCTATGCTCGCTTTGATGTCCTCAACCTTGACCAACTGAAGGACATTGTGGCCAAGGAGAGCATACAGAACCCATCACTTATTGTAACAACAGTGGATGTGCGCAGGAACCTGATGAGAATCAACCCACGCAGAGCAGCAGGCCCAGACAACATCAGAACTCATCAGAACTGGTTGATGTGTTTGTAGACATATTCAATCTGTCACTCACACAAGCTTTTGTGCCATCCTGTTTCAAGACCACCACCATCGTGCCCCTCCAAAAGAAAAGTAATGTAAGATGCCTAAATGACTATCGCCCTGTTGCACTCACTTCAATCGTGATGAAGTGCTTCGAGAGGATAGTCATGACTCACATCCAGAAGACATTCCCAACACAATGGATCCTTTACAGTTCGCATACCGTAGGAACCGGTCCACAGACAACGCGATCAACGCTGCTCTTCACAAAGCCCTCACACACCTGGAGGGCAAGGACACATATGTCAGAATGCTCTTTATTGACTACAGTTCAGCATTCAACACGGTCATCCCACACAGACTCTCAGAAAAGCTCCTCACCCTCGGACTGACACCAGCCCTCTGCAACTGGGTGCTGAACTTTCTAACAGAAAGACCCTAGTCAGTCTAACAGACAGACCCTAGCCTAGTCAGCTGCACATCCAGCACAAGAACAGTGAGCACAGAGGTCCCTCAAGGCTGTGTGCTGAGCCCCCTTCTGTACACGCTCTTCACATATGACTGCGTGGCCTCCCAGAACAACACCAGCATCATCAAATTTGCTGATGATACTACAGTCATTGGACTGATCACTGGTGGGGAAGAGAAAGCGTACAGGAAGGAGGTGGCTAAGCTGGTGGCCTGGTGTCATGACAACAATCTTTCCTTGAATGCAGACAAGACCAAGGAAATGATTGTTGATCCAAGAACTACACTCACCCCTGTACATAGGGGAGACTGAGGTGGAGAGGGTGAAAACCTTTAAGTTCCTTGGCATTCACATCAGTGAGGATCTCAGCTGGTCCCACAACACTCAGATCATCATCAGGAGCGACTGTACTTTCTGAGAAGGCTGAGAAAATTTGGTATGCCAGCCAAAATTCTCAGCACCTTGTTGTAACTCCGTCTTTTGCCGTCAGAATGAAGAGGGAGACAGAGTTTCAAGCTTGTTTAATTGCAATTGCGATACCCTCTTAGCTCTGATCAGGAGCTGGTCAAAATCTGGTCTGAAGCTGGTCTGGTCGTAAGGTGCCTTATAGGGGCCGGCTTTCCATTGCCAACGGGTCACATGGGCTCCACCTGGCCATGTCGTAACCTCCTGCGGTTCCGGGCCGTCTCGGGGCCATGTCGTAATAAAGATAAAGATAACATCGCAGGGTCTGACTCTCGAGCTTTAAATTGCCTGTCATAAAGGACCCCCACTGTCCGGGGACAATAAAACCAGGACGCTCTCGCACTCTTCTGGCCACCTGTTTTCAGCAAACGCCACAGTGCGTTCCTCCCAGAATACAATCCAAATAAGATTAATACAAGCTAAAAGTTATATAAAGAAAGAAATACAACACCTTCTACAGGAGTATGATTGAGAGTGTTCTTACCAGCTCCATCATCATCTGGTATGGAAACTCTACTGCTCAGGACAGAAAGACTCTCCAGCGTGTGATCAAAACTGCACAGTCCATCTCAGGAGCAGCCTTCCCCTCACTGCAGAACATCTACCACACCAGGGTCACCAGGAGGGCCTACAACATAATCAGGGACAGTACACACCCCCAGCACACACTCTTCACACGTTTACCTTCAGGCAGACGTTACAGGAGTGTGAAGTCCAGGACCACAAAACTGCGCTGCAGTCCTGGCTCCGCGGTTAGTATGCTATCAACGGTCTTGGCTACGTGGACAACTGGGCCTCGTTCTGGGAGCAGCCAGCGCTGTACCGGAGGGATGGCCTGCACCCCAGCCATCGCGGAGCGTTCATCCTCTCACGGAACATTGAGAGGGCTGTCCGCTGACTGCACAACAGAGGCCACGTAAGTAGCGACGATAAACAGTCATTACCTAGATATAGTAATAGTGAGACTATAACTATTACCGACAGAGAGTCGCTACCTAGATACAGATATACTGGTTCTGTAACCATTGCCGACAGAGATTCGTTACCTAGAAACAGATATATTGAGACTGTGTCATTGCCCCGAATTAAACGCAGACTAAAAAATTCTCGAACAGCTTGTCCAGATAACCTAATTAATATAAAAATATCAGACCCAGTATCTAGCTGCAGCATCTCTGAACTAAAGTTTGGTTTGTTCAACATAAGATCCCTTAACTCCAAGGCTCTTATTGTAAATTATACAATAACGTATAAAAAATCCGATGTATTATGTCTCGTAGAAACATGGGTTAAACCTGAGGAATATTTGGCATTAAATGAAGCTACTCCTATAGGTTATAATTATGTACACAACCCCAGACTGTCCGGTAAAGGAGGGGGCATATGTGTCATTCATAAAAATTCATTAGACATCATTAAGAAACACAGTCTCACTTTAAATTCTTTTGAATGTCTTTACATAAACATCACCAACCCGACCACTAACAGAAGTGTAGTCACCCTAATCAGCATTTATAGACCACCAGGACCTTATTCTGAATTCTTAAAAGAATTCAGTGACTTTGTTGCAGATCTAGCAGTAAGCACTGAGAATCTTATAACTGCAGGAGATTTTAATATTCACTTTGAGATTCTCATCTATCTTAGACTCTGTAGGTCTCAGTCAGAATGTAATAGGGCCTACACATTCCTGTAATCACACACTAGATCTAGTTTTGACTTTAGGTGTTGATATACATAATCTTACTGTTCTTCCACAGACTTCAGTAGTTTCAGATCACTACCTAATTTCATATTAATTGAGTCTTAGTGAAAATGTATGTACATCACCCCGTTATTGCATGAAACGTTCAATAATGCCAAATACATCTCAGCACTTTATTGAAACTCTTCCAGATTTATTAACTATAGCTTCTCCTTCAGACCCAACAGAGCTAGACAGACTAACTGACTGCGTAGAAAATACGCTCCAATTAACTTTAGACAATGTTGCACCTATAAAAGCTAAAAGGATGCAACAGAAAAAGCTCGCTCCGTGGTACAACAATGAAATACGCACCTTAAGACAGGCAGTACGGAAATTAGAGCGCAAATGGAGAGTGACCAAGCTGGAGGTATTTCACTCTGCTTGGAAAGACAGCCTTAGCAGGTATAGAAAGGCACTTATTAAAACACGCTCAGCATACCTGTCCTCTCTTATTGAACACAATAAAAACAATCCTAGAGTTTTATTTAGCACCATTGCAAAACTTACCAAAAATCAGGCAGGAACGGAACCTCAAATACCTGCCGACTACAGCAGCAATGATTTCATGGACTTTTTAATAGCAAAATTGAGAATATTAGACAAAACATCCAACTGACACCAGTAACCTATCCTTCATCTGGTTTGGCTGAGACAGCACGAAATGTGGTTATAGAAGAAAGACTAGAAACATTCTGTCCACTTCAGCAGTCAGAACTAGAAAAACGTATCTCTTCCTCAAATAATGCTACATGCACACTTGATATGATTTCAACAAACCTATTGAAACAAGTATTACCAGCTATTATTAAACCTATCTTAACTATCATCAACACTTCTCTTAGTCTGGGTCATGTACCTAAGTCTTTTAAACTAGCTGTGATAAAACCCTTGATAAAGAAACCAAACCTTGACCCCAGAGAACTGTCCAGTTATAGACTTATTTCCAACTTACCATTTATCTCTAAGATTTTAGAAAAGGCTGTAGCTCAACAACTCTGTTCATATTTACATAAGAACAACATATATGAAAAATTCCAATCTGGTTTTAGGCCCCACCACAGCACAGAGACAGCTTTAGTTAAGATAACAAATGATCTTCTTCTTGCCTCTGATCAGGGCCACGTATCTCTACTGGTGCTACTAGATCTAAGTGCAGCTTTTGACACTATAGATCACGCTATTCTTTTGAACAGATTAGAAAATATGGTTGTAATCACAGGAACAGCGTTATCCTGGTTCACATCTTACCTTAGTGATCGTTTTCAGTTTGTAGAGATAAATAATGTATCATCTAATTATACAAGAGTAAAATATGGAGTTCCACAAGGTTCTGTTTTCGGTCCGCTACTATTTATATTATATATGTTACCATTAGGCTCAGTTATAAATGACATGGAATCAGTTTCCACTGTTATGCTGATGACACACAGCTGTACATATCAGCCAAAACAGATGATAAATCCAGATGAAATAAAATAGAAGATTGTGTAAGAGATATTAGACTTTGGATGCTGCAGAACTTCCTTCTTTTGAACCCAGATAAAACGGAAGTTCTCCTCCTCGGCCCAAAGGCTGCTCAGACTAAATGTTCAGATTTAATGCTAAATCTTGCTGACTTCTTTCTTCTATTGACTCAGATCTGACATTTAATCAACACATAGGTAATGTTACAAGAACAGCGTTTCTTCACCTGCAAAACATTTCAAAGTTAAGAAATACGTTATCTATGTCTGATGCTGAAAAGCTGATACATGCCTTTATAACCTCAAGGATAGATTATTGCAATGCATTATTGTCAGGATGCTCCAGCAGGAACCTGAATAAACTTCAGTTAGTTCAGAACACTGCAGCTAGAGTACTAAATAAAACAAGAAAATTTGATCACATCAGTCCAGTTTTATCAGCACTACACTGGCTTACTGTTAAATTCCGTATCGACTATAAAATTCTTTTATTGACCTGCAAGTACCTGCAAGATCTTATTTCCTATTATGAACCGCCACGTTCACTCAGATCACAGGATGCTGGTTTTCTAATAGTTCCAAAAATTCAGACTACTACAATGGGGGAAGAGCTTTTTTCTACAAAGCCCCCAAATTGTGGAATAATCTTCCAGTTAATGTTCGGGACTTTGACACAGTCTCAAGCTTTAAGTCCAGACTTAAAACATACTTGTTCAGTTTAGCTTTTGGTGACTGAGCTATGCCTCTCATCCACTGTATTACTCCAAACCTGAACTAACCTTGTTTATCTTTCTCTTTCTTTCTGAGGTAATAACCACCCACCTGTCCTGCCGAATACTGTTGGAGGACTGACCACCAGTACCCCCTTGTTACCTTGTAACCTCTTCATCTATGTCATCTGCTGCACCTCGATTGCATTACTGTATCATCCAGATGTAGCACGTGTGCAGCTTGTCTCCTTTTAGTTTATTCTGTTTATAATCAGATCTGTCAGAGTCACCAGCTGCACTCTAAACACTCCATATCCTCTATACCAACCCAAACCAGAACTAACTCTGTTTTTCTCTCTCTCTCTGAGGTAATAACCGCCCACCTGTCCCGTCGAATGCTGTTGGAGGTCCGACTGCCAGGGCCTCCTCGTCACCTGGCACCAACAGCTCTCCTCTCTCTGCTACACCTCGGCTCCTCTGTACTAACCCAAACCAGAACTAACTTTGTTTTTCGTTTCTCTCTCTCTCTCTCTCTCTCTCTCTCTCTCTCTCTCTCTCTGAGGTAATAACCACCCACCTGTTCCGCCGAATACTGTAAAAGACTGACAATATGACAATAAAACTCTTGAATCTTGAATTTCCCCAAGCTGGATCTCTGCAGTGCATACAACTTGGTGAGAATAAGAGATGGAGATGAATGGAAAACTCCTTTCTCCACTAATTCGGGTCACTATGAATACTTGTTGATGAGTTATGGGCTGGTCAATGCCCCATCTGTCTTCCAGTCTTTTATTAATGAGATTCTAAAAGACATGCTGGGTAAATTTGTAATTGCCTATATAGATGATATTCTTACCTATTCTGCCTCTCTCCCCGAACATGTTCTACAGGTAAGACAGGTCCTGCATAGACTCCTTAGAAATAAGTTGTATGTCAAAGCTGAGAAATGCCAGTTTCACCAGACTCACATTTCATTTCTGGGTTACCTGATCAGTCATGAGGGGGTTCACATGGATGAGAAGAAGGTGGCTGCTGTGAACGGATGGAAACGACCTGACAAGAAAGACTTGCAAGCTTTCCAAGCAGGAAAGACTTGCAACTTTTCCTGGGTTTCGCCAACTTCTACAGAAGGTTTATCCGGAACTTCAGCTCAGTGGCAGCTCCACTCACTTCTCTGCTCAGAGGAGGACACAAGAAATTGAGGTGGAATTCAGCGGCTGAGAAAGCATTTGTAAACTTGAAGTCCTTGTTCACAACTGCACCCATGTTGAAGCATCCTGATCCATCTCTGCCATTCATAGTGGAGGTTGATGCTTCCGACTCTGGTGTAGGGGCGGTTCTGTCTCAACATCAAGGTAACCCTGCTAAACTTTTCCCTTGTGCTTTTCTTTCAAAAAAATTGTCCCCTACAGAGCATAACTATGATGTTGGCAACCGTGAGTTACTGGCAATCAAATGTGTTCTGGAGGAGTGGCGTCACTGGCTGGAGGGAGCGCACCACCCATTTACCGTTCTCACGGATCACCGCAATTTGGAATATATACGCACAGCTAAATGACTAAACTCCAGACAAGCAAGGTGGGCTCTGTTTTTTTCTCGTTTTCACTTCACAATCACTTACCATCCAGGTTACAAGCATGGAAAGGCAGATGCCTTGTCGAGACTCTTTGAAAAGGAAAGGAACCTATCTGAACCACCGACCATCATCAGCCCATCCTGCATCCTCGCACCCATCCAGTGGGACGTGGAGGAAGAAATAAGACGGGCCTCCTTAACTGAAACTCCTCCTGTTAACTGTCCAGTTAACCATGTTTTTGTTAACCATGTTTTTTATGTTTTGGTTGATAAGATGGGCTCACACCTCATTGGCCACTGGACATCCAGGTACCGCACTTTTCACCTGTTGGGAGAGCGCTATTGGTGGCCGGGAATGGAGCCGGACATACATGCCTATGTTCAGTCCTGTTCCCTGTGTGCCAGAACCAAGTCTCCCCGATCGCTGCCAGCAGGTAAACTGGAACCTCTGCCTATTCCACAAAGACCCTGGTCCCACCTCTCCATAGACTTTCTCTCAAACCTACCTCCATCACAAACTTTCACGACCATTATAGTTATTATAGATCGGTTCTCCAAAGCCTGTAAACTGGTGCCATTCCCCACAATACCCACTGCTTTTCAGACCGCAGAAGCCATATTCAATCATGTATTTAGGAATTTTGGAATTCCGGAAGACATAATGTCTGATCACATCCTCAGTTTAACTGCGAGATATTGATACTCTGGTACCTATTGAGCGTTCTTCACTGCATTTACTGTTTTCTGGTTTTGACCCTTGCCCGTTTTTGACTTTGATTCTGCCTAGTGTTTTTCCCTTCTGGTTTTTGATCTCTGCCTGGCTTTTGACTACGAATTTGGATTGTGAGTTTATTCTCCATTAAATCTGCCTGCATTTGCATCCAGCTTCCTTGGTAAGCCTGACAAGTGGTGGAGATGGGAAAAGTTGGATCAAATCCTTATTGGTAAAATAGAAACAATATAATAATAATAATAATAATAATAATAATAATAATAATAATAATAATAATAATATAAACCAAAGAACATAAGTTTAAAACAATTATGAATTTGAGAATGGAGACATAAATCATTGTACAAAAAAAATAATACTACTTATCTTCTTCTCATGCCACTTTTAATAACTAATGCCACCTCATAATTGTTCAACCCCCCTAATAGAGTCCCTCATAAGAGCACACATTTGCAAATCAGGTGTTGTCTCAAGCACACCTGATGCAACTAATCAATTGCTTATTTAGTTGCATCAGATGTGCTTGAGATACACATCAAATACATCGACTGGCTAGGGGACTGTTAATTGTGATGTTTAATTGTATGTTAAAAATATGGCAATAGAGTTGTCTAAAAGGTAGAAAGAAGAGATCAATGCCTTACACAAGCAAGCAAAGGGTACAAAAAGTTGTTAAGTTCAGAGTTTAGAGTTTAGAGTGCTTGCATGTGGCAGTTAGAAGAAGTTATCACCAGTTGTTGCCAAATTCCCCTAGAGGCAGTTGGTCAAAAATCCTGGAAGATTCTGGAGTGACTGAGTAATTTTAAGGTTGGATGCAGCATGCAAACTCAAGAGTATTTGTGAACTGGAGGCCATTACCCATGAGGCATGGAATAAGATGCCTCTGAAACAGTGCCAGAAGCTGGTGTCTGATTATACATCATGTTTGCAGCAGATCACAGAGCTAAAGGATACTCTACTGAGTACCAATCACCAATCATTCTGAGGCTGCATTAGTCATTAAAAGTGGCATTTTATGTTGAATATGGAGACATTACTTGTTTTATTAGTTGTATTGAGCTATTTTAATTGTTTTTGTTTGATTGGTTAATTGCAAATAGCTGAAGGTTTGAAAAATTTGCAATGGGGATGAACAATATATATCAACTGTATACAGAAATACTATTATATAGGAATAACATTCTCCTGTGTTCCTGTGCTCCTGGTGGTTAACAGCCCAGGTCAATTCCACCTGCCTAGCCCATCTTGAACATATTAGAGTCTGTAGTGTAGAACTAATCTTTCATATAGCTTTGCAGAAATGGATCCTGACGCTGTTCATCTGATAGGTGTGAGTCACTTTCTGATTTAGGCAAGCATGAACACAGTTAAAAGGCAAACAAACAGCGCAAATATGGTGTTGTGCTAAATCAACAAGAAAAAAAAGTTGTGGAGCTGTAGAATTATTTCATCTAGAATAATTGCACCCCGTCTGCCTAATCAACAATGTTATCTTAACAAAAGATGAGCTAAGATGCTTAGCTCTTGCATCAACAAGCCGACCGCTTCACCTCATTCCCCCAGATTTCCTCTCTTTTGTAGTTTTACCCACCTGTAGGCATTGTTGACTCGACCACTCACCCTTATTCACCCTTGTTGATTTAGCACAACACCATATTTGCGCTGTTTGTTTGCCTTTTAACTGTGTTCATGCTTGCCTAAATCAGAAAGTGACTCACACCTATCAGATGAACAGCGTCAGGATCCATTTCTGCAAAGCTATATGAAAGATTAGTTCTACACTACAGACTCTAATATGTTCAAGATGGGCTAGGCAGGTGGAATTGACCTGTAGAACGAACAGACTGAGGAACAGCTTCATTCCGGAAGCTGTAAGACTTTTAAACGCCACTTAGTGGAACCACTGCACTGACACTTTAACGACACCAGTCACTTTAATACACTCTGCTGCTACCTTCTCCATTCCTGTTTATTTTATTTTCATATATTTTATATATTTATGTTTATTTTATTTATTTAAGCACTGCTGTCTGGGTAAAACTGGGTCCTTGGGTACCACAATTTCGTTCCACCCCATGTACTACATGTGATGCGAATGACAATAAAGTCTCCTTGAATCCTTGAATCCTTGAATCCTTACTATCCTCTAGAGCTAACCACACACACATAAGCTCATAAACAACTCTTCTGAATCGAGAGAAAAAGAGAGAACGAAAAAGATCTGAGCGGTCTCAAAGGGCCCCACATATTTAAAAAAGTAAAAAGTAGAAATATTAAAAAATATTACAAGAAGGCATGGTAACATTTGCACATTATTATAATGTAATTCTACTGCTATTTGGGCATCACAGGGTTGTAACTTTAATTTTACTGTAACTAGATGGCAAAGATTTGCTGTCAAAAGTTTTTAACGGTATGGATTTGTCTTCTGATATTTTAAATGTAATGTCCATTAAACACATTGCACAACACAAAGTTATGAGTGAAATATCTATTCATAATGTAGCTTTTAGAGGTGTCAGATGTCTGGTTCCTATTGTCACTCTTCATTTGAACATCACCTCCAGCTAAGTGAAACCTTTTCACTAAAGCCTAGAAAAGCATTCTCTTCTTTAGGCTCACACCTCAGTGAGAGTGCCATCTTGATATGGGAAAAAGCAGAAAATCAGATAAAAAAGAGGCAAGCAGACAGAGAGAGAGAGAGAGAGAGAGAGAGAGAGAGAGAAAGAGGGAGAGAGACAGACAGTGAGAATCTTCTCTTACCTCAGCTCTCTAAGCTGTGGAAAAATTCTGTAATGTGCAGAATGTCTTATTCACGACCGCAAAAACACAGAAAACCAATGCAAATAAAAGCTTACACTTATGGATGGTGTATAATGATAATTAGATCTGCTATGCGCTTGTCACATTTCATGAGAAATATGACCTGCAGTTGAGCATTCAAACAAGAACTTTCCTCTCCCCCTCCTTTACCCAAGCTCAAAAGTCTGAAAAAATCTAATGTTCACAGGGCCTTGTGTGTAACCCCTTCGCCTCCTTTCTTTTCTTGGCTTTCATTTCATCCACTGACTACACCATGTTATTGTATATATTGTTTATCCAGCTGTATTTAATTAAACTAAATGTTTCTTACTTCTTAAGTGTGGGTACAAAAGTGTCCAAAAATGCCTGCCTCTGAGTGCTTCCAATTACACATTATCTCCTCTCTTCAGATTTTAGAATAAAAATAATAGCTGATGAACACTGTGGTTTCACATCCTGCCCTGTTTTCCAGTTTGTCTGTCTTTGTTTACATTTCCTTGTCTGTCCCATGCGCTTGTGTTTACGTTTTTCGCCATGTGGTTATGTTTTTTTTGGTCATGTGCCTTGTCTCTGTCCCTCTGTTTCCCATCTGTGAACCCGCCTATTGTTCTCAGGTGTTTCTTGTTCCTTCTTGTTATCTGTGTATATATTGCCTCTGTTTGCTCCCTGTTATGTGGTTTGTTTCTGTGGTTTCCATTAACGTTATTTGTGGTTTTTGGTTCTGGTTGTCCCCCATTTTCTGTTTTGTTTATGTACTTAGTGTTTAGTTTTTGTTTTGTTCCAATTAAAAGTATTTTGTTAAATCTTGCGTTTGTGCCCGCCCTTCAGTCCATCCTGTCTTCACCTTGCCTGCCCCTATGTGACATGTTGGTAATTACTTAAAATCCTTGTCTACTCCTGGAACTTACAGGGAGAACATGCATATGTGCCGTTAGGTCAAGCAGCTGAACTGTAAACACATGTTCAACATTCTCTATGCCTAAGGGAACATAAAATTCAGGAAAGCTTGTCTGCAATCTTCTACCACATCCATATTATGAACATCAGGATATAAGAAAGATAAACAGATCATAGCTGCACAGACCTTTTCTTCTTTTCTACAATGTCTAGTATGAATTCACTTGACCTTAATTCATACAACTGTTTCCAGATCAGGAAAGGTGGGAAAGCACTAATAAATGCTTTCATCTTCGCATCTCTCAGGATGCCACAGCAAATATGGATGAAATAAATTACCTCTATGAGGCTTCTGTGATGTAGTCATAATTACCTCATAATACAGACTACCGACTATTAATTTATGTATGTGCTCCCTGAAGCAATGTATATTACTATTATCCCAAACCCAACTCTAATTATTGTGGTAAGGTGTATATATGTTTACTCGCTTTAACCTAAATATCTAAAATGCTATGAAATCACTTAAAATGAACACTTCTTGCTCACCCAACACTTATCAGACTTGACTGTTTGTTATTTTATCAGAATAATGTGGGAAGTATGCAAATATCAATTAATACTGATACTAATCAATCACCATTGCTCATCACTCTCATGTAAAACAGCTAATGTTACCTCTATGACCTCAAAGTATTACACTAACATTACTATGTGCTTACATACCACACTTTTCCCGCTCAATCTGTCCCTCAGTTTCCCTGTCAAAAGCCTGCATCTCTGGCCTCTCACTTACAAAATATAATTTCAGAGGTCTTAGGAGGCTGTTTGTTTGTTTGTTTGTGAGCTACAACAGCAGCAAAGTGCGAAGAAAAAGTGATAAAACTATTAAATCGTTATTATAAGTGAGATAAATCAACGTTTTAATCTCACCTGTCGGCTCCTTTTCATCCACCATGTTTGTTATAGTTTGAGAGGTTGTTCGTAGTGAGCGGTCAATCATAAGACCCATGTCCCCCAAACTGTCAAAATAACTCCCTGTAAAAACCAGAGCACTGAATGTTCTCTCGAGCGCAGAGAGCAGGTGATGGTATTACACTTTGCACGCAAGTGAAAATATCAAATCGTGAGAAAAAAAAAACAAAAAAGAATGTAAAAAAGACAGATTGAGTGAATGTTTATGAATAGGTGCAGGTTTACATTTTTTTTACCTTGTGTTTTTGTGCGCTTTAGTTTTGACACTGATGTGATGCAAAATGTCTTCACCTACAACCTGCTGTTGCTGGAGCATTGCTGTCTCAGAGGACGTGGAGGCTACAGCAGGGAATATGTCTGTAAACGCAGTACATTTTGCAGCAGCTACAGTGACACTTTTCAATCTCTTTGTATGCAACTTCTCTGCTTTCTTTCGCTTTGGTTTCTTCGTGTTGCCACTCCTTTAACAAACACACTCAACACTGTGAAACTAGCGCAAGTTACAGGGGACCGCTCAGGGAAGGGGTGGGACAGCTTTCGTACTATGATGTACTGAGCCACTGAGATTCAATCACTCCTTCAAGACACATACTGCACAGCGGAAGTAAATAAATGGTTTAATATTTCTGGCCAAACCCAGTAATGGGATGAAATAAAGACTAGACAGGGAAAGGCTAATTCAGAGGGTTTATTTCACAATAAGCAAGTGACAGACCGAGCGACAGAGAGCGCGACAGAGAGTGCGTCAGACAGTGGGCGACAGAGAGACAGAGAGCGCATCAGACAGTGAACGACAGAGAGACAAAGAGCGCTTCAGACAGCGAGCAACGCTTTGTTTTACTTTGGGTTTTTTTTGTTTTTTGTTTTTTTTTGTACTTTGAGTCATCATGCCTCCGCTCAGCTCGCATATGGGGTGCAACGGCTGTCTGCGACTAAGCCAAATGATTTTAGAGCTCAAAGGTAGAATCTCGGCCCTTTATCAAATCAAAGAACACGAAGATCTTTTTTTGTGTGATCAAGAATTTTTTATTTCACAAGATTTAAACAAGGGAATGGGGAGCAACAGACAGCCATAAAACATATAAGACATTGACAGAAATGACAAAAGTGTTTGTAGGTACAATCATCTTCACTGACAAAAATAGGAGGAAATGTCCATATTCAATGCACATCTTGCAGAAATTCCAAAATAGATAACACAAAAATCTGCCATGCTTCAACAGTCAGGGGTTTAGCATGGTGAAGTCGAGCAGCGGTACATTCAAGCTTTGCTATATTAAGTATATTCACAACCCAAAGTGATTCTATGTTTAGGCCAGGTGTTATCCAGTTTTGTAGGATAGTCTTTTTAGCAGCAGTAAATCCAGAAAACAGAAGCTTGCTTTGTGTCATCTTTAGCTCCAAGTTGGAGCTATCATTCAGGAGACACAAGCATGGATCCCAGTTCTATTGAATTTTCAGTATATCAGACAACACAGTGTTCACATATTTCCAAAATGTAACAATCAAGGGACATTCCCAGAACATATGCAAAAATGTACCGGAAGCAGAAATAGTACATATATGACCATCATAAGTAGTTAGAATTTTCATTTTAAATCTTCTATAAGATGTAGGGTAAGCTCTATGAATAACCTTAAAATGAATGAGTTGATGCGCTACATTTTTTGATGTTCTGCTAAGATTGGACCAGATGGTATTCCATTCTGGGTTATAACCCAAGGTTGCAAGTTCCCTATTCCATAATGCAGTAACAGAAAGAGGTTTTGTGGAAGTCTCAATCAAGCTGTGATAAATCCTTGCTACACATCCTCTCGAAGGTATATGAGGTTGTATCCAGTTCACCATTGGATGGGAAGCAATACGAGAGTTCCACGGAACCCCATAGGCTTTGAGCGCTAATCTTAATTGCAGATACACAAAATAAGTAGAGGCTGGTAAAGAGAACATAATCTTTAATGTCTGAAAGGAGCGAAAACCTTTATCATCATAGAGATCATCAAAAACGTTAATACCTTTATAAGACCAAGTGGGTTCAGTGAAAGGTTGTGCACCTCTTAAAAGATTGTAATTATGCCATAACGGAGTAGAAGAACAAAATTTAAAAGGGCCTCCCATGAGTCTTTCTACATTTGACCAGACTTTGAGAGAGTGTGCAACAATAGATCCAAATTTCAGATCAAAATTTTTAGAACCAATACCTGTAAATAATAGATCTTGTAAACGATGTGGCCTCACAAGGATAGATTCGATAGCCCTCCATGGGGTTTTGGATTCTGTATCAATCCAGGATCGCAAAGCTCTTAACTGAAAGGACATAAAGTGCAATTTAAAATTTTGTACAGCTAAACCACCCAAGTATTTAGGCAATTGTAACATTGTTAGCTTGATTCTCTGCTGTTTATTGTTCCATAAAAATTTGGACACCATAGAATCAATTTCAGCAAAATATTTCAGGGGAGGAGGCATAAAGTAGCATAAAGAACAGGAAGTTCAACCGTGGTAATACATTCATCTTGATTGTTGCAATTCTCCCTTGCAAAGAAACTTTAAGGCCATTCCACCTTTCAAAGTCACGTTTAATCTTACTTAATGTACTTACAAAATTTTCTCTAGCTGATTTGTAAATGTCAGGATAGATATCAATGCCAAGGTAAGTAAATGATTTTTTAACTGGAATTACAGAAGGTATAGGAATGTTACTGCATAATTTATTTAATGCCATTAAAACTGATTTAGACCAATTGATCTTATATCCTGACATACTATTGAAAACATCAAATTCTTTCATTACAAGTGGGAGTGAGACGTCTAAATTCACCAAAAACAAGAGGATGTCATCAGCATAAAGTGAAATAAAATTGTTATGACTTTGAATGTTGATGGGATGTATTGAGGACTGTCGAATGGCTTGTGCTGAAGGTTCTGGAGATAGACAAAATAAATAGGGGGAGATTGGGCACCCTTGTCTAGTCCCACGCCCTAGTTGAAATGAAGAGGATATTATATTGTTAGTTAATACAGATGCCGCAGGCAAGTGATACAATGTTTGCAACATTGAGATGAACACCGTACCAAAACCAAAGCGTTCAAGGATAGCCCACATATAACTCCACTCGAGCCTATCAAAGGCTTTCTCCGCATCCAAAGAAAATACTGCACAGGGACTAGAAAGTGTAGGTGCAGCAGCCAGAATATGAAATAATCTCCGAATATTATCTGAAGCAAGACGTCCTTTCATGAACCCAGTTTGGTCTTCACTAATTAAGGCGAACCTTGGCAAATAATTTGACATCGCTACAAATAAGAGAGATGGGCCTGTAACTTGAACATTGTAGTGGGTCCTTACCTCTTTTTAACAAGAGGGATATTAGTGCAGTTCTCTGATCCCTGTGAAAGCTCCCAGACTCAACAGCGAAATTAAAGGAATCCAGTATAAGGTTCCAACCAAATCCCAAAGCTCGAGATATAACTCTGGTGGCAAGCCATCTAGGCCTGGTGATTTTCCCTTCTGGGGGCCTTTTATAGCTTTATGTAGTTCTTCTAATTCTAAGGGGGCATCAAGAAGATCCCTATCCAAATGTGAAATAACTGGAAGCTGTAAATCATCAAGGAATTTTTTACATTGAACTGCATCAAAAGCTATCTCAGACTTATATAAGTGCATAAAATGCTTTGAACACCCTATTAATACCTGGAGAATCAGTGACTAGTTGATTGTCCGGATTTGTAACCCCATTAATGTAAGCCTTGGTTTCACATTCTTTTAATCTGAGAGCTAGTAAATGACTAGGTCGCTCTGCATCGAGATAGTATTTATGTCTTGTTCTATGCAAGATGAATTCAGCTTTAGCAATTGATAGAAGTTTATGCTCTTCCTTCAAAGACCTTAGACGGACCATTCGATCCTCAGAGAAACACTGTTTTTGCATTAACATTTACTGATCCGTGGCATGTCCGCTGCAACTCACAGTAGTCAAGATTAACCCCCACAACCCACCAAAAAAGAAACTGAAATATCAGTAACTGGTCTTGCTTCCATTTTTAACCAACATGCATTCAAATAGCACAAATGTGCTTTTACAATTCGCCCTTCCCAAGGTAGTACAAAATGTTAGTTACTTAACTTTCATCCATATCTCCTACACAACTATCAGCAACTGCTTGCGGTTCCGTTGCACTTAACTCCTTTTCCCTATTGCTGCAGTTTCCCGTCGAGGTAGTGACTGAACAAAGTCCTCCGCTTTTTGAGGACTGTCAAACATCATCATTTTTCCACTGTGCTGTAGCTTGATCGTTGCAGGATAGAGGAGAAAAGGTTGTAGACCCATAGCGACCATTTTCTTTATGACTGGATTAAAGCTCTTTCTTTTTGCCGTTGTTGCTGGACTGAAATCAGGGAAAAACAGCAGCGTGTTTTGCGCGTGCTTCACTGGATATGCCTTTCGAGTTCCATTGAGAATGGCCAATCTATCTTGCCATTTTAGGACTTTGAAAATTAGGGTACGTGGCCGTCATTCTCTCTACCGTTGTACACGTGTGCAGGGTCAATCTCAAAGTCCCGTCCTTTCAACGTTGGAATCCAGTTAGGAATGTTAGCGCGAAGATAGCCCGCTGCATCTGACCCCTCCACAGCTTCTGGTAGACCAACCAGCCTTATGTTGTTCCTTCGGCTTCTGTCCCTTAAATCTGTCATCTTGTCAGTGAGTTTATCCATATACCTTTGCTCTGCAATCGCACGCCTATCTTCCCTTGCTGTGGCCTGAATGGAGTCTACTCTGTCACGGGTTTGTTTAGCTCCTTTAGCCTGTAGCTCGAGTTCAGAACTCAAGGTTTGGATAGCATCATTAGTTTTCTGCAAACTCACATGAATGTCGCGTAAACCAGGGGTTAAAACCGAGTCTACAGCCTCTCTAACTGCTGTAGTGACAGCCTAGCTTGTTGCTCTTTAAGAGCTAACCTAATGCCGACAGCAATGGCAGCGTCTAGCTCTTCTTTGGAGATCTTTGATTTTTTTCTTCAAAGGTGAGTGCTTACCTTCTTTTCTCCGAGCATCCATGTGGTGTTTAGTGTTAACAAGGCAGTGAGTAAAGCAAGTCCAGTATTTGCCAGGATGGATGAAGAAAAATCGTGGGTTTGTGAGCAGAGCTCAAAACATTGCGTGCATTACAGCCGAGAGGTCACGTGATCTCCAGAACACGAGGATCTTATTGACTCTATGCTGGCGCCAACGCAAGCGATTATCTCCGGGCTGGATGGCAGTATTCCTAGTGTGGCTGCTGCAACAGGCGAGATTGAGGATCCTTGGCCTGTGCTGGGGGCTAAACCCAAAGCGCGGGAGGTCTGCTGCTCGACACCGGTCTGCTGCTGGTAAGGGTTTGCGTGGTGGTAGGCATTCTGCTCACCACCCAGCATCACAAAAGATCCAGCTGAGTAACAGATTCTCAGTGCTGGAAGAGCTGGAAGATACCACCACTCCTTCAACTCTTGTTCACTTGGCGGTCACACAGCTGCTAGAGCTACAGAAACGAGAGAGCTCTCCGGTGGTTCACTTTACCCCGGATTCCTCCTGGAACCCCACTAAGCAGCAGACCCATCACTCCACCTCACGACACCAACTGGACACGATGGGCAGCAGAAACACTGCTTCCCTCTGCAGGCCTCCCCCAGAGCACAATCGCTTGTCCCCAGTTGCCAACCTCTGATCTCTGCTGGGCAACAGGAGCACCGCTCTCCTCCACGGAGAACTGCCGTACAGCTCAACCGTCATCCCGAGCCTCGGATCTGTGGACCACTTGTTTTCCAGAAACATACTGGATCACTGGCACACTACCCTCAGCCAAATACTTTGATAGTAGGTGACTCTATTATTAGGAACATTAAGCATCATACAGCTGTTGTTTACTCAATCTCTGGTGCAAAAGTCTCAGACCTTCTAAAGAAACATTCTTCTGTACAGAAGATAGTCATACACGTTGGATGCAATAATATTAAAGCTCAGAGCACAGAACTGCTGAAAAAAGACTTCACGGCCCTGCTGTCTTCTCTAAAAGACTGTGGAAAGTCAGTTTTTATCTCTGGTTCAATACCATCCCTGGGCAGAGGTGCAGGTAATTTTAGTTGTATTTTAAATCTTCACAACTGGCTTCAAAAAACCTGCCTTAATACGGAATTGACATTTATTGAAAATTTTAATCTTTTCTGGAATCGGCCATCATTCTATAGATTTGATGGACAGCATCCAAGTAGGCTCGGGTCACAGATTTTAGGTCATAATATGTTTTACTCTGTTCTTAACCTTAGATGCCTATGCAACACTAATGATTATTCCTCTGATATACCAGTTGTTACTGGTTTTAGACCTAGGACCTGTTTGTTAAGTAAGAGTACAAGATAAGATAACAAAGAAGTAAATTTTAATGGTTTCATAAATAAAAACAATCTAATTAATATTGTTCCCCTACCAATGCCTTCGTATTCCCAACCTAAACCTTCTATAGATTATTTTAAGGATTCTGTTAGCTTTAAAGTAAGGAAAGGCCTTGGGATAATTCATTTGAATATTCGAAGTTTATTGCAACAAAATAAAATGGATCAATTGAAAGTTCTGGTTGAACAGTACGATCCACATAATTTAATCCTAACAGAAACTTGGCTTAGACACAACATTAAGGATACTGATGTAGCTTTAAATAACTTTACTCTTTATAGAACTGACATAAAATCTAGAGGAGGTGGTGTAGCTATTTTTACAAGATTCAATCTTATAAATTGCGGTCTCAAAAGAAAAATGCTATGAATTGCTGTCCTTGGAAAGATCTTTGAGGGAAAATTACTCTTTTATATTGGTTGGGATTTACAGGCCTCCTTCTGCTCCAGTTTCAGCAATTGATGAAATAGCTGAGTTTTTATCACAGTATACTGATTTAGAAATGCTGGTCCTAGGGGATTTTAATCTTAACTGGCTCTGTGACAGAACGAACAAACTTGTTAAGTCCATGCCTTTCCATATTCTCCTTTTACTCAGTCCTGTTCTGTCCCTGCTCTAGTGGTTCATGTACTCTTCCTCACCATTTTAGCAGCTATTGCAGCGGTTTTACTCCTCATATTACAATATTAACATTTGCTAGCTTGGTAAATAAACTCACCTTTTTACAGTTAAAACATGGACCTTACATCAAAGTAAATAGTAGCAGGTAGAATTTTCATACTTACGTGGGCTGTATCTTAGTGTCCTGGTCTGGGAAAAGGCCCAGGCCATGTTTTTTTCTTTCTATAACTCTGAAACTTGTGATTAGACTGTCCATTTAAAACCAGTATTCTGTATTTTAATTAATCAGTAATTTTCTTTTATGATTATTGTCTCTAATAAATTCGCGTGCGCAGCTAAAGTTAAGATGCGTTACTTGCCCATTCTGTAAAAAAGAACAGAATGTAACATGGTGGCAGCGGTTCTTTAAACCAGAAGGAGATATATTTGAGTGAAAACGGAACGGGCTGAAGGCTAGCGTGTGACTAATGAAGGACATGGCTGCGGCAAAGATGGATAACGCGTTTGGGAAGGAATGTGGAAAGGAAAACCACTTTGCTAACAAATGCAGAACAAAACTAGGGAAAAGTAAGACTGTACATGCTGTCAGTGAGGCTGACTGCTATGAAGATATACTGTGTGTAACAACAGAGACGGTAAATGCAGTAAGTGACAAAAAACAACCCCAGATCACTAAACAGAGCCCTGAAGAGATGTCATTTTCCATTGCCAACAATCGATGACATCTTACCAGATTTAGCGAAGGCAAGAGTTTTCACGGTATGTGAAATCAAGAATGGTTTTTGGCATATTCAGTTAGATGAAGAATCGAGCTATTTGACCACATTTGCTACTCCATATGGCAGATACAGATGGCTAAAAATGCCAATGAGCATCAGCCCAGCCCCAGAAGTTTTTCAAAGAAAGCTCAATCAGGCATTAGACGGGTTGCCCGGCATTTATGTAATCGCAGACGACATACTCATAACGGGAGAGGGTGAAACAGTGGAGAGTGCGAAAAAAGACCATGACATCAAACTGAGACCTTTCCTGAACAGATGCAGGGAGAAGAACATCAAATTGAATGTGGACAAATTCCAACTGAGAAAGACACAAGTCCCATATATTGGACACCTGCTAACATCTGATGGCTTAAAGGTGGACAGTGAAAAGATTCATGCAATCAGGGAGATGCCACGACCAACAGACATCAAGGGAGTACAGAGACTCCTTGGTATGGTTAATTATTTGTCGAAATTCTGTAACCACCTCTCTGATGACTGTGAATTACTGAGACAGCTAACCCACAAAAATTCTATCTGGGAGTGGACAGAGATGCATGAGAAGGCCTTCCTAAAGCTAAAGGACAGCATCGCCAAAGCCCCAGTACTGAAATACTATGATCCAGAAGATCCGCTGACTCTTCAGTGTGATGCCTCAGAGACAGGTTTGGGGGCTGCCCTGCTACAGGAGGGGAGGCCTGTGGCTTTTGCAAGCAGAGCCCTGACTTAAACAGAAAGGGGCTACGCCCAGATCGAAAAGGAATGCTTAGCCATTGTTTTTGGCATGGAAAAGTTCCACCAATATACTTATGGCCAAAAAGTGTTTGTACATTTAGACCACAAGCCACTAGAAAACACTGTGAAAAAGCCTCTCCTAAACACACCTAAGCGGCTGCAAAGAATGCTGTTTAGACTGCAAAAATACATCACTATAGTGCAGTATGTGCCAGGTAAAAGACATGTTACTTGCAGATACCCTGAGTCGAGCATACATTCTGGAAACTGCACTGGACGGTTCAGTAGAAGCTGAAATAGAGAGCATTAACATGATTGAGTACCTGCCTATCACAGATGGGAGACTTAAAAACATAAAATGGAGAAGGACAGAAAATTGCAGTTACTGATGAAATTCATTCAACACGGATGGCCAAAGGACAAAACAGACAGAACACGTGAGGTTGGCAACCTGCAGAACCAAAGATGACATGGAGGAAAGCAACAGTGCTAAGGCCCTTAGATAAAATGTCCTATGAAGTGCACCTTGACACTGGAGGCATTCTGAGGAGGAACCGGCGGCACCTCAGACGGGACTACAACCAAGCCACTGACCTTGTAACCTCAGACACAAACAAAAACACAACGCCAGACTCAGCTCCGCACACAGACAGTTCTTCTGTTGCCACCACAAGGTTTGGCAGGCATGTCACTAGGCCTCGGTACTTGAGTGACTTTGTAACAAATTGACGGAAAATAAGACAAAAAGAGAGAAAAAAATGACGAATGTTATTGCTTTGTGTTACCAAATGTTGCAGGGAGACTTAAAAGATGTTATTTTGGACTGTTTGTTACATTTGTTGCTGTTGACGGGCACAGATAAATGTAAAATTTGAATTGCATTCTAGTGATGCTCAGGATATCTGTATAAGCTTCAGTTGTTCAGTTCCTAGCTAATAAGAAGTCGACACAGGAAATAATTTTGTGTTTTGAAATAGTTTGCTGATGTCACCAAAACTAACTGAGAGAAACTGTTAAGAGTGTGTTCCATTAATCCCCATGTGAGCAGTGTACTGAAAAGAAAAAAAAAGGGAAGTTGCAGTAGTATTATATAACTGTTTCAGCATGAACGGAATAGTGTGTTACACCAGTGAGATGAACCACATTAGCCAGCCTGTATTATGTTTGCTCTGATGTTACTTTTGAGTTCTAATAAATTCGCGTGCGCAGCTAAAGTTAAGATGCGTTACTCATCTATTCTGTAAGAAAGAACAGAATGTAACACCAAGGAGAACGGGTCTATGCTCACAAAAGGTGGGACCAGTAAAGCCGAAGTTTACTGTAGCAGAGTCAGACACAGATGAGCGGTGGGACACCATGGATTCAGAGGGGGAGTACACAACCCAAGGAGCTCACCCAAAAAACCAGGGTGGTCCTCCTGCTGATCCGCTTAAGCCATCTGGGATGTCTGAACTAACAACGCTCCTGGGCCGGTTTCTCTCCACCCAGCAAGATCGCGATGAGAGGAGTCCCGTGAGTTGAGAACCACCCTTGCTACAGCACGACCAGGTGAAATTAACCTTGAGCCAAGGGCTCCTGCTGCAGATGGGACATTAAGATCCTCAGTTACTTCGCTATTAACAGATGAGCAGAGTCCCAGAGTACTTCTACCCACACCAGCACCCAGACGCACTTGTCATTTGGTCCTCTGGGTTCTCAAGAGCCAGTTCCTCAGGTAGCACAGTCAGTGCTCAGCCGGAGGGCTAGGGAGGTGTACCGGACTGAGCCAAAAATGCCTTCTTTCCAAGCAGGCGAGGACATTGAAAATTACCTACTCCGCTTTGAACGCCTAGCAAGAACCTGGGGATGGCCAGATGAAGAATGGACTTGTCGACTGGTGCCACTGCTGACAGGCAAGGCCCTTGAGGCATATGCGGCCATGGACGAGGAGATGTCGCACTCATATCCAGACCTGAGGGAGGCACTGCTGGCTAAGTTTGACATATCCTCAGAGACCTACCGCCAGAGATTCAGGGGGAGGTTCGTACCAGCAGAGACCTATCATCGTTTGAAAGGCCTTTAGTGTCGCTGGGTGAAACCAGAGGAGCACAGTAAGTAGGAGATCGGGGAAATCATCATCCAGGAGCAGTTCCTACGGGTCCTTCCAACTGATGTCCGCACCTGGGTCCAAAAGCATGAGCCTGCAAATGGACTGGTTGCAGCACAACTGGCTCAACAGTACCTAAATGCTCGACGAGGATTGCCATGGTCTTCACAAGCACCACCTAGGGAACAAAGACTTGAAGGTCATCTCAGCTTTGTTCCAGAACACGCCCCACCTAAGGACTCTCAACATGGACAAAAGGCAAAAGGTACCTTAGTTTGCTTTTATTGTCAGCAGCAGGGACATAAGGCATCTATATGCCCTCTTAAGAAGCCTAAACTGTCAAGTTTCTGTTATGTGCCAAGAGAGAGGGACGTGTTCGTACAAGACAGAGGGGTATCAGTGACAAGTGATCTCAATGAATTTTCCCACACCAGTCCAGGTTATTCTAATGACATTTTGGTCACGGTTAACAGACAGCCTTTACATGCCATGTTGGACACTGGAAGTGCTATGACTTTGATAAAGGGGGATTTTTTGCCACTTTGAATGGTTAACCATTCAGAGCTGACCAAAATACACAGGGATGTACACAGGGATGTCAAATACTATCCCACAGCTGATGTTACTCTTAGGGTTTCTGACAATGTGTTTCCTTTGAGAGTGGGAGTGGTTAAAGATTTGCCTAAAAATATGGTTATAAGCAGGGACTTACCAGTCTTGCCTGAATTGTTGAGGAAAGCACAGTCTACTGTTAACTTGTCCTGTCCAGTCTTAACACGCTCCCAAGACAAGGCTGGTGTCGAGCCACTACCCTTAATTGCTCATAGTCTATTTGAGGGTGGAAAGAGCTAGAAAGAGCTTTAGGATCACCCACACACCAACCACAAACCACATTTCTTTCCACTGGTCAATGGCAGGTTCCCATAAACATAGCCACTCTTCAAAGATCCCTCCCTTACTCACTTGTATCAGCAGGTCAGGGAGGAGAGTAACAATGGGCCACTTAGCTGTAAAGAAGACAAAAACGTGCCGTACGTCTTCGTGAGGTCTTAAACAAGCCCTTGGACAAGCATGTGGGGTGTCGAGACCAGTCATTGCCACGTCGATTACTATTAAGAAAGGTTCACACCTGAAGCCTCAAATTCAGTCCGTGCAGATGGCTGAGAGACTCTTGGTCTGAGCCTACTGTGATATTTAGTAAAACCTATTTTTTCCTCTTTTTACTGTGTCCAGTTTCTGTAATCATGAAGGTTTTTGGTGTAATCTATTGTGACTAATACTGAAATGTTTAGGCCAAAGTAAAATTTGGTTATTTGTCTGTTAAAAATACCCTTTAAAAAACAAAAACAAACAAAAAAAAAACCCTCGGTCACACCTCGCTTGCAGGTGAGGGTAGATATGCGCCGCGAAGGTTGTGAGTTAAAATAAAAACAATGGCAAAACCACAATAGCACATTCAGTGCAAGGGTGTTTATTTAGTGAAGGTGAAAAAAAGTCCCAAAAATCTGAAAACAACAAACAAACAAACAAACATCTATTTACAAAGAAAGTTTGCAACTTCCAGAAAACAACAATTCTTCCCATCAGTGCACATTGGCTAAACTATCAACCAGTCTTCTTTTTTAACTGGAATGAGCCCTTAAATACCCTCCACAGGTCTACTTAAACCAGCACATACCACTCATTCTCCTCTGCAGGGGAGACAATAATCATAAAAGAAAATTACTGATTAATTAAAATACAGAATCCAGGAAATACTGGTTTTAAATGGACAGTCTAAAAGTTTCAGAATTATAGAAAGAAAAAAAAACAATTTGTAATAGAGTACAGTGAGGTAGTAAAGTTATTAGTGCAATGCTTTGTGCAAAAATGCTTCCCTTTTTTATCTGGGGTAAAAGGTTGGAGAGAGAGAGAGAGTGTGCATGTACCAGAAGATATCAGTTCAGACGTTGAGTTGTGTTGAGAAGTCTGATGGCTTGGGGGAAGAAGCTGTTGCAGAGTCTGGTCGTGCTGGACCGGATGCTGCGGTACCTTCCTGATGGCAGGAGGGAGAATAGTCTGTGTGAAGGGTGGGTGGGGTCATCCACAATGCTGGTTGCTTTGCGGATGCAGCGGGTGGTGTAAATGTCCAAGACGGATGGGAGAGGGACTCCGATGATTCTCTCAGCTGTCCTCACAATGCGTTGGAGGGACTTGCAGTCAGAGGCTGTGCAGGTCCCAAACCAGGCAGTGATGCAGCTGCTTAGGATGCTCTCTATGGTTCCCCTATATAGAAGAGGGTGAGGATGGGTGGAGGGAGACGGGCCTTCCTCAGCTTCCGGAAGAAGTAGATGTTAATCGGAGAGTGGACCGGTCTTGATTTCCTGAAGTCAACAACCATTTCCTTGGTCTTCTCTACATTCAAGGTACATTGAAGGTTGTTGACTGTACACCAGTCTGTCAGCTGCTGTACCTCCTCCCTGTATGCTGACTCGTCGCCTTTGCTGATGAGACCCAGCACAGTTGTATCATCGGTGAACTTTATAATGCTGTTAGAACTGTGTTTCGCAACACAGTCATGAGCCAGTAGGGTGAACAACAGAGGACTCAGTACACTGCCCTGGGGTGCCAGGATCCAGTTGCAAAGGGGGGTGTTGAGGCCCAGCAGGCTTAACTTCAGGCTTAACTTAACGGGGGATGATGGTGTTGAATGCTGAACTGAAGTCTATGAACAGCATTCTGACGTAGGTGTCCTTCTTCTCCAGGTGGGTAAGGGAGAGATGAAGGGTGGCGGTGATGGCATCGTCCGTGGAGCGGTTGGGACGATATGCAAATTGCAGGGGGTCCAATGAAGAGGGCAGTTGGGTCTTGATGTTCCTCATGACTAGCCTCTCGAAGCACTTCATGATGATGGGCGTAAGAGCTACGGGGCGGTAGTCATTGGGGCAGCCAATGGACCATGGACTTCTTTGGCACGGGGAGGATGGTGGTGGTCTTGAGGCACGTTGGGACAGTGGAGCTGCGCAGGGAGGCGTTGAAGATGTCCGTGAGAACATCTGTCAACTGGTATGCACACTCTCTGAGCACTCTGCCAGGGATGTTGTCTGGTCTTGCAGCTTTCCGTGGGTTGACTCTGCGCAGAGTTTTCCTCACGTCCACTGCAGTCAGGCACAACACCTGCTCGTCTGGCTTGGGTGTGATCTTGCTCACCAACGTGTTGTTCTGTTCCTGGATGCCCTGCCACATGCACCGCGTGTCACCCGTGTCCTTGAAGTGGTTGTGGATTCTCTGGGCGTGTGCGCGCTTTGCCTCTCGGATGGCTCGTGACAATTTGGCTCTTGTTTTCCTTAGGGCCGCCTTGTCACCCACTCTGAAGGCCGAGTCGCGGGTCCTCAGTAGCGCACGCACCTCAGGAGTCATCCACGGCTTCTGGTTTGGGCGTATGGTGATGGTCTTGGAGACAGTGACATCATCAATACACTTGCTGATGTAGCCAGTGACTGATGCTGTGTACTCCTCCAAGTTAACAGTCTCCTTCAGTTGCAGCCTCCCTGAACATGTCCCATGCAGTGCACTCAAAACTGTCCTGAAGGGCAGAGATGGCTCCTGCCGGCCAAGTTTTCACCTGCTTCTGAACTGGTCTGGAGCGTCTGATGAGGGGTGTGTAAGCTGGAGTCAGATACACAGACATGTGGTCCGAGAACGCGAGGTGGGGGCGGGGCTCCACCCGGTACGTGCTGGGGCTCCACCCGGTACGTGCTGGGTATGTTTGTGTAAACAAGGTCCAACGCGTTCGCTCCTCTCGTGGCAATGTCCACATGCTCATGGAATTTAGGGAGGACTGACTGGAGATTAGCGTGGTTGAAATCTCCGGCGACAATGAACAGTGCGTCTGGATGTCTGGTCTGCAGATCGCTGACACCCTCGTACAGTACCCACAGTGCCTCCTTAGCATTAGCGCTAGCGCTAGGCAGTATGTATACGGCAGCTAACAGCATGGCGGAGAATTCCCGTACTAAATAAAAAGGTCTGCACTTAACTATGATGAACTCCACCAGCGGAGAGCAGTGCTTGGCGACAGTCACAGCGTTGTTGCACCATTCTGTGTTGATGTAAACTCACACGCCTCCACCGTGGGTCTTCCCGGACAGAGCCGCGCTCCTATCCGCTCTGAACGAGGCTAGCCCGTCTAGCTGAATGGTGCTGTCTGGAATACTGTCGCTGAGCCACGATTCCACAAAGACTAGAGCACAGCAGTCTCTGAACTCTCGCTGGGTCGCTCGCTGGAGTCGAATGCAGTCCAGTTTATTATCGAGGGAGCAGACGTTTGCGAGGAATAGCGATGGTATAGCCGGGCGGCTAGGGCTAGCCTTTAGCCTCGCGTGAACCCCGGCTCTCACCGCGCTTCCGCTTTCGCTCGCACTGCTTGAGATGACACTTCCGCCGGGCTCCGCCATCAGGAAACGCCGCGGACTGCAGGCCTGGGTCTTGTAGCAGGCTGCGTGTTAACGTGCCGCCGACCGGAACCAAACTGTTTGCCTGTTTTTCTAATATTTATCATTTAAATCTTGTTTTACTCAGTTCTTTATTTAAGCTTTCTTGATTAAATATTGATTCTAATTATGTATTGAAAATAAAGGTTGATTAATTCTGTCTATTACAGGACTTAAACAGAAGATATATAGATAGAAGCTAAATCAGAAACCAGGTAATAGAACGAGAACAAAATATAACAACAAACTTAAGGAAGAACTGGAAGGAATATATACACACAAGGAACGAGGAACGGCTGAGAACAGGAGGAACCACTGGTCGGTAACAGGTGAAGGGTGGAGACACAGGAGCACATGACAAAACAAACACATTGCTAAGGATCATACAACAAAAGAGGACGTAGATAGGGAGAACAGGCAGGATGTGACAATATTAAAAGTCAGAACTGCCACTCTTGCCACCCAGTACACAAGACTTCTGTTTATTGATGGAGAGTCTGGTGCTTTTTAACAAAAAACATCGCCAAGAACTTTTCATGACAAAAACAAGACGATAAATAAAATCTACAGAAAGGATAAAAACTATGACGAAATTGATTGACACTTTAGTCAACGAATACAAACGAGACGAACATGTTTGGCAGGGACGACATCCAATCAGAACTAATTTAGTTTTGCCACCTCATGTTGGAACTAAGTTATCTAGACAGTATCAGTGTATACACTGCCCTGTACAGTTTAGCGCGTGTCCTGCTGTAAACGCTGTATTAACTCAGTAAGGTGGTGTTAATGATCAGATTAGTTGGATCAGGTACGTGGGAAGCAGGTGAAATGCTATATGTGCAGAGCCAAAGTCGGGAGACTAGCTAGCTAACTCCAACCATCTGCGTTTGATGATCATATCCCAAATCTCTCCTACACTAGAAAGTGCACGAAACAGTTTAGGTAGTTTTATTTACAATTTATTATTGCACGTAATGTGCAGTGTCTCTAGTAAACACTGACCTAGAGATGTGGCAGTACTTCATACTTCAAGGAAATCTGGAAAAAGAATTTGAGTGAGTTGGATTAACAGCAATATGTTGTAGAAGACCTTCGTGGACTGCTTTGAATTTCAAGAGGAGCTGGGATGACAAACAATTGACTCAGATCTGACATTAAATCAACGAATGGGTAATATTACAAGGATAGCGTTTCTTCATTTAAAAGTTAAGAAATGCATTATCTATGTTTGATGCTGAAAAGTTAGTGCATGCTTTTATAACCTCAAGGCTAGATTACTGTAATGCATTGTCAGGATGCTCCAGCAGGAACCTGAATAAACTTCAATTTGTTCAGAACGCTGCAGCTAGAAGACTAACTATAACCAGGAAATACGATCACATCAGTCCAGTTTTATAAGCGCTACACTGGCTTCCTGTTAAATTCCGTATCGACCATAAAATTCTTTTACTGATGTATATAGCCCTGCACCGGAGTACCTGCAAGATCTTATTCCTATTATGAACCGCCATGCTTACTTAGATCACAGGATGATGGTTTTGTAGTAGTTCCAAAAATTCAGAAGGCTGTTATAATTAGATCTGCCAGAGTCACCAGTCACACTCTAAAATTCTGAATATTCATATTCTCTACAGTCATACTCCAGAGCCGAACTAACTTTCTCTCTTTACTCTTCCTGAGGTATTGACTGTCCACCCGTCTGTTGAACACTGTTGGAGGACTGACCATCAGGGCCTCCTCCTCACCCGTCCCCAGCTGGCTCTCCTGCCCATTTGTGTCTAGTGCTACACCCTCATCTGCCATCCAGATGCACCAGCATTGAGATAGGATGAGACTGTTTCAGCTCAAGCCCACTTTAAAACTCATAGACTGCCTCTACCTGTGCAGCTTCTAAAGCTTTGCTATCTAGATTTTAAACAGAGGTTTGGAGTTAAGTTTATTAAAGTGTAAATACTGTTTGAACAGAGGAGGATGGGTCTCCCCTTGAGTCGGGTTCCTCCCAAGGTTTCTTCCTCCAGTCTGAGGGAGTTTTTCCTTGCCACTGTTGCCTCTAGCTTGCTCACTGGGGGGATATATGTTGCAACTGTCTGTTTTCAAAACTCTGTAAAGCTGCTTTGAGACATCGTTGTAAAAAGCGCTATATGAATAAACTTGACTTGTTTTGACTGGCAGGAGGCTGCAGACCAAGTCGTGAAAGGCCATCAAAAAGACTCTTACCATCAACAGTGGTCATGGGGCCCAAGAAAGGGAGTGTGTGTATGCTGTAAGGTCACAAAAAGACTGATATCCCATTTCTCATGCAAATGAATGCTTGGATCTAGTGGTCAGGTCCATCTGTTTTTCAGTCAAAACAAGCTGCTCAACAGAGGTTCAGCGGGGCTTTATTTTACGCCAAATTCATATAATTGTGTCATCAAGTAGCAGGACATCACATTAGATAAATTTATTAAAGAGCAACAACATCACAAGTTATTTGTGTGGCCATTTTAAACATATTTATGCTAATATTATAGGACTACTTCACACATATAGGCATAATTAACATAAACAGTAACACATATTCTGGTCTTTTTAGTGCTGGATGAGTGATTTCTGCCAGGCACATGCATGGGTGTTTTCTTCAGAGTTCAGCAGAGTCGTTTCCTTCCTCATTTTATTCTAAAAGCTTGTGACTTTCCTAAAAACTCCTAGAATATTATGTTTTTGCACATCAGTAACTATAATTATATTCTAAATGCTTAATATGCCAATGTTCAAAACCTGTGTAAACACAAATATTACCCTGGATGGCAGCACAGTTTGATTGTATCCATAATTGTATTTTATTTTGGTTGCATTGGTCATAATATTGGTTGCATTGCATTGGTTTCCAATATCCATCAAGCAAGTTAAAAAAAAAAGACTTAGCAATGCTATTTAGTTAATAAAGACATCCCTACTAAAACAATGAACTCCACAGTGTATAACAATATTTAGATATTTGTTACCTTTTAAGAGCTATAGAGACTCTTCTGAATGTATCTCGATGAACTGTACAGACAGGATGTAGACCCTGGATATCTAAAGGCTGCAGATTAAATATAAAACCAATCAACCAACCTACCTTTATTTTTACTTGGTAATACATTGAGGGTAACCCTCATTTACAATGCAACTAAGCATTTTCAACTTAAAGGGACTGCAAATACATTAAAATTAGAATCAATTTAATCAAGGCAGCTAAAATAAGGAACTTCATGAGTAAAACAATAAGAATTAAATGATAAAATATTAGAAAAACAGGCAAACAATATAAAAAATTAAGAAATAATTAAAAAAAAGGATAAGTGGACAAGCTAAAAATATAAAACAATGAACTAAAGAGATAATAATTAGACAATAGAATATACACACAATTAGGTAATAGAAGATTTAAAAATGTAAATAAAAAAAAGTAAATTAATACAAATAAATTAAATATAAATTGAAAATTATAAAGTAAATGATGAAAATAAAACAAAATGTAAAACCAAGATTAGATAGATAAAAGGACAGACAAAGGTTAAAGGCCAAAGTTAAAACAGGAATAAAATAAATAAAAAGGTGGAATGAAAAATAAATAAAATAAAAGACAAAAGAAAACCTCAATAAAAAAACGCTGTCTGAAGGTGGTTAGAAACTAAAAGTTTAAAAGGATTTAGTGACACCAGCAAGCTGAGTTTTAAAGTTTCTTTATTGGTGCACTGTAGCTAAAAGCAGATTTTCCTAGCTCAGTAAAAACTCTAGGAACCTGACAGGTAATCCAATTAGCCGAGTGAGTCTGATAATTACAGTTGTTTAAAGAAATTAAGGAAGAGATATAAGATGGCATATGGCCGGAGAGCGCGTTATAAGACAGAGTCTCTGTCTGCACTTAATAATTCAATTATTAAGGAGTTTTAAATGAGAGTTTTTCATCCAGCCAGATGCCAAGATACAAGATACTTTTCTTGGCATTTAAAACTAATGTATGATTTTATAAAGCGGTCTGCAAGGCATAAATGAGCATTGGAGCTTTTCAATTGCTGCATGAGCAGATTCAGCATAACAATATAAAATTGGATCATCTGCATAAAGGTACACTTTGCAGTCAATAGAAGTTAAATTAGATTTATGGTTACCCAGAATCACATATTGTTTTCTGTCTTAGAGGTAATTTTGGGCCCACTGCATTGAGTTATTGTCAAAAACTATTTTGTGCAGGTGTACTAGGAGAAGACTGGTCAAAAGTGTCAAAAGTTTTTGTTAGATCAATAGAAATGGCAGCACAGTGCTTCTTTCTGTCTAAGGCTGTGTATATGTAAAACCAGTGTAGTTGCAGAGATGGTACTGTGTCTTTCTCTGAAACCAGACTGGAAATTAGACAAGACAGAGTTTTCAATAAGAAATTATTTAAGTTGTCTATTTATGAAAGATTGTACAATGCTTGCTAGACATGATAGTTTTGAGATGGGTCTATAATTATTTATATCAGCCGCCTCTCCCCCTTATGCAGCAGAATAACATTAGCTGTTTTCCAAATGCTGGGAATTGTGGGAAAAGTACAAATACTTCTTTTCCTTACTTAAGCAGATTTTGGTTATTTATACTTTACTGAAGGGTTTTTTTTAGCTGACTTTTTACTTCTACTCCTTACATTTTCATGCAATTATTGGTACTTTCTACTTCTACTCATTCATGTACATTTACATTCCAGTAAAGATTATTAATAGCACGCCTTTGAAGTTTGACTTTTTGCACCATTACAATACTTATAGACAACTAGTGATCATATCTTCTGCTCCATGAAACACATGTTAATGCTCAGTAGTAAACAGATATGCTTCCTTAATATATTTACATTGTACTAAACTACATTCATTTTCAATGGGCGTATATACCGCTGAAACAGGAAGCCTAGCGCATCCCAAATTTAGCAACATTAACGTTTTAATATAACATTATAGTCATTATGGCTGTTAGAAGAATTATTTTTTGTGGAGAGGTGGGCTAGTGCACTATAGACCCCTGTGGTGCGATCTAAGCTTTTGTCCTTAATGGCATTTTTACATTACTATTACTTTTACTTTAAGTAGTTTTGAAGGCAGTACTTTTACACTTTTACTAGAGTAAAATGCTTGAGTTGATACTTCAACTATTACTTAAGTATTTTTAAACCTTAGTATCTATGCTCCTATCTGAGTAATGAATTTAAATACTTTTAACACCTTTGCCTAGGACCAGCATTTATGAATCAGTATACTATGATAAAAGCTCAGCTACTTCATCAATTAATGAAACTGGAGTTTTATTTAACATGCAAATACATTTCCATAAAATACTAGTTGTAATTGGACAACTGCTATGTTGGATCAATGGATTTTAGCATTTTTTTTTACAAACCTAGGCTAAAGTATTAACAGCCACACAGGCCATATATTTTCTGTCCTCTTGATATCACATTAAGTGTTAAAACTACTGATAGCAATTTTTTTATTTTAATTTGAGTTGCATCTTTTTTTTTAAATCTATCCCAGCAAACATCGGACATCCTCTGGGAATTCATCGACGTCCCATTTTGGGTACATATGTAACGTTCGTTGTAGGATGTTACCAGGCCTTTTTTGTTTCTGTTTCGCAACAGGTCCTATTCAAGTAATACGGGGACGTTCGGAAAAACCCATTCATGGGACGTTCAGTAACGTCCCCCTATAGTCCCCCAAATAACATTATTTTTGTTACATTTACGGGACGTTCGGTAATGTCCCCATATAGTCCCCCAAATTACGTTATTTTTGTTACCTTTACGGGACGTTCGGTAACATCCCCATACAGTCCCGCAAATAAACGTTATTTTTGTTACCTTTACGGGACGTTCTGAGAACGTTCACATATGGTCCCCTGGTGGTTACCCACATAGTTCCCGATCCATTGCGTGTCATGACTCTAAACTCTGATAAATCCGCTCATCACTCGCACTCATTCTGACGATGTCAGAACCGAGTCACATTTCATATGTAGTTTGAAGTTTTTATACGGGTCCGGTCCAGAGCTGCGGAGGAACACAGCACTGCAGTCCAGAGCCGCGGAGAACCCGGCATTATTCAAAATCAGCGCAAGGAGCCACCAACGGGCACTTCCAATGAACGCCGGTGGCAGAAGTCCGACTCAGCAAAGGTATGTTTTTTAAATGTTTTTTTTGTACTGGTTTGTTTTGTTTATGTTGGATAGTGCTGGCGATGTATTTGCGTTTTATGCTCCTACATCTCCTAGCTCTTTATAGGCAATCAGTTCTCAGCTAGCAATGCTAGTTAGCTAACGGTAGCTAGCTACCAAGCCAAACAAATGCTGATAAGGTCAACTCTGTTTGCTTCTCAAATGCACTGCTACGTCTTGAAAAACAACAACAACGTATTCCTACAACAAATCTAGAGTCATGTTTAATGTTGAGCAGAGATTTATCATCTGACCACACGCTAAAATATCGCCAACTTATTTTTTTAATTTTGCCGTTCCACCTTAAATAACGCTGCAGGTACTGTCTAGCCCTTCAGGTTACTGAGTCACTCAGGCACCATTTAAGGTGGAATATAAGAATTTAAAAAAGATTGAGCATTGAAGTGATGATTAGGATATTTTGATAGTATAAAGCTGCGCATTGGGAGAATGTAGTGATCATTGAACTGAGTCTGACATGAATTAACAGTAAATACACCAAGCGTTGGAAACACAGTTACTACGCTGTGCTAATGATATGCACCTTTTCACTAGGACCTCCTAGATGAACACCTGAAAGTCAGCCCTGTTGCTTCCATTCAAGGTGGGTTACATTTAAGTCAGTTCATTAAATTATTTTTTTTACAGCTTTGGATTAATCTAACGTGTTATGTTACATAAAACAGATTAATATGTTTATATTTTGTAGGTTATAACTACAGTCTAGTTCTGTAGACAAAAATATCTAATGGCATGCAAGTCTACTTTAGTGCTGCTCACTTTAACTGGTTCTGCTTCGCTAATGCAACTCTTTTGTAAAATGAAGTGAGTTATGAAGCAATTTATTTTATGGTATAAAGTTAAAGTGTGTTTGGTGCTCAGTCCCTCTCCAGTTGACCTGTGACATGTGCAGAGACTCTTTCATTGGACCATCTGATCAGCCCTGTTGCATCAATCAGACAGGGGGGTTACACTTAGTTCAGTAAATTATGTTTTATAGGTTTGGATTTATCTTATGCATGTTGGAATGTTGGATGATGTGTATTTCATAGGTTACACAGCATAATTTATCCAGCCAATATGTTGGGGCCACAAAATAATGAATACATGACGTGTATGTGTATTATGTACAGTACTGTGTACTGAATGGAAAACTATATTTAAACTGTCATACTTGAATAATGAGTGTACAATGTGTAGAACTGTACATACCATGAACCTCAAACACTGCTGTTCCACCTTTAAATACAAATGCTGCCTTTACAAATCCGGGATGGTAAAACAAGTTGATTCCCAAATCCTACTATGTTACCTGACCATCTCTACTTCACCCAAAATTATGTCCCCAAACAAGGGAAACCAGCTTGTTTCATTCTAAGGCCAGATCATACCATACCATGTAAATAATGTGTAGAACCACATCTGGGCATTTTTCAACCCAGTGGTCACACAATATCAGAGAACAGTTTTAAATACTGAATAAATGCATTCTATGGCACCTTGCAACTATTAGAATGGGGAGCACATTGGGAGCGCACATAAAAAAAAATGGGGGTGTTATTCTATATAATTCTACTTTTTAAAAATAGGTTTTTTTCTTTTCTTTTTTTAGTAATTTCTTCATTATTCTGTCCCATTTGCCTTGTTTCTTTTGGCTTAGTTTATAATGTGGAACAGTCAAGATTATCATTACAAAAACCTAAACACATTCCCTCAAAAGTTATATATGTATATATATACACACACACACACACACACACACACACACACACACACACACACACCTGTGTTATTTTAAAACAACCTTTTGCACCAGTGGCATAACTAGAGGGGAAGCCTGCCCCCACAAATTTATTTTTTTATTGGGCCGCTTCAGGTAACAGGATATTTTCTGGTCAGAAGTCTGACTTTAAGTAATTATAGGCATCTCAGAACATTATTTGCTATTTATAAGTTATTTATTGATGGGTGTTTGTGAAACTGTATATTTGCTAATATACATACCCTGTCATATACTTTTGTCTTATTTATTATTTATTTTATAACACCTGCTTGTCAGCTGTCCCAATAGAAATAAAATTACTTTAAATGAAGTTGTTTCATAATGATACATCATAAGTACAATCTGGACATAGGCCATAAAACTGAAAAAATCTTTATTGTTTTGACCTAAGAGCATATTTTATAAGCCATTCAGGCGGATATCTAGATAGCATCTAATCGTTCACTAACTGTCACAACTGTAGTTAGCAGGGACTGTGTATTTATGGCACTTAATTTATGCTGGTTTACAAATAAACTATCTTTTGTGTTTCCTTTTTAGGCTGCTCCCATAAGAAATGATGCTTCATGTCAAGTCTCAGTGTCCAAGAATGCTCTGATCATTGTAGGAAATGGCTGTTTGTTAATATTGTGTGGAATAAAAATGTTTAAGGCTGTTGCTTATGAATTATTTATTTTGTATATGCTTATGTTTAAATGTAATTAATTGAAATATAACATTCTTGTTTTAATCTATATGAAAAGTATATATGTGTTTATATATAAAGTGTAATAGGGATCTGTACGGACCCGGGCCAGAACTTCTGGATGATTTGTACCGGATCTGGGCTAAATCACTTTTGCTATGTGGGATACATGACATTATAATGAGATTTGAAATGAAGGTAAATGTACATTATATTGCAGCAGCCAGTGAGTGCTTTCTTTTTTGCTCTTCTGATGTTCTTTATCTGGTACCAGAGGATGAAGATTATAATGTCTGTGTACTCTGTGTGCTTTTAAATAAATACACTCAGTTCTAAGGTATTTAAGCTGGTTAAAAATTGTTGTTTTTGATGGCAAATAAAGAAGCACATAGTGAATTACAAATGGGTCAGATTTCTCAAGTACGTTTACCTAGTACTTTGGTTAAGAATTGTTTAAGAAAGCTCTCAAAAATGAACGAACATTCTTAAGAACGAGATAAAGTACTTAGCGCTACGAGCAGTTGTAATAGGTGGTCTGTGTTTTAGTTACTGGAAGAAAATGACACGGAAGAGGCGAAACAGGTTGTCCAGTTCAGCTAAGAAGTTAACAGTGCATGAGGAAATGAATATTAAAAAAGCGAGCACGCTTTGATGATTTAAGTTTTCATGCTGTGGAAGTGAAATGTGTGCCGAGCCCAGCGCCGGTAGTGCATTGTATTAGACGTTACGCATGCATTTCAAATCAGCGCATATCATCATACAAATGAACTACAAATACAGCTGTGGTGGTCCTACAAATGTCCCAAGAACGTCGAAAGAGACGTTTAAATGACTTTCCATGAACGTCCCCTCATAGTTCCCCGGAGGTTTCCTGGTAGTCATACAAATGTCCTATAAGAACGTCCCCTGTAACATTTTGGCGACCCTATGACAACACATCACCCCCAGCTGGCAGCCATCAGTGCTAATTGCGGCAGCTCGTTAGCACACCCCATATGGCCTAGCCATACACACTCCTCAGTGCGTGGCATTGTTTCTGACACAGATAATGTCTGGATCAGCACTTACCTGTCCATGGTCTCTAGGACGTAGCTTAACGAGTCTTTCTACAAGTCCAACCAGACTTGGCACCTTAACAGCGGGGTCCTCTCATACTCCCAGGAGCTCAAGAAGACCTACAGACTCTCTGACCTGGCCTGGCACTCACCTCTATCCAGCTGTAACACAACAGAATCACTCTCAGAATCATAGAAAAGACTAGTTTTGTGGTAATCTGAATTTAAGTTCTAAACTTAGAGTCAGAATCAGTCAGAGGATGACTGAGACACAAGAAGTTCCAGAACTGCTGTGGAGAACTGCTGTGGCCTTTAAAATGGAAAAGTAAATGCAGGATTTGGATTGTGTTTTTTGAGCTGGATTAGCATGAATCATTGTGCTGTTGTAACCCATTTGTTGCCACTTTAAGGCTATAACAGAGGTTTTTGGCTGGTTTTGGAGCTGGGTTAGTAGCTGAAGAGTAATCAGCTGTTTTACCTGAGCAGTGTCCTAATGTGTGATTCGTGTCACTACTTTAATACTTTGTTTATAATGTGAAGTTTAAGAGCAGAGAGCTAATATAATGGTAGTAAATGGACACAACAATCGATAATTAAATATTTTCTAACCGGAGATAAAACATTTAAGATAAAATACACTTTTGTAAAACATCTCTTAATTTAGAATGAACAGTTTTAGAATACAGAATTAAATGTTTCTGTAGACAGCCCCAGGTAATCTACAGTATTTTGTTTTTGAACCAAATATATATATATAATAATATAATATATTCTAATAATAAAATAAATACAATAAATAAATAAATAAATATATATATTAATTTATATTATATTGTTGGTTTTGACCCATCTGGGTCCTCTTCATCTAAGTCATCTAAGCTTTCTCCTTCGACTTTCATCCTCTGTCTAAATTCTCCTCAGTGATTCTGTTTACAATCCTCTTTGCCTCTCTCACTGAGCTGTTTACTGATGTCTACTACAAAATATAAACAACTTGCCTGAATTAAGTCATAGCAAGTGATGTCCCATTTCTTTTGCATTGCTGTCTATCTTGTTTCATAATGTTTTTTTCCCTAATAATAAAATTTCATTAGAATATTTTTTTTGATGTTTGAACAAAATATTTAGAGAATATATAGACAATTGTTGGGACATAATTAATGAGGTTTTTCATTCTTGGCCCTATATTTCATAAAATTGAAAGTCATCCTATCTGTCCAAATAATGCCATAAATACATTTTTTCAGTTAAATGAGAGATGTAAGTATTTTTAAGCTATGTCTGGTCCCTTGCATATATTACATCTTATTGATAAATGTATGTGATTCTTGCATTTAAGTAATGTTAAAAAGTGTGAATAGGGGGGACGCTAGCCAGCAGCAATGGAGTAGGTTGTGTTTGTTTTCTGCTCCGCAGTTTTGCGTGCTAAAATCTACATTTCGGCAACACATCTTTTCCTAAACAATGTGAATGAGCAGTGCATTTGGTATTGTCTACGCTGGTTTGATTGAGTGAATAGACTTAAATATGCCGCCAAAGGTTTGTGGCCATTCTAAAATGGAGGATCTCTCTCCTGAAGAAAAAGCAGACAAGGCTACGGGCTCTGAAACTCCATGAGCTTGGGCCAAGTGTTTAATGGATGGCCAGCTATTTTGGCTCGACTTGTTTCAATTGAACAAACTCTTCAGGCTACTCAGATTGAGTTTGGCTTGACACAATGGCACAATGACGCGAGTAAACACGCTTGAGGCGAAGATGTGTCAGGTCAAGAAGCAGTGTGAATTCTTGCAACGCAAAGTTAATGACTTAGAGAGCAGGTCGCGTCGGAATAACATTAGGATTATTGGCATTCCCAGAGGGTGCGGAGCAGGGGCGATGGATGGACATTGTGGCGGGTTTACTACCAAAGTTGCTCGGCCAGGAGAACTTTGCTTCGCCCATTATAGTTGAGCAATCTCACCGGAGTTTGCGTCCACGGCCAGCAGAGGGATCAAGGCCACGTCTAATAATTGCTCGAATCCACCATTTCCAGACAAAGGACAAAATTCTACGTCTCAGGAGAGAGCGCCCTTGTCTTGACTTCCAGGGTAGCCCAGTTGCTATCTTTTCTGACTACTTTGAGGCGGTTCTTCAGAAGCAAAAGCAGTTTTCAACCTTCTAAAGGAACTTAGAAACCGAGGGATTGCTCATGTTCTTTGATTTCCTGCAAGCCTTCAGATTGACATTCGAGGCCACTCTGAGACCTTTACTGAAGTGGAAGAAGCAAGGCGTTTCCTCCAAGCAGAACTGGAACATGCAAGTGAGGCTTGAGGTGCAATTCTTCAGTTAAAATGACATGCTAGTCGTTACTTTGACTTTCCTTGTTAAGGTCTGCTATACTAAGTGTCATGTTTTTTTAGATAATGTTACTTATCAACATAGTGTATGTTTAATTGTTAAACTTTGAAATTCGGTCAGTTGTTTTCTTCAGAACTGTATTCTTGGGGAGAATTCGTATTGTGTAGAAAGTTAGACTTAGCCGCTTATATGTATATATTTCGCTGTATACATGCTGATCGTGGGGTGGATTTTGTTTTGTTTTTTCAGATGTTTAGCTGTTTCGCGGTTATCAGCATTTTGGGATTTTTTTTCGATGCCTCCAGTGTGAGGCGAGCTGATTGGGTGGTGGGGTGGTAAAGGGGATGTTAGGTTTTTTTTTTTCATGTGACGAGTTTTTTTTGTCTGTTTGGTCCCTAGGTAAGTTATTGTCTTTCACTGTACACTATAGCTTACAAGAATGATCCTAGCATCTCCATAGCTTCTTGGAATGTTAAGGGATTGGGGCATCCAATTAAATGTGGACGAGTGTTCTCTCATCTTAAATCACTAAATATAATTTTCCTTCAGGAGACACACATCTCTCCAACTCATCAGTCAAAACTCAGGGTTAATTGAATATCCCAAGTTTATCAAGCACCATTCTAATCTAAAGCCAGGGGTGTCGCCATCCTTTTTAAAAAGAACATACAGTTTCAGATGGAGACAATGAAAGCAGATCCACATGGTAGATTTGTTATGATATCAGGATATATAAACTCTTTTCCTATAACATTTATGCATATTTACGCTCTTAATTTTGATGTTCCTGCTTTCTTTCGCAAGGTTTTTGCTCTTATCCCTGACACATCATCTCCTGTTATTATCAACCTGGTCTCATAGCGTATACGTACTCCTGGCCACTTTTTTTGCAGAACCACAAATACGTACTGGTCGAGTACATTTGGCTGCAGAAATTAATGTCCACTGGGGGTGCAAAGAGAAGCTCGTGCTTGAGTTTAATTTTGTTGTCATATTTTGTCACTGAAATGGACTGTACTTGACTTTGTGATTATTTATTTATTTTATTATCATAAATCATATCATAAAATGCATAATCTTTTGGGAGTGTTAATGATGCCTGTCCCTTCGTGAGTGGGCAAAGCAGACAATACCAGCGTCAGGTACGTATAGTTGTGGCTAATGTCGTGTAGTTTGCTGGATAAAGCAGATTGTGTGCTTGATGGCTACCATGCTGACAGTCCCATAACGTTTGGGAGATATGAGGAAATTTTAGAAATTGCCTACTGCTTCACTGGCTAGTTAGATGCCTTTAATATCCTGCAGTAGATATAGCCGTACGGTGTCAGTGTCAGCTGGGCTGGTACGGAGCGTCAGGTCTCTTGCTAGCTAACTGGCTAAATAGAAGATAGATAGGTCATGTTTCTGTAGTTGTGATAGTGACTTGCAACAAATTTGTTGTGGCCTTCGTAAAAGATCATAACTAGCTAGCTGTCTGATCACAGCCAGCTACATGTAAGCTGAGCTAAGTAATATAGTTAGCTACTAGTGATAGCTGGCAAGTGCACAGGCTATAACCTAGTACTTTTGTATAGTTGTTAAAAAACATTCTACATATCACCCGTTATAAATGCAGCCACATTTGCAAACAGATGCAAAACATATTGCATTGATTGTTTTGTACTTTTGAATGTTTTTGAACGCTTATAAATGCAACTTTTTATATTCCGTAAGAACTACAAATCCCATGAATCTGCGGAGTCATAATGTGCAGTGTTGATTAAAAGTTATGTTTCCCCTAAAGAGATGAAAAAGAAGAATTTTATTTTATATTCACTCCCCTAACGAAACTAAAAGGATACGCGGTTATCAGAACATAGCTCAAGCTCTTATCTCCAATTAGAGTTTCTCACGAGTGAAAAAGCGATTTTCTGCTAATTTCATCAGAGTTGTCAACAAAATCTCTCAAAAACTACTTGTTTGTGACCGAACCAAAGCTTTAGCTAGAATATTTTGGAATATTTGGGGCTTTTTTTTATTTTAGACGATTGCATTGCCCGTTTCACGCACGTACATAAAAAAAACTACATTTCTATTTAGCCCGAAGTCTTACATAATTTTCTTCTTTAACCGTTTGCAGGACTAAGCTGCCAAATAAAACAAGAAGGTTGAAAAGCAGAGCAGGTAAGTCTCTTCATTTAGGACAGGATACCTTTTCCCACGCAATATAGCAGTCTCTGTTATTTGCAGATGTAAAAATGAAGAAGTTCATGAAATTGCACTAATGAAACCAACCGTAGTGGCTGGGCCAACCAGTGGTAGAAACCTTGTATTTCTGAAAAGTTTAATGTGCAGTGGCCCTCTTGTTTTTGAAGCTCCAACCAAATTATATTCAGACACGCAAAAAATGAATCCTGTTAATGTTTTTAATGACATTTATTTTATTCTTTTTAGAAAGAAGTACCGAAAAGGTGTGCCCAGGGTGCAAAGCCCAAATAAGTGTCCCATATAAAGCCTGTCCACTTTGCAAGGTACCACAGCCTTATAAGGCCAAGCTTCAGGAAAAGAGAAGACACTTCAGAGAAAATAAACCTGAGTGGACAACGTCCATTAAAAAGAATAACAACCGGACTGTTGTTCTTAATAGCAGCCATGTGTTGGTAAGGTTAGGTCAGCGCTAGGAGTGCTAATAGGGATTTAGGAAGATAGGTCAATTCATGTAGACAAATATATCACAGAAATATTCTTATTGGGATTTTGCTTTTCAGTGGTAAAAGCAACCGCCTTGGCTTTTATCTATTATGTAAAATGTACATATTTATGTAAAATGTACATGTCTTATGTATTAGTAAACACTTGATTGATTCATTTTTACCCCTATATTTCAAACAAACATGCATTCTTAACAAAAAATGATCATATTTATTTTTGGAATATTTGGTTATAACAAGTAAGCACCAAGTGATTTGAGAGTCACTTTTTAGCATTATGTATACATTGTGCAAACATGCCATTTTATGAACATGTAATTATTGACCAACTGTCATAAAACTATTTAATCATAATAATCAATTATTTATGAAAATATTTAAAGCAATTCTGTGCATGGTATTTAATTTCTTGTTTTTTTATTTCAGCTTGACAAACTTGCTGCTCTTGATTTCTTCTCTATTTTACTTTTGGGGAAGAAATGCAGGGGCAGCTTGGTGGCAGATACTATACTAGGTGGAGATTACCTTCTAGATGATGACTTACTCCAGAGGGTAAAAGTTATGTATGAAGCTGTGTTAAAGAGTAAGTATTTTCTACTTTTGTTACTTCTCAAACATATTTTTCCTACAATTACATACATGTTATTAACTTATGTAACATTACAGATCACATGTACATTAGAACCACAACTATTTCATAGTCATAACATTTATGTTAGTCAATTATGTTTTTTTTTTTTGTCTGGCTGTGGTCAGTGCTGTAGGTGGGTGAGGAATGGTGTTCAGGTTAAATAATGTATTTGTACAATTACATATGTAGTCATATGTAATTGTGACATTATTTGCAATTGATGGGAGAAGGCATGCTGTATGTATTTGCATTGCTCCGGACCCCACTGTAGTTAATATCTGGTCCTGATAGGGGTATTTTCAATTTTCTGACTCCAAGCATTTTCATACACTGAGTCTTGATAGAGCACAAACTCTGAAGGGTAGTCGCCTGATTTCTCAACCAGTTTTTCTTTTAAAGCAATAATTTGAAGCCAGCATTCTCCTTTACAAATGCAACCAATAGAAACCACAGCTTCTATTTTACTGTAGTTCTCTCATTATCATAAAAATCTAGAATGTTCTGATCAGACAGTAAGAGACATTTTGATGACAAGACCCTAGATTAGTAGACTAGTTGACAGAATACATTCGTAGCACACCAGATGTTTGTGTTAAGCCAGTAAGACAAGCAAAAAACTAAAATGTAAAGTACATTTGCTGTATGTAAAATGTGTTATATGAAAATATGCATATATACATATGTATACATAGGTTTATATATGTATATAAATTAAACTGTTATAGTCAAGAAAACTTGAATTTTGCTGTATATGTTTGGTATGTTATCTTTATTTAATGTTGAAGCAATCAATAATCATTATTTTTCATCTTTCAGTTGAGTGTCCTGAATGTTCCAAGAGAGCGAGGCAAAACAATCACAGTGCGTAACAGTTTAAATATTTAGATAACTGTAACACTATTAACAGTTACGGTACTATTTTGGTTTTTGTTTTATAATTATATTTTAGGAAAAATGTAAATGTTGTACAATTTGCTAACCTGATAAAGTTACTTGGTGGTTTTATTCCTAAATATACATTGGCTAATATATATTATAATATACATTGGCTAATCTACAGTATTAGTCAGAAATTTAGAAAACAAATTAGTTTTGTCTCTTTACAGTGGTACCAAATGGAAGGACTTGAAGAATGAGTTCCTCATTATTTTTAATCGTTATCTATAATCTCTATGCATTTCCTTAGTCAACTTTACCCTTACCATTTGGATTTATGAATGTGGAAAAACCACAAACGTGCTGGTTATTTAATCCTCAGAAAACCTTTAGTTTTGTATGCAGTAATAATTAACATGTTGTGTCAATTTTGTGTTCTTACATTCTCTGTTCAATACAATACATTAAAGAAAATTAATGGTGCATTCATTATCATTTTAAAGCTAAAACATCTGCTGTTCAATATTAAGTTAATTTCATCAGCTAGGAGAAGCAATTTAGCTGAAGCAGGTATTGAAGAATGTACACATTCACACTTTTAAAATCAACAAAAAATATACTATTATGTATTTTACACCAAGTAATTTTTTTCTTGATCTGAGGTTTGGGCCATCTTTATAGTGTCCTCACCATAATGAAGCATTGACATTATTTGTGGAACAAAGAAAAAAAACCAAGGTGTAATTTTAGAATTGCACTGAATCTGAATATTTAAAAATGTAACATAACATTACAGTTCATCGTCAGTATGTATTGTCATATATACCTGTATGCTTAACCAAAATTAATATACATGTGCTAATGTTACTGCTACTGTTACTGCTAATGATCTTTTTTTTCTCAAAAAGTCACTTAAAATTGCTTCTTGTAAAAACTGTCATCAACATAATTTGACCAACAGTGTAGGTCACAGGAATGGGCATTTGTGGAGGGGAGTGCTCGGCAGCCAGAGAGACCTTCCATAGGTAAAGTATTAAGGTAGATAAGAAAGGACTGCAGCTAGCAGTTTGCAGACAGTGTCCTGTTGGCTACCCTTGTTATGTTTATGGGCGAAATATTTGTGTGCCTCTTGTTTTTACACTACCAGATGGCGTCCAAGCATTGACACCAGTTGTTTTGTGTGGAAATTGCCTACAAAAACTGTTCGCACCTACAAAAGTGTTTGTTATAGCTTTTTTTTGTAGAACTCATCAGAGCTCCTATAGATACCATAGTGTAAATAGAAAAAATGTTTTGCTGCTATGGCCTATGTGGGTAAATCAAAAGCTTTGTGTACTCAGTTATAGCCTTTTCACATTACACAGTATTTACATGACTTGAGTTTCTTAATAGCTTGTAGGTTTTTGTGATCATTTTGCTTGTCATTTTAGACTTTTAAATCTCTAAAAAGATCTAGTTGAGGGACCTGAAATCCTTGCAAAACTGGACAAAAACACCATGGAAGCATGTGTGCAAGAAGTGAAACAGATGGTAAGAAAAAGCCAATGGGATGCACCATGGGCTGTATCAGAAAATTGAGGTGCTCATGATTAGTATCTCAATGCATCTACTGAAAAATGGTATGTTAATATTTTAGGCCTATTCAGACCAAACCATAACATTTCCATATTTACAATAAAGTTACACTGTCCATACAGTTCTAAAATGTAGTATTTTGTGACTCCCCAAGGGGATTCTCAACAGTCACAATAAAAAGAGCATTCAGGTTATTAGTGAATTTGTCCTGATTCACCTGTTTGGCAAAATGTATTGTTGTGATGTCTGAAATTTTAAGAGTTGTAAACATGGTGTATAAAAATGGTATGTGTTTTTGTTTTTTGTTTGTTTCTCATACAGCAACAAAGGGTGAAAGAGAATCCGCAAAAATGGAAAGAGAAGACTACTCTGACAGCCATGGTAGCAGAGTACAACAGCCCTGTTCCAACTGAGCAAGTGTTTGTGCATGGATGGTATCCTGGACACAGAACATGCCTGGCCCTGGCAGATTGCAAGAAGGGGTATGCATTTTGTGTATTGAGTGTAAACTTTCCTGTGGGTGGTCTGGTGTGCATGCTTGCATACAGACTAAGCAAGACTGAATTTTAATTTGAAACATTGTCTCTGATGGTACATACTTTGTGCAATGGTTTGGTTTTAACCTTCGTATCAATGTATTACAGGTATTAATTATTTCAGCGCAACAAAGGATGTTCGAAGGATTCAAGAGGGGAAGATACAGCGGGACTCTATAAAAAGGGAAGTGCCTGTGTCTTGTCACAATTGGCTCTCCATCAGTGAAGATACTCTGCAAAGTAAGTGTGCCCTTATACTTAAAGTTTTTTTATGTCATATGTTTCACCAAGTTACGTTCAAGTGTTAAAAGACTTGTTTAAAAGTGGAACATTTTGTCTTTTTTTAAGGACATCCAACAGAGAAGGAAGGGAGAAGGCAGGGAGGAAATGAGACAGCTACCAAGGCGAGCAAGGAAATTCTGCCTCCATATCATGACAGGAATGGACCACCAATGCAGGGGCCATCTAGTAGAAGGGTCTGAGCCAGCTTTACATGGGAAAATTATTTCCTGCAATTTGGGACACTGCTTTCCACTTCCAACACAACACACTTATTCAACCTTGGTGCGCAAATGTGTGGTACATAAGATGTTTCCTTCTGATGCTTATCAAGTTCTTCATCGACTTTTGTCAGGCCTGCTGAAATTGAATTGTTCATGGAGTACTTATTTATAACTGGACTATAAGTAAATTCCCCATTTATCAATAAATTATTATGTCTGCTTCTTTATTGTAGCTGTTGTGTTTAGGTACCTGTTTGACATTTGTATTTTAACGTATGGCTGCTATGATGATTTATTCCTTCCAGGTTTTATATATTTATCTACTTGTCTTGTCATCAGATCACACAAAAGTTCAGATAAAGGTGAGATTAGCTTTTGAAGTTCAAAATTAAATGTTGATGTATTGCAATGTAATTAACATGTTTCATTAACACCTGTGCTGAAAATACTTGATTAAATTTTATATGAAAAGATCATTGAATACATTATATTTGTGGAAAGTTTGTATTTCTATAAAGCAATTAAAGATTGTAACAATGAAAGTTTAAGTGGGCACTACACACTTTGAGAGTGTGAGGTGTGATTTTTCTTTTCTCCGATACCCATCATCAAAGCTCATTTTAATGTGTGACATGGCATTGATACATTGGTGGAAATGTGTCACATTCATATGTGTGAAGGATAACAGTTGGGGTCTACCTGTGGGGAGTTGGTACTAGACATGAAAGGTCTAATATGCCTATGGCTGCAGACAAGTCTTGCTACTCAGAATAACCTTTTAAATGCTAACAAACCTGGTTTCAGTTATTTAACATGTAATCAAATAAAACAATGTTAATAATGGCTTGAAACACTGGATTCCTTAACTTGCTGGTGTCATATCAGTAAGTGTGAAAGGCATGAAAAGCATGGCATCATGCCCCATTACATAGAAATGAAGTTTCCATAGTGTAGTGGGTAATGACACAGATCTTTTTTACAAAATGAGAGTTGTCATATGTTCATAAGTTTCTCTGATATGTTTCACTTATATCACAGATTAGTTATGTCTAAAAAAATAAAAATGTAAATAGAATCTATTGAAAGCAGTCTCTGCCTTTGGGTGCGAAGCCAAGAGGCTGTAACAACCTAGTGTGCTTAGCTTCTACTGTCTTAACCCTTTGCTCTCTGTCACTACTCTCCTTCCTTCATTCTTCCATTACTTTCTGAACAGCTCCTGTGGCCTTTATGCTTTAGTCATTTATTATCCATGACTGGCATACATCAGATTATCCATGACTGGCATACATACGCCTTAGTAGGAGTCACAGCAGTCATTTTCACATAAAACAATATATGACACATAAGTGACAGCAGATGGAAATAAACATCATCTACTAAATGTTTGTTCAATTTAGGACCTCTGCCTACATTAGACATCCTTAAACCTAGACAAGCCAATGACCAAGGTAATAAATGCAATACAATGAAACAATGTCACAACTATGGTTCCTTCCAGCACTTCTGATCTTCCTGACTCCAATCCCCAGAGTGCAACTCCCGATGACATCACACCCACATGTTCACAACACACCAATCACACATCACTTCCTCGTTCTGCCTCCCCAGAGTATTGAACACACACCTGATACTCATTAGACACACACTATTTAAACATCACACACACTCTCTCTCCTTGCGAAGTTTTGCCAAACCCAGTTTGCAATCCTGAGCGTTCTTCCTTTGTCTTCCTATTTCGATCTCTGGTTCTGACTTCCCTTGATTCTGACTCTCTCTCTTGTTTATCCCTACTGGTTCTGTTTGCTTGTGTTTTTTGACCTTCCTGGCTCTGACTACTCTTCCGTTCTCTTGACTCCTCTCTTGCCTATTCCTCATGATTAGTTTGCCTGGCTTGCAGATCTTTCGGTTTCAACCTTTGCCTGTATCCTGGACTATGATCTTGCATTACCCCTGTGTTCTGTTTGTTCGCCTGTTGCTGTTTTATTTGATTGCTAATTCTGTTATTAAATCTAATCTGACTTTTAGCTCTGCGTGCGTCGTGCCAAGTTCTTTGAATTTGACAAACAAATAGTTTCAAATAGTTTAAATGTTTGGTGTTTATTAGAACTCATTGAATCAATTTAGCAAGACATCAAATGATTTATACAAAGTAATTAACATTTTAGTTTCTGGTGCTTTATTAAGCTTTTTCTGCTGTTTGGGTCTGTGGGAAAAATTTGAATGTTTACTATAACATGTAAAAGAACACTGTGCACATACATATTTATACTTTTCCTACCTAAGCCTACTGTTACTGTGTACAGTCACTATACACTCCATATATATATATATATATATATATATATATATATATATATATATATATATATATATATATATGAGTATATACAGTATATATATATATACCCCCTATACACACACTTATATACCCCATGCCCTTTATTCACTTATACACCTCTGTATCCTCTACACATAAGCACCCCTATACAAATATACACCCAAAATACATAATTTGATATATACCTATAGACGCATATATACCCCCAAACCGCTCTATTGAACACAACCCCAAGCCCAAAGCACCCAGCCCAAGATTCTCAAAGTTCCCCATGCTTGACTTACCTCATAGGTGTGAATCACACTTTCAAATTATTGAAAGGAACATATAGTCCAGTACAAAGCTTAATCCCTATTTTAGAAATTAGCTCATAGCTTTTTATAGTTCCTTCACAAGAATATGTAAACTTTTTCCATCAAATACACTTTAATAAAACAAATTACAATGGTGTTTACTTGGGTGTACCTTCATTTGAAATTCAGTAAGTTTTCTTAGAAGATTATTTTATTGTTACTGCTTTTCCTACCAGACTAAATGTATAGGCTAAATGTATGTCTGTTTGTCATTCATTCAGTCTTCTGCTGTGACATTTTATGCTGAATAATTTATAGTCATGTAAAGTAAGGTGCAGTGATTTGGCCTTGTGAGGAGATATTCTCCAATAATAGAATTACAGACAGAAAGGGAAGTAAGATATTCAAACTCAGAATGTGGAATGTTTATGCACGTGGTAGTGATTTCTGAAATGGCTAACAATTGCTTTCATATGTGTTGTGTGTGTTCATGTACAAGGAAAAGAAGAGGCAAATGTCAACTGGCTGCAGTTTTGGCTATCTTGAATTGTGCATTATAAATACTCTTAAATAATAAATAATATACCTTCCTACTTTAGTATGTGGTTTTTTAAAAACATTAAATCTTACATTAAACATTAAATTCCAATAAATAAAAATAAACATTTGGTTGTGTGTGCCACAAAAGATTAATGAAATAATCAAACAAAGTTGTTGCCCATTTGACATTTATTAAGTTTATAAACAAAACCTCTCTAAAAGACATCCCTCAGCGTGCAGCATGAGGTCAGATAGTTCTAAAGTCAGCTAGGCTAATGCATGTAATCTCTGCTATGTTTTATAAAAATGTATGATGTATTACTGATCAATGTGTCAGTGCATTAAATATGTGGAGACAAACTTGTATTAGAAAAAACAAAACACACCTATGCAACTAAAAGGCATAAATGGCAGTCTACGTATTGGGACTTAGGACAATACTTTTGGACACAACAGATGAGAAAACTGGTGGATTCAACTACACTGGACAAGACTACGACAAAAATGTCATTTTAAGAAATGTATTATATAGACACAGAGATTTTACAAAACTTTGGCATGTGCAATGGAGAGGATAGAATCTAGAATTCATCATCTGTAGAAGCATCTGTGGGGATTTCCTCATATGGGTCTTCATCATCTTCAACAACAGTCCCACCATGACCCACCACCATTTGGTGGTATGTTTCTTTCACAGCTAGCAGGTCTGTCTTGAGCTCCTCAAGCTTCCTGAGGAGAGCACTGTGCAGGCAGAATACAGTGTGGATTCAGGTCTAAATGTTGGACAGTATTTATAGAGTATGCTCCAATATGGCCCCTTTCGTTACCCTATATGAACCAATGTTTTGGTTCCAATGTTTTTTCATTTCATCCACAAGTATAGCCTCTTCCTCAATCAATCTTTCCAGCTGCATCACCTTGTCAAAAACGTTCTCAAAAAAAACATTTTCAAAAAAGCGTGTGTGTCCGAAACCTCCTGAACCGTGACAGAAGCCATATATATATATATATATATATATATTTATTTTATTTTTTTTTTTTTTTTATGGTGATTAAAAGGTATCCAACGTGTTGAAGGAGAAACCTACATAATTAAGTTTACCTTTTAATAACATGATTATGCTATCACTTTGTTAGCAGGTGTTTAAATATATATTTTTTAAAACTATCAAGAAAAAAATGAACTGTTAAAATGATCCTTTTTTACCATTGATAAGAAGCAATAAAAAGTAAATACTTACTGTCTACTGCCCACGCCTCACATCAGTGACCCAAAGCTGAAGTTCCTCATCAGTCTTTCCGGTGCTCTTCTTTATAAGTGTTATTGGGTATATACACACACACACAACATTTTTTTTTTAACTAGGTGAACTAAATGAATGTTTCCCCATTATTACTTGAGATGAAATTGAACCTATGGGGAAACATTCATTTATAAACATCCTTTTTTATAGTTACCTTTAAGTACCGTTTAGACAAGTACTTGTGCAGATTTCGTTTCTTTCTCTCAATCAATCCCCTAGCATGTTATGTAATCATATCTACACATGCTGTAATGATGAAAAAGTAAATGATAAATGTGCTGCTCAATTAGGGATTAGTCACTATGTATGATTAATGAAAGAAAATACAAGCAGTTTAAACAATCACACCAATACCAGAACACAATACATGAGGACTGTAAATAAATGTCACCTTACCAGCCTTGCTCATGTATTTTTTAGTTAGAGCCACACATGTAAAAAAGCTGTTAACTTGTTCAACTTCTTCACCTATGGTAGTGCCTGCCCCTGTTTGGTTTTTGCCTCCCCACTGCACCTACAATGTATACATCAAATATGGGACTACAAAGTTAAATAACATGCATATGTGTGTGTGTGTGTGTATATATAATTACCTCACATTTTGTAGAGTGTCCCATTGCCGTGTCTGCAAACTGCCACCTCTAGGCCCTCTTCATCAAATTTAGTGTTTGACTTCTTAGAGGTCTTCTTGGCTGCAGCCCATGTTGATGTCCCACAGATGCCTTTTCCATGTATCTGTAATGCAGCGTCAATACAAAAAGTAAATCCTGATTCACTGTGCACAGTCCAAAGTTTTTAACAAATATCTTATTAGCTTGGTCTTCTCACAAATGCTGTCAAAAATGTCGCTACATCTTTGTCATTGGCAAGAAAAACTCCATCAAAAAATAGTTGTTCCTCCACCCTAAATGCAGAAAATATATTAAAGACATAATCTCTAGAGATTTTGACTATTTAATGATGTTAATAATAATATTAATAATAATAATAATAATAATAATAATAATAAACCCCTTTGTTTTGCTGAAACAATATAGTTTTTGGTTTCCATCTGCAGACACAGCAACTGTATCTGGAGTGCAGGCTGGGCAAGAGAAGTGGTCAGTTTTTCTTTTTCATGACAACAGTATGTCCATTCAAGAAAAGATTTTTGTAAGACATCGCCACAAATGTTCCCGCTCTGGAATAAGGAAAACACTGAACAGTGAAATGATGATTAGAGTATAGAATAAATGAGGACAAATAGCTTTCCAACAGTTTTACTCTTCCAAATTGTTGTGAACGCTGTTGTAACATTTTGACAAATGCTTGTCTTGAAAGCCCAGGTGCGGTGATTCTAAGGTCCTTAAAAGATGCGAAAGGGTCTACCTGGTATATAGTTTGAAACCCAACAGTGCCCGGCCAGTAACCACTACAAAGCAGGTCCCCTACTTCAGGTGTCCACGATGCAAAACATGTTCTGCAATTCACTACTGGCAGAAAGAGGTCATAGCGCCCTGTGTAGAGTTAAAATAAATAGGACATCCACTAATACTTGACACATCTGTCAACAAGTCCACAAACAATACAAAACATTGCAAATTCTACATACCATTTATACAGATGAGTAAAACTGATCTTCCAGTGTTCCAGGTATTGAGGTTCACAATCACAGATTTTGATAGGTTGTGCAATGGGCAGCAAACGTGCTAGTAGAAAGGAAAAATACATTAACTATAAAAATAATGAAAATTATTTTAATGTTTTTTAGATTTAAGTAATTCTTACCTTGTTCATGCATGACATTTTGGCCACAGAAGTCTTGCACAACAGTTGATAGGGGTAAAGGTTTGTAGAACTTGTCTACAAGAATCTTGTAAAAGACAAGATGTTGATGTATGCATGTGTCACAATTACCACAGAAGCAGGGTTTTGGCAAACAGTCCTTGCACCTGATCACTGCTTCTTTTAGGTTACAGTGATCACAAGGAAAATAATGTGAAGAGGTTCAGGTCTTGCTTCCCACCAGCGATCTTCAGATAAGATTTGTCTTAAAGCCCAGTCATGAGATGCTGTGGAGCTGGGTTCTGGAACGTCACAGTCCAGTGTATCCTGAAGCAGTTGTAGTTGTACATCTTGCAATAAAAAATAAAATGATGTAAGAAACATTATGCAATATCTTACATATTACAGGATTGTACATAAGGGCATTATATATATATATATATATATATATATATATATATAGGGCAGGGCAGGGCAGTCGGGAGCGGAGCGTGGCGCGTGGCGTCTCGTTCGGCAGTCGTCCCCCCAAATGAGATTTACAGGCGGCTTTTAATGCTGCCGCCTCGCCTGCGGAAGCAGCAGCCGCTGGGCTCCTTATCAGCCACCAGGCGCGGGTGGTTTCTCGCCCCGCCCCCGGTACCACGCGGCCGTTGGCTGTCCAAAACAGCGGGTGCTGAACTCCGATCGGTAGCCTCCGCCACCGATCGGGTGGCCCGTGGCTGGCGTGGCTTGGAGTAGCTGGATCGGCGAGCCCCCGGGCGGCCACAATATATATATTTTTAAGATTTAAGATGCAAAAAGGGGAGTGCGAGTAGCCACAAGAAAACTATGATAGTAAAGAGAATCAGCCAAATTAAAACAAGCGCTACTTGTTTAAGGTTACTTAATTTATTCCACACCCCTTCGTTCTCCTAACCATGTTAGCCTGAGGAAGATCGGATGGGTGAATAACAAAGGCCAAGCTAGGTCTTGATGGTGTCCTGCTCAGTCTAGTGGCCGCACTCCTCGTTTCGCTCATTAGTTCTTCTTCTCCTGTTTATTGACTTAGGACGTGGAACTCTCTAAAGGTAGAAGGGCCTAAAGTATGGTAGTAATGCTTAACAAGCGCCGGCCTCTGTCTCTGTACCAACCCAAACCAGAACTAACTCTTTCTTTTCTCTTTCAGAGGAAATAACTGCCCACCTGTCCCGCCGAACACTGTAAAGGACTGACCACCACCCCCGTCACCTGGCACCAACCAGTTTTCCTCTCCATTGGTGCCATTTGCTCCATCCTTGACTGCATCACTGTATCATCCACCTGATGTAGCACCTGTACAGCTTCTAAAGCTTTTACCTTCAGACTCAGCTTTAGTTTATAAACTGCAAATACTGTTCGACCAGAGGAGGATGGGTCTCCCCTTGTGAGTCTGGTTCCTCCCAAGGTTTCTTCTTCCAGTTGAGGGAGTTTTTCCTTGCCACTGTTGCCTCTGGCTTTCTCACAAGGGATAAACAGCTGTGATTTCATGTTTTTCATGCTTTTAAAATTCCTGCTTTGTGACAACATCGTTGTAAAAAGTGCTATACAAATAAACTTGACTTGACTTGTAGATGCAGTGGCCACTGATCTTCCAGACTGGTCTAAAGTAAAAAAAATAAAACAAAATAAAATAATTTTTTTTATGGAAGTTTCATAATAACAGCTGTAGTACCAAATTCCATTCATTCATAAATTTCCTTTTTCTACGTAGTCCCTGATTAAAATAACAGGAACACAACACATAATTCTAAAATGACCACGCAGAAGAAGCTAGTGCAATACTGCTGGATGCGGAATGTGTGATGCTATTTTTCTACATAATACCTGCATCTCCTCCAAATCAGCCATTCTTTCATCAATATCAAGCTGTAATTGCTCCTCCTTATGGCCCACTGGAGTAGACTGATCAGACAATCCTTTATCAGCCATTTTTAACACCTGAGGGCCACAAAAAAATTAACTACATATCAAATTAATTATTATTAATTATTTATTTGACAGATGGATGAAACTTAAAATTTAAGCATTATACATTTGATAAAATACATGCATCAATGAGTCATTTTCTAGAATAACATCATGTCTGGGGCTCCCAAGTGGCACAGCAAAATAAGTGTTGGCCCTATCATCAGGAGATCGCTGGTGATTAGAGGGCTGGTTTAACAGTCATAAATTAATCCAGAAATTAATATTAAATGCAGGAATTTGTACATTTCCCCAAATAGTGTCAGTTCTGTAATTCTAGGGCAATTCTAGGTTTTTGTGTTTTTGTTCGGTGTGTTTAAATTTGTCTGTTTAAAGTGTAAAAACTGAATTTGCATGCTAAAGTGAGGCGGTTTCTTACAGTTTGGTCACAGACGTGGACTCCAGTTTCCTCCCATTCGTTCCTCATTTGTTTTGTTGTGCATTTTCTGTTTTTGAGGCATACTGCTTTAAGTTTTCAGTTTTGACGCTTTGATGTCTTCCTTGGTCTACCAGTATGTTTGCCTTAAACAACCTTCACATGTTGTTTGTATTTGGCCCAGATTTTAGGCACAGCTGACTGTGAACAACCAACATCTTTTGCAACACTGCGTGATGATTTACTCTCTTTTAAGAGTTTGATAATCCTCTCCTTTGTTTTAATTGACATCTCTCGTGTTAAAACCTTGATTCATGTCAGTATACTTGGTGTAATCACTCTTTTTTAGATGCAGACTAATGAGCAGATCTAATTTGATGCAGGTGTTAAGTTTTGGTGATGAAAATTTACAGGATGATTCCATAATTTTTTCCTCAAAATTGAGTGATTCCATAATTTTTTCCCCTTTGCTTGGTCTAAATAATTAACCGTTACTGACTGCCACAATTTTTTTCCTTGAGTTTTTATAGTGTTTCTTAAACCTAGAAAGTTGCCATTTGAAATGCATTTGGTTTTGTGTCATGTCTGTGATCTGCTTTTTTTCTACAAAATTAAACAACTGAATTATCTTCCGAGGCTGGTGATTCCATAATTTTTGCCAGGGGTTGTACTATTCTATACTGTAGAATTTTAAAACAGACTACATTATACCGCTGTTTACAGCTTATCCACACTACACGCCAGGACTCCAGAAGTGTGTACTGAATTGAAAGACAGCTTCATGGGATTTGTAGTTCTTAATGAATGTAAAACGCTGCATATACAAGCGTTCAAAAATGTTCAAAAGTACAAAACAATCAATGCAATACATTTCGCATCTGTTTGCAAATGTGGCTGCATTTATAACGGGTGATATGTAGAATGTATTTAAACAACTATACAAAAGCACTAGGTTACAGCCTGTGCACTTGCCAGCTATCACTAGTAGCTAACTATATTACCTAGCTCAGCTTACATGTAAGATATAGGCTGTGATCAGACAGCTAGCTAGTTATATTCTTTCACAAAGGCCACAACACATTTGTAGCAAGTCACTATCACAACCACAGAAATATGACCTATTTTCTATTTAGCCAGTTAGCTAGCAAGAGCTAGCTCACTAGCCGCCTAGCTACAAAACTTACCTGATGCTCCGTATCAGCCCAGCTGACACTGACACCATACGGCTATATCTACTGCAGGATATGCAATTGAAGGCATCTAACTAGCCAGTGAAGCAGTAGGCAGTTTCTAAAATTTCCTCATATCTCCCAAACGTTATGGAACCATCAGCATGGTAGCCATCAAACACACAATCTGCTTCATCCAGCAAACTACACGACATTAGCCACAACTATACGTACCTGACGCTACGTTAGAGCTGGTATTGTCTGCTTTGCCCACTCACGAAGGGACAGGCATCATTAACACTCCCAAAAGATTATGCATTTTATGATATGATTTATGATACAAAAAATAATAATAATAATAACAAAGTCAAGTACAGTCCATTTCAGTGACAAAATATGACGACAAAATGAAACTCAAGCACAAGCTTCTCTTTGCACCCCAAGTGGACATTAGTTTCTCAAAACTGCAGCAAAATGTACTCAACAGTACGTATCTGTGGTTCTGCAAAAAAGTGGCCAGGAGTACATATACGCCATGAGACCAGGTTGCAAACAAGGGTATGAAATGTGAACACAAAGTGCAGAGCTGGACCCACAGAGGGGAGAGTCCCAGGAGACCAACTGAGCTGGCGTCCGAGACAGCCTGGCGAAGTAGCTACTGGAGCAGGTAAGTTGGCAGGTGTGGGGGTAGCCGCTGTTGGTAACCACAGCGACTCGAGGACTCCAGGAGTGGTTCTCCCGTCTGAGCAGTGGAAGACAGGGTAGCTTCCTGAATGCTGGAGAGAAAAGGTGGGGTAGAGATGCCATGGGGTGAGTTCAGACGACAGAAGGTAAGTGCTTAGGCAGGTCGGAGAGTCCGCAGGCCTCGAGGGCTCCAGAGAGAACGGCAGGACCCCGCTGTGGAGATGAGAGGTTAGGCTATGGAAGCCTATGGGAAGGCTCGTCAGATGCTGGCCTGTGACCAGGGAACAGGTAAGGTCTTAATCACAAATTGTCCATCTGTACTGTGAAGCGCGGTCCAATCAACCTTGCTGCATTTGGTTGATTCTGAGCAGAAAGTATATCCCTGTACACTTCAGAATTCATCCAGCTGCTTCTGTCTTCTGTCACATCATTAATAAACACTTGTCACCCAGTGCAACTGGAAGCCATGCATGCTCATGTCATCACATTGCCTTCACCATGTTTTACAGAGGATGTGGTGTGCTTTGGATCATGAGCCATTTCAAGATTTCCCCATACTTTCTTCCTCCCATCATTCTGATACCCCAAATGTACCAAACTGTTGATTTGGCCACTTCTAACATTTCCACTATCTTGCTTTTATTTCAACCTAATAATACTCTGTTTCACTTCCATCAAGACCTTTGGTCCCTTGAAAAATAGGCAGCTACAAATTAAAGAGCTGTATTTCCTAAACCCCTCCTCCAATTAGAAGGTGAATACCATTAAATTCACTGTATGCAATTTAAGCCAATATTAATTATATAACTGTATTTTAAATATGTTTTGATAAACAGCTAAAATGCCAAAACTTATCACTGTACAAGTACAAGTCTCCAGGTTCCAACCAGGTTCCTACTGGTCACAAGTCAGGCAGATATTGTATATCCACAAAGGATCCCATTGGCTTTAATAACAGTAGATTATACACTGCACTGACAAGAGAAGTGGAGCACAGGAGCAGAGGACAGAGACTAGCCAGAGAAATTACTGTTAATGGCCAATGTGAGAGAACATATGGTGAGTGTATGCTTATGGCAGTATGCATGAGGCAGAATATGTGGTTCGATGCTGGGATTTTAAATGTTTTTAAAGGATAATTTACCCAGGACAAAGGACAAAATTGCATAGGTTTGTGGTCAAGTCATAGATACTCTCTTCTTATAAGTTGACTGCAAAGCCCCAGACGGTGGTTAGACTCTTTAATTAAACAACTTAAACACTATGACAATTGCCTTAAACTCAATCTTCTTATTTCTGCCTGCAACACCCACAAAGCACATCAGTATTCTGGTCAGAAGTGGAGGGAAACATGCCTACAACCTGGTATTATCGAAGTGCAATGCTTAAAGTGTTCCCATCAGCATGACGTACACAAGGGACCTTGAAGTCATTAAAAGCTGTAATAGTATATTGTTCCCTCCAGCTAATCAAATTAAATTACTGAATGAGAGTGTAGTGCTAATGCCAAGAGGTTGTATTAATAAAGAGCACACAGAGAATTTTGCAGAGAATGACTTGTGTCTCTTAACCACTGACCCAGCACATCACCACCTCTGCTGTAATGTCATGTCTCTAGCAATTATAGCTGATGAATGGCAGCAGGAAAATCACTCAAAGTTGTAGTGATGTCTTTAGAGTGCCTTTTAAAACTTTAAAATCAATTTCTAAAGAAACGCATTGAGACTTCATTGATTTGAGTTCAGAAACTGATGCTTGAAATATGCTTTAAACTGAAGTTTTGGAAGCAATTATAGTGGTTGTTTTACTAAGGAAACTGTAGATTCACAGGCTGTCAAATGAGTACAGTCATTCATTTGCAAGAGAATATAATGCAATTATTTTTCATTTATGTTTTGATTATTTTTTGGATTATTAAGTTTTATTATTTTAAGTTTTAAGTTTATTTAGACTCAGTAATTTCACATTAACAAATAAAATGAAAAAAATAAATTGATCATAAACACGTCTATATAGGTCATAAACATATGCTTATAGGTTTACATTTAATGCCCTAATTCACCTAATCTGAATCTAATTCACCTATTTAGGCCTTTAATCAGCTAAAAAGCTGATGAAGCTGTCTCTGCAGGATGTTGTAGAATCATAAAACATTTTTCTGGCAATTTTCCCTTGCATTTGCTGATGCACCCTAGCTATAGATGATGCTTTATTTTTAGCTTTTATCATCCCTGATCAAACCTTTGCCAAAGGTAAGGCATATATTCTACCACAAGGTGACTGAATATATAATAATTATTTTTATTTTTATCTTATTATTATTATTATTATTATTATTATTATTATTATTTATTTATTTATTTATTTATTTATTTATTTATTTAATTTTTTTTATGATTGTTTTATTTTACTTTTATTTTAGTTATTTTTTATTATTATTATCTTTTTAATTTTTATTATTCATTATTTGTATTATTTTATTATTATAATTATCCATTTTTTATTGCGATTGTTTTATTGAGTATTTTTTATTAGCATTTTAACTTTTTATTATCTTGGTGTATGTAATATGTTTATTTTATATTCTTTTGTATTCTTTTATAATAATTTTCTAACATTTTTTACATTGTATCTATATTAAATGTTTATTTAAAATTGGTATTTTATTTATTATTTTTGCTCATTTTGTTTTCAATCCCTTTAACTGTATATGCTCGGCTGCATTGAAAATGAGGGTCATCCCTCAATGTATTTCCGAGAATAAATAAAGGTTGATTGATTGATTGATTGATATGTGTGCAGTGGGTACTATCCAGAAGCAGTGCTAAATGACACACAGTCTTATTTGTCATGTCATCTCGGATCTAACAAGGTTATGCTTCAAGGAGATTTGAGAGAACTCTTGCGGATGGACAGCCACAGGCAAGTGATGCAGCTGAAAAGCAGACAGAGGGGGACAGGTAAGGAAAACAGAGAAACTATATAACTATAAATAAGATATAGACTTCTCATAGAATATGAAATTGTCTAGGATTATCTCGTACAAGCAATTTGGAAATTTAGTCAGACGCACACACATGTACCATTTAAGCCCTGTCTGTGATGTCTTCTACATGAGGAGTTACTTTATAACAGTTGACATATGTTGTTTTTCTTCACATAAATTGTAGAAAAAGGAAAATGATTTCAAATTCTTTTAACAACTCACTTTGATTTTCTCATTTCAAAAAGCCCTTCACTTCCAGTCACACATCACAAGTGCTCTTTCACTGCATGTCACGCAGCGCAGGAAGTATTCGTGTCCAGAAAGATGTGCTCAGATCAGGTTATGCTCTCTATTCAGCCTGAAATTATTGGCATAAAAAGGACCTTTGACTAAAAGCTATCTCATTGTCTGGTCTCCATTGTAACAATAATTAAAAGATGTTTCATGTCTTCTTTCATGTCTGAAGGCAGTCAGACTATGTATAAAGGAGACGCTCAAAATATCCTTAAAAGCAAATTTTAAGACATTTTAATGAAAGTAAACCTCCAATTACCCTCCTCTTCAATTACTTTTCCATCTTAATAGACCTCTGCAAACTGTCCTTTAAAGTGTAATTAGCATCTGACATGTAGCTCGTACCAAACTGTGGCATTAAGATGGGCGGTAGGCTGCCAGCTGAAGGACTTGAGATGATAAGAGGCTAATCTCATGTCAGACACAGAAAGTGGCAGGCCACAGGATCAGTGGAGACCAGAGATAAGACAAGAAAGACCATGTGGCAAGGACCAGCAGTATGCAAATCATCATGAATATAGTTTTGAAAGCACAAGAGTAAAATGATTTGCATTCATATTTAATAAAATGCCTCTTAATTAACCCTACTTTAGCAACACAATCTAATTAGTAAAAGTGTGTTTTGGAGCAAGTTGGAGGAACCTGAGGTTGCTTATAAATAAAGACTATGGTACTCCAGCCATTATTTTACCATCTACTTTATCACATCTTTCTGCTGATATTTTATTACAAAGAAGCATGTGCATCTTGAGACATTTGTCTTTAGACATTTGAGACATTAGTCATTTTTTGTGTCACTGAAACTAGTTGGTAAAATGCTTTGATAACTAGCAGAAAAACAGTTAAACAGTTTAAATTTCTAACTAGGATTACGAAACTCAATGTCAAAGTCTTTGGTAAATTCACTTTAACCAAAAGACAAGATATTTAATGTTTTAATTCATCAGCTTCATTATTTTTTGTACATATACACTCACACACATAGAATCACACACCTCAATTCAGCAAAAGTTATAAATCCACTTTAACCCAAAGGCAAGATATTTAATATTTTAACTATTGTGAAATGTAAAGAAGAAAATAATAAAAAAATATATGATGCTGTCAAAAAAAAAGCCTTCAGGAATAAACGGGTTGAGGATAGCCTCTTTGACAAAACACATTAGCAAGTTATCAAAGAGTTTAGGAATAAGAGTCTTCAACAAGTGATTGTAAGGATTTGGGGTATTTTACCCCATATGTGGCACTTGACCTTCGACTCCCTCTTTTGGCATGCTTTTATAATGGATATTACTACATGAGCTTGTGAAACCTTTCTATAAACATTGTCTATAAACATTGTTCATTGTTACATCTTTAAATGCAAGTTAACACTATACCGTAATGTCTCTTTGTACTATGGTAGCTGCCACCATCTTTGTTAAAGCAGTAAGGTCTGGCAAAACTCAATTGCTTAGTGCTTACTAAATTAAGACCACACCTTGCAAAATGGACTTATCCTTTTTAAATTTTATTTAACAATATGATCAGATGCAAATGGCTGGGTTAAAATACAGTTTATGCCCTAGGAGGACAAACGCTAGAAGCTGTAATGTATAAGGACAAAGGCGCAGACGGACAGTTACACCAGGTTTGAAGTCATAAGGAATTTAAAAAGATTAAAAAAATTATCTAAGAAGAGGTGCCTCTAGCCCACGTTTGGTGATCTATTTTCTATAAGTTAATCATTTAAAACTCCACCCCTTTATTAGGTTAAATAAAAGAACGGCATTTCAGTTGTTCTTTTAGAACCCCGCACCGCCTCGACCGGCGTAAAACCATGTTCTGACCTTCTTTTTTAGCTTTGCAATTCCCACATGGCTACCAGTCTTGGAATTATGTAAAAGCTGTAACAGCTCCAGTATCATTTTTCTAGGGACAACCACCAGCTCACATACATCAACACTAACAACGCCCCACGGCTCCATAGTACCCCATTCTTCACAAAAAGGGTTCTTCACAAGTTCCAATAACCTCTGTGGATCTTGCTTCTCATCCTCAGGAGGTCTTGGCCCATGATTTTCCACCCAGTCTCTCACTTTCTGGAGTAGCTCATCCTTATTTTGTTCCAGCCTCCAGTCCTACCTAGTCCAGTCCCCCTCCAAATCTTTGTAAACCTGTCCTACCACAGCCCTTGAATAGTTGGGCATAAAGACACGTGACAGAGCATGTGCATTCCCATGCTTCTTTCCTGAACGGTGGACTATGTCATAGTCAAAGGAGGCCAATTGCTCCAGTCATCATGCTCTCTGACCTACAGGCTGATCAAAACTTCATATGCTTCATAAACATGATCACTGACGACAGCTCTCTTTTAGTAGTAGTGTAGTACCTCCTTGTTTTACTGGACACCTCTCCACTTTTGCTGGATCTGTCATAATACCATCTTGAGAGATGATATGGCCTAGGTATTGCACCTCTTTTGCAAAAAGCCGGCACTGGCTGGGCTTAACATTCAAATTAGTTTTAATTCTATGGGCTCTGATGAGATTTGGGCTCTGTTGAGATATTCATAACCCTAATGAAGCCACCACAAGAAGCAATTTCCTCTGATGACTTGAAAACACCATGTGCAAACTACGTCACTGCTGCCTTCCCTGTCCACACACATTGTGCAATCATTACACTACTATGCACAGCAGAAACAATATTTCAGCAACATCCAGAAATTATAATTGGGCTTAAGCTCATCCAAACAGACTGTGGAAACATGTTTTAGTCAACCTTTAGATAGTTTGTGGAAATAATGGACGACATGTTCCCATCAGACTGTTAGCAGTGTAAAGTTCGAAAGCCAGGGTCTGTCATGGAAGTGTATGAATTCCCACAGTAACTTGCATCTGTAAAGATATATATATATATATGTATTATTCTGAAAGATCTATAGTAAAACGAAACACAGGTTTTACCTACTTTACCCATTTGCCTTAAGCAAAATGTAAAGCAGAAATAATGAAAACAAACATCAAATGGAGGGATGTTCAACCAAAAATGTACATGCAGGTTTTCCAATATGAATAACTGATGGATTGATAACTGAGAATTCTGTCAGTGTTAGTGTCCACACATGCCTCTTTGTTAAGGAGATGAGCTAAAGACATGGATATGCTTATGCTTTGGGTATTTTAGTTCAGATGTTCATGAGGTAGGTACATTGATGTTGCATGAGTATAAATGTAGTATTAATTTCCAGGCAATTGTGCCAGGGGGAGGATAAAATGGCTTAACAATCAGGTCTGGTATTTTGCAATCATTTTGCAGTGAGTGCTCAAACATTTTCCTGTCCAGAGAAGACTTCTCCAACGAAAAGAGCACTGTCATTCACAATCAGGGAATTTGTCAGAGCAAGATGATTTGTAAAATAATAAACATAATCTGAACAAAAATTAATAATGACAGGACATTACATGTTATTTTTTAAGTGTTTTGTTGAAAGGATTTTGGAATTCATGGTTATAAATAAATCAAGTCAAGTCAAGTCAAGTCAAGTGGGTTTTATTGTCATTTCAACTACATACAGAGTACACAGTGAAATGAAACAACGTTCTTCCAGGACCATGGTGCAACATAGACAGTGCATACAAGACACAAGTGCAACACAAACAAACAAGTGCGGACAGACAACACAACACAGTACAGACAGAGAATAATAAATAATTGCCGGTAGTGTGCAAATTGTGCAATGTGTAATAAATTGAGTCCAGTGAGGTAGTAAAGTTATTAGTGCAATGCTTTGTGCAAAAATGCTTCCCCTTTTTTATCTGGGGTAAATGATTGGAGAGAGAGAGAGAGAGAGAGAGAGAGTGTACATGTACCAGAAAAGATATCAGTTCAGACGTTGAGTTGTGTTGAGAAGTCTGATGGCTTGGGGGAAGAAGCTGTTGCAGAGTCTGGTCGTGTTGGACCGGATGCTGCGGTACCTTCTTCCTGATGGCAGGAGGGAGAACAGTCTGTGTGAAGGGTGGGTGGGGTCATCCACAATGCTGGTTGCTTTGCGGATGCAGCGGGTGGAGTAAATGTCCAAGACGGAGGGGAGAGAGACTCCGATGATCCTCTCAGCTGTCCTCACAATGCGTTGGAGGAACTTGCGGTCAGAGGCTGTGCAGGTCCCAAACCAGGCAGTGATGCAGCTGCTTAGGATGCTCTCTATGGTTCCCCTATAGAAGAGGGTGAGGATGGGTGGAGGGAGACGGGCCTTTCTCAGCTTCCGGAGGAAGTAGAGACGCTGCTGGGCTTTCTTGGCTGTAGAGCTGGTGTTCAGGGACCAGGTGAGGTTCTCCGCTAGGTGGACACCAAGGAACTTGGTGCTCTTAACGATCTCCACAAAGGAGCCGTTGATGTTAAGCGGAGAGTGGTCCGGTCTTGATTTCCTGAAGTCAAAAAACATTTCCTTGGTCTTCTCTACATTCCAGGTACATTGAAGGTTGTTGACTGTACACCAGTCTGTCAGCTGCTGTACCTCCTCTCTGTATGCTGACTCGTCGCCTTTGCTGATGAGACCCAGCACAGTTGTATCATCGGCGAACTTTATGATGCTGTTAGAACTGTGTTTCGCAACACAGTCATGAGTCAGCAGGGTGAACAACAGAGGACTCAGTACACTGCCCTGGGGTGCCCCAGTGTTCATGGTGATGGTGCTGGAGCTGCTGTCCCCGAACCGGACTAACTGGGGCCTCCCTGTCAGGAAGTCCAGGATCCAGTTGCATAGGGGGGTGTTGAGGCCCAGCAGGCTTAACTTCCTGGTGAGATTCTGTGGGATGATGGTGTTGAATGTCTATGAACAGCATTCTGACGTAGGTGTCCTTCTTCTCCAGGTGGGTAAGGGAGAGATGAAGGGTGGTGGTGATGGCATCGTCCGTGGAGCGGTTGGGACGATATGCGAATTGCAGGGGGTCCAATGAAGAGGGCAGTTGGGTCTTGATGTTCCTCATGACTAGCCTCTCGAAGCACTTCATGATGATGGGCGTGAGAGCTATGGGACGGTAGTCATTGAGGCAGGACACCGTGGACTTCTTCGGCACGGGGACGATGGTGGTGGTCTTGAGGCACGTTGGGACAGTGAAGCTGCGCAGGGAGACGTTGAAGATGTCCGTGAGAACATCTGTCAACTGGTCTGCACACTCTCTGAGCACTCTGCCAGGGATGTAACTAACATGTAAGGCTGTGTGGGGAGCAGTTACTTATGCAGAATTCAAACTTAATTTAAATAGTAAGTAATAGGTGAAGCCATCCTTATGTTATAACTGTTGATTAAATCGTTCACTATGGCTATATCTGGGCCCCAGAATGTCTGCTCTCATCATCAAAAGGTTAATTCACAGCCAAGCTAGTCCTCTAACCAAGCCCTCTCCACTTGCAGTTGTGCAAATTAAACTGTATAAGCACTCACACACTCATAATCACATATGTTCATAGGATAAGAACTCACAGAATGCCTCTCAGTTCCATTGCATTCACTTCAGTTTCATAATATCAACACTTAAATCCATGCAGTTTTATTTCACACAAATAGATTCTTTTCCATTCAGTTCCATTTCACTTTGTTTGATTTCATTCTCTTTAACACAAAGGAATTCCAATAAACTAAATGTCATTCCATTCTGCCTTCTTGGGAGCACTGTAGGTTGTGCCAATAACAGTGTTGCTGAGGCAGTAACTTTGACTCAGGCAATCAACACTTTCTATTTAGGATGCGACAGCAAATGTTTTGTTCACAGAAATATTACACATGGTTATAATTACTCTACCTATTACCCTACCTAGAGTGATAAAAAAGAATACAATTTTGACACAATTCTGTTTATTTTTGTCAAAAAATAAAAGCTGTTTTAGAAAACAGTTGGGAAAAACTATGATGCTGACAAGGCAATAAAGCTTTGTTTAGAATATTTCCATAGAGGGAAAAAACTGTTATACTTGTACTTTACACTTACTATACTATAGAGTTATACTTTCAGTCAACCAAAATTTCCAAACAGAGGCTTTCTGTAAAAGGTAGTAGTATAGCAGTGAGAAAGCAGTTAATGTGTGTTAAAGACTCTTCTGAAGCATCCATCCCTGCTCTTACTTCCTACCATGGCTGCTTGTTCTCCAGGCTTAATGTAGATTGAAACAAGCAATCGTTTTAATGATGAAAATATGTTACACAGCTGTCCAGCACACAAAGAAACTTCTAATTGTATAAAACATACTTGCTTTGAGTTGAGTTGCTTTGAGGCTCTTGAGCCACACCCACAACTATTTTCTTTATTGTATATAACAGCCATGCTAGAATCACAGAAACAAGATTGAGGGAGGAGATGCATAATGAGGAGAAACAGCTACTGGAAGGAACAGAATGCTAGAACAATCCTTCTCATTTAAGGGAAGGAGTAGAAAAAGGAAGGAAGATTTAATAATGATAATAATATTAATCATCATCATCATCATTATGTTTATTTATAGAGCACTTTGTTTATACCAGTAGCAGTTCAAAGTGCTATACAGACAGTTTTCATTATAAACTGAAACATAAACAGAATCCTAATTAGCCAAAGTTTAAAAAGTACTAAGATGTTAAGGTTAAACGCCAAGTAAAGAGATACGTTTTAATTTGTTTCTTAAAAGTAAGCACTGATCTTGACTGTCTTATAAAACCTGAAATGGAGTTTCACAGTTTAGAAGCATTAAACTAAATGAGAAGTCTCTGTATTTTACACAAGGTATGTGCAAAACTGTCTGTAGATCGAAGATTTCGAGTTGGACCATAAACAGAAAGACATTCTTTAATGTAAGCTGGTGCTAGACTATTTACAGCTTTATGGACTATTAGCGAGTCTATTCTAAAAGATGCATGTAGGCAGTGCAGCTCTTTTAAAACAGGACTGATGAGAACTCTTTTCAAATTAAGCTTAGAGTCAAATCAAATTAAGCTTAGAGTCTAAGATCACACCCACGTTACATCAGGTTTGATATTAGTAGCTAAAGATCCAAAGTTCTGTCATAAAGACTTTTAGTTGCAAGATTCAGTATTTCAGTTTTTTCTTGAATTTATTTTTAACATTTTTGTGACATCCACTGACAAATATATATAAACTATAACTATAAAAGTTTATACTATACTTCCCAATGACATGACTTAGATGTAACGTGTATAATGAGAAAAGCAAAAGCTGAACCTTATGGTACCTCACAAGAAATATAAAAAATTGAATAATTTGAACAACTTCCTAGTGAAACCAAAAACTGTCTATTTGTTAAATATGACTTAAACTATTCTAAAACTTTGTCTGAGAGGCGACCTAAAATTTTGGACAGTGGATTAGAATATTGTGATGAAAAATTGCATTAAGACCCAATAAGATCAGTATAGTAGAACTCAGGGCTGGACTGGGACAAAAACCGGCCCTGACATTTTTGACCAGCCCCTCATAATTAGCGGAGCACAGCCGACCAGTAATTTATGTATGTGTTCCGCGAAGGAATGTATTTTACTATTATCATATAATAATTATCAAATAATAACAGCATCATATAAAAAAAACATAACTTTATTTATCATTACTTTAGAAGCCAATCCAATAACCATTGTGGAATGCATGGTTAGCAAATGGCCGGTATTGCCTAATTACTAGTCCAGCCCTGGTAGAATTTTGTACATCAGCACTAAGCCTGAGGTCATTGACAAAATAAACCAATGTTGTCTCAGTACTATGATTAGAATGAAAACCTGATTGAAAATTTTCATGTAACTTGTTTGATATTTGATAAGCATTTAGTTTGAAAACAACTTTTTATAATACATTAATTAAGAAAGGAAAGAAATTGGTTAGAAATCCATGTTGCTCTTTTTGAGTAAATGCTTCACCAGCAAGTATTAAAAGCATCTGGAAAAATACCTGTTGACACAGAACGGTAGAATGATAGTCAAGAAAACATTTAAAACACAGTCAGAGAAAATCTTAATAAATTGAAGTAGAAACTGGATTAAGATCCCATGTGGATGTTCTTAATTGGTTTATAACAGCAACATCCTAATAACTGACAACAGAGAAGGATATACCTGGTTTATCAGGAAGTTTATTGTAACTTGTTCCAGCTGGCTGAGCTCTTATCAACGCTGTCTTATTTTAAAAAATTAATTGCAAAGTCTTCACAAGTTTTGGAAGATACGTCACCATGAGATATGTTAGCATAAGAATTATGGTTAATAAGTCTGTCTATGGTGGAAAACAGGACTTAAGTCCTGCATGGTCTCGCAACAGAGTACGTGCAAGATCTGATTTCCTATTAAGAACCACCTTAACTCAGATCACAAGATGCTGGTTTTCTACTGATTCCTAAAAATCAGAAGACTTCAATAGGGGAAAGAGCCTTTTCCTACAAAGCCCCCAAATTGTGGAATAATCTCCCAGCTAATGTTCAGGACTCACAGTCTCAACCTTTATGTGTTTTGTTTAGCCTGTGGAGTTACCAGGTAACTAAGTTTTGGGAGCTGGACCTATATACCATATATACAACCCCATTCTCGCTCCATTCCCGTGCCGAACAACATTGCATACGTTTCGTCTCATACCCACCTGTCTTTCACAGTTCGCCATGGACATCGTCATTCAGGCACAGATGATGAACTCCCGCAATCTCGCTGCCGGCCCGCTGCGAGCTGCCGCCGACCCGCTACCAAGCTGCTGCCGGCCCGATACTGAACTGCCGTCTGCCAGCTGTTGTTGGTCCACTGCTGCGGTGTTCACGCTGCTGCCAGTCTGCTGCTGTCAGCCTGCTGCTACGCTCCCCCCTTTCATCACCACCCGCCCCCGTCACGCCCCCCCTCCCTTTCTTTGTCATCCCTCCCCTCCCTCATTTCGTCATCCCTGCTAATTCAGCCTAATTTCTCTTCTCAATGCTGGAACATCTGGATGGCACAGCCATGTAACGAAGGGGATTACTGAACAGGAGAGCCAGTTGATGATAGACGAGGAGGAGATCCCAATGATCATATTTCCAACATTGTGCAACTAGATGGTTGGACAGTCATAATCTCAGGAACAGTAAAAGAGAAAATTAGTTTGTTTTAGGAGCATGATTGCAGAAAAATAGTCGACGTCCGGAGACCCCCTTTCACACAGGGGGCTGCCTAACCGCATGCTCCATGTGCCTTTCCCACCCCTATTTTGTCAAACCCTCCCTCGTGTCTTCCCCCCCTTTGCGTCACCCCCCCATCCTACCCAAACCCCCCCACCCCGCGTTTTGCCCCCACCCTTCGCGCTGCAGCAAGCCCGTGAGTCCACGGCAGTTTCCATCTACCCCGCATTTTCCTCACACGTGCAGCATCCCAATTGGCCTTCTTTTGTAGTCGCAAGCCGCCCAAATTTCAATTCCTTCACCAAAGTTCTTCCCGGTTTTCGCTCATTGTTTCACAGCCTGCCCTACATCATCCACCTTCTGGATTCTCGATTACTCAATAACCCTATCTACCACCAGCTTAATTCAGCTCCCATTGCCAGTGCATTCCTCCCTCACCGAGAGAATCCTTGGTTCCGCTACAAGCCAGAATTTCTCCGCATTATTCTCGACTCGACTCAAGCATCATTCCCTCACGACAAGCAAGATCACTTCATCCCTTTTCTCTCAGATTTCCTTAATCAGCCGACCCGTATTCAACATCGTTCTGCGCAACGTTAACTGCCACAGCCACCACTGTCCTTTGGGGGGCATGATTGAGCCTTCGTGCAACCATTTCCTCACTAAGACAATGCCGCGATCACTAGCATAACAATGTAAATTCAGAACATAGTGCCTCCATCGGACCCGCACAAACCACAACACCTTCTTATCCAGAAACCATCTTTATTCTTCATCCTGATTCCACAACCCAGCAAGAATTAGCCCTCAACGCTATAGCTCTCTACACACTCTCAACTCACCGAATAGTCTGGTTATTTTTTAAGCATTTCCACAACTCTATGACATTCCATTTCCATCTTTCAATCTGCCATCAACAGCTTCTTTCTCTTCATCCTATTTGGAGGCCTAACCAGCAGTCTTCGACTGTTACTTAAAACCATCCATGGTTCACACCTTCAGTCATCCTCCACCATCAGGTCATACCACTACTTCGAGATATCAGAAATTCAATCTGCGCTCCAGCTTTAGCGGCTGCCCCTCACCTCCTACTTCTTATCCTGCTGTCTTTCCCGCACTACCGACGCTCGCAGTTTCTCATACGCTCTAAGACACATTTCTCCTCGCCTTCTCGGGGCTTCTCTGTTTCTCTGTATCCACTGCAACCTCTACAACCCCTTATCCTCCGTGCCACCCAAACCCGTCCTTAATGATTAATTCAATCATTAAGATGCAAAAAAGTGGTTTGGTGTGAAAGGTAGAGTTTTTAATGGCTTTAAAAGCTACCTCACAATGTTATTACCTGAAATGGTTACAAATGATGCATGAGACATTGTTTTACAATAGGTTTTGTCAATCAAAATACATCTAAAGCAGCGAGGTGAAAGAAATGCCCTGCAAAGCAATTACATATTAAAGCTCAGAGGACACACTAAGTGTTTGCTCAGTCTGTTGATTGCGAGAGTGAATATTTTTTAAAAAGCATATAGTTTCAGTGCGGCACAGTGATCTATAATGGCAGGATGGGTGACTTCTCCACATTCTTGCTCGCAGACAACTTACCCACACACACACACACATAAAAATACTGTATATACACATACTCAGTTTCTCCTAACAAAGCTGCCCTGCTGTGAGTCCTTCAGCACAGGGACAGAGCATGTCACGCTCAAAACACAAGGACAGATGACTAAGTGACAGAGAGGTGTTAGTTGTAAGCTGGTCACAAAGAAGAGCCCTCCAGCCCTCTTACATTCAAGCACACAGTTAAAACAGTGAAATTTATGCTAAATCAAGCAGGTTTAAAATCAAACTGTAATATTCTTATGAATATTTTTTCATATGGAATTTGAAAAGAAATACAATGATGGAAAAACAAATACATTAATTAAGTAATCAGATAGGTATTAAGTATTTTAAGGTTATAAAGCAGCTCTCAGTGTTGCTCTTGCCTTGTGGGAGAACATTTTAACCATTTTTTATCACAGCTCTCTTCTTCTCTCTCTCTATGCCTGAATCTTTGTCATTCTATCTCTGTCTGTCTGTCACTCTTTGTCTATTCCTGTATCCCCACTCCAACTCTCTCTTACAACTCTTTCACTCTCCTACTCTTTTACCTCAGTTGACCTCAGTTCAATCCCTGTCGACACCCTTGCGGGCGGCTTGGTTCTAGCTGGCCTGTCGTGGCTGTCGGTCTCCCAGGGCCAAAGCCTCGGATGGAGAAAGAGGGAAAGTCCCCTCCTCTGCTTGCGTGTGGCTTGGTCGGCAGGTGTCGAGAGAGCTTCGAGAGAGCTTCGAAGTTCGAAGTTTGAAGATGAAGAGAGAGAGAGAGAGAGAGAGAGAGAGAGAGAGATGAACGATGTCTGCATCTAAGGGCCGACACCCTGAGGAGGTCTGGTCCAAAATCAAGCGAGAGTCTGAGAAGTTTCCTTTGTTTATAAAGTTCCTGAAGGGGAAGGGGGGGCGTGGAAGCCCCCCTCTCATGCATATGCATCACACGTGTTTTCACATACAGTCATTCACGCAAAGTCAAGCGCACTACGTCACTCTATCCTGATTGGCTGAGGCCAAAGCAGGCATCTTTTGAATTTTCAATCTAGCTGATACGCCAGAGGAGAATGCTGATTTAAACAGAATTAAAGAAAATATATTAAATTTTAGCATATTATGAAATGTGCACAGTTACAGATGATTAAGAGGCATTGGGGCAATTGGTCACGAGAACCTCCAGGCATGCTTTATCTAAAAAAAAAATCAGCCGAACACAGCTAGTGTAGCCATGCATCGGGTTAAAAAGGGGTGAGGGTCACCCTCTGTCCTTAAAGAGGATTTGGTGGAAATCCCCAGAACAGGGGTCATGAATGCCTCTTGTCTCTGGTTTCAATCCAGCTGGCTGTGGGGTTGGGTGTTTCTTCCACATGCAGAGGAGAGACTATAAACATTTAAATTTAATTCTTTGCAACAGGCAATCAAAGTTTCATGCATGGAGTGCTACATATCCCCCCTTTATTCAGAAGGTTGCAGCCTTGCAATCTTCTGAAGCACAGCTGTCCATGGTGGCTGTTGGGCATATAACAGTTTAGACAACACAAAACATAACACAAACCTCTGTCACATGATCCAGTACCGAGATGCTTCTAGTCATTCTTGTTCAGCATGCATGAGCAAGTGGTGTAGTATTAAGTTAAGTGGTGTTCTAACTGTTGATTATCCTACTGCTAGTAGTAAGTTCTAACATTTGCAAGTTATAAGTCGACGTGAGGCCATTCGTTAGATTGAACACAAGGAGGCTATGGTCAATGCACTCTTGTTTGGAGAGATGCTAGGTTACAAAGTTTCACAGTGCTGTATGCAATCAGTGACATTCTGTATAAGGTTAGAAACCATTGGTTTTGGAAAGATTAGTCAAGTCTTATCCAAATTACTTAGCCATATTACTTTAGGAAGTAATTTGGCTAATCAGTTAAATTACTCTTGTGCTGAGTTTGTAACAGGCTTTACGCTGATTAAGACCAGGTTCTCTGCTTGCTTCTGCAGTTAGTATAGCCCTATGTCTTATACTAAGTGTGTGTGATGAACAGGCTGTAACCGAGTCGTTTGATCATTAAAAGTGACACCCTTAGGTGTTCAACCGCTAAATGATTAATAACTGATTGGCGCACTGGAGTACCCGACAAGTCCCATGGGTTTTTGTTTGACTTGTGGATGCAAATTTTGTGAGTGCTGCGTGGTCCTGCGTCCTGTTTTGGTGTTGGAGAACTGAGAAAATCCGACAGTGGTGTTGTTAGTAGGCCAAAGATTAGAACTGGGAGCAGTAAAATCATTCTGGCGGGGAACACGCATGCTTGGGGTATTATCTCTCACAATGTCAGGTGGTCTAGTGTGGGCTGGAAGATTTCTCAGATCATCCCAACCACAAGTTTTCAAGTCATAGGCTTTGGTGTAGTTTGTTACTTTTCCCATCATGTGTGGATGGTTTGTTACATGCTGGGAAACCTGGTATTTGCCTTCTCTTTACCTGAATCCGAAAAGTAATGGGTCAACTTCACCCCCCTTTTGGTCTCTGGATCTGCGGGCAGAGGAGAAGTGGGGGCCAGAGGGCCATGAGCTTTTAACCCATTTAGGACATGTGGTACTAGGGTAGGGTGGGAGTGACTGAAAGCCCATTTTGCACTGCTGGGGCAGTCATTACAAGGGGGGCCGTGGGGGTAGGAGGGTGGGGGCCTTTAGCACAGCCAGGCTGAGAGGATTGTTCATTTCTTGTGAGCTTACCTGGGGTTTCTAAGTACCCCCCTTTTGAGATTGGTTCATCTGAAATGAACAATGGCTTCCCGACTAAGTGTTGAAATGACATGTCATGTGCCTGCTTTGGATCTACCTGGGTCGCTAAGACATAGGTGGGGGAAGTCTGCTTCTCACCCCCCTGTGGTGTCTGTTCTTGTGAATTAGGTTGGACCAGTGCTTAGATAATGCGGGCTTGGTCTTGCCAGAGCATATGTTAGACATTACCTTTAACATGTGTATGTGGACTGGTCAAATTTAGAGGTGGACATGCTGAACTATCTGAGGAGACTGAGCAGGTGTCAGTTTCATCATTGTCCCTTTCTAGATTTTGCAGTATTTGTTCCAGACGTCTTACAACTTTAGAGTCAAGTTCAGCTGTGTTTAATTTAGTACCGTACCAGTGTTGTTGCTGTTACGCCTACGCTGATTACTAAATTTTACGTGTTTTGTGTCTAGACCTGTGCAGTTCTGGGTTGTGCCAGACTCCAGCTGCTGGGAGCGATTACGATTCTGGTTCGATTGCAGAGATTGAGTGTTGGTACATTTGTCAGACACCTGTTTATGTTTGCAAACCCTTTTAGAGCTAAGTCGCGCAGTTGCTTACTAGACAAGGTGCGTGGACAGGCTGCAATTCCCAAGTGATAACTTGGGTGGGGTGAAGGTTTTGGACAAACAGTGTCTTAAAAGTTAAATCTTCCTCCATACCTGGTTCATTTCTAAGGTCAAAATATGTGTGGAAAAGACGTCTGTTGTACAGTTGGGGCGACTAACTTTTGTTGTTTAACCCTTAGAGCTGGTATTAAGCCTGTCTGCTCTAAATGATTTGAGAATTCCTCTACCAGTGGCTGGCGGAGTGCATCATAGTTAGTAGCATTTGGGAACCTACACAGGAAATATTCAATGTCATTCAGATGCACTGACATTATTAAACCCTTCCGGTGTTGGTTCAAAGCGGTTTATGTTGCGTGCGATCTTATCTAGCTCCGGGTCTGAGGGACCTGAAGAAGAAATGTGGCCAGAAGGCTGGTGCAGCCTCGGAGTGGACGTGGGTACATTTGTCGCAGGCAGCGCAGTTGCACTTCTTTGGGCACTGCTAGTATAAAATTTCATGGTTTGAGGGAGCTGTAGCTCTTCCTGAACACCACAAAGATTTTCCCCAGAGATTAGTTGTTGTTGCTTAGCTTCCCAAAGTTTAAGTTGGGTCTCTTTCAGCTCACTTTCAGTCCTCAATTGCTGCTGTTGGGACAACATTAGTTCACGTTTAGTCCTGACTAGTTCTTCTTAGTTTAGTTTTAGCTTGGTCAAGAAGCTTGATGGTCTAGTTTCTCAGCTCTAGCGCTGGAGTTACCTAGTTCTTTGCGAGTCGCTTTTAGTTGAGCTAGCAGTACAATAGCCATTTTACCTAATGTTTTGGTCACAAGTGATAACTACAGCAGCACACTGTTACACAGGAATTTGAACAGCAACATGGCTGAATCCTGGAATTTCGCGGTCTGTACACAACAGTTTAGTACCTGTTATCACCTTTGTGATAGTCAGAAATAGAGAGAATTCCACAATGCATCAACGCAACACAAGGTTTAATTGGCTTCAATTTCTGGAATTCGCAGTAAATTGAACGCACGTAGTCTGTGGTGGAGTAACAGAATTCACACTACTTATTAATGTGCATGACATGTCATGCATGCAATAATAATTTAAAATTAGAGTACTCCAAACAGTGCACAATTGAACAACCTCCCTTGTTTAATACTAAGATTAGTTCATAAGTTTATGAACACTGCACATAATTTAGGAATAAAAGTAACAATTGCTCACACCACTTATAGTCCTGCTATGCTGGCTGAATTCTAAACCTCCAGGCTAGCCCCAGGAAGTGAAGCTTTAACAGGAAGTGACTAGGTAGCACATGGGCTAACAGGAAGTTGGACACTAGCTGTAAGGATAACAGGATATGCTAACAGAGTTTGCAGGAGGCACCATGTGGTAGCCTGTTAAGCTAATAAGCTAACCGGGGTGCTAGCTAATTAAGCTCACTCAGGAATGCTGGTTTTTACCCGCACTGTAATGTACTGTTAGCAGTGTTCACCAAAAGGCTAATAAGCTAATCACGTGGTGACTATGCTAAGCTAATCCACTAACAGTAAGCTTATTTTCTACCAGGAGAGCTGTGAGCTGCAGGGGAATAGCCAGGCGTTAGCACATTGAGCTAATTAGCTTTGTCTGGCACGTTTTTTTTATGGTTACATTTTTTACAATATTATATACACAAGTGTGGGGATTTGATTTAATTTATGTCGAATGTTTAGGCGCCATTTATGTAACAGAATTAGGGGTATTTATTAATCCACCAATTGATTACTTGAATTAATCAAAATAGATCAATAAATTTACCCTTATAAAATATTAGTTTTCTGAGGTTGACGTTGGTTTGAGTTCAGGGATCCACACACTGGTATTAATATTGAAAACACACCAAGACTAGCTTATATAAAGGAGGCTTTATTAGATTTTCACTAGGTTAATCTGAGCTGCTGTATATGCTTTGGTAGACTTACAGAATGGGGTTTATAAACATTTATATAAACCCCATACTATAAACTATAACATTTAAATTCTATAACATATAAATATAAACATTTAAATTCAACTCTTCGCAACAGGCTATCAAAGTTTCATGCGTGTAGTGCTACAGCTTATAGCTTTGCAGTGGTTAGAAAAATTAATGAATTAGTTAATGTAGTGAGTAGCTGAGATAATTATTAGATAACATTCTCTTAAAAAAAGAGAAACCAAGAAAGAAAGAGAGGTAGCACATTGAGTGAGTGAATAGGCATAGCAGAAGAAGAAAACTAAAGAGACAGGATGCAGGACATTCCCTCTGCCCCATCTCTGAATGGATTTACAAATTACACCTTTAATTAAAGAGAAGCATTGGGGATGGCAACTATCGAATTCCAATCACCTTTTCAAAATGGATTTTTCAGTGAGTAACATTACTTTAAGCATTTGAATAACACCTGGTGAGTGGAGACATACTAGCTCTCTATTTCAACATATTTTTCTGTTTAAAAAAACTACCCTAGCACTACCCTAGATTTGCTCTTTAAGACAATAACAGGATTCCCATATGTTTATTGTTTATACGTTTATTGAGTAACCATGTTCTTGAACTGACAGAAGCAGCATTCTCCTTTTCCTTCCGCTGTGTGTGTGAGGGATACATGTTCAAAGCTAATGTTATTTACTAGGAACCCAACATTGTCCCACTCCCACACAACAAGTATCAGTGTGTACAGGCTTAATGGCCTGGTTATGGATGCTCAGGACCTGACCGGGTATCGAGGAGACTTGAATGAAACTCAGAGAAATAAAAAAGAATCAATGGAGGAATGTAAAGAGAATGAGAAACAACGGGTAACTAATGCACCTTGCAATTTTAATGATAAATCAAGTCAAGTTTATTTATATAGCGCTTTTTACAACAATGTAGTCTCAAAGCAGCTTTACAGAGTTTTGAAAACAGACAGTTACAACATATGTCCCCCAGTGAGCAAGCCAGAGGCAACAGTGGCAAGGAAAAACTCCCTCAACTGGAGGAAGAAACCTTGGGAGGAACCAGACTCACAAGGGGAGACCCATCCTCCTCTGGTCAAACAAAAGTCTCTGTTTAAAATCTGGATAGCAAAGCTTTAGAAGCTATATATATATATATATATATATATATATATATATATATATATATATATATATATATATATATATATATATATATATCAACACCGAAAGTCAAAACTAGATCTAGTGTGTGATTACAGGAATGTGTATTACATTCTGAGTGAGACCTACAGAGTCTAAGATAGATGAGAAAGCCTTTTTTAATGGATCTGCTGAGTTCTCAATGTGAATATTAAAATCTCCTGCAATTATTACTTTCTCAGTGCTCACTGCTACATCTGCAACAAAGTCACTGAATTCTTTTAAGAATTCAAAATAAGGTCCTGGTGATCTATAAATACAGACTAGGGTGAGTACACTTCTGTTAGTGGTCGGATTGGTGATGTTTATGAAAAGAATTTCAAAATAATTGAAAGTGAGATTGTGTTTTTTATAAATTTTTATAAATTACACATATACAACCCCCCCCCCCCCCCCCCCCCTTCATTTAATGACAAATATTCCTCAGGTTTAATCCATGTTTCTATAATACATCAATTTACAATGACAGCCTTAGAGTTCAGTGATCTTATATTAAATAAACCAAACCTTAGTTCAGAAACACTGCAGCTAGACACTGGATCTAATATTCTTGTATTAACTAAGTTATTTAAACAAACTGATTGAGATTTGCGAAGTTTGTGTTTAATTCGGGGCAGTGAAACAGTCTTAATAATAGTTGTACCTAGGTGACGTCTTAAGGTAGCGAGCAGACGGTCGGTTTAGCCTGTTTGTCTGCTGCCTGGTCTCGGCTCTGGACAGTCAGCAACTACCTACGCTGCTCTGCTGACTAACATTTCAGAGTTTTAGATTCGGTATAGGTATGTGTTTAGTAGCTATGCAGTAAAAGTACCAGTATTCCTCTTTTTCTCACTGGCCATTAATAATTCATTGCTTTTCTGAGGAACATTCTCTCTGGCATAAAGATCAACGCCACACTGTGCTGTGTTAAGGGCTTGGGCAACCCAATTCCCTTTTTATTCATGTGAAATTGAAATGCGTGATGTGTTGGATCTGGATTTGGCATCAGACTAATTATGTAGTTGTTATGATTGACCTATCTAATTTATCATGCCTCAGAACATTTAATTAGCTGTGGGAGCTACCACCATTAAGCTCTGAATTAGGACAAATTAAACCATTGACTTAGCAGCTTGAAGGACACCCTACACTGGAAATTCTAAATGACCAAAGCTGAAAAAACTTTGTAAGCGATGCGCACCATCACACTTTATTAATTCAAATGTTCAAACTACTTTTCTAAATGTCTTCTGTTACTATGTTAACAAATCTCACTCCAATGGATAATAGAGTTACAAGATATTAATAGTGTTCTTTGTGGATTTTCAAACTTCTTTCAGGTGATGATGGCAAAATCTATTAATAGCAGGCTTTAAAAGTCAAATTTTGAGAAGGAAAGTTCAGAATGCACTCCACAAGTCACATCAGGTCATAGAGACATGCCAAAAAATAATTTAGAGATCAGTACCTAATGTGTAGGGATATTTTTATTCTCATTTAACAGGAGTTGTACGATTTACTTTTTCTCCTCAGCCTGAGGGAGAAAGACGAATAAGCATGCAAATCCTACATTTAAGCAATGTAAAAAAAATGCCAGAGGAGATTAAATAAAATGCAATTGAAGAGAAAATATAGATTTTCTTCTCTTAGTGGTGTTGTTTTACTTTAAAAACAAACACACGTCTGTTCGGAATGTATGGAAGACAGGTGGCCAGGATAGTGCGAGAACATCCTGGCTTTGTTGCCCCCGGCAGTAGCCCCCCTACTGCCGGGGGCAACAAAGCCAGGATGTTCTCGCACTATCCTGGCCACCTATATGACAGGCAATCTGGGGCGATGTTATCTTTAGACCCCCCAGGGCTCGTGAACCCCTCCACCCAGGAGATAACAACTGGCCCAGAGACAGCCCGGAACCAAAGGAGGTTATGACATGGCCAGGAGGAGCCCATGTGACCCGAGCGCAATGGAGGGACGGACGTCTATAAGAGACCATACAGACCAGACCAGATCCTGACCCGCTACTGATCAGCTTCAGATCAGGGTGTGACGACTCAGAGTAAAGACGGTTCCGCAATTCCAAATTAAACAAGCTTGAAACTCTGACTGGTCTCCCTCTTCATTCTGATGCCGAAAAACATAGTTACGACACTGGTGTTTCCACCCGGTTTTTGATTTTCCGGTTGGCCCAGTTTCTCTGTGGTTCTTCTGGACGTCTTCAGTCGCTTCAAGCCGCAGCAGCCAGCCCAGAGACAGAATTGGCTTCCTAATCCGGATGGGGTGCTGATTCTCTTTCTGATGACATCAAACCAAGCTGCATTCGGTGAGTCCACCAGAACTTAAGAACCAGTTTGTGGGCAAAGATAGCTGTCGGAAGAAGAGAGTTGTGTTGTCTATGTTTGTCCTTGTATGTATAGCCTAGCTTAGTCTAGGAGGGTAGGCAGGAGTTTCCTGGCCTTAGCACATAGATTATCCTGAAGGTGTTTCCTTAGGAGGATTTGAGGGGGTTCTCAAATCAGATACTGGTCTTTTGGGACGCACAGGTTCTTTCAAGGTGCTTCCTGAGGACTTAAGTGTAGGGAGTGCCCTTATCCATTGCTAAACTGTGATATTCTCAAGGTGTTTACTTGGGACAAAAGATGCAGGGGGGTCTTACAAAGATGTTAGATAAATTATGCTCCAAGCGGAAAGCTAAGCTATGTAAGAAATTTAACATCCCAGAAGACTCAAGTTGGAGTCAGGAGCAGTGTTTTACCATCTTAGCCAAGTGTATGAAGAAGAAAGACCTTGAGGGTTCTGTTCAGGTGTTCAGAGAGTGGCATTGCATGTTAATGACTGAACATAAAGAGGAAAGTGCACGACTAATACAGGACCACAAGGACCATAAGCGTGCAGCCATTGATGCGCAGAATACGTGTGAACAAACACAACATTCCCTCAAAGCACTACAGGAAAGAATAGAGCAGCTAGAAAAGGAGAAAATGGAACTTCTGGAATCTGCAAAGCCTAAGTTAGAAGAGCAGTTTAGCTCAGATTACAGTGACAGCAGTGAAGATGTGATGCTGCTACACACAGTAGAGGTCCAACAGGTGCGATCCAAATAAGGGGAGGTGGAAACCTCCATTAAACATAGCCCACTGGATCCAGAACAGATAGACCGCATATCAACAGAGTTTGAACATCCGAAGGAAATGGGACTTGGTCCTTTTTTTGTCACTGATGACTCGTAAAATCAAGCTGTATTCGCTCCACCCACTGGACGTCATTTCAGTGTGCTCGCAAATACTCATGCCAACTGAGGTTGAAATCATGGAAGAGTATAATGAAGCCCAGGTAGAGAAGTTGAATTGTCTGAGAGCAGTACAGGATTGTAATATGGGGTTGTTGACAGTGCTTCGGAATAGTTTAGGGTCTACTGTGTGCTGGCAGAAAGTTGTGGAGTGTCAGCAGGGGAAGAATGAATCTGTGAGTCGATACACACAGTGGTTTGCTGAGGTGTTTCTGTTGCATGGGGGATGGTCAGAGTTTGAGTCAGTAGCAGACGTGCTGAAGTCAAGGGTGTCTGTGGCCCAATGGGTTGATGGGTTGACACAGGACATGAGGACAGGTTTGCTTCTATTAAAATCCAAATGGAGGACTAGCACGCTGGCTAAACTGAATGAATGCTTGACCACCTATCAGAAAGATGCCTATGTCAATGTACATGTCTCCTCAGTTTTGCTAACTGTGTTTCAGCAAACAAGTAGTCAGGACACACAGAGTAACCAGGAGCATATGGGACACTTCTGTGAGAAACAAGCATACTGGGCACGCAGTTGTAAAAAGAAACATGATGAGAGTATAAACACAAGCCCTGTTCTCAGGATCATCTAAACTAGAGATGTTAGATGTGAAGGTGTTTGCAGCTGATCCTGCAGACATATGATGACAGATTGTATGTGAGAACCACTGTGAACGAAAATGCACGTGATTAATTGACACATGAGCAAGCTACTGTACGTATGTAGGTGTTACTACCTCTGCTCCTCTTGTCTTATCACAATTGCTTACAGTGTGTTGTCCACATGCAGTTAAAGCATTATTGTTTGAGGCTCAGATCAGGACAGTTACAGCCAAAATATGGGGTAATTGGCTTGCAGCACTCACAGCCCCTAACATTTAACTTCAAGGAGCTTTGATCATTAATCCCTCATCATTAATGAAGACAGCAAATGTCTGAGACTCGTATGAGAATGAGGTTGATCAGGATTGTGTGTTTTTATCCCAAACTCTACTACTTTGGATATTTCTGAGAGAACTTTGGCAAATCCTGATTTGATGTGTTTACAGAGGCTTCAGAACAGGTGACTAATGGCTGTAAATGCATTGGGTGAACCGTCTGTTCACCACATGCTGTGACAGCTTAGGGTCACTTCCCAGACCACTTCTTAGCTCAAGTAGCAGAATAGGTGACATTCCTAATGCTTATGGGTTACCATCCGGTTTCACAGTCACTGTGTACAGACTTTATGCAAAAGGGGGTGTCTAGGGTGGATGCATTACTGGAGATATGTAGCATCAGAGCCACACCCACACGCAAAGTAGGTTTAAGTCCATATAAAATTATTATAGGACGTGTTAGGCCCCACAGGGATCTGTAGACCTTAGGCAGGCAGATGTATACCTTACTTCAGATGCCTTGTTAACATACCGTCAGGAACTAACAAATCTGTCAACTCTGCACGGCAAGGTGTCAGAAATGGTTGAATAGAACCTCTTAAAGGGGGACATTCATTTGTGCTTTTAATTATAAAGGCAGCAGTATTATGTCAAGGTCAAAAACATAGACATGTGTCACATTGCCAGGTAGTGTTACCGCCCAAATAGGGATAGATGGGTGAACTAGCTGGAAGAGCTTTGGACAGATCTGTTAGCATTTACGCTGCAGGGGCAACACCCAAAGTGAAGACTTCCCTACCCCCACACTTCCACACTTCCAGCTGGTATCATAGGACCCTATGTTAGGTAGGGCAAGATGCGGTAACCCACTTAGCAATAATGATGTTTGACTTAGTAACAATTCCAAAAACAACATACAAGATATTGTCGAAGGTTGTTTATGTCTTCTAGGTGAAATAGAAGGCAACAGTGAATGAACTGTCTCAATGGGAGGTGTGGACGCATTCATCGCACCATTCCTGAAGAGACAATCCAAACACAGGCAGGATGACCGGAAGAAACGTGGAACTATTGCTATCTCTACTAGTAATATGGACTTCCTGTGTTTTGTGCCCATCACTGATGTGGACAACGACAATGAATTTCAGACATATTCAATGTAACCAGACATTATTCCCAGGACAAAATGTCTGTATCCCTCATCCAGTCAGTGTATCTGCTGGAATAGCATGGACTGCACATGCTATTTCCGATTGTGATACATGTGCCTGGTTACATACAGATATGCCTTCATTTAATATTAGTTCATGTCACAACATCACACAACCTAAAACCACACAGTGCTGTACACCAGGTATGTCAAAATGTGATCAATTATATGCTCCAGCACATAATATCACTGATATCAGTTCAACATTCAGGTTTCCTTGGTGTGTAGAAAATCCTGCTAATTCTATGTCACCATTTCTAGGAGAAATACCAAAAGCATTATGTGGATTTGAGGTACAACTCAAACAAATGAGCAACAGTCACCAAAATCAATCACCTGTCATCACGACTGAAACAATAACCGACTGTCTTCATAGTAGTGGTCTTTGGATAAACTGGCTAGGAGTTAATACGTTTTGCCGCATTCCTGCGCCCACAGGAACCTATTGGTTATGCGGAAGTACTGCATTTACTAAACTCCCAGCCAGATTTAACGGCCGCTGTACATTAGTTTATATACTACCAGCGATGAGACCTCAACCACTTACTGAATTACGATCAGCCAGTAATGTCAGTACAGATATTCATGTTGTTCTTATGCACAGAACTGCAAATACAATTGATGATGACATTTCCTTAGATGTCCCAAAGACATGTGGTCCTGTGAATTGTCAAACACAAGATTGTACATGGTACAAAAATAGTGAGGCGTTTGCCAATACCAAATATTCAACAGTTTTACATGCCAATCTTCTCACAAACGGTACTCAAATTTTTATGCCACCAAATAAAGGGAAACAAGCAGTCTTTCATCACCTTTCAAACACTAACCAAACAATAACTCCCGAAATAGTATCTTTTATTGCCCCAGTTTTGGATATAGATGCTACCTTCTTATTCGTGGTGAATAAATTATGTCCAATTAAATATCAAGTTCACTCGCCGACAAAAGGTTTCAACCATCCTCTTAGTGCCGCTAATGTTAGGCAGTGATTCAAATCCCTGCATTAGAAATTTCACATGTAGCCAAACATTTTGGAATAGTTCTTAGGAGAACTTATTCCAAATTACGGGGTAAATGAAGTTATGAAATAACTTAAGTTTGGGAGAAGGACCACACCCAAACTCCTCCCTTCCATCATTACACTCTCTATATAAATCACTCCTCTGCCCTCACCTTCTTGTGACGAAATTCGCACCAACTTAGCCATGGCTTCGTATTGGCCCGTTGACTGCTCCTTCCTTACTCTCTGCCGACACAGACTTGCTTTGGATGGCTGGCTCTTTACCAATCGCCAGCATATCCTGCCTCCCGCTATTCCTCACGCTGCTCCTCGTTTGGGGTCCTTTATCACCACTCCCGCTGGGACTGCTTCGTTTCTATCGTCTCCCGGACGTGGCCGCTCTCGTTTGCCGCACCCCGGCTCTTCCTCGGCTGCTTCACCAATTCACACGGCGGGTCCCTGCGCCGCCCGCACGTTGATGCCCCACCTGCCCTACCTCCCCGCGCCTCTTTTCTCCCTCTAAATCTTGCCTTCCGGGAACACTGGACTGGACTATAGTCAGGCTCCAAAGTTTGGGGGAACGCCGCGTTCCCTGCGCCCGTTCTGCCCCATGGACTGAGACATATTTTCGCGCATCTCCCCTCCGTCAGAGGTGAACATCCTGGGCGCCCCGATGACATCACGCCTCCTGCTGGATCCGGAGGAAACGACGCCTGGTCCACCAGGCCCTTGTCCCTACACCCCTGCCCCCCCTGCTGCTCCCTCCAGGCTACTGCAGCCTGCAGCTGTTGGCTCTGCCTCAACCGTGCTGATTTCACTCGCGGCTTCTCACGCTCCAGCGAACACACGTTGTCACACCTTATCCTGTTCTCTTCCTCACTCTACCATTTCTTTACAAGTCTCCCAACTGCTGCACCTCCTGCCTGCCTCAATCGTCCCTTCTTCGATCTTTCTGCCATTTCTTTACAGGTCCCCCTATTGCATTGCCTCATGCTTGCCTCTATCTTCCCACCTCCCCCCTCCATCCCTCAATCTTTCTGCCATTTCTTTACAGGTCCCCCTAATGCACTACCTCATGCCTGCCTCAAGCATCCCTTCTCGAATCTTTCTGCCATTTCTTTACAGGTCCCTCTACCGCAGTGTCCCATGCCTGCCTCAGTTATCCCTCATCCCTTAATCTTCCTGCCTTTTCTTTACAGGTCCCACTACTGCCTTGCCTCTTGCTTGCCTTGATCATCCCTCACCTCCTCCCTCCCTCCCTCCCTCCCACCTCCTTCCTCCTTCCCTCCCACCTACTTCCTCCCTCCCTCAATCTTTCTGCATTTCTTTACAGGTCAATCTACTGCACTTTCTCCTGCCTGCCTCAATCCTTCCTCGCTCCCTCATTCTTCCTGCTATTTTTCTTTTACAGGTCTCCATACTGCTGTGCCTCCTCCTCTGCCTCCGACTGACTCAGCTGGCTTTCCAATCACTGGTTGCTCCTCTCACGAAAGTCCTCCTTCACAGAACTCTCATCCTCTGCAATCACAGACTCTTTCTCACATCCTACAACTGCAGCTTGTCTTCTGCAATCACAGACTCTCCTTGTCATTGCTGCTGTCCTTTTGGGGCATGACTAGACAGAAGTGATTCTTATCCATTCAGACACACTCCATTCGTGTAAACCATCCACGAAGTCGGTCTCATTCCAGGTCATTCAGATGTAACCACATCCCTGCTCAACATCACCTTACCTTCATACAAACTTTCCATCACTGCAGCCTCCCTGATGCCAGTCAACTCGCAGCACTCCGCCAGCTTCTTTGGTCACATTTAGTAACTAGTAACCATAGAGAGCATCCTAAGCAGCTGCATCACTGCCTGGTTTGGGACCTGCACAGCCTCTGACTGCAAGTCCCTCCAACGCATTGTGAGGACAGCTGAGAGGATCATCGGAGTCTCTCTCCCCTCCGTCTTGGACATTTACACCACCCGCTGCATCCGCAAAGCAACCAGCATTGTGGATGACCCCACCCACCCTTCACACAGACTGTTCTCCCTCCTGCCATCAGGAAGAAGGTACCGCAGCATCCGGTCCAACACGACCAGACTCTGCAACAGCTTCTTCCCCCAAGCCGTCAGACTTCTCAACACAACTCAACTTCTGAACTGATATCTTTTCTGGTACATGTACACTCTCTCTCTCTCTCTCTCTCTCTCTCTCTCTCTCTCCAATCATTTACCCCAGATAAAAAAGGGGAAGCATTTTTGCACAAAGCATTGCACTAATAACTTTACTATCTCACTGGACTCTATTTATTACACATTGCACAATTTGCACACTACCGGCAATCATTTATTATTCTCTGTCTGTACTGTGTTGTGTTGTCTGTCCGCACTTGTTTGTTTGTGTTGCACTTGTGTCTTGTATGCACTGTCTATGTTGCACCATGGTCCTGGAGGAACGTTGTTTCGTTTCACTGTGTACTCTGTATGTAGTTGAAATGACAATAAAACCCACTTGACTTGACTTGACTTGACTTGACCTCATCCTCCTCCAAACCACATGCAGATTTCTTCTCCTCAAAAACTATTCAAAAGACAGAACTTCACTTCTGCCACAACAACCATCAATACTCTGACCCCTTTCTCCACACTCAGTCATTTCCTGCTAGCCATCTGGATTTCCCCAATATTTGGAATTCCATCTTTTCAGTCTTATCCAACACCTCCTCGATGGAGCATCTTGCTGTCTAGTGGAGATATTGCATACATAACCCCTAACCCCTAACACCTCCAAAGATTCCATTTTCTTACTTACAATCGTTTTCTTCTCCTTCCCCTAGAATCTCATCACTCCTACTTTACAAACGCTTTTACCGCTACTCTGATAGAACTTCTTCAAATTCATTAATCCATTAAGTATAAATGTAATTCATTTTGCTATCCGGTGTCAACCAGAGGAGGATGGGTTCCCCCTTTTTGAGTTTGGTTCCTCTCAAGGTTTCTTCCTCTTGCTACGAGGGAGTTTTTCCTTGCCACTGCCACTATCGCAAACAAACCTTGACTTGACTAGACATTTACCTGCTTATAACTTAGACTTCTCTCTTCTCGATTCAAATACTATTTAACATTAACATCAAACTAGCAAACTAAACAGTTTGGCTGACCACGCTTCTTCACCTTAAGTTAAAATCACTGCTTGGTCCATATCACAAAACCTACATTGGTTTTCTTAGAACCCTCGACTCTCTTCATTACAAAATCTGAATCCATCATATCATACCTGGTTTCACACTCATCTTTGCCACATCCTTTCAGTGGTTATTCTCCAGTGCATTTCTAAAGACATCCATCCAGAATTGGCACAGCTTCCATTTTTTTTCCTTCAGGGATCCTCTGATCACATAATCTAACTCCTAGCACAACAAGCTTGCATCTCTCTAAGTTAGGACTATAGGGGCCTGGCTCCAAATTTCAGCAACTGATGCCATCAACACCAACCTACCAGCCATCTTCCTTATTCCTTCTGCCTTCTTTAACTTTTTCAGATGTTCAGAATTTACATCGCTCTCAGCCTCATCCAACACCTCCATTTAGCCGTTTGTCAGACCTGTCTGTCCTCAAATCAAATACATCTTCTTCAGGGACTCTCAGACTACACAATCCAACTTCTCGGACCTCATTCCTCCCAGGCACATCATAGTTACTTTCGTTCCCTAATCAACAACCTCAGGCCAGCACGAGAAACTTGCGTCTATCTCAGCTGGAGCTTTTGGGGTCTGGCTTCAAAACCTAGCAGCAGAAGCCACCCAGAACTCCAGCCCCAAGTTTCTCGGAGTTCCCCCGCCTTGCCCTGCCTTAGTGGTCCGCACTTCGCAAAATGAAGTTATGAAATAACTTAAGTTTGGGAGAAGGACCACACCCAAACTCCTCCCTTCCATCATTACACGCTCTATATAAACCACTCCTCTGCCCTCACCTTCTCGTGACGAAATTCGCACCCCACCACCTCCCCAGCTCCTCCAACTCTTCCAAAATCTCATTCACTCTTCGCTTGGCAAAAGAGTAAATAAAAAACCTAGCAGCAGAAGCCACCCAGAAATCCAGCCCCAAGTTTCTCAGAGTTCCCCCGCCTTGCCCTGGCTTAGTGGTCCGCACTTCGCAAAAGATAGCTTGGGATCATATAAGAGTTCTAGCCCATGAAGTTAAAACTCATGGGGCCTAAATGTTGTTCTGATGTAATGGATCCAATTACACCTATAGGCAAATACATTAATGAAATGGAGGATTTGTGAGGCCGTCTTAACCATATAGATGAAACAAACTCAAATTTCCAAGCCTCTAGGTTTGGTACATGGTAGAAATTGTCACAAGCTACGTAATTATCTTCATAGTGTACTACATGCTACGCTGTTGCTGTATTTAGGTCATCAAAGACAGGAAACGCTTACATATTGCATAAATTGAAACAGAATCAACCACATTACAACCCATGCAAGCAACAACGACAATGAATTACATTTAATGCAACCTATTCACCACAGGAATATGAACAATTGTCAAGCATTCCAATATGTGCATGTTTGTGTGTTTAGCTTTGTAACTAGATTAGTAGTTTCTTTTCCTTTCTTCCCTCATTGTTGTTTGTTTTTCCTCATTTGTACGTTTATTTTACGTACAGGGGAGGATTGTTGGATTTTATTTTAAAAACAAACACACTATAGCATCTGTTCGGAATGTATGGAACAACAGGTGGCCAGGAGAGTGCAATAACATCCACAATTCCAAATTAAACAAGCTTGAAACTCTAACTGGTCTCCCTCTTCATTCTGACGGCGAAAGACGTAGTTACAACAGTGGACTACTGCTAGCACAGGTTCTCAAGAAAGTCGCTTATATACATCTCAACCATCAATTTAAATAAGGCACATGCTATTTGCACCCGGGTATATCCAGCAGTGTGTGCTATTTGCACCTGGGTGTACATAGCATTGTATGCTATTTCCACCCGGGTGTACATAGCAGTGTGTGCTATTTGCACCCGGGTATACAGAGCAGTGTGTGCTATTTGCACCCGGGTATACATAGCAGTGTGTGCTATTTGCACCCAGGTGTACATAGCAGTGTGTACTATTTGCACCCGATTATGGTTTTAGAAGCGATTAGTACTATTCCTTTGTGTTTTGTGACAAAACACATTTTACTTACAAATTATTTTACAAGGGGTGAAGATACAAATTACTTACAAATTATTTTACAAGGGGTGAAGATAATTTTGTTTGGGGTTATTGGGTGGACCTCAAAGTTTGTTCTTATTGATTTTTTTTTCTTTACCATGCTCTTAGTATTTAAATAGCAATTTAAATTTTAAGAGATCATAAACAAAAACAAATAAGAGATACACACAGTGAATACACAGCCACTGCAAAACAAAAATGTCTTTTTAAGAAGCTGATTAGTTAATACCTAGAACCCTAGATTTGTTATTCAGTTATTCATTTGCAGAAACAGTTGTGAATTATTTGGTAATAGGTTAGCGTATCTTGTGTAAAATTTTTGGGCCTATAAAACTGATAATAATTATGATAGCAGTGTTATTATTGGACACGTAGGCTTTCACTGAGGGTCTAAGGGGTTAATTCAAGTGTTTTGTGGAACAGGAACAGCACTAAAATCTGCAGGTCAGGTTGTCTCCAGGAGCATCAGGTTCTGTTATCTTGCTGAATTTCAGCCTAAAACATCTCTAAAACAGCTGTATATTACATTGTAGCAGTAGCATTCACTGCAAACCCTAACTTTGTCCAAGTAGACCAATATATACACAACGTTCACTGTACAAAGACAACTTAATAAAGAAAATAAAGTTCCTCAAGACCTGTATCTGAATCTGTTGGGGCAGAAAATATTTTTTTACCATATCAAAATTAAAATATTTACCACTTCGCTTCTGCTTTTCACTCTGGCTACTGCAACTCTCGGAATTCTTGTCGTTTCTGTACATAAACAATATTTAGCACTCAAGCTGAATATACATTATATATAGAAATCACGCGTGCGTTACTGCCGCGGTGTCCCATTGTCACATTGGTAGAGGAGGTGTTGTGCGCCGCTCGGCGCAGTTACTGCTTCTGGTGCAACCATATACAGGGCTAAGATTACATAACAAACACATTAAGTCGTTAGCTATCATTTAACCAGAAAATAATCCAGTAATAAGCTGAGTCTGTCAGTACATTCACTGTCAATACAACTTAGAAATCTATGAAAGTGATCTTAATATTACACATTACAAGCTTCAAAACTACCGCAGTATGGACTAAATGTGGCCCTCATCAAGTGGTTACACAATAGAAATCTCTAAAATCAAACGTGCTACTGTGATACCTCTTAAAATTCCTCAAATTAAGGACACACACAGTTCTGATGAGACTGATGCAGTAGAAAGATTTTATTTTTGTATATTTTAAGACAGAACCTAAAACGCAGTTAAAAATACAATTTGTTCTTTAATTCCAAATCACAAATACTATTCAAAAAAAATATAACAAACTTCAGTATTTGGCTAACATCAAACAGCATCCAATCATGCCATTATCACAACCAGGTAGCCGTTCCCCAACCAGAAGACTGTGGCACTCACAGGTGACTCTAGGGTCTCACAAAAGAGACAGAAAACACAACCATTGGCCTCAGACTTTGCCACCCCACACCAAATCCTATACACACACACAAATAAGATTACTATAATAAAATCTTTACATGCACAAGAAAATTATAAATCAAATATATATATATAAAAAAGAAAACAATCAACTTTAAATCAATCAATCAAAGTTATTCTCAACCAAAATATATCCAAAAAAAACCCAATGGCATACACTGTCTGCCAAGGTGAACTGAGACCACCTAGAATGTGATCGGAGGCCACACTAGTCAGTCATGAGGAAATTCGTTTTAAAATGGCTACACATATGATTTAGGCACCCAATGTGATAAAAAATCCTTTGAGCATCTACTACAAGGGATGCTCAACCTTCCAGTAATCCAGAACAAAAATAATAAAATCACATGTACATAAAACACATTTCACATAAATAAAAAAAACACCAGTGGCTATTATCCCCCAGGCACCTGCGCCCTGTACAGCGATGTATTAACACATGTACTCCTGAGAACCTCAGCTCCCACCAAGCATCCAAATCGATCTCAGAAGTTTCCAGCTGCTGGATCAAACACTGACACCACTTAATCCATCCAAAACAGTCCTTCTATGGATGGAGCCTTCACCTTTCACGGCCCGTGCTGCCACTTGCTACTCTCGTTAATGATCTGCTGCACGTGAAGACCGGCAGAAACTCAAACGAGACCAAACGATACTTTGGTGAGCTATCGCGGGACTAAAATACCCCCCCCAAAATGGCCGCCCCCAGGCGCTGCCTTCAAAATAAAAGTCCCTCTCTCACTAAGCCTGCTGGCTACATCCACCCCTGCTTTGAAAAGTCACCGTCCCGGTGACCTACTAATAAATCTTACCATGGTCTAAAAAAACATGGTCCTGTATTAAGTGCAGGGTGAACTGTAGCCCCCACCGACTCACTTGGACAGGCTACTGGACGGGGAAGATTATGGGGATTCGGGTGTTTACCCGCTGTGGTCCGCGTTGAACGCCTGAGTGTTGTCGGCCCCGGCTGGGGTGAACACAACGCTGGCTCTCGATGTTGAAGGTCTATAACTGGTTCTGAAGCTGTGTCCCACTCTATTAGCCAGCGGCTGGGTTCCTCTTCCTCTTCTTCTGTGCTCTGACTCTGCTCCAACTGCTCAGCTTCTAAAGGCCTCTCCTCCATGTTCAAAGCATCTGAGGGCTCATTAGCTGCTTGTCCAGGAACTACTCGCATTTCCGTTCTATGAATATTTCTTTCTGGACCTTGACTATCTGCTGGGCGGATGGTGTACACTCGACCACTCTCGTCTAAGCACTTTACCACCTGGTACCTAGTACTGTCCCAGACATCCTGAATTTTGTTTCGACCTTGCACGTGATTTCTCTTATAGACAATGGTCCCGGCTGGAAGTATTGGAACTGCCCCTTTTTGGTGCTGTTGCGCCCTTTGGGTGGCTGCAGCTTTCAGATGGTGTTCTGCACTGGCATAAGCAAACTGAAGAAACTCTTGTTGTTCTTTCACCCAGTCTCCGACCGAGCCTTCCAGAGCCTCATTCTCCACTATTCCCAACAATGAATCAATAGGCAGTTGAGGCTTTCGACAAACATGAGCTCATAAGGAGAGTGGCCAGTTGATTGATGTACTGTAGTGTTATATGCAAACAATAATTGAGGGAGATGCTGGGGCCACTTGCGTTTCTTCTCTGCTGGCAGTGTTCGCAATAAATCATGCATGGTACGATTAAACCTTTCACACTGTCCGTTCCCTTCTGGGTGGTACGGAGTAGTGCGACTCTTCTCAACCCCATACAGTTTACACAAAGCCTTCATCAAATCTCCCTCAAAATTTCGGCCTTGATCCGAATGTATTCGCTTGGGGATCCCATACAGGTAGAACCATTTCTCCGTCAAGATGCGTACCACGGTACTGGCCTTCTGATCGGGGGTAGGGTAAGCCTGAGTAAATTTTGAGAAAACGTCTGTCACAACAAGCACATTCTCCCGGCCATCACTCGCCCGTTCCAGTACTGTAAAATCTATGGCCACAATCTCTAGAGGCCTAGAAGCCAACAAACTACCCAGAAACGTTCTCACCTTGGGATACACTGCTTTGGATGCCACACAACGGGAACACTGCTGGCACCACTGGTCAATGTCTCTTCTCATCTGTGGCCAATAACATCTTTGCCGCACCAGGTGAGTGGTTCTCTCGCACCCTTGATGCCCATGGTTGTTATGGAGAGCTGTTAGTATTTCTGACTTTAAAACTTCCGGCAGCAACAGCTGTAGCAGTTCTTTATTCTCCCCTGGCATATGCGTCAATCGAAACAGTACCCCTCCACAGTCCCGGATTCTTTTCCACTGCTTAAGCAATTCTAACACTGGCCGTGCTTCAGTCACTCGCTCTTCTGCTGAAGGAGGTCACCCCCTCTTCCAGTATACAAGAAATGCACTGATAACTGGGTCATTGGATTGCAAAGCAAATAAATCGGCTTTTTGACGTACTGGGAAGGCATCAATTGCTGAAATTGCGCCATCAATCTGCTGCCCAGTTGGCCAACTACTGCTGATCTCAGGGACTGCCACCCCAGGGACTAATTCTTGAATTGAAGATGGAAGAGAGGGTTCGGGTTGCCGAGATAGAGCGTCAGCATTACGATTTGCACCTCCTGGACGGTACTTAATGTCAAAATCAAAAAGAGCCAACTGCGATACCCAGCGCTGCTCCACAGCTCCCAATTTCGCAGTCTGTAAGTAACTCAAGGGATTATTATCGGTAAAAACAGTAAACTTAGCCCCCAACAAGTACTCCCGAAATTTCTCTGTGACTGCCCATTTCAGTCCTAGCAGTTCCAATTTCATGGAACTATAATTGGACATGTTCCTCTCCGTTGGATGGAGCCCTCTACTAGCATATGCAACTGGCCTCTTCTTCCCCTCATGTTCTTGGGAAAGAACTGCACCAAGCCCACTATGGCTCGCATCAATTTCTAAAATGAAAGGCCGTGAAAAGTCAGCATACGCAAGCACTGGTGCAGTCACCAACTTGTCTTTTAGTGTACTAAATGCCCTCTCACAAGCTTCATTCCATTTCCCTTCCAATGAGCTGACCCCAGGCTTCCTTGTACTCCCTTGAAGAATGGCTACTAACTTGTGCAGTGGAGCAGCATGTCTTGCAAACTGATCAACGAACCGGCGATAGTATGATGCAAAGCCAAGGAAAGATCGAAGCTCTTTCACTGTTGTAGGCCGTCTCCACTCTGCGACCGCTCGGATCTTCTCTGGGTCAGTTGCCACCCCAAGAGGAGAAATGACATGGCCTAAATAAGAAACTTCTGATTGGAAGAAATGACACTTCTCAAGCTTCAATTTTAAGTTATGCTGCTGCAGTCTTCCCAACACCATTTCGAGACGCCGTAAATGGGTATCAAATGAGGGGGAAAAAATTACAATGTCATCCAAGTATAGCAACAAAGAGTGGTATCTCTCATCTCCAAAAATACGCTCCATTAATCGCTGGAAGGTGCTAGGGGCATTACAAAGCCCAAAAGGCATACGGTTGAACTCAAATAACCCAAATGGGGTACAAAAAGCAGTCTTTTGTTTATCCTTCTCAGCCATGGGAACTTGATTATACCTGCTGGTCAAATCGAGCGTAGAAAACAATTTTGCACCAGCTAAAGCATCCAGCGTTTCCTCTATTCGTGGCAATGGATAAGCATCCTTTCTGGTCTTTGCATTTAATTGCCGGTAATCTACGCACAGCCGTATGGTACCATCCTTCTTCTGGACCACCACAATTGGAGACGAGTAGGGGCTACAACTCACCCGCACAATTTCCCTATCCACCAACTCCTGAATGTGGGCTTTAACCTGGTCATACTGAGAAGGTGGAAGGCGACGGTACCGCTGACGAACCGGGGTCTCATCTAATAGGGGAATTTCATGATATATGAGGTTGGTACACCCCACCTCACCCTCCCTCTGACTAAATACTTTACTAAACTGTTGGAGAAGAGCTTTACCCTGCTGTTCTTGCTCAACAGACAACGTAGGCCAAGAGAGACCAGAAAGATCCAAAGAGCTGCACTCTACGTGCAGTGACTGAATCACTGCAACCCGCCCTCCACTATCTGTCTGCTCTTCGAAGGTCACCGCCTGATGATTTGTCTGCTGCTCCACACAAAATAAAGTACCTAAAACAGTAGAAGGAGGAATCCATACATCCCTAGTCTCCACATTAACCACTGGTATAAACACCTGCCCTTGATTAAATGGGAGCAAAGCTCTAGACAAAAGAAGGCCTGGAGGGAGCCTCCCACTACCTGGTTCCAGAAGCACAGAATTAAGGGATGGGCCAAAATGCTTATTTCCTATTGCCTCCACCAGTTTCATAGAACCCGCCGGAACGCGTACCGACGTATGCCCAGCTACTTTAACCTGTCCCAAACAACCTTTTGGTGGCAAACAGTCTAGCTGATGACACTCAGTGAATACCTGCCGCCAGGCCTTTCCCACTGACTGCAGCGGGAGGGCCTGAAACAAAGACCCATGTTGCTGAAACAGTTCATTATAGCATTGGCCAATCACGTTCATGCCCAACAAGCCCGGCACCTTGGACTTTTGAGCCCTAGTCTGAGGATCACTAGAGTCCCGAACTACTAAGACACCCATCCCTGGCAACACTTGACATGAATATCTATCTCTAAATACCCCAGGTAAGGGATTTCTAGTCCATTAGCCGCTCTAAGCTGCAGCCAACGACACTCTTGAAGCTGGCCAAGCAGTGATTGAAAATGCTTGTAAAAAAACTGTTCGGTAAGGGTAGTTACCATGGAGCCTGTGTCCAATAAACAGGGAATAGAGACTCCCCCCATTATAACTTCAACGACAGGACATTCACCCATAAGCTTAGGCACACACCTAGAATGTACTTTTGAGCCTTCATTACCCACTCCTGATGTTTGGCTCACACCACCAGAGGGTACTAGTTTCCCTGTGGCTCAGAAATACTAGACACCACACCCGGCCTGCGACTAGGGAGGTTCCCGATACCCCTGGATGCTGTACTTGGACCCCTCCCAGCCCTACAAAACCTGGCTATATGCCCCGACTGATTACAACGCAAACAAATAGGTTTACCTGACGAGTCATAACGGTAGGTCCTAGTTGGATTATCAATAGCGTCACCACTAGGTAGAGGTTGAACATTAGTCAAAGCAAAATGATTCAGTAACAAATCTAACTGAGCTTGTTGTCTACGAAGGCACTCCTTCAACTCTACTAATTCACTGCAAGGCCTAGTTACAACAGCTTGGCTTTCAACATGACATTCACCCACCACTTCGATCTGAGTATCACAGGAGTACGCCCGGGTCCTTGGATTGCCCACATGCTCACCCTCTTCCACCCATCGGATGGCTTCACTGCGGACAGTCAAAAAAGAAACATCTGGATTAAGCCTCACAGATCGTTTAAGCTCCCTTCGCAGCATACCATCTCGTACGTACTCAATAAATTGATCACGCACCAGATGGTCCGCATTGGAAATAGGTCGGGGGCTTCTACGTTTGACTACCTCCATTAATGATAGCAATGCATGTGAATACTCACGTAATGATTCACCTTCCAATTGCCTACGCTGAAAAAATTGTTTATGTAGACCAATATATGATTGGGAACAACCATAAATCTCTGTTAAAACCATTAGGATTCTTTCCGGATCATTCCTATCACTTAAAGGGCGAAATTTAATCTCAGTCTTTGCCTCCCCATCCAAATGGTCATATATAAACAAAGCCTGTTCAGCAGGAGACATATGGCAACTCTCCAAGGACCTACGAACCTCCTCAACCCAATCCTCCACTATTAAGGCGTCTGTGGATTTACCTGAGAACCTGGGACATTTCCTCTCCCTAGGTACATACACATATCGGTCAAAGGTACTACGTGTATCAGAAGGGTTACTAATCCTAGTCCCCTCATCAGCACTACTGCTAGCCCCACCAATAACTCTTAATCTCTCATTATCAGCTTGAAGCTGTTGCACACGTTCTGTTAGAGCCCTGAACTGTTCCTCCATATCGGTGGCCGCCACAGACATACCAAACAATAAAAAAAAAAAAACCAAATGAAAAAAAAAAAAGGGAAAAAAAACTACAGAACCAAAAACAAAACCAAAAGCTGGTCCACCAAAACAAAAAACTACAGTCTTGCTTGAAGGCTTGATCCTTGGTCCCTGCCGGTCTTCAGACAATAGCCACTGTTTTTTTTGTTCTTTACAACTCAACCACTGGGTGCACTAAATCTATCACAATCTCAAGCCAACCGTGAGTGCCTTACTTTTCTCTGCATCAGAACTCATCCTGCCGACTACGCCATAAATGTGGCCCTCATCAAGTGGTTACACAATAGAAATCTCTAAAATCAAACGTGCTACTGTGATACCTCTTAAAATTCCCCAAATTAAGGACACACACAGTTCTGATGAGACTGATGCAGTAGAAAGATTTTATTTTTATATATTTTAAGACAGAACCTAAAACGCAGTTAAAAATACAATTTGTTCTTTAATTCCAAATCACAAATACTATTCAAAAAAAATATAACAAACTTCAGTATTTGGCTAACATCAAACAGCATCCAATCATGCCATTATCACAACCAGGTAGCCGTTCCCCAACCAGAAGACTGTGGCACTCACAGGTGACTCTAGGGTCTCACAAAAGAGACAGAAAACACAACCATTGGCCTCAGACTTTGCCACCCCACACCAAATCCTATACACACACACAAATAAGATTACTATAATAAAATCTTTACATGCACAAGAAAATTATAAATCAAATATATATATATAAAAAAGAAAACAATCAACTTTAAATCAATCAAAGTTATTCTCAACCAAAATATATCCAAAAAAAACCCAATGGCATACACTGTCTGCCAAGGTGAACTGAGACCACCTAGAATGTGATCGGAGGCCACACTAGTCAGTCATGAGGAAATTCGTTTTAAAATGGCTACACATATGATTTAGGCACCCAATGTGATAAAAAAATCCTTTGAGCATCTACTACAAGGGATGCTCAACCTTCCAGTAATCCAGAACAAAAATAATAAAATCAAATGTACATAAAACACATTTCACATAAATAAAAAAAACACCAGTGGCTATTATCCCCCAGGCACCTGCGCCCTGTACAGCGATGTATTAACACATGTACTCCTGAGAACCTCAGCTCCCACCAAGCATCCAAATCGATCTCAGAAGTTTCCAGCCGCTGGATCAAACACTGACACCACTTAATCCATCCAAAACAGTCCTTCTATGGATGGAGCCTTCACCTTTCACGGCCCGTGCTGCCACTTGCTACTCTCGTTAATGATCTGCTGCACGTGAAGACCGGCAGAACTCAAACGAGACCAAACGATACTTTGGTGAGCTATCGCGGGACTAAAATACCCCCCCCAAAATGGCCGCCCCCAGTCCCTCTCTCACTAAGCCTGCTGGCTACAGAAATATGATTAAAAATAGCTAGCTGACATTAGAAAACTACTAGCCAGCAATTATCTAGCCAAAATAATCAGAATAAGCAACAAAATACAAAAAATTTAACTTATTAACTAAGATAAGGTTAGATACAAGTTACCTAACTGCCTCAAACTTTAATTCAAGGAAATAACTTAAACTGAGATCAACATTAGCTTAGTTTATTCATTGAATTAGCTATAGCTAGTAGTAAAGTAGTAAAGCTAAACTAAAAAAAATGTTTTTTTTGTAAGCTAATAAAAAAAAGCTACATTTATCAAAAACTGGAATTAACTTTACCTCTGAACTTCGTTTTAATAGAGATTTCTTCATTGTCTGTGAACATAAAATAAGTAAGATGACGTTTGGTTTCAAGTTAGCTGTAATGCTCCTATTAGCTCAAAAATATATCAGTGTTCAGTCAACAGTGTTCTTTGGATAATAATTCTCACCCTATTTCTTAAATATATATCTAAAAATGTAGAGTTAAATGTAGTGATAGACCTTTATACATAACTATTAACCAAATTCTGCTTACTATTTCCTACTGTCTTCGTTTCCCATCGGTTCCTGTGAATTTGCGCCTTTTCGCTCCCTCGCATTCATTGGTAGACATGCGCAGATGGGTTTGCGTTCTTTTTTAATTAAGGGGTGAAAATAGCCTCGTTGTGTGGCAAATGCTACTTGTACCCGGGTCCAAATAGACAAACCGCTTAAATAATGCCAGTCTTTTGTTTTATAGCTTTGGCGTTAACCGTGTGGTTTAAATTCAGTTCACGTGGAGAACCCATCTGCATTTGTTCTCGTTCTCCTCCTCACAGTGGCGAACTGACACACATCCGTCAATCTGACAAGCATCCCGCACCAAAATTAAATCATGTCATCGTTACTATCAAAGCCAGACGCCTTACAAGCAAATCAAAAATCAAACAGCCCAGAGCAGATGTGGCGACTTGTGTTTGAAGGTTGGCGCTAATAGTATTAGGCATATGAGACACAGGAAGTCTGATCTATAGTACTGAGGTGTTTCCTCACAAGTTGAACACTTCTGTGCCTGGGGCTGCTGGCGTTGAGGTAGCCTGAAGGTAGTCTGGTTTCACAGCAGAAAAGCAGCATCGCAGGAGACAAAGAGGGACGGACACAGAACAAGCAGAAAAGAATCATTGACCTGATTGACCTGGTTTAATACAATATAATACAATATTTTGCGAATCTCATAGATCCACAATATAGTTCACATGGAAGACATATTAAATGTTGAAAGTGAGAAATTATGAACTTATTTTGAACCTGACAGCAGCAAGTTGCGAAAAAAAATCTCAAGAGGCAGAGTCTCTCAGAAGCTATGATGGACAAAGGTGTCCAAAAATTGTGGAACAATTTCAGAACAATTATAAAAACTTTGGATATCTGACTATCTGCAGTACATAATATCATCAGAAGATTAAAAACTAGAGAAATAACGGGAGAATTCATTGTATGCAAGGGGCAAGGCTGAAGGTCAGTGTTGATCTTCAAATGCTTGTGATCTTCTGGCCCTTAGGCAACAGAGCATTAAAACAGGCATGATTCTGTCACTGCATGGGGTCAGGAACTCTTCAGGACAGGGCTGGACTGGTAATCTGGCATACTGGGCATTGCCCGGTGGGCCGACAGTCTTTAGGGGCAGGTGCTGTTAGATTTTTTTTCTTCCCTTTTTTTAAGAGATCAGCCCGCAATTTAGAGGGGGCTGCCCATTGGCCCATCTTCAATATAGACAGTGGACTGAACCAATCAGGATATAGTACGAAAGCGGCTCCACAATTTCTTTGCGCTGTAACTCCCAGTTTCAGTGTTGAGCGTGTGTGATAAAGGAGAGGCAACATGGAGAAACCGAAGCAGCAGAAAGGGTTTGTGGAGAAGTTACGTGCGAAGAGATTGAAGAGTGTCACTGTGCAAAATGTGCTAAGATCACAGACATGTCCGCTGCTGTAGCCTGCACATCCTCTGTGACAACAGTGCTCCAGCAACAGCAGGTTGTAGGTAAAGACAGCGGCAGCAGGCAGGGAGAGGAGCAGCCAGAGCCAGGCTTTTGACAGAGAACCCGAGGGACAGACTGAGCAGGAAAGTGTAGTACGTAAGCAGGTAGTAACGTTAGGATAACACAGGGATTTTAAGGTGATGGAGGTAAGGTTAGCTCTATTACCTGAGAATGATGAGTAACGGCGATTGATTACTATCAGTATTTATTGGTATTTGCGTACTTCCCAAAATCTGGCAGCCACGTACGGCACCTTTTTCTGATAAAATAGCAAATGGTCTAGGCTGAGAAGTGTTGGATGAGCAGTAAGTGTCCATTTTAGGCTACATCATGGCATTTTAGATATTTAGGCTGAAGGTATGTTGAAAGGCTTCACAGTAGTTTTAATTGGTAGCCTCTATGCTGCGGTTCAACATGTTTTAAAACACTCAAATAAGTGAAATAACAGATCTTCAAACTGCTAAATTATAACTAAAAAGCTTTGCAATTTAAGTTTTACTAAAGTAAGTGTATAAAAGTATTTTTTTTTAGCAAAAGGTATGCCCACAGTAAGACAGTAAGTGTCAAATGCTGATGTGTTGCATGAGTTCACAAAGTGGTCCTGTTTTTAGCCTAATCCAAATGCATGTTATAGCTTTTTAAAGGAGGGAGCACATTTTAACCTGAAGAATTAGTATTGAGCTGCTATATCAGGCAAATTTTGAAAATACATGAGTAGACAAAAGTGCTAGAACTACAGTATCTGTACATTTTCTTCTTGCTTTCCGCAATGGTTATTTGTTCTAAAGTTATGATTCACTGTAAATTTCTAATAAGGAAAAAAGTTATATATATTTTTTAATATGATGCTGTTATTATTTGATTATTATTATACGATACATTCCTTCACGGAACATATACTGTACATAAATTACTGGTTGGCCTTGCCCCGCCAATTATGACGGGCTGGTCTAAGCAAAAAATGCCAGGGCTGATTTTTTGACCCAATCCAGCTTCAGGAAATTACTTTCTGTGAAAAAGGTTTGTTGTGCAATCCACAAATGCAAAAAATAAAACTGTATCATGCAAAGAAAAAGCCATCCAGAAACACTGCAGTCCAAATTGAGACACATTTCTGATATTGAGTTTTATATAAGTTAATCATTTTTAAAAATGTTAAAATATCTTACTTTCAACAACTGATACATGTTCTATGTTCTATTACGTTGTACACTTGTATATACATATTTTATACATACTGACACCAAACAAGACCTGTCTGCAAGAACACTGCTTAGCTCAAAAGCAGTTTCACACTCTCTAGAGCACTACATCGTTGGTCAAACCTGGAGTCAAAACTGCAATTTACTGTTAATCAGATAATCAATAAACTGAGATTAGAGATACTGTTTCTATAAATCTAGAAAAGTATGGACAAAATTCAGGCCTTAATGTGTGTTGTATTTTAACCTGTGGGATTTTATAACTTTACTGCATTAGTCTTGACTTTGCATACTAAACATGACTTGCCTGCTCACCTCCTAAGATACGGTACATGTGATTTTTCACTCAACTATTCTGTTCAGTCTTAACTTTACTACTTTAGTATCAGACATAGCTGTAGGTGACAACCTAAGGAATCTGTATCAAACTGGATAAAGGCCTTTGTTTCTGTAACCCTACCTTACATTCCCAGCTTTTAATGTAGTCCTTTTCCCTCAAGCAGGCTGGATGATTGTCCTGGACATCCAGTATTTCTCCAAAGCTAACACACAGTCCTGAGCAAAGAATCTGTTTTTTTATACATGTGATTCAGGAAATCAGCCCAGATCCCAGTGAACCACTACTATTATGTCTATATAATGCATATGTATGTATATTATGATATGTACTTGTCAACATTTTTCTAGATAAAATATTCATATATCTGGACTGATTATTAAAGGCATGAAAAATATGTAAATGTATTAGGATTCTCAGCATCAGTTATATTGGTAATCTATTATTATGACGTTGAGGAATGATGTTTGATGCAAGAATCTAGAAATTAAGAATAGATTAAACAATCTGTCTGGTGACAGCCATAAACTATATGAAAGCAGGAAAATCAGATCCCACCTTTATATAGCAGGATTCTGCATTAGCATGACTGCAGTGATGTTTCCTTGCTGTGGTTTAAAGACTTTGTCACTGATAGTGATTCATCTTCTAATAACTAGGAGCAACATTTCATTCCAGACTGGTAGACATGGTTACTGCACTGACTAGAAGCCACTTTTCACACATGAATACAGAGGACAATCCAACTATTAACAACATTTAAGCTCATTGTGGCACTTTCAGCACAGTACAGAATAGTTAAGAAACACACTACTGTCAACCAGATAACTGATGAAGACTACACTTAGTATTGTGTGTAAAAATGTAATTCCCTAACTTGAGTGTGAAAAGTAGGGAAAGTTTTTGGGAGAGGATTCTCTGGGAGAAAATAAATGAAATACCAACATAATATTTGTATCTGCTTTACCACAACTTAAAACACAAAAACATGCTGTTTCCCATGAGACTTCTCTACCAAACCACCAATCTAATAAACCCTGCAGTGTTTTATCAATAATGGGGTTAAAGGGACCACAGCAGAAATTGATTACAGAAGACAGGCCACTCAAGCAAGAGGTTCCCCAGCAGGGTCTAAAGCCCCAGACAGAGGAGATCAGTTTTATCAGGCGGTGGAGAGGGGTCTATTGAACCTAATGGAATCTGGCAGAAAATCAGTGCCTACTGAGAACACTAAAGCAACCATCTGCCATGTTGAATAATGGAAAACATAAGCCTCAAAGTAAAACAGAGATTGGACAATTTTTTATCACAAAAAAATTTGGAGACTACCAGCAGAATGCTTTAGCAGATACCAATGTGATGAAACATCCCCATTATTGTAGGCATTACAGACAATGTGATCATGGATATAAACTACTGTTTGTTCTCAGCAACAGCAGAGATTGTTTTTAAAGCAAAAAGAGGTAAAAGACAGCTTAAGAAACAACACTGAGCATTTTTTACACTTTGGCTGACAAGGTTAATTGAGGTACGTGCAGAGTTTATATAGCTCCTGATATTTATTCATCTTCTGTAACAGAATCAGAATCAGAATCAGAAATACTTTATTGACCCAAGGGGGAAATTGCAGTTTTTACAGTAGCAGCCGGTTATGTAGAAGAATAAACACTCTAATAATAATTACAACGCTCTGTTGAAAAACTTTGCAGATACCAACTTAATTGTAAATTAATTTATTATACAAAAAAGTATAGCATCTTATCTGACATCCAACGTCCAATCTTCTTCTGCCAGAGAGAGGCCTTCTCACCCTAATCTGAAAATGCTCTGAAGTGTGTGTGTGTTGAGTGTCGTGCTTAAATACATTATTCGGGACCCCCAGACATATGGTCCAAAATACCTTCCCATATTTGGTGTACAAGTGACTATGCTATAGGGTTTGTTAATACGAGCCAGATGTTTCCCAAACCTACAATACATTAACCTCTGACACCTAACTCTCTGCAAAACATTCCTTTTGCACGCAAAATGAGAAGATGAACTTTGTACAGCTTTTTATAAATATATATAATGAATATGAATATATATATATATAAAATGCATATGGAAAATTCACTTCATATCCCTCCTTCAAGGCTTTGAAAGAGCCTTGACACACGTTCACAAGCATAACAAAAGAACATTCCTCCAAGGCTCCAATGCACTTGTCCCAATAACAAAACCTTCATGTTCCAATTAATTAAAACCAAAGAAGTATTCTATGTTTAGACAAAACACATGGAGTAAGACTCAAATACTAATTCAAACTATTATGTCTCACTAAGATTATCATCTTCCATCAATAATAAAGAGTACAAAATGTTAAACAAAACCCAATACTACACAGTATAACTTTCTGCAGCTCCTCAGCAGCGTCGACTCCTCATGTAGTATCAATGATGTGTTGACTCCGAGCTTCTTAGCACCCTGTCCTCGTTCCATTCTCCAGTCCATTCTTATTGTCCATGGTTTAATTATCTGAAGATCCAACCACCTCTTTAATGATCTTTTAGTGATGTCCTAAATAAAAGAAAAACACGGCCAACCAGTATCTTTTGCAAAAACAACAGATGCAAGTTAAGATATCCGTTATAGATTATCACCTTATAGTTAACTGTGAAACTAACTAACTACTAACTAACTACTTTCCCATCCTAAGTTATAAATCACCTCTTCCATTTCCCCCCTTTTAAATGTACTACGACATAATAAAAGACTACTAAATAATCAAATAATAACCAAAGTAAATGCTGAGACTATAATAATACAAGATATTTAAAATGGATATTTTTCCACCAATTCACCCTCTAACATCACTTCCTCGTCATCATCACTGTCAGTACTTCGTAGTAATGGCATCTGAACTTGATTACCAGGCATGACAACTCCAATCCATCTCAGCAACATAGCTTTTGCACAAGTCTGCAACAACGTACAAAAACAGAACATCAAACACAAAGATATAAGAGCCGCTATTATAACCTGATCCAACATTGCTTAAAACGGTCCAAATTTCTCCTGTAACAAAGCATTCGCAGACCTTCCGGCTTCTTTCGAAGGGCCAAACGCATCAATTATATGCTTCAACGCATCTATAACACTCATCATATTGTCAGTACTATCAGGAACCAAAGTATAACAGGCATCTCTTGTTAAATTCAAAGCCATACACAAACTACCTTGTTTAGCCAAAAGATGATCAAGAGCCATGTCATGCTTTAACAATGTCAGTCTGTAACTCTTCTGATTATTTGTCAAATATTCAAACCCTCTTATAGTCTCATTTGCAAAACCTTTTAGGGTATAAGTAATATTATCAATGTGATCTGCCAAAAATGTCACACCATACCATGGAAACAATCCTATACCTACCTCTTTGAGATGCTGCCATCTGGGAAAAGGTTCAGAACCATCTGCACACGGACCAGCAGACTCAGAAACAGCTTTTTTCCTAGGGCTGTGGCCTCCATCACACCCCACTGACTTTTAACCCCCCCATCCCTATCCAAACAGGGTGCCAATAGATATAATATATAGAATATTGTAAAATATTAATTTCTATTTTTTTATTTGTCTTTTGTATCTTGTTGTCTGCTGTTTGGGGAAGTTGTCAACAAAGTTTTGTTATACTCACGTATAATGACTATAAAGATTCTCTTATCTCTCTTATCTCTTAAACTTATCCTCCAATGATAAGACTCCAATTTGTGAAATTGTGCCATTTCCCTTTTCCTCCTACTACCAGAAACAACATTAGACTGAACCTCATCGGGAACTTCTCCTTTCTGGATAGTAAAAACCTCATATGGAAGCTTCAGAGTTGCCATGTAACAGCATCCTGTCCATCCATACGGTAGAAATATATATGCCTTATCACCACAAACCCACCAAATGTCCTTGAAATTATCTATAGTTACATTTGCACTGACAAAGCCATCCACGCATCTTCTGCAAACTTTTGCTGATATAACACACATCTTTTGCTGATATAACAACCACAACAATACATAAAACTTTTAGCAAGTAACGGGTCTGGTACCGTCTCTAAAACCGAAGGCCATGTGCTTGGCGTTGGAACTTTCACAATGAACACCATGAACACTGGGGCACCCCAGGGCAGTGTACTGAGTCCTCTGTTGTTCACCCTGCTGACTCATGACTGTGTTGTGAAACACAGTTCTAACAGCATCATAAAGTTCGCCGATGATACAACTGTGCTTGGTTTCATCAGCAAAGGCGACGAGTCAGCATACAGGGAGGAGGTACAGCAGCTGACAAACTGGTGTACAGTCAACAACCTTCACTGGAATGTAGAGAAGACCAAGGAAATGGTTGTTGACTTCAGGAAATCAAGACCGGACCACTCTCCGCTTAACATCAACGGCTCCTTTGTGGAGATCGTTAAGAGCACCAAGTTCCTTGGTGTCCACCTAGCGGAGAACCTCACCTGGTCCCTGAACACCAGCTCTACAGCCAAGAAAGCCCAGCAGCGTCTCTACTTCCTCCGGAAGCTGAGAAAGGCCCGTCTCCCTCCACCCATCCTCACCCTCTTCTATAGGGGAACCATAGAGAGCATCCTAAGCAGCTGCATCACTGCCTGGTTTGGGACCTGCACAGCCTCTGACCGCAAGTTCCTCCAACGCATTGTGAGGACAGCTGAGAGGATCATCGGAGTCTCTCTCCCCTCCGTCTTGGACATTTACTCCACCCGCTGCATCCGCAAAGCAACCAGCATTGTGGATGACCCCACCCACCCTTCACACAGACTGTTCTCCCTCCTGCCATCAGGAAGAAGGTACCGCAGCATCTGGTCCAAAACGACCAGACTCTGCAACAGCTTCTTCCCCCAAGCCATCAGACTTCTCAACACAACTCAACGTCTGAACTGATATCTTTCTGGTACATGTACACTCTTTCTCTCTCTCTCTCTCTCTTTCCAACCATTTACCCCAGATAAAAAAGGGGAAGCATTTTTGCACAAAGCATTGCACTAATAACTTACTACCTCACTGGACTCTATTTATTACACATTGCACAATTTGCACACTACCGGCAATTATTTATTATTCTCGGTCTGTACTGTGTTGTGTTGTCTGTCCGCACTTGTTTGTTTGTGTTGCACTTGTGTCTTGTATGCACTGTCTATGTTGCACCATGGTCCTGGAGGAACGTTGTTTCGTTTCACTGTGTACTCTGTATGTAGTTGAAATGACAATAAAACCCACTTGACTTGACTTGACTTGACTTGACAATTCAATTTCCCAACTGATCTTACAGAATGAGTCAACTGCTGATACCACAGGTTCCTACCTGCCCATGGATCTACAATTTGTAACACAGAGGAATCAAATTCATATGCCTTCCACTTAGTCTTTCTCTTTTGTAATGCTCTATAATGATCAATCATGTCCTCTGGTATCCTATCAAAGTAAAAAACTCCTCTTCCACTTCTGAAATAGTCCTCTGAACAGACTCACATCCACTATCTGTTCTCTCTTTTCAAAAACCTCTTTACTACTATTCACACTCAGCTCTACCTGAGTTACATTTACTACTTCTTTAAAGTTCAAAAGTGTCACATTAGGCATCTCCGTCACATATTGCAGGCGACAGGAATGTTGTCCCTGTCATATTATCAAAGGTCACTCTTGTCCCAACCTTATGTGTAGTATTTCCCAAAGTGACAGAAGTAGAAGTTGTCGCCATTGTTGTAGTAACCTCAATCTCTTTCAAAGTCATAGCTAAAGTAGTAACCTGAACTGATGTATTAACACTCTTAGTTGTGTCTAATGCTAAAGTGTTAAACTGTGTATTGTTCACTGTGTGGTTACTGTGATAACTCTTTCCTGAACCCTTGTTGTTACCGTGAGAGCCCCAACCAAGCTCAAATCTTTTATCATAACTACCACATAACGAGTTATGTAACCCCCTGTCCATACATTTACAAATGGAACAATTTTAAACTCTGGTTTAAAATAAGTACATGTGTACTCCCCTTGATGTAACATTACGCACAGCAAGAGAACAGTCATCCTTAACTTTCAACCATCTCATGTCATTATACAAAAGATACTTTCTCTGTTCATGAGGCACTGTATCAACTTCAGATCCTGCTAACACATCTTCACCTCGACTATTATTCCATATGGGAGGATTATTACCAACCACATTAAACCTACTACATTTACAAGGGAGATGACCCATTCTTCCTAAATTAACTCTGACAACTGTCTTCAAAGAATTTGGCATTGTCATTATCATCTGAGGCGGTAACGTAGTTAAATGTGACACATTCATACTTTCAGTGACTCTCAATGATGGAAGATGATGCATCATCATGCATCTCATCTTCACCTCCTGCCTGCTCTCCTGGCTCACTTGAGCCTTCAACATTTTGGCTCTGTGAGCAAGGCACCTCTTCGCTTGGCACTTTAACACAATGCGATAAATGATACAACGTTGGAGACGCTTTAACCTGAACCACAGTTCCAGCACTGCGAACAACCTCAAACGGTCCCTTGCGGCGTTCGTTATACCACTTCCTTCTAAATACTTTCACGAACACCTTGTCTCCTGGTTGCACTGTGCTCCTCTTTTCTCTGCCTGTCAGAAACGTACGTAGATATTCTTTTATGCAAATTAGCCATATATGTAATGTACGCTCTCATCCCGTCTTCCAAAAGGCCTAAGCTTGGACCTTCAATTTGTGGCTCAGTTCCTCGAATTGCCTCTTCTTTCAATGGATATTGGTTCCTCCAAGGAGGTCTGACTCCGGCTCGAAGATCTACTTTCACTGGTTGGGCTGATTTCACAAGTTAAATATCAGTACTACGTTGAGACCACAAACACTTTGGAACTTTTCGCAGCATTTCTTCTTTCTTAGAGTCAGAGTCCACTTTAGCACTGCAAATTGACTCATGTGTCATCTGTGCAGTTTGTGGCGGTCCCGGTCCTTGAGCTGTAATCATAATCTTAATAAATCGCTGATCCTCACTTCTCCAGATGGCAAGATTCTCCTTCATTGGTACAAAAACAGCTTCCTCTGCTTCAGTCATCATTTCTCCTATATGCTTTTGCTCATATTGCTCAGACACCAACAAAGTCACATGTGGAACACTCTTCTCAATATCAAATTCTCTGAGCTAATACTCATCTTTGTCTAGCTTCATAGCTGCTCCTTGTGTTCCCAAAATTATACAACATGACCAAAGCTGAACTTGCTTTGGTTGACGACTCAACCATTCTTCTGAGTTCGATTGGGCAGCATTCTTAAAATACTTGAGTGTACATTGAAATGGACACTCTGGAGGCTTTGCCTCAGGCATATTTGCCACAATGGACTTCTCCCACAACTTTGCTGGTTTCAAAAAATCTGCTCTATGATTTCCAATCCAAAATACTGAAGAAGCTTCAGTGTCCGATGCCATCAATAATTGGTGTGCAACATCATTTGGCACTTCCACCAGACAGCCGTCCGGCGTACACGTTATTGTGCAGTTCAATCTACACAAAGCATCTCTTTGTGTGTTCTGATGGGGTATGGGTATTGTAGTCTTCTGATTTTTATAGCAGAGCTCAATTGGTTCTGTGAGAGGAATCAGCGGTTTCATTCCCTCCAACTCGATTGTCCGAATCCATTGACCAGACATGGGGAAATGTATAGCATCTTCAGGCCGAATACAGGTGAAAGCAGCTCTGCTATCCGCCATCACTTCCAATGGTCGATCGTTTATTTTCACCTTTATTGTTGGATCTCTCTCCCGCCCTGATGCTACCAGATGACACCTCTCTTTCGGGTCCTCCGGGCACCTCTAAAATCCTAGTTCTATAAGGGTTCACTCGTCCCCTGAATGGCCTCAATTGGCGTCTAAATCCTCCTCTAAAATTTCCTCTGAAATGTACTCCAGGCATGTTGCACTCGCTCAATTATAGCACACTTCTGAAGGCTGTTGAACATTTAAAATAAACCTTCCTCCTCTTCCTCTCCAAGTCTGCATTTGGCCAAACACTGACTGTGGACAACTGGTACCACTGATGATGGCTGAGACACTTGGGGCTGAATCTGATTCTGCTGTGGTTGTGATGATGATTGACCCAACAGAGGATAACTCTGTATGACCAGAGCCTGTTTCTTCTCCTTAATCTTGTTGTCCACCAGTTGTATTTGGTTCAGTTTTCTGAGGGTCTCTTGGTCCTGTTCCTTCTGATCATGTTCCTTCTTCCTATATAGCTCCACCTGATGGGCTATATGATCCGTATAAACACCCTTTGCCATGCTTCCAAGACAAACCACTTCTGCCAGTTTACTCCTCACTGGAGGAGGCAGCCCCCTCCGTATTTTGGCTTGCAAAATTGACTGCTCCATTTGATTAAAATCTGGATCATTTCCTGTAATATTTCTCCACACCTGATGAGCTCTCCACACATAGGCTCTTGGATTTTCGTCCTGTTCCAGTGGATCAATCAGAGTGTTATCAGGATGTACATTTGTTGGAAATGTATCTCTCAGTTCTCTCCATACTCGACCTCTATTTGCAGAAAACAGCTCTGGATCATTCACAGCTGTCCCCACATATCGAGTCCCGTAAAGTCCTGATTTCTGTAGAATCTCCTTCATGGCTGGAACTCCAAGGAGATTAGCCAGAAGTCTTTTGATGTATCCCATGGCAGGCTGTGTTCCAACCATAATCTCTTCCGACTTCGAAATCCAAAGATGCAGTCCACCCTGAAGAGTAGGTAACTACTCGAGTATGTCTGACATGTCTGTATTCCGCCAAGGCTTGTACTCCAAGCTCAGTCCTGGACATATCTTCTTGTGTGACTTCCCTTTTCTGGAACGTAGTAGATATCTCATACCTGATTTTTCTGAATCTTCATTTTTGGCTTTCTGAACTGGAGGATTTATCCAAGTACAAAAGGCATTGATCTATACTTCTTTCAACCTCTTCTAAGGCCCTCCTTTTATCGTCTTCTATCCTAGTACTAGATGTCGTCGGAAAAAACCCTCTTGAAGACAAAAAATCTCTTTCCAGATCTTCATCACTGTCTCCATATTCGCTCTCATCAGAACCATCATCTCCTGAATCATCTTCTTGCCTCCATGATTTATCTCCCCTCTTTTCCGCTCCTTCCAGCATTCGCCTGACTTCAGGATCATATCCTCCTATGATCTCTACGAAATCACTTTGATCACCATCAGCAGATTCCATCTTCCTCATTCTCCATCTGCCCTTAGTTTCCATGTGTGTCATTTTCTTCTTGCTTGGTTTCTTCACTCCATCCATGTGTGAGTATGGTGCATTAATTGTCTGCCATTAACTTTTCTGTTTCTCTTGCATTTTGTCCTATTTCTACTACAGCTCTGTCTCTCTTACTTTTTCGTGGCGTTAATAAATTTTTGTCCCTCCTTATTAAATAACTCAAGACTGCCAAGTTCCATCTGTCTCTTCTCTTTCCTTTTCACTCCTTTTCCCTTTTTCTGATCTGCTTTATATGTGCCACTTTTCTGATATCTTTGCGATACCTTTAACTAACTATTCTTCTGTACCACATCAACTGGAGTAATTACTTTTGAAGACTTAATGTCCTTTTTCGACATTTTAGTGACTTACTTATATTCCCTTATTGTAAACTAAAATATAATTAATGAATGAAAAAAATCTATTTGCCAACTCCAAAAGAATCAAACCGCATGAATGCAATAACAATTCACACACTAGGACCACGTCAAATTTTAACACAACATTCAAATAATCTTTGAAAACCCAATCCTGAATAAATCTTAAAAATCACACAATCTCACCAAAATCAGTTATCCCCAAATAGCCTCAATATCAAATGCCCAACATAACTCAAATTAGAATAAACCATGCACAACAATAAAACTCACATTTGCAATTTCTAACAAAATTTAAACCAATACATTTATTGCCCTACTTAATTAAATGCATTGACTGATCGTTGCCAAGCTTCTTCTGTGTGTAACTACACATAAACAAATGAATGTACTCTAGTATGCTGATTAAAATATTCTCATAATAGCACAATAGGTAAAAACAGATTGTATCAATAATACTAACTAAAAATAAGTATACGTATACAGTAAGTATACAGTATACATATATGTATAATACAAGATGTTTACTGTGGATAATGGCACCTGGTTCAGTGACGTCAGCCCCTTTCCGAGCACAGAACTGCAGCCCCTCCTTTTCAACACTACGGCCCACTTTTTTTTCTTGCACAGCCGAAGTCAGTCAGGTGGAGGAAAAAAAACAGATCAGCCTATTACCATCCACACTTCAAAAAGATTTGCTCATTTATCAGCACTGAAATCAATCTTTTTCAAAAACATCATCAATAAAAAGATTTCAGTTTATTTCACTTCATCAGCACCCAAAACACCTTATGAAACATTTCTTCACCCATACTAATGCACTCAAAATATCCTCACTGATCCCTTCTCTTCAAAATCACATTTTGCGTCCTTCAAAAATCAATTGACATTAATCACACTATATACTTCACTTAGCATGTATTACTCTGTATTCTCTTGTCTCTTTTAATTTTCTTTTCACTTTACTCTGTTTCTTTCTATTCTCTGTATTCACATATTTCTCTTTATTCTCACTTTTTCTCTATTTATTCCTTCACTACTTCTATTTCTATGATGTCATTTCTCTTCACTTTTTCTAACTTCTTTAACAACAACTCTTTAACTTCTACTCTTTATATCTCAACTTATATATTTTATTTTAACCTTAACACTTTTCCCAAAGCTAAAATTCACGCTTGTGAGATTAACGCCCCTGACTTACTGGCGGAATAGAGATAAAGGCCTCTTCTACTCCACTCTTGCACGACGCCATTAAACATCACTTACAACGTTACTAATTAAGCTTTAATACTGCAGTTCAAATACTTCAACATTTCCTTATTTCCTTATTAATTCCCCCTTTTTTAATGTGGTCACAACAAAATTTAGAACAGAGAAAACTTTAACATCAACAGCACTCGCATCCACCCCTGCAACAAGTCTGAAATGGTGTGACCCAGATAACCTACGCATACACACAACCAGCCTACAAAGGAGAGAGGAAGTTCACCAGATCTGCCGGCTCAGCATGAGACGCTGAAGGTTTCCCCGGACTGAAGTCACAACATGTCCGTGTCTTCGTGACACCAAAAAATGATTTTTATTCTTCTTCTGTAACGATGCGCTGTTAATGGCTTAAAGAAAAACTCTGCAGATACCAACTTAATTGTAAATAAATTTATTATACAAAAAAGTATAGCATCTTATCTGACATCCGACATCCAATCTTCTTCTGCCAGAGAGAGGTCCTCTCCAGACATATGGTCTAAAATACCTTCCTATATTTGGTGTAAAAATGACTATGCTATAGGGTTTGTTAATACAAGCCAGATGCTTCCCAAACCTACCATACATTAACCTCTGACACCTAACTCCCTGAAAAAAAGGAGAAAATGAACTTTGTACAGCTTTATATGAATATATATAATGTATATGATTATATATAAAAATGTATATGGAAAATTCACTTCACACTCTAAAGTGTTAAATGAACACTTTAAAAATAATTCAACATTTAACACTTTATTTTTGAGTAAAAAAAAATTACTCTGACAGAGTTAAAGTAACACTAAGGGATTAGATAAATAACACTGCCCAGAGTTACATTTTTACTACTTTGGTTGTGTCAGTTTTACTCCCTAAAATGTTAAGCTATATACATTGAAAATGTTACAATTAAACATGAGAATTAATTCCAATAAACAAAATCGTTTTCAAAAATAACATTTATTTTCTCTCTTGTAGCCATTCACTGTTGAAATCAAATGTGAACAAAGGTACAACATACAAACGTTCATCTGCAACATCATATGAGCTTTAATTATAAAATGGCTTGTGAAATTTAAGCTCAGATATATTTATTAAACCCTTTTCCTCACTGTGAAATGCTCTGAATTTGTAATAATGCTCATCAAAATTCTCTGTGAATAGCTTCTTGGTCTACAAAAAAATGTGATCTTTAATCAAAAGAATTTCACTTATTTGACAAAAGACTGGCATGCCTTCTGCCATAACACTGCAAGTCCAGCTTTGTACGCTACACCATCAACCTTGCAGATGCAGATGGTGTAAATGAAGTTTGAGGAATTTGCTAACCACTGCTATGAACACTATTATGGGCCTTCTAAAAGCCTGCATATTTGGAGGTAATGCCTATAGCTTGGCTGAAAACAAAACAATTTTAACTTAAGTCCATGTTCAACTACTGAATGTAAAATCACCGGCTGGGATATAATTTCTGACACATAAAACAGGTCAGTTTTTGTTTTTGCTCACACTGAGAGAGGACAAATGACTGGTTAAGCAATCTGGCTCTCAAGTCTCTCATTCTGGGTGACTCCTTAATTTTTCCCACATCAATCTTTTACACTGTTGTCTGCAGGAATGTGTAGAAATTCACAATCATATCATAAGCCAAATTAAACACAAAATGTGATTTGAAAAGTTCATCAAATGCCCCAAGGGAACGGTTAATCTGGCATGGGATCAGATGCTTATCCATGGCGATGTTTTTTGATGCCCAACAGCAAGAAGGTATGGCCGCCGACCCTGCTGGTTGTGGAGATGCTTCTCCAAGCTGCAGCATGACTAGGGTTGAGATAAAGACACTGAACATTAGACAAAAAAATAACGTAATTTCAACATCATCCAGCACACACAACACACACATGTAGCTAAGTAGATGATGTGACAGATTATTAAAATCACCCTAATAATATAATTACCTTATGAAAGACTACAAGCCTCCCAATTGCATCACATGCACTCATTTTTGGAGATGTCGATCCTCCTGGTGATGGTGGAAGATTTAACAGCAACAACAGAGAGGGCATTTCTTTGTCATATGTGTAGCGGGTACAAAGTGAAACAGACTAGAAGTAAGCAACACTAATATCTCCTAGATTCGTAGGAGGGAAACAGTGAGCAAAGCGAGCAGTATGTTTTATAAGAAATGTGGATTTATTACAAATGTGCACTTGCGCTTTTTCCAGTCTTTGACTGGACAAAAAATAAAAAACAAGAGCTCTCAAAATAAATGAAAAGAGTCAAATAATGGTCCACAACTACCCGGGTAGTGTTAACTGAGGTGGGTGTGTTCGTGCTTATCTGCATCCAGGTAAGATGAACAGTTCACAATCAAACGTTCCAAGGTGATCGCTGATCAGCTCAATGTAGTCTGCGCGTGGAGAAGCCTTCCAGGATCCAGGGGAAACTGACTCGCCATCAAGTTGAACCATAAGCAAAAAACTAATCTGCAGTATATAACAGCAGTGCAATACATCACTTTCACAAATCTATTGTCTAAGCGCTCCCCACGTTTCTACTACACAAAATCACAGATTGTATGTGCGCAGTTCGTGTACACATGAACTTGAACAGGCTTTAACCATTTAACACGCCAGGAATCAAAAATAAATATATTTAAGGATATATCTGAAGATCTACAGTACCACCAAAGACAATCAAGGTACCATATGAAAGCTTAGAATCTCTACTTTTCGGTCGTTTTGCCATTTTTTCTTTATTGTCATTCAGAAAATAAATATTTTGGTCAAAAACTAGCGTTAGTATGACAAAATATTAGGTACACTACGAACATTTTTTTCGTAAAGCCATCTTTTGGCCAATCTGGACATATTACACATCAAACGAACGGGGAGACCCTCAGGATTACGATGGTGTAAGCTATTATACTCTGAAATGTAGCAGTATTTAAATAAAAAATAAAGAATAGCTTTTCCGAACAGTAACACGCCCCCTAGCGCCGCCACTACTTCTGCGTTTCTCCCACGCGTAAAGGCTCTCAGCCGCCACAGGGACACACCACCGAACTAGAAATGAAACCGCGACATACCTCTGGGTTTCAGCTTCAAAACGAGACCAAACTTGTGTTTTTCCATCAATCCGATCGTTAATAATCCGCCATTTTGTGGAAGGAGTACTCCGGAGATTCGACAGGTCAGAACAAAAACCTTAGAATTAAAAAAATTATTAAAATATCTTACAGTTCGAAATCCGCATTTTTGCCACTTTCCCCTAATAGTCCCGCCCTAAACAAAGTCCCAAACCAAAGAACGATACGATCCGAACGATATTTTATGATGTTTAAGAATGATTAGTAAAGCTCAAAAGGAAGAGTAACGGCGGCGATCTACTGAAATCGGGCAGCAGAGGGAGTTTTACACCAGATAAACAGCTCCAAACGATACCAAAATAAAAGTACAACATGAGTATATAAACTGACTTGAGTTTTTTCCAAGAAGATAATTTAGTTATGGACTTATAATAAACATGTAAAATATGGTAAAAATGGCCTAAAAATCATACATGACATTACTTTGTCAAGGAAAGTGAATAAACACATTTTTAGATGTGGGAGTTATAAGAATATAACATATACACATATATACATTTTTTTGCAGTAAAATCAGCTGTTTTCATTTTGGGGAGGTTGGGGGACCTTGGACACCCCAATAGACCAGTTGGGGGGACCCCCTGTTCACTCTCTACTCCAGCTTGAATAACTTCAAATCAGTAAAAGAAATCAACTCCAATTTTTTTCTGGTGACTTTAGACACATGCAGAAACACTTTTCTAAAGGAAAAAGTCTGGGGACACATAAACTCTATTTTTGGTAGGCACTAAAATTTAAATTTTAAAATAAAAATTAGAAAAGCGCCTGCTTTTTTTGTTGTTTTCAGCATATTTGGAGCATTGCAGATTAATTTCAATGCCTTTTAGTGCTTCTAGTACAAATTTGAAGGCTTTTCAGGAACATTACATCTTGAAAATTACACTAATTTATGCAGTGTTTCAGTGAAAAGCTTCAAGATTTGGGTATGTATTTTCAGGCGGAAATTGGTAAACAGGGGGGTACGGTTAAGAGGTTAAATAAAGTTTACAGTGGTAGTTGCTAAACGAGTTCCAACTGAACATGAATTAGGTCATAACTCAACATTTGCTTTACAAAAATTGTCAAAACAACATACTCCGATTGTTTTTTATCAGAAGACAATATTTTAATCACAATTAAAATTATTTACTAGAAAATAAGTTAAATTCGCTATACTGAAAACCATGCAGGTTTTTTCACTCACCGGAGCTCTTGAAAACTCGGCCAAATAACAACCATCCGCACGTCCAAAACACCAAATACAACTAAAAACACCTCAAAAAACGTATATATGAGGATATCAAACGTTATTTTGTTGTTTGATGGAAAACTGGCTTATATCTCAACAGACAGTTTTACAACGTGCTCACCAATCTGGTCGCTAAAAGCGGAGAGGAGCGCACACTAGAGGAAATAGGAGCGCACTAGAGGAAATAGGAGCGCACAGCAGGCCATTCAAGACAAAAGTCCCACTGAAAACAAATAAAAACCTGCTGAAAATCTCTTTTATAACACATATTTATGAATGTTTGAAATAAAAATTCCATGAATTTGTTTTAACCAATGTAAATAAAATATTTTTAAATACCTTTAATAGTGACCAAACTTTAGATGGGTTACATATGCTGAGGACAAAGTTGCAAAAATCTATTAATTGAAAGCTCCTCTAGTAAAAATGTCACAGGTGGCCTGAAAATAATTCATTAAAAAATAGCAACTGCCAATATAGCAAATGATTTAAAACAAGCATGTCACGGGGGTCTCAGCAGGTACGGACACAAACGCAGAGCTTTTTGAAAATAAAGGGTACTTTTAATAAACACGAACGTAAACGGAGGGTAAACAAAACAAAACAACACACAAAAGAAAATACAAACAGACTGGATACAACTACACATGACACGAAAATCCCAAGACAATGACCAACGCACACAAAGGGCAAACACAGGGTATATATACACACGGATTAACAAGAGGGAACATCAATAGGGAACAGGTGTGCAAGGCGGGGCAAGGGCGGAGATGAGGAGCACGTGACAAAACAGAAACACAAGGAGGGAACGTAAACAGACGCACGTGGACGGGCGGGTGTGACAAAGCTAAACAAATACACTCACCTGTCGTCTAATAAAGATCACTTCCTGGCAGACTTTCTGCTTTTTGCAACAAGTGAGGCAACTCTGGTGTTGAAGTGAGCTGCTAAGCCTCTTTAATGACATTTGGGTTGAAGAACATGTCTCATTTCTGAAGCAGCTTGGAGGATGTCTCATCATCAGATTAGAGATTGAAGTCTTGATCCACCTTAAGAAACAACATATTAAACCACTACGACAGCTAATACTTTAACATTTTAAGCCATTCTAAAATCGTTTTCCAAACTTGCCAATCCTTTCGTATCCAGGAATCTTGGAAAGGTGGAGAGGACATCAGCACGTCTGTCTGGGTCATTAACAAGCTTCTGACGATATTGAAAGGTTTCTCTCATCTTCTAGAAAATCAGGGCATTGTCTGTGGTATGGTTAAGAAAAGACAGGGCTTCTCAGCAAGCATCCCTATCAAGCTACCTTTCAACATAAATGGCTCTTGAAACTTTGGGCCTCTGGGATTTTCCTTTGGACTGTTTTCAGATGCCAGGAAATGTATCCTGTGTTGCTTGCAGCATCATAGAAGTGTTCCTGAAATAAAAGTTTGTTGTAACACTGAGTTCATAAGAAAGCTCAGAAAATTTAAGTAGTCAACATAGGCAAGTGCAACACAATGGTCACATAGACAGTAATAATGACATAGCCTTTTTGCAATATGAATCCTTGAGGGAGGGGAACAGTGTCACTATCCCAAAGACATACTCTTCTTCGATCACTTTAGTGGGGTGGTGCCAGAGAAAGTATATTAATATTAATAAAGTTAGTAATTTTAATTCATGCAATGGTCATGTAGTTATTTGGCATGAAAAAGAAACCCATATACCAATGTTTATCAATCATATGATAGTATGTTAATAATTTGTCTTCTTGCAGCATCTGTTAGGGTTTCTGTTGTTTGGTCCTGCAGTACTTCTTCACCCCAGACTTGCCTTTTAACACTGCTTCAATCAACTAATGAAAATCAATAAAATAAGAATAAAAACCATAAACATTTAGAAACTCAGGTGAAACCTTTTTAAGTGATAAGAAACTAATAAGAATGCAGTTTAATTAAAAACCTGTTTAGCAAAGACTGGATCTGGCGTGTCCTCAGTTCTTTGTCTCTTGCAAGGGACCTCACTGATTACACCTGTTGCACTTGAGCCAAAGCTTAAGTCAGACATTTCAGAAGCAGAAGACATCATGCAATCAGAAATTTCTAAAAGAACAGAACAATCATTTTATTTTGTAGTGTGTAGAGTACACAACAACAACAACAACAACAACAACAGGGAAGGAGGAGGAGGACAAAAAGAAGAAATCAAAAGGAGGCGGACACCAAGAAAGAAAGGAAGGAGGAGGACGCCCAAAAAAAACAGGGAGGAGGACGCCCCAAAAAACAAAGAGGAGAACACCACAAAAAAACAAGGAGGAGGAAAAAGAAGGAGGAAGAGGATGACAAAAAAGGAGGAGGACGTAACAACAAGGAAGAGGAAAAAATAGGACGACGACAAAAGAAAAGGAAGGACGAAGACGAGAAGAAAAAAGATGACGACAAAGGAAAAGAAAACAGGATGACAACAAAAAGAAAACAGGATGACGCCAAAAAAAAGGAAAAACAAAGGACGGCGACACCGAAAAAAGCAAAGGACAACAATGCTAAACACACGCAAGACCAGACAACAGAACCCGAACCAAATCCACCCAAAAGACAAAAGACAAGACAAAAGAAACAAAACAGGGACACGGGAAAAACAAGGGCACCACTAAAGGAGCCCCCAGGGGTGGGAGGGCGGGGAACACCCTGGGAAATACCAGGGGCGGGGGGCAGGGAACGCCAGGGGAACTGCCCTAGGCGTACGCACAGGAATCGTCCGAGGTGAGTGCGGGAGTTGTTGCTGCGGTAACGACCATGATGCAGCAGCAGGGGGTGCAGCAGGAGTTGCAGCAACAGCTGCGGGGGAAACAGCAGTAGGTGCTGCAGAAAGTCACTCATCCAAATTCACATACTTCTGCTGCTGATTGTACTTCACCTGGACCAGCATGTTTACTGAGACATGCAAAAAAAATGAAATAAATAAATATTTAAATAGTAATAAGCGGTGGACAAAAATTTGTATTAAGGTATAATAAATATCACTAACAATTTCGGTAAATATCTAGGTGTAGCGTTTTTCAAATAAAACAATTTTGGATGCTTAAGTACACAATAGGGTATTATTCTGGATGTCACTTTAAATATAAATCATATTTAAGAAATCGCGCCGACGTTTGTCTCCAACCCAAGAAGTGAAATGCGTGGGCGGAGTTTAATTACATCTCTGCGGAATTGGTTTAACACTATTTTGATTAACTCTGTCAATTAACTCCAACACTGCACACCATTTAAATAGTAGATATTCTACAAGTAAACAAGGTAAGAATATACAAAATAGAAATAGAAAAAGTTTCACAGTGTGTATGAGTGACGATAGTAGTGCAATTAACCAGTGTATATACTGCATGTATTACATGTATATACTGTACACATGGTGTACAATATAATAGGCATAGTAATATAATAACAACAGCATAGTCATTATTGTATTGTTAACTGAATAATTATATATAACATACAGTTATACAGACAAATCACTGAAATAAATATATAACCGAGGACTGATAAAGAGGTCCGGCATAGTGTCTGATAACTGATATAAGGGTCCGGTGTCACAGGATTACTTTTTACTGTGCTGGGATAACAGTCTGATGGCCTGAGGGACAAAAGACTTCCTGACTCTGTCTGTGGAACAGGACTGGGACAGCAGTCTGCCACGTAACGAACTCTTCTGCCTGATGATGGCTCTGTGCAGAGGGTGGTCAACATTGTCCATGATGGTCAGCACTTTACTGAAGGTCCTTCTCTCTGCTACTGATGTAAGACACTACTTTTGTAGTGTACTACATTTGTCATGGGGAAAAAGTCTAAATTGGGCATCAATCCCACAGTAACCACTAACCATTATTAGCAGGAGTGGAAATCCTCCACACTCATGGGAATTGGGAATTTGATGTTAAAGTGCATTTGTTAAAGGAGAAAATATGAAAAAGTATCATAGCACAGAGTGCATTAGATAATACCTAATTATCCTCACTCATACTTTCAATACTTTTACTTGTGGGGCGCTCGAGGGACGAGAGGGACCAGAAATATGTATCATTTATTCAGTCTCAACACAAAAATCCAAAAATCTAAAGAAGAGTCAAAAGACGACAAAAAATTTGAGTCTCTTCATAAGCGCAGTGAGTAGCACGGCCTCGGAGGGTCCTCTCCCCGTACCGGTGCAGTAAACACCATAGAGGACAGAGGTAGGCTCCAGGCGACACGCAGTCAAACGGCGGATCCGGCGGCACAGCTCAAGGATTCAAGGATTCAAGGATTCAAGGATTCAAGGAGACTTTATTGTCATTCGCATCACATGTGGTACATGGGGTGGAACGAAATTGTGGTACCCAAGGACCCAGTTTTACCCAGACAGCAGTACTTAAATAAATAAAATAAACATAAATATATAAAATATATGAAAATAAAAATAAACAGGAATGGAGAAGGTAGCAGCAGAGTGTATTAAAGTGACTGGTGTCGTAAAAGTGTCAGTGCAGTAAAAGTGTCAGTGCAGTGGTTCCACTAAGTGGCGTTTAAAAGTCTTACAGCTTCCGGAATGAAGCTGTTCCTCAGTCTGTTCGTTCTACACTTAACGCTCCGCAGCCTCCTGCCTGAGGGGAGCGGGACAAACAGTGAGTGTGCTGGATGAGTGGGGTCCTTCATGATGCAGGTGGCCCTCTTCCTGCATCTGGAGGTGTATATGTCCGTGGTGGTGGGGAGGCTGACTCCGACAGACCTCTGTGCAGCCTTCACCACCCTCTGCAGAGCTTTCCTGTCTGCAGCAGAGCAGCTTCCGTGCCACACGTTGATGCTGGAGCATAGAACGCTCTCCACCACACATCTGTAGAAGGAGGTGAGGACCGAGCTCCCGAGCCCAGCTCGCCTCAACCGCCTGAGGAAGTAGAGCCGCTGATGTGCCTTCCTGACCAGGCTGGAAGTGTTGTTGCTCCAGGTGAGGTTGTTGCTCAGGTGAACACCCAAGTACCTGTAGCTGGAGACCACTTCCACCGCAGACCCTCCGACATGCAGGGGGAGGTGGGCATGTCTGCCCCTTCTGAAGTCCACAATCATCTCCTTCGTCTTCTTTATGTTGATGCAGAGGTTGTTCTTTCTGCACCAACCCTCCAGGTGTTCTACCTCCCGTCTGTAGCCAGACTCATCACTGTTTGTGATGCATCCGACCACTGCCGTGTCGTCCGCAAACTTCACAATATGACAGCCTGGGTGGATGGGTGAGCAGTCATATGTGAGCAGCGTGAACAAAAGGGGGCTCAACACACAGCCCTGAGGGGAGCCAGTGCTGAGGATTGTGGTGGAGGAGGAGAGGTTGTGGATCCTCACAGACTGCGGCCTGTTGGTCAGGAAGTCCAGGACCCAGTTGCAAAGAGAAGAGCGCAGACCAAGTGAGGAGAGCTTATCTGTCAGTGTCTGGGGTATCATGGTGTTGAAGGCGGAAGTGAAGTCCACAAAGAGCATACGGACATAAGAGTCCTTCTGCTCCAGGTGGGTGAGGGCAGTGTGGACCACAGAGGAAATGGCATCGTCTGTGGATCGGTTCCTCCTGTAGGCGTACTGGTGTGGGTCCACAGTGACGTCGATGGTGGCTTTGATGTGGGTCATTACCAGTCTTTCAAAGCATTTAGTGACTATCGGCGTGAGAGCTATCGGCCGGTAGTCATTCAGACCTGTCACTGTGGAGCTCTTGGGGACCGGGATGATGGTGGCAGTCTTCAGGCAGGTGGGAACAGCTGCCTGGGTGAGGGAGACATTGAAAATGTCTGCCAGGACCTCGGAGATCTGATCAGCGCACTCCCGTAGTACTCGTCCGGGTATATTATCCGGACCAGCACTTTTCCGGGGGTTGATCCTCCTGAGGGTCCTCCTTACCTCTGCTGGTGTCACACAGAGGGGTACTTCTCCAGGTGGAGGGGTGAGTCTTATGCTGGGCGGGGTGTCAGGGTCCTCAAAGCGGGCATAGAATTTGTTGAGAGCCTCGGGCAGGGAGGGGTCTTTGGAACATTGTGCATCTCTGGTTTTATAGTCTGTGATGCACTTAATTCCCCTCCACATGCTCCTAGGATCCTGGGAGGAGAAGTGTCCCTGGATTTTCAGAGCATATGCAGCTTTGGCCCTCTTAACACCTGCGGTCAGCTCTCTTCTAGCCCTCCTGAGTTCCTGTGCGTCGCCAGACCTGAAGGCAGCATCCCTGGCTTTCAGTAGAGAACGCACCTCTCCATTCAGCCAGGGTTTCTGGTTCGGGTAGCAGGTCACTGTCTTTGTGGTGGTGACATCCTCCACACACTTGCTGATGTACCCGAGGACAGCAGATGTGTAATCCTCCAGATCCAGCTCCCCCTCACTCTCAGCAGCCTCCCTAAAGACATGCCAGTCTGTGCAGCCGAAACAGTCCTGCAGCACAGCGTCTGCGTCACCGGGCCACACAGTGATGGTCTTCTGTGTGGGTCTGGAGCGTCGCAGCGGGGGGTGGTATGCAGGGACCAGCATAATGGAGATGTGGTCGGAGAGCCCGAGGTGGGGGTGGGGGACGGCTCTGTACGCGTCTCTGATGTTGGTGTAAACACGGTCGAGTGTGTTGTCTCCCCGTGTTGGAATGTCTATGTGTTGGTAAGACCTCGGCAAAATGTTCGTCAGGTTCACGTGGTTAAAATCCCCCGCCACCACGTAAAACGCCTCCGGATGCTTGTTCTGAAGCGAGCTGATGTTGTCATGTAGCTCCTTCAGTGCGTTGTTAGCATTAGCATCCGGTGCTATGTAAACGGCAATGACGAACACAGCTGTAAACTCCCGAGGCAGATAGTGTGGCCGACACTTCACGGTCAGCTGTTCTGTTGCCTCGGAGCATAGGGCGTTTACCATCACACAGTTTGTGCACCAACCTTTGTTTATGTAGACGCATAAGCCGCCCCCTCGTGCTTTTCCGGACAGCTGGTTGCGGTCCGCGCGGAAGAGCTGCCGGCCGGCGAGCTGGAAGGCTGAGTCCGGCATGCTGTCGTTTAGCCATGTTTCCGTGAGACAGATCACAGCGCAGTTCCTCATCTCATCAGAAACACTCATCCTCAGCCGCAGAAGGTCCAGCTTGTTGTCCAAAGAGCGAACATTGGACAGGAAGAGAGATGGAATCGGGGGTCTGTCGGCGTTAGCCTTGAGCCTGGCTAGCACGCCGGCCCGCTTCCCTCTCTTCAGTCTTCGCCTGCATCGCTTCCTTTTGCCCTTTGTTCGTACCGCTCTGACCCGCCACGCCGGTGTCCGGAGAAGTTGTAGTCTGCCCAGCTTGGCTCTGAAACTACTGTCCATAGTTGCTACTTTTGTGGCAGAGCTGTCCTTAATCTTAAAAAGTTCGGTTCGGCTGTAACTCACAGGCTTAAGGCGCGTGAAGTCGCTATCAGAACCGACGTAAAAATAACTGAAAGCTGGGTTTTCGCTGGGAGCGTGAGAAGCTGCTGCACCACCGCGCGCGGCCATCTTGATGTAGCTCAGTCCCCTAGGCAGCAGAACAGGTGGAGAGAACAGAACAGGAGGAAGGGAGACACGGCATACCATAGAGACGTTAACGGTCAGTTGTACGGCTCCAACGCTACTCTCCGGCTGAGTCTCAGGAGGCAGCCAGTGTGCCTGATTAGGCGCCCCGCCCCCTGGCCATGCGGTCGCGTGCTGTCCAAAACACCAGGTGCTGAAGGAGCTGTCCGCGCCTCCAGCCGCCTGGAGAGCTGCCCTCGTCGGTGTTGGCGCAATCGAGCGGGGTCGGCGGGGCAGCCGAGGAGAACACTTCCCGGAACTGTTCCACTAGTTCTGTAAGCTCCTGGCGTTGGGGCGATGGAAGGTCTTCGCCCCATTGTATCAGGGACCTGGCAGGGGGGTCTAGGGAGGCAAAAACGGAGAGCACGGGGTTAGGTTCAATCCATTTTTTTAATAGATTCACGTGGTAAGTTTGAATGGGTTTCCTCTTCCCCGGCTGCTCCAGGCGGTAATTCACCGGGCCTACATTCTCCTTGACCAGGTACGTATCCCGGACAGCGAAGTGGGTACTGGGGAGCAGCCGGAATCCATAAGGGCGCACACCTTCTGGCCATCAAGAGAGTCGCTCCATGCCAGCTACAGCCTGCAAGCCAAGCCTTCCTGGGTTGAGCAGGGCCGGTAAGGTCAGGTTCAGTGGGCATGGGTTCATCCAGGGGAGTCGGAGGCCCTGGTCGCAGGGGAGGCGAAGGGTGTCTGGTGGGGGTCGCATCCCTACTCGGGGCGTGGCTCCCGTTTCTCTGTGCGCATCAGGGCCAGCATGTTCTCCGCTGTCTTTGTTGCCTCCACCATGTCACGCGAGGACTTCATGGTCTGCATAGCCACCGCTTTTCGGACCTCATGGGGTAGAGCTCGCAGGAACCGCTCCATGGCTACTTGTTCCACCACCTCCTCGGCCGTCCGGGCCTCTGGTTTCAGCCACCGGCGGGTGATCCGGAGGAGTAGGAGCATCTGGAGATCAATTATAAACACACAAAATTAGTTTCTAACATGTTGTGTTTGTACCTTTCTCTCATAATATAGTTTAAACTAGCACAGTACGGGCTCCTTATCTTAATCTCCTCCATTCTGTTTTTCCACTTACTGCCCTCCACCTGGATTTCAAACGTCATCAAATTCAGGTGACTATATATACAACCCCATTGTCGCTCCATTCCCGTGCCGAACAACATCGCATGATTACAACTGTGGCCTTTAGCTATTCCTTTCCTTAAAGCTGTGGCCTTTAGCTGTTCCTTTCGTTCTATCCTGTCAGACGAGAGGGAAAACAACCTCTTCTTACCCCAAAGTGACGTGTTCTGATGTAATTTTGAACCAATAGAGCTTCTAGACAAAGATTATATATATATATTCTGTCGGCCTGCTGCTACGCTCCTGCTGGCCTCACTACGCTGCTTTCGGCATGCTTCTGCTACCTGGCCCAAGGTCTCTTGTTCATGCTGTGCTAACTTACGTCATTCATTTCCAACTCGGATCGGACAACAGTCACAGGATTGCGAAAAGAAAGCCCTCTTCAGGCTTCCCTCGGCTGAAACGAGCACTCGCAGTTCTCCAGCCCCAGCTCCACGCCGCATAGGCCGCCCGTCTCTGAACCACTCCGGCCCAACCGCTCCACTGCTCCACCCAAGCACGCCACAGTGCTACCCTGCAGGCGCTGCTGCTCGTCAATTCCATCCTCTGTCTACTCCTTCAGGATCAGCACAGCATCATCAGCTCCTCACCAAGGAATTCCTGACCATACTATTCAAGTATATAATCTTTGTCTAGAAGCACTATTGGTTCAAAATTACATCAGAACACGTCACTTAAGGGTAAGAAGAGGTTGTTTTTTCCTCTCGTTTGACAGGATAGAAGGAAACCACCGTGCTCAAATGTCTCGACATTTGTATCAAAAATAGAGTGCAGTGGCATTCAGTGGGCATTAGCCTGAGCCAGCCTCATCAGTCACAGCATTTACCACCTCTTTTCGAGTGTTATTGAATAATGAAACACATTTGTTGTGAATTAAATGGGGTACTGGCCTACTCACTTCAATACAATATACCCAGATAAGCCATAATATTGAAACCACCTCATTGTATATACACACATTGTACATTTTATCAGCTCCATATACAATTCAGGTGCACTTTGTAGTTCTACAGTTATAGCCTGTAGTCCATCTGTTTTTTTGTATACTTTGCTAGCCCCCTTTCACCATGTTCTTTAATGATCAGGACCACAGGACCACAACAGAGCAGATATTATTTAAAGGCAGAGACACTGACTGGTGTTGTTGTTGGTGGTGTTGTTGGACTGGTAGATCAGACACAGTAGTGCTGCTGGACCATTAAAAACAGGGTAAAACGGGATAAGAAAAGCATGCAACAAATCCGATAGACTTCAGTCTGTAATTGTTGAAGAACAAAGTGTTCCTATATGGCAAGTGGAGCTGATGGAACAGACAATGTGTGTAGATACAAGGAGGTGATTTTAATGTTATGGCTGATCAGTGTATGCAAGGGAAAAGGTGTAAGCCACAGGATGGGGTAATAAACAGTTAAGCAATTAAATTATTTCAAGAAACATGTAAAAGGAGATTAGTAGGTCTTGAATCAACCAAATATGCCCAGTCTACACTGACACAGTCCCTAATTAACCATGGTCTTTTGCATTAGAACACAGGGATATGGTTTCAACACAACACCGTTGTAACACAATCAGTGCTTCAATTAAAAGCATAAAGCTAAAGTAATTGGCAAGAAAAGGCCCCTTCTCCTACACAAGGTATAAAGTGTTATGGGCATTCTCAGCAGTGTCATTCAGGCTGTTTCTTGAAGCGAACTGAGAGGCCATTAGGACTGTAGCATCAACTGTATTGCCACCCAGGGACTCCTCATCCACTCCCATTACAGAGCCCCACAGGGCTGTCATTTTACCAAGTCTCTCCTCTCATCTTCTCTTTCCTACACTAATTGCAGCTGTAATTGGAAAACCAATTTGCTGCTGTGCAACAGAGGTACGTATGTTTAAATGGAGAGAGAAGTCAACTAGGCATTCGTTGGAAAACAGGTGTTTCCTTACACTTTGAAATTGCTACATTAGCCAGCTCTGAAATGGGTCAAACACACAGGCCAACTAAGCTCTGTTTTCTTTAGTTTAACCTCTCGTTTTTGCTGTAATTCTCTGTATTAAATAATCTGATGTGTTCTATGAATAGTTCCACAGCCATTGTAAAAATTTAGCTATTATTCCTAATCAAGGAAGAGTCTGAATGTTTACATTTACATCTACGGCATTTAGCAAACGCTCTTATCTAGAGCGACTTACAAAAGTGCTTAGTGTTCGGTTCAAGTATGTATCTCTATCTAGTACAAACAGGTTTAAGTCCAAACTACTCTTATACTTAAACACTGCCATAAACACAGGGCCAGTGCTAATACCTAGAAAAAAGACAATGCAATACCTAGCAAGACTGGAACACAGAGGAGAATAAATACAAGACTACATACAGAATGTCAAATAGTTGCAGTCTCACCCAGCCACAGATGAAGCTTTGCCCATTGTGTAGTATACAATACACACAGCGCAACCATTGCATTCATCCTTTCCATTGTTCATGTTGCTCCTCAAATGACAACCCAAATTCAGCACTGGCCTATCCGTCCTTTCTGCCAGGCTATTCTGATTTATTTTACAAGGTTTATATTGTGATTGATTTTTGTGTGGGCAAGGACAGACACCAGCTGTACATCTTCAATCACTAAGAGGCTCCCTCTTTTCCATCACTACAGTCAGACACAGACAGAGACAGTCAGAAATGAGAGAGAAATGTGGCAGCAGCTGCTCAGATAAAATTTTACAATTTTTTTTCACCAAAAATTTTTACATGCACATACAAGTAGCCACAGCACTAAACTCTTCCCATCATATAAGTGCACGTACCATAGGTGCATTTTGTATTTCCACAATTACAGACAGTAGTCCGTTAATAAAAATAACAATAATAATACATTTTATTTATATAGCGCTTTTGAAGATACTCAAATACACTTTACAAACAAAGAAATACAAGATACAATCATTTCAATAAATATATGGTTAACATATGAAGGAATAAAAGTGGGAGAGAGTGGGAAATAAACAGCAGTAAGACATAAACTAAACATAAAAAATAAGAAAAATAAAAGTACAAATACAAACAAATTATAGCATTACAAATTAAAAGCAGATCTGAAGAGGAGGGTTTTGAGAAGTGACTTAAGATTGGACAGATCAGAACACTCACCAGAATCTCAAATTACAAGCAGGGGCATTTGGGGCAGCATTCTTTGAAATGTGTCTATTGCAAAGGATTTTCTATGACAAAAATCATTAAAACCCTGAACTAGTATTCTCTCAGTACAAAAACAGCAGTTCTTTTAAAGAAAACAGCACCAACTGACTTTTTCTGACCAACATTCTAAGTTAATATTAAAAAAATATATTTGGAGATTAGAAATGGGCCGAAAGTTACTAATGGTGTCAAAATCAAGTCCAGGTTTATTAAGTATAAGTATAGACTCTGTGTTTGTGCTTGCGCCTTGCAGCGAGCTTACCCCCGATGTCCACCGGTCCTCAGTTGACTTTGAACTGTGTTCTTACACTCTCTACGGGAACAGAGAGAGTGGTTAAACCCCCGCATGGATCCTCTCCGGGCAAGCTCCGGAACGACGCCCCCTTTTTGTTTGAACTGTCCAGACAAGACCTAGTTCCTGGTTTTATCCTCAGCGCTCGAGGGGCCTCTTTGCATTCCACTGCTCAGGCGGGAAATCAGCACCTGGAGTCATCAGGGCTCTGAGGCTTTTATCAGCAGCTGCACCGGTACCTTCTAAACCACCTGTTCCTTATTTCGCATTTCTTATCCCTGTTGAGTTAATGAAGCCTTGCATATGGATCATAACACCATGCCTGAGTTGTTACATAAGCAATTTAAGACTAAAACAATTTAAGACTAACCCTAACCCTAAATATCTGTGCATGAAGGAAAAGGTCAAAAAACACAATGTGTGACCTCTGGTCTGTCAGATGGCACTGGATTCAGAAACAGCACTTTTCTGTGAAGTGCATCATTGTCAATAAAAAACATCCATCACTGCATCCACAAATGCAAGTTAAGACTGTACTATGCACAGTAAAAATAATATGGTAGCAACATCCAGCAATGTTGCTGACTTTTCTGAACTCATGGTCAGTGGACACTTGCACTGTCAACCTTTCAGATTGTTTATAGAAATAATGGATGTTGTATTTTCCAGCCCAGAGAAGACGCCTGCTAATTGTTGCTAGCATATATGTGTGGGGGTCAGTGTTAGTGGATAACTTGCACATTTGCACATAACTTGCACATTTGTGAAGGCAGTTCAGAACTGTCTGCCATTGAAAATTTGTCACTCATATAGTCATATGACAATGAAGCTCCTGCAAAGTTTCTCAACAGACTTGTTTAAAAGAAGAATGACAAAAATTTGGAAAGAACAAACATTTACAAAAAACAATGAAGTTAATTATTCAATTATAAATAAGGGTTTTGTCAATTTAAAACAGATCGAACAAAGCTTACTAAGCACCACATTTTATATCCACTACTGTACAAACGTTTTAGGCACCTAAGTGCATTGTTTAAAGACCTATAACTTAGCAATATGTGTATTTTCATCAGCAGGATGTAACAAATGTACAGATTTAAATAGGCATAAATACAATACAAAGAAGCATGTAGTAGGAAAGTAAATAATATTTTGTAAGCCAGTTTGAAGAACAAAGTTTAGTTCCAGATTTCTTCTAGATGCCCCAGACATTGCATGAATTTATTAAAAATCACTGGCAATCTTGATTTAGCTTAATGAAGTACTGAATAGTCAAACCAGTTATTAGATAACTGCAAACAATATTGGGTTGCCACAGGGAAGAGCTTGGAAAGGATTAAATACACACTGACATGTAAAACCACTATTTTGAATATACATATAACCAAAACAATACCCGCTCTCTGATGGTTCTGTGAGGGCCCCTGACCATTACAATACATGGTAAAAGGAGGCGAACAAAGTAGGCAGAGCAACAGATAGATCATCAAATGTATGCTGACCATTTTCAACAATATAAATATGCTCTTACAGCAGTCATTTACTATTCTGACCTCATACATGCTGGTTCAAGAAATCCTAAGACAATCTATTGACAACACTTCACAATTGACAACTGTCTTACCTTTCATTTTTTAAACAAAAGTAAAGACTATTTACAATACCCTGACCATCTCCCCTATCCTCTCTGCCCTTCCACCTGGCTTACCTTTACTTGTTACTATGTCTCTGTCTCAGTTTTCACCTGTGTCACTATTAGCGCGATCTGAGATCATGACAGGAATGCAAAGCTCTATTGTGCCTTGGATCTGAGACCATTTAAGCTAGTTAAGGATTACTTTCCAGTTATCTCTTCACTAGTCACAGAGATAATCAATTCCTCTCTTGCTTCTGGTTTAGTCCCTCAAACACTCAAACTGGCTGCTGTTACACCTATACTTAATAAACCTGATGGCAGGAGTAAGCTCAGACGACAGGAGGTTGACGTTCAGGCAGATCGGTGAGTCCAGTGGCCTTGAGGATGCCAGGGAAAACGGCAGGCCCCCGCTGTGGAGAGATGGCGTTACTGGACTAAAAGAGGAAGCCTAAAAAGGCTAAAAGACTAAAAAGGAAGTGCTTATAGCTTACTACATATCCAGTGCTTGTATTGTTTTTGTTCAAATACAGGTTATGACTGGTTCACACTACATGACTTTTTGAATCGGCAAGTCTTTGTGCCATTCACACTACATGACTTTTTGAATCAGCAGGTCTTTGTGCCATTCACACTACATGAGTGGTTGTGCTTTAATTGCGAGTCTTTCAGTTGTTGTGGTTTTTACACTACATGACTGATCAGTGACATGCGAATTACACAATTTTCACTCTTGGGAATCGCCCCCTCATCTGGCTGCTGTCCAAAAACACGTTTTTTCATGAGAACTAATCTCTTGTGACTCGCATTAGGTATAATAATGACAAGCCTTGGTTTAATACCAAACTGAAGCACCTGTGGCAGTCCAAGGAGAACACATTTAGGAGTGGGGACCTTGCACTCTACAACAATGCAAGGAACACACTGAACAGAGAGATCAGAGCTGCAAAGAAGAGCTACTCCACCAAGCTGAGCAGACTGATGTCCACAAGCGAGCCTTTAGCTGTCTGGAAATGCCTCCACAACCTCTCAGGCTACAAACGCCAGACAATGGGGGGTCGGCAGCTGGCTGATGACCTAAACACCTACTGTAAGTTTGAAAAGCCCAGCTCCACTCAACAATACAGCACTACGTCACACCCTTCTGACTCTCAGCCACCAATACAGCCTGCCCTAAAGATCTGTGAAGCGGACGTGCACCGACCCTCAAAAAACAAAGTGTGAGAAAGGCACCAGGCCCAGACAGAGTGTTAGCCTTTTGTCTGAGAAACTGTGCAGACCAGCTGGCTCCTGGCTCAAGATCTTCAATGAATCACTGGAGCAGTGTGTCATACAGGCATGCTGCAAGCGCTCCACAATAATTCCCATCCCCAAAAAGTCAACCATCTCAGGACTGAATGAATACAGACCTGTTGCACTGACCTCTGTGGTCATGAAATTGTTCGAGAGGCTGGTTCTCACCCACTTGAAAGAGATCACCAACCTCCCCCTGCAGATCGTGTATCAGGCCAACAGGTCTGTGGACGATGCAGTGAACATGGGACTTCACCACATCCTCCAGCACCTTGACCATCCAAGTACATATGCAAGAGTTCTGTTCTTGGACTTCAGCTCTGCCATTGACACGATCATCCCCGGACATCTACAGACCAAACTGACCCACCTCAGTGTGCCAGCCTCCACCTGCCAGCGGATCACATATTTCCTTACTGATCAGATCAGCTCAGGAACCAGGACCATCTGTGCTGGACCAGGACCAAATTTGTGATCCATTGGCAGGTGGAGGAAGTTTAAACACTGTGTCCACTAACTGCCATTCTATTAGACACTTCTACCTTGTTGTACCACCATGAAGGTAGTTTGTGATGGTCATCCTCTAGTTCCTCATTAGTGGTCACAGGATGCTGCCCACGGGGCACTGTTGGCTGGATGTTGAACTAATCTCAGCCAAGCAGTGACATTGAGGTGTTTTAAAACTCCAGCAGCACTGCTGTGTCTGATCCACTCATATCAGCACAACACTGCAGTGCTAAGAATGATCCACCTCCCCAATAGAACCTGCTCTGTGGCAGTCCTAAATATTAAAGAACAGGGTAAAAGGAGATAAACGGTGTATGCAGCGAATCAGATTGCACACAGTCTGTAATTGTTAAACAACAAATTGCTCCCATATGGTAAGTGAAGCTGACAAAATGGACAGTGTGTGTAAATATAAGATTTACAGTCAGACACAGACATCTCATAAGAGATTGTTTTAATGTTATGGCTATTCAGTGTATAGTGTTTAGAAAACTGTTGGACCATTCACTAATTTACACATGCCACAGTAATCAAGGTCTAGAGACATATTATGAAATAATTGCCAATATATTCAAATATCTATCCATTTACATTTCTACTCAGGAAACATATATAACAACTTTTTTTAGAATATCAATAAGGTGTCACTAAACTCTGAGCATAATACATTTCTCTCTCTCTTTTTCCGTAGAGCCTTCTGCTCACTGTCTCTAGAGAAATAAGACATAGCACATTTCTCAGCCTGCTAGTGGGGGCACAGACATAGCTCCGTTGAGAGACGATGCCACAGGAGAGCCTTGCTCCGTCACCCCCATCTCATCATCCAGTCCACAAGAGAGACAGTCTGGTGATCTAAAAACAAGATACAAGTCTGTCACTGTGCCCCTATGGTTTGTTACAAGGACCAATAAAAGTGCTAATAATAGAACCCTGGACCATATGAATTTACTGTAGGTAATCAGTTTGCTTTTAATAGTAATTGTTTGGCCTTTGTCTGAAAGCATTTATATGGGCATGAACATTATGTGATGAATCAAAACACTTTATATCAAAGAAAACTAGTTCACCAATTAATAATAAAGTGAGAATAAAACACCAAGTCAAGTTGTTAAAAGCAACCCAAAGAGAAGTAAAACGCTCACTGAGGGTTTCTTTAAGTACTGTGTATTTTACTTCTGTCTGCATAAAATGCCACCTCTCCTCTTCAAGCTCACTGATTTCTTATCATTGCACTGTATGCTGCTGCAACCATTGGAAATATGATTGCCAGGCAGGAAAAGGCAGGACTGCTGAAACAAAATGTAAAAGGAGGAAAACCTTCCAATGACCTCATGAAATATCTCAAATACAAAACTACAGGCATACAAATATTTTAATGAGTGATAAAGAGAAATAGAGAGTATTAGGATATGGGAGTGCCATCAAATGGGTTGACTGACAATAAGCTACTACTGCTTTTTGATGAAAGACAAAAAAGAAAGAAATGGAAAAGAAAAAAAGAAAAAAGAACACAAACGGGAATAAAATATTGCATGAATAGGAGAGCAGTAAGTGACAAGGGCTTCAATTCAAAACTGGGGTAAATTAAGTCTTTTGAAGCCAGTAAAATCTTCTCTTGTTACCCCCTGTCTCTCTCACATCCCTAGAGAGGACCAACTGGAACAGAGAGATGAGACCAAGCCTTGGGATGAGAACTGCCAGTGCTTACTGTCAGGGCTATTACTCTGCCAGGGCACTTCACTCCCACTCTCTGAGGATAAAAGTGCAATCAGTATTCTTACAAGGATTTGGTGAAGATCATTAAATCTGTAATGATCTCAGTCTTCTCCTATTGCATTATTCTGCATTGAAAACTTCAGTTTGCACTTGCCAAGATTAGAAAAGTTTACACTCCTGGCTAGTACCGCATTTATCCCTAATTATATATCTGCTGACAGTTTAATAAAACAGGCTGACCACTAAATAGCTGCAGATAGCAGAAAATGTTACAAAGGCAATCAATATTCTACTTTAGTAGACTTAAAGAAGTGTGTGGGCAGCTCTTTCTTACAGCACTAAGGTGTGATAAGTTCTCTCAGAAAAGCACTGCATTGGTAAAAGAGAGAGCAAGAGCAGGAGGAGAGAACTTAGTGAGGAGAGGATAGTGACTCACTAAATAAGACTTGTCAAATGCTCAATAATAATAATAATAATAATAATAATAATAATAATAATAATAATAACATCAACTAGAAAAGTGCATTTCCTGAAGGATGGTTGCGAATAAACCCACTGGTCTGTAGGTCTGTGGATTAGAGGTTTGGGATCTTTTCTGAGTAAGTACAAGTCAGTTGGGTAGCTGTAGGCTGAACAAAACCATGATATTTGTGTGGGCTTCAAAATTAATGTGACTCTATGGGAGGAATGAGGGATGAATATACAACAACAACATTTATTTAAATAGCACTTTTTACAACCAGTGTTGTCTCAAAGCAGCTTTACAGAAAAGCAGTTTTATAAAAAAAGAGAAACAAAGAGAAGAATGGGCAAAAAAAATGTGAGAAAGGATAGCCGAGTCCAAGACCCCTAGAGCAAGCCAGAGGCAACAGTGGCAAAGAAAAACTTGAGAGGAACCCAAGCCCAAGAGAGGAACTCATCCTCCTCTGGTTGATCCCTGTTAGTGAGAGAACAACAAAGCTAATGAGATTATATGACAGGATACAATAAAAAGCTCTGCTTGAACATGTTTCATAAATTCAAGATTCAAATTCAAGAGGTAGTGATGTAGAGTTTAAACCATCTCTTAGGTTTTCTGTCAGAGTGAGAGATGGCGCCTGATGTACAACAAATAGAGGAGTGCGGGTGGGTATATATGTGGATTAGAGGCAGTTTAGTGGATGTGGGTTGAACAAAGTCATAATGTTTGGCAAAAATGAATGGGAAATGAAAGGAAAAAAAGGGTTGAATAAAATGACAAACAGACTAGTGCTTGTAAAACCAACACTACAGTTTGGGGTCAACTCGTTAAGTGTATGCACAACGGTGTCTGCCGGTCGAGCAGAAGTACAGTAGATTGGCATGCACTTTTCTATCCTATTCATTATTCATGGTGAAAAAAATCTGGAAATAATACATTGTTTTAAGGAATTTGTGCATCGGATCAAAAAGCTGTAGCCCGAATCATACAATCAGGCTTTTGCGACTATGATAATATTAAAAAAAGAAACATCCACTGGACAAAAATAGTTCAGTGGCATTGTAAATATCACAATAATAAAAAACCTATATAGCACAATAAAATCTCTGAACATTATTTAAGTGATTAAAATAAATTCTCTAACAGTTAATTTTGTCCTAAATTTACATGTAATATTTAAGTTTATTTCAAGAAAATAAATTAGTAGTTAACAAATTAAATTTTTAGAATATATGGCAAAAAAATGAGTAATTAAACTGATTAGTTTTAAATGACTACAATTATTATTCATTTTCACTCAATATTTCATTTTCTTCTACAACAACTTGAGAAATTGAGTTTAAGTTAAATGTCACGACGTGGAAGCTACAAACAAAAAGTGCGCGAAGAGAGAGGCGCCTCTTGGGAAATCTGCTGAGGAGGACCGCAGTACTGAAAAGGAGAGCCACCTTGGCTACCTGCAAATCTTGGTAGGCAGCTAGCAGAAGTTATTATTGGTTTTAATTTAAAAGTGACTCTGTCTTCGTGCATACATAACTTCTACGGATAGTGATTTTCTAAATGCTGTCGCAGGCTTTTTCAGTAACGTTAGCTAGCATTATGTGATGGGCACTGTCTGAATCACAACAATACTCAATTACTGCAAGGTTGGGTGCAACCACTACCACTTTATTATAAGAAAATCACAGGATAACTGGAAGATCCAACAAACCAAATGATTGTCTAAGCACACAAGATCGGATATAGGGACTAAATGATGAATAAGTTTACACAGGAATAACGTAGTCCCGCTTAAGGAGCTTCGGGGGAAGTCGTCTAACGAAACTGTTAGATATCGCTGAGGGACTAAACTAGTAAAAGGTAAGTTTACTAAACTTAGCGTCAACACCTGAGCTCAGAAAAGATAGTCACTCTTACTCAGCTGCTGTGTGGCCTCGGCCGCGGGTGAGTCGCTGGAGTCGGAGCGTGGATGCGTTCGGAACCCGGAGCTGGCGTCTGCGGCCTTGCGGGACGGGACTTCTCCCTGGACCCGGGGACGATTCTCCGTGCGGTCGCTCGAACTGGTTGTAGGGTTCGCCGGGTCTTCTTCCTGGCGTGACCTGGTTCTCTGCAGCGGCTTGTTTCGCTAGCCTCGCAGGAATCGGTTCTCGCTGGGTTTCACTCGACTCTTTGTTCGAATCTTCCTCTGGAATCGGCTCGTAGGTCGGAACAGCTGCGCTGTAGCAGGGTGCTGTGAAGCTCGAGGTTTTGAGACCAAGTTCTCTCTGGCTAACTAATAGTAACTATGAAGTTTAACTACAACCCTGAGTTATAGGTCAAAGACAACTCTCGCTGGCCATGCGATAGTTAATCTAAGTTAACTCAGGTGACAAAGGACTTTGGTTAAAACAAAAGAAAAATAAAACGCGCGAACAACAAAGAATTCTGCAGATTTGAGCGGTGGAAGCACGCCGAGTTGGAGGTCTCACGTTTAGAAGTTCTGGTCGTTGGTTGAATTGCTTCCAACTCTCTGCGTCTTCCTTCTCTCTCTCGCTCTTTTTCTCTTTTTCCTTCTCTCTCAACTCAACTCAACTCAACTTTCCTCGGCTGCGCGCCGTTTGTTTATCTGGAACCTGGACTCCTCCCTCCAGGGTGGGGTCCAGCCGGGATTGGCTTACCGCTATACGGGTGGGTTCTAGGCTACAACTCTGATTGGCTGTGAGTTTTCCTAAGACTTCCCCCACAATAAACAAACTTTTCTCCTATCACGAAAAGGGAATAAAATGATTAAACTGGTTTCCTAAATAGAACCTTATTACAACCAGTGAAGACAAACCTTATAAGTACAAAATTAGGTATAAAAGAAAGGAACTTTTACAATGGAAAAGAAAAACCTTGAGAGGAACAAGTTACAAAACTCATAGACTTTAGTAATTTTTCATGAGATTTGATGAGTCCGAGTTTCTCTGCTAGTGTTAGGATATTCAAGAAAGCCCTGCAGATTAACACAGATGAGGTACCAATTTAAACCTTCGGTACACTGATTTCAAGAGTCTTAGTATACAGAGGATGGGGTAGGATACAGTAAAACAGAAAACCACACACATATTAGTTTTAACTGTATTTCAGAAGGCTGTGGTTGAAGTGTCTTCGCCCACAGAAATTTTAAAATGATTTTAGATGTTTACAGTCCCATATACTCAACAAAATAACACAACTGGGTGCCTTTACGCAAAGTCCAGGACTTCATCAGAGTCTGTGAAGTGACCGTTGCTCGACCCTGCATATCCGAGGGTTGGCATCAGGATGCGCTGTCGCTCCATTAAGGGCTGGGTTAATTCTCTTGAAAAGAGGGTAGTTTTGGAATGCAACATCCGAGAGGGATGTCTGACGCGCGGTTAAGTTCAGCTAACTGTCCTGGGGATGATGATCCCTGCGGAATCCAAATGTTTAGTGTAGGAATTAAGGTTCTGTATGGTAGAGAGTCCTGTATAGGGGTCCCCTCTTCTGTGAATCGGCTCCCTCTTGACCCTAATCTCTATTGCAGCTGCACCCTGGGGTGAGGGGGTCAGACCCAGGGACCTTCTGGTGTGTTTACTGACTGAAGTTCTTATTTATGGCATGGGACGCTTTCTTGCGTTAGAGCAGGCGCTAATGGGTTTAACGGCTGGTCCCAGGCTAGTGGGGTTAAAAAAAACTGTCCCTGGGGTCTTTATCTACAGGCCAGGCAGAGTGTAAAACCAGTTTTATGATGACTCTCCAAATACTGGCCTCCCCCCTGGAATTTCCGGTCGGGAGGGGGGTCTGCCTTGTGTCAGGTCATGAGGGCTAAATCTTTTGAATGAAGAGAGGTCCGCAACAGCACTCTGCATCTGTGTGTGGTGGAACCGTGATAGTGATTTTCTAAATGCTGTCGCAGGCTTTTTCAGTAACGTTAGCTAGCATTATGTGATGTGCACTCTGCATCTGTGTGTGGTGGAACCGTGGCAGTGCTGGTGTGGTGGTGCAATGTAAATTCGGGGAAAGACTACCGGAGGCAGGAATTCTTCAGTCCTCTCTCTTTTATTGAACCTTCCGCTCTGCACAATCATACATACACAAAATCCCTCTGGGAATAAGGATTTCTGGCAACTGCATGAACTCTAAGAGTGAGAAACAGAGCAAAATGTGGTATAAGCATTTATTTCTAGCCTTTTCTGCATAAGGAATTTGGCACCAAAACTGCTTCAGCGTAGAGCCAACCGGGACAGAAATATGTTCATATACGCTTTAATATACGCCAAGATCCACTAAAAACATGTTAGATAGTGGCTGGGACTGGTATTACAACTCATTTATCTGAAAACTTGTCTTGAAAATGCATATTTTCACTTGAAAAGCGTGTTTTTACGGAGCTTCTCAGGGGGGACGCAGAGGGACAAACAAACATGCAGTTGCATTGTTAGTGCTGGGAATTGTAGTCCATAACAGTAATACTAGAAAATACAAACGTGTTGTTTTCCAACAGGATTATAAAACATTAACAAAAGTCCTCATTTAATTTCATGAGATTTTTTTAGCAACAATAAAATGTATAATAACTTTGGAAGAATTAATTACACAGGATATTATAAATTATTCTTTTTGATTATTTCTGTAATATGTATATAACTCCGTTACAATTAGCTTAGCTAGGTCATTTCTACAATTGGCAGGGCCTACTAGTAGAAACATCACGACTTTGGCTATTTATGGATTATTTTATTTGTCTGGAGAAAAGAACAGAGCCCTAGAGAAGCGTGGGGATCAAGTTTAAAGAAGAGGAAAGGGAGAATAGAGTAAATGCCGTTGCGCTTCGGAACTTTAGCCTCAGCGTGTCTCAGTGCAGTGAAACAACCGAGCTGAAATGACTGGATGCAAGCAGTGAACGTCGCGTGGGGTCCTACTCCGGCTGGAGCTTCAGCTTGTACTATAGCTAGCTAGGTTAACTGGGTGTAAATTCACACAAAAGACTGTCATTTATGCTGTCATTCAGATAAATATATGAAATAGAAGGACCTCAACATGCCAAACACGCACAAATGTTATGTAGCTCATAAAATGTGGGATTTGTACACGGGAGAGGCCGTGCTAGGTACAGTGAACGTCGCGCGGACTCTCAACCCATCACCGGTGTTTTCGCGAACATCTGGCTCTGAACCCAGATCAGTTGAATTAACACACCAAGAGGAACCGACTCGTTCAGCTCAGCAGTTTACCTATTCTGCCTGTTAAACTCGGGAGCCGATTTTCTCCGTTCACTTAAGAGTCGGCTCAAAGAGCTCACTCACGACCAACACAAGACTAGCTAGCAGCAAGCATGTCTCATGCCACAGACGGGTGCTAGCACTCATCACGCAAGAAGCGTGGTTTTGGCTAAATCTCCAGCGCTAATATCAGCTCAGTGTAGCTCAATATGCTAGGTACGAGAGAGAGGTAGAGGGAGAGAGACACGGGGTCACTGAGCTGTGTTGAGAACGGCACATATCAGGACTACTTTCACTGAGCAAAAAAAGTTGTGCAGCTGATCTAAAACTTGCATGTGTGTCATGTGTTTATCAAATCCAAAATTGTATGGATTTCAGTTTTTGCTAGATTGAAATGACAATAGATTTTGTCAGTAATTCAGGTCAGCAGAGTTTCAAAGGATCACCACCTTCACACAGGAAATTTAAATTCTGTAGTTACTTTTAAGCTTCACTTGCAAAGTTGCGCTGTTCAGGTTTTCTGTGGTCATTGGTTTCAGTCATATGCAGTTTAGTTGAGCCATTTGTTCTCATAGCATTTTACATAAAGTTTCAAGACCAAAAGTAATTAAGTTATATAAAAGCTATATAAAGTTTTACAGTAATAGTTTTATTACTGTGTAATCGAAGTTGAGATTTTCATTAATCCCAAATGGGCTCTGCTTACTTATTTTTTTGTAGTCATATTTACCTAGCACTTCAATTATATCTCTTTATTTTTTTTAAATAGTTTTGACTTAGGATTTTATTTATATCCACTTAATATTATATGCTGTAGAGCTAAATGTGATCCACAAACCCACACATCCTCAAAATATGCATGGAAATGCATTAAATTGAAGTTTAATTTGCAGAACCAGAAAATCCAAATGGTTTGGGCCTGAGCTGTCCTGGACTGTACTGCTCCCATCTTTACCATATACTTCAGCTGTAAGATGAATCCTGTAAATAAACTGCTTGATTGGTTCTATTTGGCTGCTATTACACATGTGTGCTCTGGAATGTCCTTAAATGAAGTTTTATACTTTTTCACTAAGCTTATTCCCAGTTTGTTTCTAAATTAGAGATGGGCTTCTAAGCGTTTGAGAATTCCTTAACCTTGCTGCCTAAGCTGTGACTGCACACCCCACAGCAGGGCTGGACTGGGACAAAAAATCTGCCCTGGCATTTTTGGCTCAGACCAGCCCGTCATAATTAGTGGAGCACAGCCGACCAGTTTTATGTAATTTATATTAAGGAATGTATTTTATTATTATCATATAATAATTATCAAATAATAACAGCATCATATAAAAAACATAACTTTTTGCCTTATTAGAAATTTACAGTGAATCATTACTTTACAAGCCTATCAAATAACCATTGAGGAAAGCAAATCATTAAATTTACACATACTGTAGTTCAAGCTCTTTTGTCTACTCATATGTATTTTCTGAATTTCCCTGATATAGTAGCTCAATTGTAATTCTTTAGGTTAAAAGGTGCCCCCTTCTTTGAAAAGCTATAACATGCATTTGGATCAGGCTAAAAACAGGGCTGCTTTGTGAACTCATTCATTTGCATCAGCATTTGACACTGTCTCACTGTGGGCATACCTTTTGCTAATAATACATTTTTATAACTTTCTTTAGTAAAGCTTAAATTGCAAAGCTTTTACTTATCATTTAGCAGTTTTAAGATCTGTTGTTTCACTTGTTTGAGTGTTTTTAAAACATGTTGAACCGCAGCATAGAAGCTACAAATTCAAACTACGTATCCTAATGTTACTACCTGCTTACGTACTACACTTTCCCGCCTAGTCTGTCCCTCGGGTTTTCTGTCAAAAGCCTGTATCTCTGGCTGCCGCTCTCCCTCCCTGCTGCTGCTGTGTTCACCTACAACCTGCTGTCACTGGAGCCCTGCTGTCACAGAGGACGTGGCAGCTACAGCAGCGAACATGTCTGTGATCTTAGTACATTTTGCAGCATCTACAGTGACACTCTTCAATCTCTTTGCACATAACTTCTCTGCACCCCCTTTCTGTCACTTTGGTTTCTCCATGTTGCCTCTCCTCACACAAACACTGAAAGAGTTACATTGGACCATGCAGAGAAAGGGTGGGGCCGCTTTCATCCTATATCCTGACTGGTTCAGTCCACTGTCTATATTGAAGATGGGCCAATGGGCAGCCCACTCTAAATTGTGGGCCGGTGTCTTAAAAAAAGGGAAGAAAAAAATTCAACAGCATCGGCCCCTGAGGACTGTGGATCCACGCCAGATTACTCGTCCAGCCCTGCCCCACAGAAAAGCTGGCTTCTCTATCACTGTATGACATGACATAGTCTAGTTTTATGCTTGCAATGTGTCAACAACATAATTAATTTCCCTGTCATGCAGTACAGGGTGCAAAAGAAAAATCCTGACTGTGTTATTAATGGCTCCTGTAAAAAAGCAAAGAATCTCAAAACAAACAAACTGCCAGCTGTGGTTGGCAGAATAATTTAGTAAATATACAGCAAAAATTTTACAGAACAACACATTTAAACTGGTAAATCCAACAGCCTATTTAGTTAAACTTCATTCAAACTTTGTTTGGTTAACGTAGGGTAATATATATTTTGATAAATTATTTTTCTATTCTGTTCATATAAATAAGAAAACAAGTGTAAGGGATCTTCCTTTCCCTTCTTCTTTTCCTTTAGCGGAACCTATGTTTGTGTCTGGGGGGCACTTGGTTTGTTATTGGGGCGACGCACTTTGCAGACGAGAGGGAGAGCACAAGTTTAAGTGAAGCTGCTGCGTGTTTGTTTTAAAGAAACTAAACTAAGGGAAGACTTACAAGCTGCAAGTTTCCTTTTGGATTCCTCTTTGTGCTTTTAATGCGGCCAATGAGGTAGGCTAGTCTATTAGCATGTTCTTGTATTATGTTCTTGGTTGGGAAGAAACTAATGTGCTGGCTAGGGGCTAATATGCTCGCGGAGTTTCATGGTACTTACATTTCAGTAAATGTTCAGTAAGCTAGTTGTTTACATGTTTAACTGCTCTGAAGTGTCACTATCAGTAAGTTATTTCTCATTGTGAGATATCTGTTCATGATTATTCTCTGTGAGAATGTTTTGTGTTACAACAGGCTTATTTAATGATTTGTGTATTTTATTTGTTTACTTCTCACGGCATGCTCAAAGGCATAGCTATGCAAAAAGATGCCCGTAACCAAAGGGTCCATAATTTGACCAGAGGGTAGAAAAGGAAATTACAGTGAGAACTCACGCTCACTCAACATGAGGCAGAGAGATGATGGTCTACATCTGCAAGCAAGTTTCCCAGAGCAACATTAAACAGACATACACCTGTAACCCAAGCAGAGTTTGGCATCGTTGCGTGGTTAACCCAAGAAGAAGTGACACGTTTAAAGCAAGTTAAATGTTAGAGGTTGGAGAAGTCTCTCATCTGCCTTAAATGGACTCTAAATGTGCTAAATGTGCCGGTGTTATGTACATGTAAGTGCGATATTGCTGATCCCAATGTAGTCATTTTCTTTGGTCAATTTTGAAGTCTATATACAAATTACATTTAAGAGGATTAACACTGTAATTGCCTTGCATAATTTGATGTTAAACAAGTGTTCTCCAATTCATTAAGATTCAATAAGTGTTCACTAAATTCATCATCATTGCAAGGAAGAATCAGTAACACTATGCGTAAGTCATTCTGAACATATGTGGTTAAGTAGTTGATTAAAGGTATATGTTAACTGCAGCTAGTATTATAATTGCAACTTTAAGTCAGAGTGTAACATTTAAATAAAGGAAGTCATTTGAACTTATTTACAGTTCTAAGAGCCTTAAAAAACAGGGTGTGTAAGATCAGATAAACAAAGCTGACAAGAGCTAGATGAGCCCTTTGGCACAAACCCACCTAAGGAGGCTGAGGTATGTCTAGTGACACAAGTTGCTGCAGAAGATGATTTACGAAGGAGCCAGAGACTCTGAAAGCTTACTGAAAGAGCAAATCAAAGCGGTTTCAGCAGCGTTTCACAATTACTTACAATAAATGGAAAGCTTTGGCTAAGGAAGCTTAAAAAAGAACTTGACAGACCCCTCTCCAGTGAGATCTTGAAAGACCTTAAGACCACAGTTCATTGTGCTTTAGTGGATGTAAAACAAGCCTATGAAGACTTGCGCCAGTACATTACTCCTGATGGGGAGACCCGCTGCAGAGTAGATACTTGTGATGCTGTTTCCAGGCACATCTTGGATTTTCTTGAAGAGAAAATCAAGAGTCAAGATAAAGAAGCACATGATATAGAGATTAACTCTGTGCTATCAAGGGGCTTAGTTTATGCTCTCAAAGTTCAAGGTCTGTGAACAGTTCAAGTGTAAGGTCAAGACACTCAAGATATCAGAGCTGCTCCATGACTGCAAGATTAAACAGGAGAAATCCGAATTTAATTAAAGAGATTTACAAGTGTATCATATGGCATCGCCACAGTATGTCACACATGAATGATCTGCTATGAAGTCCCAAAGTGCCACACGGTTGCAACCTGTCACTGATGCATATCAGGAAGAAAATACAATGACACTTGTCAAAGCAATAGCAGAGTCTATCAATGCAAGCTGTCTTCCCATACCAGTGCCTTCTGTTTTTAGTAGAGATCCACTAAGGTACAAGGACTGGAAAATGTCGTTTCAAACATTGATAAATAGGAGGAACATTCCAGTAAATTAGAAAGAAGGCTGCAAAGAAGGCCATTGAAAGTTGTTTCCTGTTGGTCACTGATGCAGCATATCATTCAGCATGGGGAATTCTGGATGAAAGATACGGAAGCTAATTTATGATTGCCAAGGCCTTTAGAGTTAAGCTTGCCTCATGGCCAAAGAAAGGAGCCAAGGACAGTGTTGAACTGAGAGAGTTCTCAGACTTTCTTCGAGGCTGAAAAACAGCAATGTTTTAGATTAAGAGTCTTGAAGTTCTAAACGACTGTAGTGAAAACCAAAAAATGCTCACCAAGCTCCCTGATTGGCTAACAGCCAGATAGAACAGAAAGGTCAATGAAATTAGAGAAGCAACCAAAGCATTTCCTACCTTCAACCACCAGGAGAAACATCTGTGATATGTGTAAAGGAAAGCGTGTTTACATGAAGACAGAGCTAAAGACAGCAGAAAGAAAGAACAATGTGATGACGAACAAAGGAAATGCTGGAAACGTTCAAAGGAGAAAGAGCCATCAAATGAAAGGGAGTCTAAACTAATGACTGAAATGCTAAGTGAAGCAACGTCTAACAGAGTGGTATAATATATGAATTGCACATACACATCAACAGTTATCCCAGTATAGCTGTCCATGGCACATAACCCAGAGAGTGAAGTTCTTGTATATGCACTTCTGGACAACCAAAGTGATACCACTTTTATTATACAGGACAAGGCAAATGTTCTGGACAAAAAGAGTTTGTGCAATTGAAGCTCTCCACACTGTCAGCAAAGGACATGGTCATTTCAAGTCAAAGGCTAACAGGGCTGCAGGTCAGAGGCTTTTATTCTTCAAAGATAATCTCTCTCCCTGTAACCTATTCAAAATAATTTATTCCTGCTAATGTCAGCCATATTCCTACACCTAGCATGGCAAAGGCATGGCCCCACCTAGAGCACCTTGCTGAAGAGATAGCCCCTTTCATTGACTGTGACATTGCTCATAGGTTACAACTGTTCTCAAGCTCTGCTACCCAGAGAAGTCGTTTCAGGCAAGGATAATGAGCCATTTGCTCAAAGAACAGACCTCGGTTGGTCTATAGTTGGCAGTGCCAATCCCTTTGTTGACTACGGAGATGCAATTGGAGGCAGCCATTAAATAATTGTGAGAAAAGTTGCCCTGGATCTTTAGACATGTGCTAACAAGTGAAGTTCGATATATTTTTTTCGAACACAAGTCAAGGAATTAGTCACTTCACCGGATGTGTTAAAGTTGCTCGAATCAGACTACAATGAAAGAAACACAGAAGATTTTAATCTTTCTCAAGAGGATCTGCACTTCATATCAATAATGGAGGAAGGAATTAAAATCAAAGCAGATGGTCACTGTGAAATGCCTCTGCCATTTAAGGAAGATCGTCCAAGTCTGCCAGATAACCGGACCAGAACTGACGATTATAGGACACCTAACAAAGTGTTCTTTGTTAGGTGTCCTATGCCGGTTCCACAAAGGCCTAGTGGCCATAATCTGTGACATTGAGTGCATGTTTCATCAATTTCGTGTAAGAGCAGAAGATCCAGACTACTTGCGATTTTTGTGGTGGGATGATAGGGACAGTTCCAATCATCAGTCTATCGAATGAGGGTGCACTTGTTCAGAGCATCCTCATCACCCGGTTGGGCAAACTATGGCCTCAAACACATTGCCGCACAAGGGCGAGGTTGCTTCAGTAAAGCAACCATCCGCTTCATTCAACGTAACTTTTATGTAGACGATGGGGTGACAAGTGTGTCCACAGAAGATAAAGCAATACAATTAGTCAGCGAAGCAAGAGAGATCTGTAGTGCTGGAGGGCTAAGAATCCACAAGTTTATCTCCAACAGCCAGAAGTGCTTACATCCATTGCCAAAGAAGAGTGTGCTGAATCAGTAAGAAATCAAGACGTAAGCCTGGGTGAGCCACAGATAGAGAGAGCCCTGGAGATTAAATGGTGTATTGCTCCAGATCAGTTTTGAATCAGCATAGTTGTTAATGAATGTCTGCTCTCTAGGAGAGGAGTTTTGTCGACGGTAGCATCTAGCTGATTTATTTAGCTGATGTTAAGATTCCACAATGTTTCCTTCCAGTCAACTTCAAGGAAGTTCAGAAATATGAACTCCATCACTTTGCAGATGCAAGTATCACAGGATATAGAGAATGTACATACCTGAGAGCAATCAGTTCATCAGAGCAAGTCCATTGTTCATTAGTTATGGCCCCCACAAAGGTCACCACAGTGCCAAGACTTGAGCTGAAAGCAGTTGTTGTTGCTGTTCGTACAAGTGACCTGCTCAAAAAGGAGTTGGAGTTAGAAGATGCCCAGGAATTCTTTTGGACAGATTTGAAAGTCGTCCTAGGATATGTGAACAATGATGCCAGACGATTCCACGTTTTTGTGGCAAACCACATACAGTGTATCAAGCAAAGTAGCAACCCAAGTCAGTGGGGACATGTGACCTCTGTAGAAAATCCCGCTGATCATGCGTCAAGGGGCCTAAAGGTAAAAGAGCTCATTGCTTCCAACTGGTTTACCGGTCCAGATTTTCTTTGGGATGACGAGCTTCCCAGTGGGGATATTATGGTGGGAAACATTGCAATTGAAGATGCAGACACTCGTAGGGTTTTCACGCACAAAACCGCAACAGCTGAAGATTCACTGTTTAATCGCTTTCAAAAGTTCTCCAGTTGGATAAGGCTGGTCAAGGCTATAGCCAGACTCACACGATGTGTCAAGGAGCGTAAAGGTTTGGTATCAACAACCAATGAAGTCACAAGTCTCGATAAGAGAAAGGATGCAGAGTTATCCATTGTTCAAAGGGCAGCCTTCCCTGAGGAAAATTCAAGTCTTCAACGCAAGAAGGAAGTAACAACCAAGGATAATGCCAGCAAGCTGTATAGACGAAACCTTTTTCTAGAGGGCCAAGGAATCCTCAACGATGAGCTTAATTTTTCTACAGATTTTAGACAAAATTGTTTAGATTGTAGTGCCTTTTGCAGTATTATTTACAAGAGTTTTATAGTAAAAGCAACATCTAAATACTGCAATTGAATTTTCTGTCAAATTTATTCATTACAATTTAAAGGCATAAAATCCTGTTCTATTTCTCTTGTGTAATATCAATTTCAATTTTAAACTGTAAAACTGTTTTGTATTCCTAATTGCCTGTTACAATAATGAAAGTTGTTTTTGTACAATACAGACAGATTAAACACTTCTATCTTGATGATTTCATTTAAACTGCACAGCCTTCTTATAGTTAGACTTTTTTCAGAAACCCAGTGTATATAGACTAAGCATTAAAAATAGTAAAGCAAAGCAAGATATGTTCGAAAGAGTCCATATTTAAACATCATGCCACTCATGATCTGAATCAAGTTAACAACTCTAGCGTTCACATGAAGATGGGATGTGTTTGTCTTCTCCACTTTAGTACCCTTCTCAGGGTTGATGGAGAAAAAACCCCTTGGGAAACAGAAGAGAAACAGATGACTGTTAATATTATTAATAATAAAACAACATGGACACAGAGAACTATGGTAAACTATGGCCTCTTAAAAAGGCACCAAAACTATAAACTGATATCAGTTGATACCATGTGATGCAATAACACACTGCCATACTAATGAACAAATGACTCAAGCTGGTAGTGAACGAGAATCTGCTTGCACAGAGTTACTGACTCTGTGACAGTTGGACACAAAGTTGCTGGGTACCTCAAACATTCTGCCTTGGCAGAATTCTGCCAGGCCTACATCGTGTGATTTTCAAACGTTTTTCGAACACACAATCACAACCATGTAAACCCTCCAACTCAGCATGTAGGGAAATTGCGGTCTCCCTACACACACACACACCCCTCTCACACGCACATCACCATGGCAACACAGCACCCGCAGCTGACCACCATCAGGGCTAGCAGCAACGGCTCGTTATCACTTCCCATATAGCCTAGCCACGCACACTCCTCAGCACATGGCATTGTTTCTGACACAGATACTCTCTGGTCAGCACTTACCTGTCTATGGTCTCTGGGACATCGCTCAAAGGGTCTTTCTACAGTTCCAACCAGACTTGGCATCTCCACAGCGGGATCCTGTCATACCCCCTGGAGCCCAAGCGGATCTACAGACTCTCTGACCTGCCTGGCACTCACCTCCATCTGACTGAGCCTTCCCTTTGGTGTCCCTGAGGAGTGAGGTTGGTTGACCAGCAGACTTCCGGACTCGTTTCACGTAGTGAGTTCGTTCCCTGGAGCCGGTACTACTAATGACTGTTTTATAGTTAGCGCGCAGCACTGGAATATCACCTTCGGTGAAGGTGCTTTCCATTGAGGCTGCCACCAGACGAGCTCCAGACCACGGCGAGGAGTTATTAACCACTGTTCAAACTGTCCACACAGGGCTGGTTCCTCTCTGCCTCAGGCCCATTGCTCTCACTCACCTGGACTCCTCGCTCTAGCGAGCTTCTGGACTGTTTTTGTTACTGATTATTGACTGCTCTGAGTTAAAAAAAAACCTTGCACATGGATCGTATTTCACCTCTTGAGTCTGAATCCTTACAAAGCACTTCTCCAGTATGGGTGGACACACATATATACAGATATAGGCGTAACAACCTCCGCTTCATCGGAATACCGGATGACATGGAACAATAAGAAATTGTTCCACAGCTGCTGGGCATTGCATCTCCTGTTGTTGGCTGGGATATTGAACATGCTCACAGAGCCCTGGCTCTGCGCCCATCATCTAACGAGTGCCCACCTCCGGTTACTGCCAGGTTCAGGAAGCAGCTTTTTTTGTATGGGAGGTAAATCCTGCCAAAAATAAAACTGAATTAAAACGAATTAACACGAAAATGCAAATACCATTTTGCCATTTCCCAATGTGTGAAAATATTATGACAACATTAAAAATGAAATGAAATCACTTTATTTGCAGTTTATCACTTGAGCATGTGTCCTGTTTTGTCCTTTTAATTACCATTACCACACTATTTTCACTGTCACATCTAAAATTAAAAAGCTAATTGTGAAAAGAAAAATCTTCAAAAACTTCACTTTTCTTGATAAACTGCATATCAAATATCAAAATGGCAATGGTAAAAAATCAATATCAAAGTGACAGTTTGTGATTCAATTTTTGGTGGGGATGGCAATATAAGTGTCAAAATAAAAACAAAGGAAGATTGGCGCTATCTGCTGGTGATTTACTTTTCATTTCCCACTTTGGGATCAGTTACTGATCTTTAGGAACAACGTTCCTGCTGGAATTGTTCCTGAGTTTACCCAAAAACCTTCAGGTTTTCTGGAAATTCTCACAACGAGTGCGCTGGCTCTGCTTGGCTGTGCAAGAACTCGGCGGAGGGCCCAGCGTAGGGGCAGACGAGCAGATACGCTCGTGTGGCTGAGATGCCGAGGGTTTTGTCCACCTTTACCGTCCATATTCCTCTCCAATCTGCCATCTCTCAGAAACAAAATGGAAGAACTACTTCTGCTTATTCAGACCAACAAGGACTTTCCAAATGCATCTGCCCTCTGCTTCACGTAGACCTGGCTCTCTAATCAGAACCCGGACAGCGCACTGCACGTTCCCGACTTCCAGCTGCACAGAGTGGACAAAGTCGTGGAGCTCAACAGCAAAAGCAAAGGCGGGGGAATCTTCTTGTACTGTTGGAGTCATGCTCTCCTCATCTAGAGACACTCTTTATCAACTGCAAACCCTTCTACTCTCCGAGAGAGTTCTCTTCTTTCATCTTAGTCGGTGTCTACACATTGCCACACACACACAAGCGACACACAGAAACAGCTGGCCGATCACATAATAAAAAGAAGAGAGAGAAAATCCGGACTCGCTGCTGGTCATACTCAAGTTCCTGGGCACCACCATATCCAGGGACCTGAAGTGGGACAGAAACACCGGTCTCCATATCCAAGAAAGCACAGCAGAGAATGTTCATTCTGAGACAGCTGAAGAAATTCAACCTGCCGCAGACTCTGATGATTCAGTTCTACACAGCGATCATCGAGTCCATCCTCACATCATCCATAACCATCTGGTTTGGTTTCTCCACCTCACAAGAACGAACGAAACTCCAGCGCATAATTAGGATAGCAGTAAATTCCCTGCTTTAACACTCTCACTGCTACTCTAAAAGGGTTTGTTAATAAGCTGATTCATTAAATCAAGTGTGTTGGAGACAGGGGTGGTTTCAATACAGTAACTGGTTTCAGTGGCATTAAATGTTTCCACATTTTATTTAATCTTTAGAGTGTCTTTTATGCCGAAATCAGTGATGCAGACCTTAACCGTAGAAAAAATCCAGAAATGGTTCCCTAACTCAGGATACAGAATGCTTCATGGCCATCTAAAGTCAAGAGGGCTTTGATTCCAGAGTTAATGTAAAAAAGCTCAGGGGTGCACTAGGGGCGCTTTCTGATACAGCGCCTAATTGATCAGCTCTTTTGCACAATTTCTTCACATTTACTCAGACCACGGTAAGACCGCGGCAATTGACTATTCTATTTCACCAGAGTCAGAGGATGTTGGCCTGGAGGGCAGCCTGAGCTACACGTCGTTCCAGAAAGTGATATGCGCGTTGGGCCAAAAAATATGTGAGAAGATTGATGGCCACAACAAAGTTCTGACTGAACCTTTACAGACAGCCTCCTCTGACAGCGATGCTAAAACCAAGATGGAGTTGTCTTTGCTTGCGCTCCACGCGGAGGTCAAGACTCTGACTGTGAAATGTGAGGATCTAGAAGGGCGGCAGAGACTGAATAATCTCCGCTTATTTGGCGTTCTGGAGGGAATCGAAGGGCCTCGGTCGACTGAATTTGTTAGTGAGCTATTGCAAGAGCTGCTTCAGCTGGAGCAGAAATCCACATTAGATCGGGCACACAGATCTCTCCGGGCTAAACCCAAAAGCGACCAGCTCCAACAGCCTTTTGCGGTCAGAGTGCATCTCTACCAGACCCGTGAGTTGATTCACCAGCTCTGGGACTACACGGGGATCAAGTTTGGACTCTACTTTCCAGCAGAACTGAGGGTCTCCCTCCCAGATGGACAAGTTCGTAAATTCGAGGACCCACTGGCTGCACAAGAGTTCATACACAAGGATTTAAAGTCACCAGCAATGGTGACTACCGCAGATGGGGAAGACTGAACATTCTTGGAATATGAAGGTGCACACTCTGCGCGTATTTGCCCACTCTTTTGTTTGGGGAGATAATTCAGCAGGGAGGGTGGGTTAGAGGGTGGGGAGCAAGATTGTTGGCTCAGGAAACTTATGCTCTATTTGTTCCTTTCTGGTTTTTTTTTTTTATTCTTTTTTACATGTTTTCACTTTTTCATTATCATTGTATTTTCACTTTCTATATTTTCACTTTGCTGTGTAGCGGTTGTAAAGTCTCCTACCGTGAGCTGGAGGCTAGGTGCTTCGAGGGAGGTGAAGCTCGTTGTTAGCACACAGGTGGCGACACAGACACGGGTTAGGGCTATTACGAAGAACTTATCTATTTACTACACAGACTATATTAAGCCAAGTCACACGGCTACTAATATTCCAATTATACATAAAAAGATATACGGCCTGATCCCCAGTAGTCGGGTTACTGGAGTGGAGAAGGCAAGGATGGTAGAGAGCTAAAAGTTCTTTCACTGTAGCCCACACTCATCTAATTCACACACTCTCCTCTCACGAGAGAGGCTCCACTATACACAAACATAAAAAATAATTAGGTTTCTTAAAGGTACAGCACTGTATCTGTTACACGTTAACTTATAAGACACAATAACAGGAAGAACTTGATATCAAGTTTAATACCTGGAATAAAATATTGCATCATCTGCAGCATCTCGGAGCACAGATTATCTTTATGCAGAAAACACATAGAGATTACAGTAAACTCCGTAAAAACGCTGGGTAGGTCAGACATTTCACAGAACATTTAATGCTAAAGCCAGAGGTGCAGCCATTCTAATACATAAAGCAATTACATTCAGGGTCTATGATATTATAGCACTTGTGCGGGAGGTATATTGTGGTCACTGGGGGAGTTTATAATACATGTGTTACTTTAGTTAATATCTATGGCCCTAACTGGGATAAGTGCAACTAATTTATTTTCCACTGTGATTTCAGGAGTGTAATGTGTGTATTTAATTTGTTGCTGTCATGCTGGAGTGCTGCTGGAGCACATGAGACATAGGCAGGGGCGGACACACACACAAGCTTTTCAATAAACGATATTTGTAATAAACAAACAGAAACAAAAACAAACGGGCAGGTACAGGGTTACAGAAACGTGGAAATACAGAGACACAGGATTCACAGAAAATGACCAACAAAGCAGACAGCAAACCGAGGGTATAAATAACACAGGCAAACGAGGAGCAAACAGCTAATGAGACTAATAAAAAATTAGAAACAGGTGAGACAGGCGGGGTTAGGTTGGAAAAGAGAACAAGGGGAGCACATGACCAAACAGAACCACATGGCGAAGACGTAAACACAAGCACATGAGACTGACAGAAAGTAAACAGACAGATGAGGGAAGGCAGGGCGTGACCGTACAACCCCCCAAAGGTGCAACTCCGGAGGCGCGAAAGAGAACATGCCCCAGGAGGCCAGGAAAACAAAACAGGACAAGGACTAGACAAGGCACAGGACAGGGAACAAGACCGGACACAAGACCAAACGGAAGGCTGAACACCAGACTGGACAGGGACGGACAGACTGACAGGAACAGACACAAAGACTGGGACAGGAGAACAGACAGACCAACGGAACAGGGACAGACAAACTAAGGGAAACCGGGACAGGAACAGGAACACAGACAGAAAGAACCACAAAAGTCATGACTAACACAAAACCAAGGATCAGAGACGAGGACAGACGACGAGACAAAACAAGAAGAAGACAATGAGATGACAAGGGAGAAGGACAACGAGAGAAACGAAAAGGACGATGAGACGACAAGGGAGGAGGATGACGAGCTGAAACGGGAGGAGGACGCAATGAGGACAAGGGATACAGAAGGCCACAGGAAAAACACCACAGGACAAAAACCAAAACACCAGACAGAACTCAACGGGAACACAAAGCATGAGACAACAGACCAGTGAAGAGCCAGGGAACAGTGCAAAACACAAAAACAAGAACAAAAACAAACAAAACAATGGGGACCGGAACACACAAACCAACAAAAACAGGGACAGAAACAACGACAGGGACAGCAACAGAAAACGGAACGGGCAAAAGTCCATGAACAGGAACAGATAGGGTGGGCAGGCGGGAATAGCAGAGCCCGTTCTTTCAGGGGCAGTTTGGGGAACAGTCTGGGAAGCAGATACGGGCACCGCCCGCGGAGCAGGTTCAGGACCCGCCCGGGGCGTGCTGTCAGGAGCTGCTCAGGGAACAGCACGGGGCGCAGGTTGGGAGTATTGCCCAACAACACGAGCCAGAGGGCTCCCAGCGTATCACAAGCCTCGAGCCATAAAAGCTCGCTGTGTTCTTGTAGCGGTTCTTGTATTCGGTCAGGCGGGAGTGCTGCTGGAGCACACGAGACACAGGCAGGGCTGGACACACACACAAGCTTTATAAACTATATTTTTAATGAACAAACAGAATCGAAAACAAACAGGCAGGTACAGCGTTATAGAAATGTGGAGATACAGAGACACAGGATTCACAAAAAATGACCAACAAAGCAAACAGAGGGTATAAATAACACAGGCAAACGAGGAGCAAACAGCTGACTAATACAAAATAAGAAACAGGTGAGACAGGCGGGGCTAGGGCAGAGCAGAACACCATACAGAACAAACAGACAAACAAACAGAACCACAGAAGACAAGCACAAGCACGTGAGACTGACAGGACATAAACAGACAGACAAGGGAAGGCAGGGCATGACAGTTGCCATGTCTTAATCTGTGGACTGTGTCCTGAAATGCCTTTTTATATGGAAGGGCGGGGGAATATTTGCATAAGGCAAGTAATACTAAAAGCAGCAGATCTTACTGCCAAAATTTTATTCTCCCAATATGTTGAATCTTGAGTAAAATGCATTTCATGACACAATCTACACAACAGAACACGTCACCAAAATAAATTAAATAAATTTACACCAAAATAAGTCCCTAGAAGATGGTTTTATTTTAATCTCATAACTGCCATTTTAATCACAAGAGATATATTTTTTTGCATCGTTTTATGCAGTGTGTGTGTTAATTAAGATTTGCTGTAGATTTGCCTTAGATATCATTAGTTACAGATGTGTCCTAGTTGTATATATCTATAACAACCGAAATTGCCAGTGAAATCTTTAGTGTCCATATGCCTGTAGTATCCCTAATGTTTTTTCTGTCTCTCAGCAATCTCTCTGCTGTTTTTATAAGCATATTAATATTAAATATAACGGCTTTTAACAATGCATCCTGAAAACATTAATAGTAGTATGGTTGCCAATAAAAGAACAGTAAAGAAACGATTGATAACAAAATCGCTCATACATTTCATTTTTTCAGGTAAATAAAGTGGTAAAAATGTAAAATTCATACTCAAATCAGTTGATTTTACTCAACAGTACGAATGGACAGTTGATGTCTATTGCTTTAACATGAATGTTTAAAGATTGTAAGAAGTTAAGCCTTTTTTTCTTTTCAGCCTTACTTTGCAGTGTTCTCACAAAGCAGGAGATGATCATGAATCAACTTGAAGTCATCTTGAAAACAGTCCAAGATTTACAGGATAATGTCACTGCTGGTAACCAAGGTCAAGTCGTTGATGCGGGCTACTTCCATTGATGGACCTCAACATATTGCAGCATCTTCAATGTGAGATAAGAGATTGACAAGATTGAAGAAATAACATGGTAAGCAAACACAAATGATTCTCTTCTTTTCTGTAGTCCAACCTTGAATCCAGTTTAGGCAAAAAATGTTCATGACATATCTTTCCTCCATAACTTTCACACTGAAAAGCTTTGGAAGTGTAACTGAAAATATGCACTAATTTTAAATCCTTCTGAAAGTACTTAATCTGAGGTTGAGGAGGATGATGAAGTAATTGTTAGGATGTCAACCAATATGTCCCCTCTCTCTGACAGGTGGCAGGTGCAATTAGGTGTTTGAGGTTGCCATATAGTATTGTTACAGGATGCAAAGTACTCTAAGAGTATATTTATTGAAATAGAAGACCATATGTGGAAGAAATTAATTAACTCTTGTTAGGGCAATATTTAGATTAGGGTTTTGAGTTTCATAGGGTTTGTACTTGTACTTACTTTGCCTAAACTAAGTGCATTCTACCATAACCTATTACTGATCCATAACAGTAAACATTTTTACTATGAAATCAAACCATGTTTGTTTTAGATCAGCTACAACATCCCAATCAACAAGCCAAGAAGTATGCATTATTATTTAATCAATACTATGTAGCGGAATGTTGTAATTAATTAATCAACCAACTAATTAATCGATTAATCAATAAATTACCCTTTTTCGCATCAAATATTGGAATCTGAAGTTTCGGGTTGGTTTGAGGTAAGGGATCTGGACACTTGTTACAATACTGAATCACACCAAAACTAGGGGTAAAAGAAGGGAAAAAGAAAGAAAGAAAGAAAGAAAGAAAAGTGAAATTAAGAAACAGAACACTGCATTAACTGAAAACTAAATCCTAAATTAAAATTAAACATATAAGCACACCCTAGGACCAGGATCACAAACAGATGTTTTGCGCACGTGCGACTCGTGGAGCTGCTGTGGGTTGACCTAAGTTGGCTCTCTTGTGGCTTGGTTTCTAGATAGCCCGCGTTGTGGCTTCTGCAGGTCTGGACCCTTTAAAGAGTGCAGCCTGAAGGAGGGCTGTGCTAGCTTCTTCTGCGCATGAGCTGCTTGGTTAAGAGCAGAGCTCAGTCCAAGCTTGAGCTGAGCTGGAGGGTTTGAAGCGAGCGCATCGAAGTCGAGATAAGAGATAAGCCACTGCTGCTGACCACGTTGTATTGATATAGATCACTAAACTATTTACATCTTTAGCTGCAGGTAAAGATGAATACCTCCATTTAGGAAGAATGATCACAGTGTCCATAGTCCATGGTGGTCCAGGGCCTATTGTTCCTATTTGAGTTGATAAAAACTTCATTTGTACATCTATAGTTGGTTAACTTTTATTAGTTTGTTTAATGTGCATGTATTCTGCACTTCATGTAGGGATACAGCTGTTAAATGGTACAACTGTACAGAATGTATAAGTGGCTGTTCTGATTTACATGTTTTCTAGATTTAAGGAGGGACTAGCAATACTTGATGTTGCCAATGGTCTGGAACCTTATCCATCACTCTTCCAGTCTTTTTATATGCAACACTGAGACCAGGCTGCCAGTAGATATTGTCTTTCAAGTGAAGCTTAGCACTCCTGAAAGCACCAAGCGACACGAGGAGACAAGAATACTTGGATACTGGAGAGATTACCTGCTATATGTAGAAGGTATTAAGTGTTGTGGGAACGCTTAGCTTATTAGGCCATAGTATTAGCAGCACTCAGATAATAGCAGAAGTGTGCCATTTGATATAACCATGTAAGGAATAGCTTTGCTTTAAGGAACTCTCAGGGAACAGAGTGTACTGAGAACATAATGCACTGACATAAATGTGAACTGTATGTGACCGACTCACGAACTCCATCTCCCTCTGCAAAAAACAGGAAATACCCAAAACCACAAACTGTCAAAAACAGTTATATCGGGCCCAAGCAGAAGCAGCTGGTTACATCAGGACCCGCCAGCGTGCATTCACAAAGCACCTAGATATGAGCTGACCATGCGCTGCATGAACCAATCAGTAAACAAGGGAAGTCCCGATCACGAGCCAAACGAGCCAATAGGAATAGACTACACACTAAGAGGGAAGGGAGTGAACTTACTAGATAAGACACACACTCCAAGACGTGAGTCAGACTACACTTGTTACAGCCTTTGTGTGTACATGTAGTCTCCGCTCTCTGCAGAACAGCGAAATAAAATACTTATATTCCAAACTGAGTCTCCCGACTGTTTTCTCTCCACATCAACGAACACGGCAAGGCGGCAGGGGAAGTCTGGCCGCAACAGTGTAGACTGTTTAATATGAACAGTTTCTTGAGACACAGTTGTAAACAGACTGTGCCAGGGGTCCTTAATTCTAGTCTTTAAAGGACTGTGTTTGGCAGGTTTTTGTTTTGTCCTTGAAAAAGCAGTGAACAGACCACTTATTGTGTTAGCTGATAGGATGTGCCTCATTACTATCAGCGAGGTCCTAAAGTCGGCATGACACCCACCTTAAAACATAAATTCAGAGATACTGTCTTCTGACTATATTTATCACAAATGTAGTAGGGACTTAGTTCTATATTTGTGGGGTTTCTTAATAGAACAAGAGGATAAATACACGATTCAAACTGTGTAGTTCTTTACTCATCTATTTTTAGAAAAAAGTGCAGGCCTTTCTCTTCAGTGTAACGATCCATGCATAAAACCCATACATTGACTTTTTCTGATTTGGCAACCAGCATATTTTGTCTGTTCTAAGACTTTGTGTTGAAACCAGCGATTTCCACCATCCTCTTCTAGGACAGACTAGAAACAAGAAGTCTTCTCGCAAAGACACACACCACCCCCTCTCATCCTGCCTAAAAATCAGATAAGACAGAACTAAAACTATTTATGACCCCTCTACCCCCACACATCCTGCTGACACCAGTTTAGCAGGGACCAGACTTTATAAGCCAAATTAACTTTTCATAGAAATGTTCCTCTATTTGTTCCTCTATAATTTCCTTCTCTCTCTCTCTAAGACCTTTGATTTTCCTAGCAAAATTCTGAGTTTGATTCAAGCCAAGTTAAATGTTAAGTTTAATTAATCTTCGCATTATTGTATTTTTTCGCAACCAAACATATGAGTTTCTCTTTGGTAAAGTGAGTGAATTGTTAGGACTTATCAGTATGATATTTAGTAAACGGGATAAATTCTCTTTGGCTAACAAAGAATATACAGCAGCTCAGATTAACCCAGTTTAAAGTGTTTTAATCATCTGTAACTGTGCACTTTTCTTTAGAGTACCATAATATGCTTGTCTGTTTTCTTTTCTTTAATTCTGTTTAATTCAGCATTCTCCTCTGGTGTATCAGCGAGATTGAAAGTTCAAAAGATGCCTGCTTTGGCCTCAGCCAATCAGGATAGAGTGACGTAGTGCGCTCGACTTTGCGCGAATGATTTGACAGGAAAACCCCCGGCTGATGAATATGCAATCTCTGGCCACGCCCCTTTCCACAAGGCCTATTATGTGACACGGAGGAATGTCTCTCAAAAATACTTCTCCTTGACTCTGGACAAAGACGGCAAGCTGTTGGAACTCCAAGGAGTTCCTCCTCAGGGCGTCGGCCCTTAGAGGCAGACTTCTCTCTTCATCCCGGGCTTTGAGCCGCGAACCTCGAAGCAATGTCATGGCCTAAAACCAAGCCGGAGAATGAAGATCAGCCGAGGCGGTCTACACAGCCCCGTCTCTCAAGTTCAGTTAAGTTTCGTTTGGTGAACGGTTCACCGTGCGCACGTGAGTCGTGCTTCATTCATCTAACCGAGGCGCACGTGAGTCGTGTTTCATTCATCTAACCGATGCGCACAAAGCAACCAAACCGCAAAAGAGGTCTGCATGGCCTGCCATCACCGAGGCAACCAGCGCGTCGCCCTGCAGCCCAGCGTGCCAGTCCAGTCTAGCGGAGAGGCCATTGATGTCTACACCAACGAGACTGCCGCGCCAGCGATGCCTGCGCAGCCGCCAAGGCCAACAAAGCCTCTTCCCACAGACGGAAGTGCAGTAAGGCACACGCATGTGCAAACATCTGTCGTGGTCCGGTCTGAGTGCGATTTCTTTGTTAGAGAAGCCGTTTTCAGAGTGCATATTTCCATTCTATATAGCAAGTTCTGCTTTCTTTTAGTCTAAGTTCCTTCATTTAACCCTTTTTATCTCTTTTTTCCTTTAATTTCCCCCTTTCGTCCCTTTTGATGTGTTCATCTAATCAAGCCTCTTTTATATAAGCTAGTCTTTGTGTGTTTTCAATAATATTACCAGTGTGTGGATCCCTGAACTCAAACCAACCTCAACCTCAGAAACTAATATTTCATAAGGGTAAATTTGATTAATCTAAATTAATTCATTTGATTAATTAATTGGTGAATTAAATAAATACCCCTAATTACGTTACATTTATTGGCGCCCGAACAGGGACATGAATTAAATCAAATCCTCACACTTGCGTATATAATATTGTAAAAATTTCACCATAAAAAGCGTGAAAGAGAAAGCTAATTAGCCCAAGGCGCTAACGCCTGGCTATTCCCCAGCAGCTCACAGCTCCCAGGTAGACAATAAGCTTAGCGTTAGCCGATTAGCTTAGCATAGTCACCACATGATTAGCTTATTAGCCTTTCAGTGAACACTGCTAACTGTACATGCGGGTAAAACCAGCATTCCTGAGGGAGCTTAATACGCTAACACCCTGGTTAGCTTATTAGCTTAACAGGCTACCACATGGTGCCTCCTACAAACACTGTTAGCATATCCTGTTAGCTTACAGCTAGTGTCCAACTTCCTGTTAGCCCATGTGCTACCTAGTCACTTCCTGTTAAAGCTTCACTTCCTGGGGCTAGCCTGGAGGTTAGCCTAGCATCCTAAGTGCTGCCCCCGATACAATTCAGCCAGCATAGCAGGACTATGAGTGGTGTGAGCAATTGTTACTTTTATTCCTAAATTATGTGCAGTGTTCATAAACTTATGAACCAATCTTAGTATTGAACAAGGGAGGTTGTTCAACTGTGCACTGTTTGGAGTACTCTAATCTATTATTGCATGCATATCGTGTCATGCACATTAATAAGTAGCGCAAATTCCATTACTTCACTACATACTATGTGCGTTCAATTTACTGCAAATTCCAGAAATTGAAGCCAATTAAACCTTGTGTTGTGTTGATGCATTGTGGAATTCTCTCTATCCTTGACTGTCACAAAGGTGATAACAGGTACTAAACTGGTGTGTACAGACCGCGAAATTCCGGTCTCTGAATATTTGATATTGCGAAATTCCAATATCTTTATTAAGTTTGAATAATAATTAATCCGGCTGCGGAATCCAGCCATATTGTTGTTCAAATTCCTGTGTGTAATTTTGTACCAAAGTTTATCTATGACTTTCTTGTGAAGCAAAAGATTCCACAATCTAAGCCATGCAGACTGCAACATTCATTTAACAACTAGGTGATTATATTCTAAGTCAAAGGTGTATCTTTGTGCTGGAAACTTGTGCAGTGTACAGCCCTTGTGATCTTAATCCTTAGAATGAGTTCATGGTACTAGCTTAAAAGGCTCTTGTTGGCTCACTTGTGAAACTCTGGCTCCATCTGGTGGCCAAATTTAACAACTGCAGCTTTCAAGGAGTCAAGTAGAAAATTACTCTCTTAACTGTCTGTAAGTTAGTGCCCTCTGGCTCCATCTGGTGGCCAAATTTATTAACTGCAGCTTTTAAGAAGCTCAGTAGAAATCTGGCCCTAATTCTCTGGCTCCCTCTAGGGCTACCATTAGCAACTTAGCATAGCCCACTTTTCGCTATACTTGTTTTATCTTAAGTTAAGCACCATCTGTTTGTTTCATACAGTTTACTTTCGGCCATCACCCATTGATGAATAAATGTGAATAACTGTATTTAGACAAACAGATTGACAGAGTCTTCAGAGATTCACAATATTGAGAAATTTGCGAAAGATTAATTTGGGAAATCATCCGTGTTTCATCAATGACACATGTTTAGTTACAGCTGCCTTGGCTTTTGGTTGTTACTTAATCATTAAACATTGTAAGGAAGATTGGTTCCAGTCTTTAATCAAATGTTGTCATAGATCGCCACGGATGAAATTGACTAAATTATCTGACACAGAAGAATTCTCTTTATTTCTTAGCTGCTCTTCAACACCTTTCATATTGAGGTACACCTTTCGCACATAGTGAGCTACCTTTTCCTCAACCAATTAAGCTGTCATATTTTATGATCCAATTAACTTTGGTTATTGGATAATAATCCTTCTACGGTTTTAACTGTACGCTAAACCTCTTTCATCCTGAATGACTTTCCTAAGTATTCAGTGTACTTATCAAGACTTTATTAGTATTGGACTGTTGCTTAAGTATGCTTAACAAAACTAAGTATATCTTATTCTGAGCCGCCGCTCTCCGTCCAATATACCATAACTAGTCTCTTTAACTGTGAAACTATAGCTGAGGTTAGATATATATAAGCTGCATAAGTGTCATAGCACTTCCTCCATGCATATACTCTCACTGAAATTCAATTTTCATTCTCAGATAACCCCAGGCATATCTGATTTTGAGTACTCCTTGAACTAAAGTTATTTGACCGAGTTTATATTAATATCTGCTTCCGCTGGTCTTCACTGTTAAAATTGTGTCTATCGCCCCCATGGTATTCAGCTAGTGAATTAGCTATAGTGTTAACTCCTAGCATCCTATAGTGATCTGAACGACATAATTCAAGTCTGTCTCTCACAGTCTAATAGAATTTTGTTTGTTTTGCTCCACTTAACTATTACTAGTATCCTACTCGAACACCACGTAAGTAGACATTAAATTCCTTAGGAATCATCTAAATTCTTCCTGGTTGTGACCACTGAAGAAACCAAGCTCACAAATTACTACTTAAAACCCCTAGAAACTCTCCCACAGGACGTGTTAAAACAGTTTAACCACTGTATATTGGGTCAATCCGAAGTAGCTGGGTTAAACACAGATACAAGTGAAAATGCAGAAGCGCTAAATTTTAAACTCAAGTCGTAATTTAAACCCACTTGCTTAACTAGCTAAACATGACGGGTAAACTCCAGTCAATTGAGCTGAAAGAGACCCAACTTAAACTTTGGGAAGCTCAGCAACAACAACTAATCTCTGGGGAAATTTTAGTGGTGTTCAGGAAGAGCTACAGCTCCCTCAAACCATAAAAATGTACCCTAGCAGTGCCCAAAGAAGTGCAACTGCGCTGCCTGCGACGAATGGACCCACGTCCACTCCGAGGCTGCACCAGCCTTCTGGCCACATTTCTTCTTCAGGTCCCTCAGACTGGGAGCTAGATAAGATCGCACGCAACATAAACCGCTTCGAACCAACACCGGAAGGGTTTAAAAATGTCAGTGCCTATCTGAATGACATTGAATATTTCCTGTGTAGGTTCCCAAATGCTACAGTAGATGCAAAAATCTATCTGATCAAAGTGACTTCCAGCCGAGAAGTTAGCAACTTTATTGAGTGACAGTCTGACTGTGTCCAAACTAACTATGATGCACTCTGTCAGGCACTGGTAGAGGAATTCTCAAATCATTTAGAGAAGACAGGCTTAGTACCAGCTCTAAGGGTTAAACAACAAAAGAGTCGCCTCAACTGTACTACAAACGTCTTTTTCACACATATTTTGGTTTTAGAAATGAACCAGGTATGGAGGAAGATTTAACTTTTAAGACACTGTTTGTCCAAAACCTTCACCCCACCACAAGTTATCATTTGGGAATTGCAGCGTGTCCACGCACCTTGATTAGTAAGCAACTGCGCGACGTAGCTCTAAAAGGGTTTGCAAATCATCAACAGGTGTCTGACGAACGTACTGTAATGGTTGAAAAAGCGTGTGGTGGAGGAGCTAGCAGGGGAAAACACACAGGACACACTCCGTGCGGGGTAGAAGACGTATTTAATGGCACAAGTCACCATCGCTTCTCACCATTACTGTCCGGATAACTCAGTGTAGGAACAACAGACTGGAGGACATCACACAGCCAGCTCACCTTCCCGCACAGAGAGCTACAGCTCCTGCGTGCATGCGCAGTAGTACACAACATATGTAAAACCACCGTTACAGTACCATCGCTCAATCTCTGCAATCGAACCAGAATCGTAATCGCTCTCAGCAGCTGGAGTCTGGTACAACCCAAAACTGCACAGGTAGAGACATAAAACACACGTTTTCCAAAAACTACCAAACGCGGAAATGTAGCAGGGATAATCAACATCCTAACAAACAACTTTTGGTAAAGCTCCAAGTCGTCACAACTCGACAGGATCGGTAAAATTTAGTAATCAGCGTAGGCGTAACAGCAACAACACTGGTGCTAAATTAAACACAGCCGAACTTGACCCTAACATTGTGAGACGTCTGGAACAAACACTTCAAAATCTAGAAAGAGACAATGATGAAACTGACACCTGCTCAGTCTCCTCAGATAGTTCAGCATGTCCACCTCTAAATTTGACCAGTCCACATACAGTTTTGAAGGTAATGTCTAACATATGCTCTGGCAAGACCAAGCCCGCATTACCAGAGACCAAAAGGGGGGTGAAACGAACCCATTAAAGGGCAAAAGTTTTCCAGCATATAGCACATCAGCCATACATGATGGAAAAACTAACAAACTATGCCAAAGCCCTATCCTTTTGTGGTGGGAATGACTTTAGGAATGATCTGAGGAATCTCCGAGCCCACACTAGACCACCTGATATTGTGAGTGATAATACCCCAAGCACGTGTGTTCCCCGCCCGAATGATTTGACCACTCGCAGTTCTAATCCTTGGCCTAATATCAAACACCACTATTGGGTATTTTTTAAATTCTCTAACACAAAACCAGACACTGTCCAACCACTCAGCACTCACAAAATTTGCAATACACCAGTCAAACAAAACCCCATAGGACTTGTCGGGGACTTCCTTGTTCCCATTAGTTATTAGTCATTTAAGCGGTAAAACACCTAAGGGTGTCACTTTAATGATTAAACGACTCGGTTACAACCTGTTCATCACACACACTTAGTATAAGACATAGGGCTATACTAACCGTAGGAGTAAGCAGAGAACCTGGTCTTAATCAGCGCTAAGCCTGTTACGAACCCAGCACAAGAGTAATTTAACTGATTAGCCAAATTGCTTCCTAAAGGGGGGTGACTTGAGTAATCTCTCCAAAACCAATGGTTTCTAACCATATACAGAATGTCACTGATTGCAGACAACATTGTGAAACTTTGTGACCTAGCATCTCTTCAATCAAGAGTGCATTGACCATAGCCTCCTTGTGTTCAACAATCTAACGGATTTTCTCACATTGACTTATAACTTGCAACTGTTGGACCCCCTGCAATTCGCATATCGTCCCAACCGCTCCACGGACGATGCCATCATCACCACCCTTCTCCTCCCCTTACCCACCTGGAGAAGAAGGACACCTACGTCAGAATGCTGTTCATAGACTTCAGTTCAGCATTCAACACCATCATCCCACAGAATCTCACCAGGAAGTTAAGCCTGCTGGGCCTCAACACCCCCCTATGCAACTGGATCCTGGACTTCCTGACAGGGAGGCCCCAGTTAGTCCGGTTCGGGGACAGCAGCTCCAGCACCATCACCATGAACACTGGGGCACCCCAGGGCAGTGTACTGAGTCCTCTGTTGTTCACCCTGCTGACTCATGACTGTGTTGCGAAACACAGTTCTAACAGCATCATAAAGTTCGCCGATGATACAACTGTGCTGGGTCTCATCAGCAAAGGCGACGAGTCAGCATACAGGGAGAAGGTACAGCAGCTGACAGACTGGTGTACAGTCAACAACCTTCACTGGAATGTAGAGAAGACCAAGGAAATGGTTGTTGACTTCAGGAAATCAAGACCTGACCACTCTCTGCTTAACATCAACGGCTCCTTTGTGGAGATCGTTAAGAGCACCAAGTTCCTTGGTGTCCACCTAGCGGAGAACCTCACCTGGTCCCTGAACACCAGCTCTACAGCCAAGAAAGCCCAGCAGCGTCTCTACTTCCTCCGGAAGCTGAGAAAGGCCCGTCTCCCTCCACCCATCCTCACCCTCTTCGATAGGGGAACCATAGAGAGCATCCTAAGCAGCTGCATCACTGCCTGGTTTGGGACCTGCACAGCCTCTGACCGCAAGTCCCTCCAACGCATTGTGAGGACAGCTGAGAGGATCATTGGAGTCTCTCTCCCCTCCGTCTTGGACATTTACTCCACCCGCTGCATCCGCAAAGCAACCAGCATTGTGGATGATCCCACCCACCCTTCACACAGACTGTTCTCCCTCCTGCCATCAGGAAGAAGGTACCGCAGCATCCGGTCCAACACGACCAGACTCTGCAACAGCTTCTTCCCCCAAGCCATCAGACTTCTCAACACAACTCAACGTCTGAACTGATATCTTTTCTGGTACATGTACACTCTCTCTCTCTCTCTCTCTCTCCAACCATTTACCCCAGATAAAAAAGGGGAAGCATTTTTGCACAAAGCATTGCACTAATAACTTTACTACCTCACTGGACTCTATTTATTACACATTGCACAATTTGCACACTACCGGCAATTATTTATTATTCTATTATTCAGTATAGTCTGTACTGTGTTGTGTTGTCTGTCCGCACTTGTTTGTTTGTGTAACGTAACTAGGTGTATTTATTTAATCCACCAATTAATTAATCAAATTAATTAATTTAGATGAATCAAATTTACCCTTATAAAATATTAAGTTTCTGAGGTTGAGGTTGGTTTGAGTTCAGGGATCCACACACTGGTAATAATATTGAAAACACACCAAGACTAGCTTATATAAAAGAGGCTTTATTAGATAAACACATCAAAAGGATGTATATATATATTAAATAAAAAGAAAGAGATAAAAAAGGGTGAAAGAAAGGAACCTAGACTAAAAGAAAGCAGAACTTGCTATATAGAGTGGAAATATGCACTCTGTGGAAACTGCTTCTCTAGCACTCGGACCGTTCCACGACAGATGTTTGCACATGCGTGTGCCTTACTGCATTTCCGTCTGAGGGAAGCGGCGGCGGTCTCGTTGGTGTAGACATCAAAGGCCTCTCCGCTAGACGGGGCGACGCGCTGGTTGCCTCGGTGACGGCGCGCTGTGCAGACCTCTACTGCGCATGTGCGGCTTGGTTGCTTCGTGCGCCTCGGTTAGATGAATGAAGCACGACTCACGTGCGCACGGTGAACCATTCACCAAACGAAACTTAACTGAACTTGAGTGACGGGGCTGTGTAGACCGTCTCGGCTGATCTTCATTCTCCGTGAAACTACCGTCTTGTGGAGCTGTTGCGGGTTGACCTCAGTTCAACCCCTGTCGGCTCTCTCGCGAGCGGCTTGGTTTAGGCCATGGCGTTGCTTCCGCAGTTCCGCGGCTGAAAAGCCCCGGATGAAGAGATAAGTCTGCCTCTAAGGGCCGACGCCCTGGAACTCCTTGGAGTTCCAACAGCTTGCCGTCTTTGTCCAGAGTCAAGGAGAAGAGAGTGAACGAAGAGAAGTTTCTCTTGTTTATAGAGTTCCTGAAGGGGGAGGGGTGACGTGGAGGCCTCGTGTTTAACACATACAGTCATTCGCGCCAAGCCGGGCGCATCACATCACACTATCCTGATTGGCTGAGGGCAAAGCAGGCATCTTTTGAACTTTGAATCTTACATACCAGAGGAGAATGCCGATTCAAACAGAATTAAGAAAACAAAAGAGTAGATTAAAATGAAAATAAGCATAAATCTCCAATTAAATTCAAGTGTCCTGCGTTCATCTGAGCTGCTGTAAAGGCTTTGGTAAACATAAGGATTTAAGTAGATCTTTAAGTTTACTAAATAAACTTACAAAACTTTTAACACACCGCTAAATTCTACCACTTATAACCACAATCAAACTTGAATATGAGGTTATGAAAACATTCTTCAAAGGATTTAGCTTGGAAAATCAAAGGTCTTGGAGACAGAGAAGGAAATTAAATAACACAGTGTAGACATAAGGTGGACACATAACTTTACATATTTCACTGCCACAAATAGAGGAACATTTCTATGAAAAGTTAATTTGGCTTATAAAGTCTGGTCTCTGCTAGACTGGTGTCAGCAGGATGTGTGGAGGGTAGAGGGGTCATAAATAGTTTTAGCTCTGTCTTATCTGATTTTTAGGCAGGATGAGAGGGGGTGGTGTGTGTCTGTGTGTGTGAGAAGACTTCTTGTCTCTGGTCTGTCCCATAAGGGGATGGTGGAAATCGCTGGTTGACACAAAGTCTTAGAACAAATATGCTGTTCCCCAAATCAGAAAAAGTCAATGTATGGGTTTTGTGCATGGATCGTTACATTTGTGTTGCACTTATGTCTTGTATGCACTGTCTATGTTGCACCATGGTCCTGGAGGAACGTTGTTTTGTTTCACTGTGTACTCTGTATGTAGTTGAAATGACAACAAAACCCACTTGACTTGACTTGACTTGTTAGAACTTACTACTAGCAGTAGGTTAATCAACTACAGTTAGAACACCACTTAACTTAATACTACACCACTTGCTCATGCATGCTGAACCAGAATGATTAGAAGCATCTCCGTACTGGATCATGTGACAGAGGTTTGTGTTATGTTTTGTGTTGTCTAAACTGTTATGCCCCACAGCTACCATGGACATCTGTGCTTCAGAAGATTGCAACCTTCTGAATAAAGGGGGGACTGTAACGATCCATGCATAAAACCCATACATTGACTTTTTCTGATTTGGCGAACAGCATATTTTGTCTGTTCTAAGACTTTGTGTCGAAACCAGCGATTTCCACCATCCTCTTCTAGGACAGACCAGAAACAAGAAGTCTTCTCGCACAGACACACACCACCCCCTCTCATACTGCCTATAAGACAGAGCTAAAACTATTTATGACCCCTCTACCCCCACACATCCTACTGACACCAGTTTAGCAGAGACCAGCCTTTATAAGCCAAATGAACTTTTCATAGAAATGTTCCTCTATTTGTGGCAGTGAAATATGTAAAGTTGTTATGTGTCCACCTTATCTCTACACTGTGTCTTTTAATTTCCTTCTCTCTCTCTCTAAGACCATTGATTTTCCTAGCAAAATTCTGAGTTTGATTCAAGCCAAGTTAAATGTTAAGTTTAATTAATCTTCACATTATTGTATTTTTTCACAACCAAACATATGAGTTTCTCTTTGGTAAAGTGAGTGAATTACGTTACATCAGGATGTGCTGATGTTTGGAATCGGGCTAAAGGAATTTCCCCCCCGCAGCAATAAAGCCACAGCCACAACTAAAATTTGGGTGACGCTCACGTTTTCCTTTGGCTTGTACCTGTTTGAACACAACTAGAATCCCAATTTTGCATAGCTACTAGGAATTTCAAGAAGCCTTCCCTGAAGCCAAGTTCTGTTAGGAGACCCAAAGTTTATATTATTACCTTAGCTATAGCCTTAGTGAGTGAAGACATTTTTTGTGATGTGTGATCTGTATTTTTGGTTATATTCAGCACTAGGATGTGTTCATTTTCATTTTATACATGGTACTATCAGAATATTATGACCAGCTACCTAGTACTAGCAATAACCACCCAGTTTATCAGCTCATTTTGCCATATAGGAGCAATAAGGAATTCTGTAAAAAAAAACTGCAGTTGATCTGTTTCTTTGCATACTCTTTCTCCAGAGTATGATTAACCACAGGGCCAAAGTGGGCCCCTTTTTCAGCCCAGAAGTTTAATGCCCAAATCCAACCCACTTTTTCCATGTAGGAGGAATAAATGAAACAGCAGCTCTTAAAATGTCTTTTTACTGGATATAAGTTCAGGTATATGTTGGTAAGATAAGAGAAAGCACTTCACTTAAATCAGATAAAGATTTAAAAGGTGAAAAATGTGATAAAGATTAAAACGTATTTACATTTGTACATAAGCAATATGCTGAAGTTAAAGTAATTTTAAATTAAAATAAAAAAATTTCTTCCCAACAGAGAGGTGCTCTATTATTCGATTTACACTAAACTCTTAAGTAGCTTCACTGCACGCATGTTTAGTAGCTACCTACAGCACCAAAAGCAGTGCACTGGCTTCTCATTTAACGCATATCACATCTATTCTATATGTTATATTTTACATTACAAATAACTATCATAGTTGTTATACAGAGTTTAAATGTTAGACTGTCAGTTCAATAAACATGGCCTCCTCGGAATCATCAGTAGTGCTGAAAGGAGTTTGCTGCTCCGAGGGTACAAAAACATTCCATTAATGAGTTAGGCTATTAATATATTACTTCTAAATTATGTTTATTATTTTCAGCTTAAAACTGGATATTTGTGATTAATGGTGTATTTGGGGCTCTACAAAACAAACTACGCTAAGCTGTCATTGCAAACGTTGCGCAATAACCTTACACTGACAATACAAACTTATTTCCATATCTCTGTTTACCTCCGGTCTGTCCTCCGGAAAACAGGCCTGTTCATTTCGCACATTTAGCAGCATTTTCTTCCAACAGCTTTCTTTTTTTTAACCTGTCCTTTTCGGCTCCACCTGGCCTCTTTCTGCCCTCCATCACCACTGACTTACGCTTCACGCTATTCTGTTGCTATATTTAATTTTACCGCTCCAGAAATGATGACTCATGGGCACAACCAACTTTGGGAGGGTAGAATTCCCTCAGATGGTAGAACCCACTTAATCTACTGTGATGTAGGGGTTGTGCTGTCAGATGAATAGAGAATGAGTACATAGTCGAATGGAGAATCAATGCAAGAAGATGATTAGATAAGTGACAGATAAGTGTCAAAATTATTTTTTCCCTTTCAACCGGCCCAAACTCGAGACTGAGATGAGCCCGCCCATGAGACTGACTGACTAAGCGATGGTCTATGTGCAAGCTGATACGTGACGTAATTTCCACTAAAAGGTTAGGATGGTTGTAAACATCCGGTAGCCATTGAAAGCGCACACTGTGCTAGCTAGTCACCTCACCGGTCTTGTAACGTTAAATATTTTTCGTTATTACTTGGGAGTCTCCTTCTACCCACCTCCTGTCCATTTACATGTCCTAAACATGCCCTAAACATGACATGTAAACAAACAAAATTATTGTTTCAACAACGTACAGACAGCAGGTCCAACCACCACTGCTGTGTGACATTCTTCACAGCATCAACAAGGTGTAATTCTTACCTGAGCTTCCACACCTTTCCAAAGGACTCAGAACTGCAGAAACAATGGGTTGTTAAGATCAGGAAAGATCATTTTATCGTCACAAGTACTTCCTGAGTGTGTTTGCGACATTTCATCGCTGCTGATCTGCTCGAACCTCCCACTCCTGCTGGACGACGACGACTGTGACCTGGAGCTTTTCCTGTGCTTTTTCATTGGAATAACTATAATATTCCAACTCCACGACCTGGAGTGTGGGAAAGAACAGAGTGTCCATCCAACACTGATCCAACAGAGATGCAGACTGACCCTGATGATGATGACCCGTGGCCGTGTCATGAACATGACTAGTGCGTCTGTACTGAACCTGCTGCGCTTGATATCTCTGAAAAACGAGAGTTAACTGTCAGCAGCAAATTCTGTTTGGTTTTCTGCCTCTGATGACGACATACGATTCTTTACCAGGTAAATAAAAAATATCCACAGTGTCTGAGTTAGAACCATAGAGCAGTAGGCCTGTAACATTAAAAGCAGTAAAAATAACAGTATTACCTGGGTGGACAGTTATTTGTGTGTGGTCCAGATACTGACCATAGTTAAATGTCTGGTACTTCATATTTGCAGTTTAATGCTGAGTATTGCTGGGAATTATGTAAAGCTTGTTTTGGTTCTTAGAGAGGATCTAAGTGATGACTGGCAATGGACAATTATTTCAATCATGCAAGCTAGAAAACAATGAGGCAGCTCATGTCATCTGTCTGTCAATGCAAGTGTTGTGCAGTACAGCTCAGTGATAGTAATCTAGTGACAGTGGCAGGACACAGTATACAAATGAGCCTTGTCTGGTGTCTGAAATACATTGTGAATGAATAAGCCATTATATCAATCAATAAAACTTTTATGTTCCACAGATTTGCAAGCCATGCCCACCTGATGGGCTTTTGGAAGCAAATAGAGCCAGCCACCCACAACATCATACGGGTTACAAGAGCACGGACTGTCGAGAAGACTGATCAGGTCCCTCACTCTGCCAGTGCAACGGTAAATGTTTTCTGGTTGTCCTTACAAAACATGTTATGTTATCATTTTCAAATGAATCTTTACATCAAAAGAAGTTTTGATAGTCATAATGTAATATGGCAATAGGGTAATGTATTTTTTCCCCAGGATCTTCAACCAATTGACGAGCTTTTCCTGTTCATGAACTACCTGTCATTGGGAAAGATTTAGAATCAACTGTAAGTCGTATTATTAACACCTGGGCCAACTTCCTTTATACTGTATTGGGAGCTATTTCTATTTGGCTAGATGTGGACACTGTGAAAACTCACCTCCCCGATATGTTTCAGGACTACGCTGACACTCAAATAATTTTAGATTGCACAGAACTGCGATGTCAAACCCCAAATTCCCTTCTCCTCTCCTCCTCCTCATGGCGCAGTGACTGTTGTGTCTTCTCTTTATCAAGGTGCCATCAGTGATAAAGAGATCTTAAAGCAGTCTGGCATTGTGGCCCTCCTTGACCCATCTATGGCTATCATGGTAGACAAGGGTTTCCTTGTTGAAGACTGCGTTCCATGGAAAGTCCACATACTCACATTTCTGTCAAAGAGAGCTCAACTGTCTATGTCAGAGATCAGAACAACACAGTCCATTGCAAGACAAACAATGGCTAATCTCGATCCAGAATTAGACAGATGATGTAATGTGAATGTATAATTCTTATCTGTGTAGTGACCTGTGATTTTTTTTATTTTTTCTCTAATCTTAAGATGATCCCTTTAGGTCATGCTGGTCTGTAAATATTGGCTGCAATGTTAAGGTACAGTGTGATTTGATTAATTGTATAAAATGCTTTCACTTTTATATGTAAAATTTACATAACACAATACAACATTATGTATTTCTTAAAACTTTTACTGTATTTGTAAAAAATGAAATGAATACAATAGTAATACAAATGACAGAATAAATTGAGAATTTTTTCAATTGTTCATGTTCATGTTCATGTCTTCATTATGATTTTCAATTGCTTGGGCATAGAGAGGTATTTTGGCATGTAAGTGTTAAAGAAAAACATGTCACACCTCCTTTTCACCTCTTCTAATACATTGCTATTTCTGTAAACGCGCTGCACAAAGATATCATCATGGGCACAGATAACGAAATTACACCACTGCATACCAGTGATCAATAACTGGCCCTGGATTTGCCAATAATAACAATAGCTCTCCTTTAATTTGTGTAGGCCTTGTGCTACTTTGAGGAATTTGCAGTCTACATAGCTTTGTGCATTTGGGCACTTAATTTCAACAAGCCCAAATGATGGACGCTCAAGTGGGTCATATATAAGTCTATCAGGTGATGCACCCAGCCAAGATGCATCTGGATGGATCACTAGCCCACACTTGGTCAAGTTCAAGTTTTTCAGAACTGCATAGTCCTTTAAGGCCATTTCAAGTCCCCTCTTCATGTGTGCTGTTTGTCGTGTCCCTCGGATTATCCTTTCTGCCAGGCTTTCTGCAGCACCTGGACCTCTAACGTGGCTCACCTCTCTGAAATGTGAGGCAGTCACTCAAGTGAATGCCACTCAGGTGTAGCACTATGGTATCTTATTGCCTACTCAATGAGGTGTGACTGTGACAAGGTCACAGAAAGTGAGCTTAGGTGTAGCTGTTCTTGGTGTGTTGGCACAAATGAATATTCAGGTGGGCTTAGATGGTAACTTTCTAGTGGCAGACTTGGGAATGGGGGTGCATCCTCATGTATGACAACACTGTCAGATGGAGGTGGTGGTTGTTGATAGGACAGTACACTGCCAACTTGTACCTTCCCGAAGATGGAGTCAACAAGTGGCTTGTCAGGCGAGATGTTCATTGTGCAGAAGGAGTGGAAGAGAATCTGCTTTCATCCCAGCGTAGACTGGTCCAGGATTGAGGGTGGCCGGATGTGGGAGCTCACCGCTGTAGCCCTTGAAAAGTATACTTCTGAAATAAAAGAATAACATTTATTTTTACACATTGTAGTCTGTTCACCAGCACAACTGGTTGTGAATTACATATCACATGTCATCTGAAGTACAAAGAGGCTAAATTAAATTTTGAAGAGAACAGGGTCTTATCAGATGATCAAAAGCATTTATTTTTACGACACATTGTAATCTGCCTATTAAATTTGGTACTACATACCTAACTCCACTGGCTGTAGTAGCACCCGGTTTTGGCTTTAGGACAACCATGGCATCCATGGGTCCAGGCTTCATCCCCTATTAATTTAAAAGATGGTGTTAGTAAAGTGACTGTGATACATTAACTAACATTAAATAATGAAATAAGACAAAGCATTGTTCGTGGTTTATGCCACTTCTGTTCTGTGTACATGAAAGGACAGGAGGGACAACAGACATGCCAGATTCAGAATAATGAGCAGTCTGGAAAAGCAATGCAACCAAGTGGTTGAGCCAACAGAACAGTGCAGGTTTTACTTCAACTACTTCTTGAAGAGTGTTATCAGAATATGTTAATAGGTGTAAGTGTTGAAGCCATATGTTAATAAAGAAGTTAAGATGAAAGTTTCAAAAGATGACAGATTTTAGTTAGAAAATGCAGTTTGAAGAGTAGCTGAGGTGGACTATATTCTGCTTTTGAGCCATAGAGGTAGATAACAATAGCTTGAACTGTAAAATAAACTCCCATTTGTTTACTATAGGCCAAATAGACTACTACTCAGCTACTCTGCATTTGGCTACCATTGTAAGCTTTGAAAACCAATGCCTATGGCTGTCAAAGCTTACGTGAAGTAAGACCAAGGGTAAAAGATAGAACTTGTGTTGAACTAACTTTTGAACTTGTTCAACAGAACTCTGAACGTGACACTGAACAGAACTCGTGTCATTTTAACCAGTCCTACTCTCAGCTGGTGTGGCGAATCTGTTTTCTTCATAGATCTGTAGCAGTGAGCCCTCACTGTTATCTCGTTAGTCTTACTTTTGCCTGATACTTCCATCAGAAATACAAACACGTTTTAAAAAAGGCATTTCTAGTACCAGAACGGGTTGGTTCGTTACTAAAAACAACAACATCACGTCATTAGACTGCCACCTCAGGCTAACTAGCTAACCAGCGTCAGCGACTTACCTTCAAAATTGCAGAGGTAGGATGAAACGTAGAACTTGAAAACCTTTTTAAGTTTACTCTGTGGTGTTGTACTTGATGCTCTGACAATAAGAAGCACATCGTTAATGGTAAACTTCGGTAACTCCAAGAGGCACCTTGTGAACTTTATAAACTCAGCCATAACACCGGCACTTCTGCATACCAACCGGAAATACTGTACCATCCTTACACCAAACGAGGAAGTGGTGCATGCCATTGGAATCAGGTGTGCACTTCTTGTTTGAAAAGAAAACATGTAGCCATACTGGCCCTTTGTAGATAATAGTTTCATATAGCTGGTTGTAATGGCTTCATTTTAAATTTAAATGGACAAGTGGTGATTTTATGTTGGAGAAAATCGCAGGGCTAAGTTTTTAAAATATTGCATCCTAAAAATGTAAAAAAAACTATTTTGAGAAGTGAAAAAAGGTGGTCCTGTTTGTACCTTAAAATCCAATGTGATGCAAGTTTCCACAGCCATGATCCAGTTGCCCACTTTGTCTCTCCGGGTCCTCAAAACGCCTTTGAAGGTTGTCATCTCCACAAGGACTGCAACAAGCTGGCACAAGGGTGTTATATTTATTAATGAAAAAAGTGCCTTGGAGAAAACCCTACACAGAACATGATTAATATGATAACATGTAGGCTGAATGGACTTAGAGTGACTGTCAATCTACACACAGCATGTGATGGTATTAGATCTATTTTACACAGCTATTGCCATCACACATACCCCTGGCTCAATTACTTAAGAAGCAGCTCTTGGGAAAAACTGTTTGATTATAGCAGGAAGAGAACTCCAGTGTCTTTCAAAACCTTCTTGATCTGTGGCACCTGCTTTTCTTTCCAACCAACAACCTAAATTAATAATTTAGTCATGAAACAAAAACTAGTCATTAAAAAAGATTTACAGCATGCTGTAGTATGCATTGTACCAGCCATTTCCTGTTCTCTGAAGGCAGATCTGAGCTTATTCCCACTTCATGCACTTGCCTACGCTCAGCTTCAGTCAGTTTTCCAGGAACCTGAAGCTATGATAAATCAGATGAAACATGTATGCACTAAAACTAACATATATTACATATATTGTACATATATATATATATATATATATATATATATATATATATATATACACACACATACCATATATATATATATATATATATATATATATATATATATATATATATATATATATATATATATATATATATATACACACACACACACATATACAATCAGCAAAACTCCAGTTACTCCTGCCGGTGGCCTCTAAGTCTGAACCACAGCATTCTGAATTGTTGCTGCCACTGTCTTCCAGTGCCGCATGTCTCACAAGCTGGCACAAGGGTGTTCAACTGATTTAGGGCTAATGGAGACACACTGATTCCACAGTTCCTTCCATTGAACCTAGGGGTCAGTAAACAATAGCATAAAACAAATTAATTTATTGTTTAAACGTAAAAATCTTTCTTCAGTATGAACATGGTAATGCAACATTACCTCTGAGGCAGGTGGTAAACCAGATGGGCTGTTGGACTGATGGACAGGTTGAATACTATGAGTGTTCCACAACTGTTTGTAGTCATGAAGTTCTTTTTGCAAAATGTCCAAGAAGCTGTATCACAACAAACACATATGTTCATGGCTACCATTAAAGAGATCCCTCTCTCTCAAGTCGCTGAACAGCTCCATCCAGAATTGACTCCTAGTGGTGGAATGACAGTCCAATCAACTTTTGTACCATGGCGCTAAAGAGATAATAAGGAGTTTTTAAGAAGTACCTTTCCTTCTTTTATGAATAGTCAGGGACATATTAGGGTAAATGAATTCTGAAAAAAACAATGCTAATAAGATTGGACCTGTAGTTTTTACATTGTACAACAGTTAAAAGTAATCTAATAAAAAATATATTTTTTATATTTATTAATGAAAAAAGTGCCTTGGAGAAAGCCCTACACAGAACATAATTAACATACCATCAGCCATGATTAAAGAATGAAAAAGAGTTATTAGCAAATATCCACTATGAAATGCAGTCAGCAGAACTTAGTATTTATATAACTTTTATATAACTATATATATATATATATATATAACTTTTTTTAGCTACCATTGTGTTCTATAGTAGGACCACCAGCTTTTAATGCATTGTTTTGAAGTTGAGGTGCCATACATGTGACTTTGGGCTCCAGTAAATTTATCCACTTGATTGGACCGTAATGCACAGTGAATTTCCGCCATAACTCCATTGTCGATGCCACAATCTGTGCGGAAGTATGCCAAACTCTGATACACACAATTATCTCATATGTGTGACCCTCTGTGAAATATGTGTGGAAAAGCTCTGATACAGATCTGAAAGAAATAGTCCGGTTATTTGCATAACCTTGGTTCTCTGATAACATGAGTGAGGTATCTCACTATGGGAAATGCCCTCTGGCGTGACAGACCACGAAATAACCAATGACACCACATCTGTTGACAGACAGACCAATCACAATCGTGATAGGGGAGTGCCTCCTCCTACAATACCTATCCCCTCGCTCCCCGGCCTCATTCTCTGCATGCTTAGGAGACCATAAATAGCCACAGCAGGTACCTGCATTTGGTACTCGATGATCTCCTTGCTGCTGTTGTTGTCGCTGAACCAGAGAAAGCAAAGAAAATCTCTATCTTCCTCTCTCACAATGAAACTGTGGAACATCTGCTCGATGTCCGCAGTGACAGCCACTAGTTCCCGACGGAAACACAGTAGAACCCCAAGCAGACTATTGTTGAGGTCTGGTCCAGTTAGAAGAATGTCATTCAGAGAGATGCCTTGTTTCTGTGCACTGGAGTCAAAGACGACTCTGATCTGACCTGGCTTCTGCGGATGGTAAACCCCAAAAATAGGTAGGTACCAACACTCCTGGCCTGCTAGCAGTGGAGGGGTTACCTCAGCATGGTCATGATCAAAGATGTTTTTCAAGGCAAAGAAATGAGTCTTCATCTCTGGCTTCTTCTCCAGCATGCGTAAGAGAGAGTTTGGGCGAATTAAAGCTGCCGTGGCGTTTTGAAGGGGAGTGGTGCCACCCAGCTGTTACTATCGTCCATGAACATCTCCAGAAAGAGTCTATCTTCAATAGATAGTCCAACCTTGTCATCATTTTCTAACCTGTTGAAGATGGTGCTTCCTATAGTGTAGTCATCAAGGACAAGGAAGTCACAGGCTAGTGAAACTTCAGGTAGTGGGTTGTCACCAAACTTTTCCTTAATGCGAAATCGATTGGGACATGGAGAAAAAAGGGAAGGACGTCCACTGTCAAGTATGTGAGTGTGATAAGAACTCACAACTGCAGGCTTGTGCACTGGCCCTAGACAAACATCTCCTACTATGACCCAACCCAGGTCAAGTCTCTTGGCGTAGGGTGTGTTTGGGTCCATTCCGTTTTTCTCGCACCTTGTGAACCTGAAGGATGTCACGACCCAGGAGCAGAAGAATCTCAGCAGTGGAGAAATGTGATGAGCAATGGGTCTTAGGTAAGCATGCTGCCGTGCTGCATCAGGGGTTGGTATTTCAGTCCTGTCATTCAGCATTTTGTTGCATTCAATCAGGGTTGGCAATTTCAGCTTAGTTTTCCCGTCTAAGGACTCTATAACAAAACCCGTGGCCCTTTTCCGGGTGGTTTCTGTAGTGCCAGCACAAGTGTGTAGGGTGTATGCTGCATTCACACCTTTAACATCCATTAGGTTGAAGAACTCTGTTCTGGCAAGCGAACGATTGCTCTGATCGTCCAGGATCACATAGAGCTTAATCGCCTTATATAGCCCTCTGGATAAACCTTGGCTGGGCAGATCTTTGAGCAGGATCTTGTATTTCTACCATCTCCACAGACTCCGGTATGTTTTGAAGTGACTGCAGACTGAAGTGATTCAGTTTCTCCCTCCCCGCCATGCTCTGTAGGAGGGTGACTGAAAGGAGGTGGTCCTGGATGCAGGGCTGAGATGTGAGTATCGCTGCCACATTCCTTACACTTGATGGCTGCTTTGCAGTTTCTGGCTAGATGGGTGACTATAGCACAGCATCTGAAGCAAATGCCGCTTTCTTTCAAGAATGCCTTGCGCTCTTCTAATGGCTTGTTCCTGAATCCTCTACATCTTGTCAGAGGATCAGGTTTTCTATGAAGGGGACAATTCTTGTCAACATCCATATTGCTGCTTGAACCACTTACTTTACTCGTGTCATCTAAGGAGACTTCTGTCTTACAGGTGTAGACTGAGCCTCTTGCTGGTTGCTTGGCTGGCTGTTCCAGTTTCAATGAAGTTTGGGTTCCTGCTGAAGGGACAAAACTTGGGTCATTGCGTGTCCATGCCTCCCTGCAGATGAATTCACAGAAGAATATGAATGGGGGAAAGGCAACATGATTTATTGCTTTGTAGTGGGATCCTTGAGTCATCCACTTTTCTTGAAGGTTGTAGGGCAGTTTTTCCACAATGGGAGCTACACCACGGGCAGTGTCGAGAAAGGTAAGCCCAGGTAAGTAACCTTCATATTTAGCAGACTCCACCTCCTGTAGTAGGTCTCCAAGCTCCCTCAGTTTTACAGGGTCTTTGTTGCTGATCTTAGGGAATTAATTGATTCTATCGAAAAGACTCTGTTTAATAACCTCTGGAGAGCCGTAGCAGTCTTCCCAGCGCTCCCAAGCCTTTTTGAGTCCTATACTAGGATTGCCTACATACACGGCTCGAATCCTCCTCACTTGGTGTGCAGACTGTTCTCCTAACAATTTTGACAGGAGGTCTAGCTGCTCACTAGCTGATAGGTGTAATCCCTTTATGGCATTCATGAACGATGACTTCCATGCCCAGTAGTTCTCCGGACGGTCGGCAAATTTGGTGAGTCCAGAGTTAAGTAGCTCACGGCGTGCCAAATACCTAGCAATCTCACTCATGTTAGCATCTTTGTTGAATGTGGTCTGTGGTGTAGATGTAATGGGTGATGGTTTGATTGTAGGTTCTAACTTCTGAGGGAGCGGCGTTTGCCTTTCATATGGAGCTTTGTCATTTGCAGCTCTGGGTCGAAGCTGTCTCAATGGTGTTTCAGCTCTGAGCTCACATACAATGGGCTCTAGGGGTGGTTGATATGGCTCAACCCCTAAAGATGATGATTGTCCTATCTCAGACTGACTCTGAATATAGTTGCAAACGCGTTCCGAAACACCTCTTACTTCTGACTTTCTATCTTCGCCCTCACATTCTGCTGCTGCCTCAAGCACTTTCATTTCAGCCATAGCTGCAGCTACCTCACCTTCTTGCTTTATAGCTGCTAAAGTTGCTTCCATACAAGCCTCTCTGACCTTTAATTGAGCCTTTTCAATCATTACTTCAGATTCCTTTTGGACATACACACTCCTGACTTGGGCTGCCTCCAACTTAGCTCGAGCCTTAGCTGCAGCTATGCTAGCTGAGGAGCTTTTTGATCTACTTGTGGTAATGGAAGCTATGGATCTTGTCTCCAATGCTTGGCTTTGCTCTGGAAACTCTGTACTCTTAGGCGTTTTCTCAGACATCATGTATTGCAAATGCCACCTAGGCGTATGAGACGTGATGATGAACGAGAAGTCAATGAGTCAAAGCTTGCTTTCCTTGAAATGTAGTGCCTACTGAGAGGTTGCTTTTTACTATTCTGTCCCTAATGCGCGTTCCCTCTACGCACCAATGACAGATAGCTAACACATGAACTCCAGAGAAAGTCGAACACAGGATGTAATTGAAGTGCTTTACTGAGCTCTTTTCTCTTCTTTCTTTGATTGATTAATTAGTTCATTCTTTGTGTAAACTGAAAGGGACACAAACATACAATGCTTGTTTACAAAGTACTTTTAAAATACAGTACACATGGTCATTCAATGTTTACAGAAAGCGTCCATTTAGCCTAATTAAATCTTAGCATTTTAGCATTCTACCACATAAACAACTGTTAATTTTACTCCAACATAATATCGACAACATATTTGCCTACTTATTACACACACAATGAAATAACAATGAACTTACAAGCAAATGCTTTCCAAGGCACAACAAGAAGAAAAAGGGAAGAGATGCTCTCTGTCTAACCGCATGGAGAGATTCTTTCTTGTGGAGGTCGCATTTATGGCACGTAGCGGCAATGGCTGGACCAAAAAGCTCTTTGGGGTCCACTGGAGCGTCGAGAAGGTCTGCTTTCTCTCTATCACTTAGGCTGGATAAGTTCAGCCAGAGAGATCTCTCTCCCGCTACTGCTAAGCCCATATTGCGGCCACAGCTCTGGACAGCACCATGTGACGTGCGTAGGTTAAGGTCTGTAATGACACAGATCTCTTCCCATAACGCTGGGTTAGGAATGCCAGCGTCCAATTGTTTTCCCATCTCCTCAAGTAGTTCTGCCTGTTCTGCCTGTTCTGCCTGCGTCCTCCTCCTCGGGGTCATCCTCTTCATCCTCCTCCTCCAAGCCCTCTGTGAATGCCTCATCAAATAGTGGAGGTAGGGGGGATTCCGTCTCCATAATTTCGGCCCAGCTAGGGGAGGCTTGTGCCTTGCTAGCGTAGGTTTTCTTACTGCTGGTGGGTTTAGGGTCAGCAAGGCCAGGGTCGTCTATTGACGAGGCCGAGACGCGAAGTCGTCTTTCCAAAGCCTTGGTCGGCATCACCATGCAGTGAGTGCAACTATCTGTGTCTGCCAGCGCAGCTTGAGCATGGGGGTCCTTAGCCGCTATATTAAACCCACAAGCGGCTGGGCAAGGGCGAGATGAGGGGCCTTCTCCGCTAGGGTCCTCTCTTTTGGCTGGAGAGGTCATATTGGGCTTGGACTAACTTGCCTTGACGCAGAGGTTTGTTCGTTACCGTTAGCTTTAGCTCGCCTTGACGCATTAGCTTGTATTGGGCAAGCTCGCCTTGACGCGTTAGCTTTACGTTGGGCTAGCTCGCCTTGACGCATTAGCTGGCCTGTAGTGTTGGTTTGTTCGCTCGCCTTGACGCATTAGCTGGCCTGTGTGTTGGTTTGTTAGCTCACCTTGACGCGTTAGGTAATGTGCTTGGACTAGCTCACGTGAGCTGGCTAGTAAGCAGAAAATAGCAGGAGCAACTCTGCTGTGGAAGTAGCCACTCAGCGTTAGAAGGGGCTGATAACCGCACTCTCACGCTCAGCAACGAAGCCTTGATGGTTCGTCTGCGAACTGTTGAGCGAGAATCAGCTATCCAACCGCGCCGAGGGAGCTACGTGATCTTCATGGGGAAGAAAGCGAGAATGAGGTCGGGGAGCGAGAGGATAGGTATTGTAGGAGGAGGCGCTCCCCTATTACGATTGTGATTGGTCTGTCTGTCAACAGACGTGGTGTCATTGGTTCTTTCGTGGTCTGTCACGCCAGAGGGCGTTTCCCATAGTGAGATACCGAGCGAGTGTTGAAAGAGAACTATAGGTGTTTGTCTATCCCTCCATTTTGAGAAAACATCTAAACATTATGGGTCCGAAACGTTGTGTAGCTGTCAAAAAGACCTTATTGAGAGAGGGAAATAGATATCATACAAAGAAACTGCCTGTGCTCTCAGAACAATGGACTGTCTATCATTTATTATGGTTGGGATTGCTTGGATTGTGAAAAGTAGAGAATGCAACTAATTTGTTAGACTGAACTTTGGAGGAGTAGAAAATGTCCCTGCATATTTCTTTCTTCTTAAAAGGATGAAAGCTGTAATAAAGAGGGAATATACAAAATGCTAAAATCTGATGTTATATTCAGTGTTGAGGCTTTTCTGTTATATACAAGTTTCTGTATGTTTTATGATGACGAAAAATGAATATTTTGTACTCAATGGCCATTTTTACAGTAGTGTAAGTTCTGTATGCTTTAACACACAAAAAAGATAGTGTAGTTACCCAACAGAAAGAACAGTAAGTAATGAAGAAGATATGAATCACAAAAGTTATCATGCAGATAAGAATACAATAATAGTCTGAGCATTGGTTGCTTCACATATATCTCATGACTTTAAAACTGTTCCACAATATGGACAAAACATAACCTGGACATTAGAGATAAAGGGGAGCATGGTAAACTAGTACTAGTACACTCAAAGTTAACTAAAAAGTTAATAATATGGCAAATCTTGATGATCAAAGTTAACAAAACCACTGAAGAGCGCTGGAGATTGCCATCCTTACATCTGTTTATGAGTACAAAAAATTATTGCCATCTTTAGGTAATGATAAACTTGGCTGTTTAGCCATCAGGTCAGATGCAGCACACTAAATTTTACAGTAACACATTAGTTTAGTAATTTATATAACTCACTCTAAATATAGCTACTGTGGTATAACATGTGAGTTCTACAGTTTGTCTACAAGCTTGTATATTTAGTGATGGAGAAGATGGAGCTTCATAGTGATTGAGGATGTACAGCTGGTGTCTCTGTCCTTGCCCACACAAAAATTTATCACAATATTAACCTTGTAAAATAAATCAGGATAGCCTGGCAGAAAGGACGAATAGGCCAGTGCTGAATTTGGGTTGTCATATGTCATATGAGGAGCAACATGAACAATAGGAAGAATGAATGCAATGGTTGGGCTATTGTATACTACACAATGGGCAACGCTTTATCTATGGCTGGGTGAGACTGCAACTATTTGACATTTGGACTCTTCATCCTTGCTTATGAATAATAGCACATTACAATGTCTGTGGAACTATTCATTGAACACATCTGTTTGTCTAATACAGAGAAATCCAGCAAAAGCGAGAAATTAAACCAAAGAAAACAGAGCTTTATTGGCCTGTGTGTTTTTGCCCATTTCAGAGATGGCTAATGTAGCAATTTCAAAGTGTAAGGAAACAAACAAATGCCTTTTTTCCAACAAATGCCTAGTTGTCTTTTCTCAGCCAGGTGCACAGTAAGTGGCTTCATGAAAGGGTAACAGGGATTGGTGGCTTTCGGAGGCAGGTAGCCAAGGCACTAACTTGTAAATTTGCATTATTATGCAAGGGTATGATATTTCAAAATATTGTTACTAAATAAGTAACATGTTTGTTAAATGAAAAATAAAAAGTTGAAGTTATTGAATTTGATTGATTCAACAAGATCAAGCAACAACGATTCATAAGATTTAAACAGATTATTGGGATTTGGAGAGATATATGGGCCACGTATGAAAAAAAAAGCCCCTATGGTACTATATTGGCACTGTGACTCCAATGAAAAACTAAAAGTAACTTTAAATCTAAAACTTGACTATATTTTAAAAACCTAAATAAAACCAAATCCAGATTTGGTGTTTAAAACAGCAGCTTGGAGGTATTGTGGAAGTCCTTATAGGCTCTGTAATGTAAAGGGAGCTTGATTGCCTCTGTAGATGTATATGCAGTTGGCATTAGGACACTTGTTGAGACCTCCACATACAGATGCTGCAGAAGTGAAGTCCAGCCTACCCAAAACTGGACGAGCTTTTTCAACTCCTCTGATGTGCATGTCAAAATACATGAAAAAATATAAAAAAATATTTAAACTGTATTTAAAGATTTCTACAGTGAATCCAGGTGACCTACCATGTTTAATGTACTAGTAGAAGTCAGTCATTTTGCAAGAATCTTTAAGTTGGTAGTCCATGTCTTCATCACTATCAGGTGCTGCCCAAATTGTTCTGTCCAGGATCATCTATACAACAAACAATCAATAAAACTTCAATCATAAACAAATCTTTCAATCATAAAAAATAGAATAAAACTGTATAATTACAAGGGGTGCTTCACCCTGCTTTCGATGATGTAGTTTTCAGAAGGTTTAGCTGCAACAATCCTTAACTACTGTTTACTGTAAAATACTGTTTTCAGAAAAATAAGAAACATGAAGGTTGGTTGGAACTTCAGTTCTGAAACCTCTTCTGCAGAGCATTCTGGGTTTATTCTTTTGTGATTCAGCTCAATTAGGAGTTAAGAGGCTATAACTTGAGTGACAGGTGCAAAAAAACTGCAGGGGCTATGACTAATGTTGAGAGAAACTCTCAGATTAGCATTCAGACAGAAGTCTACAAGAGGATAGCCCTCTATCATGTAGGCTCTACAAGATAAATGGACTTAGAGTGACTGTCAATCTATACACAGCATGTGATGGTATTAGATCTATTCTACACAGCTATTGCCATCACACATACCTCTGGCTCAATTACTTAAGAAGCAGCTTTTGGGAAAAACTGTTCGATTATAGCAGGGCGTTCTTTAATCATGAAGAGAAGTCCAGTGTTTTTTAAAACCTTCTTGATCTGCTGCACCTGCTTTTCTTTCCAACCAACAACCTAAATAAACAATTTAGTCATGAAAGAAAACCTAGAGTTAAACTGGATAACTAGTCATAAAAAAAGGTTTACAGCATGTTGTAGTATGCATTGTACCACACACACACACACACAAACACACACACACACACACACACACACACACACACACACACATATACAATCAGCAAAACTCTAGTTACTTCAAATTTTTAAGTCCTAGTGCTCCTGCTGCTGGCCTCCAAGTCTGAACCACAGCATTCTGAATTGCTGCTGCCACTGTCTTCCAGTGCTACATGTCTCTCTAAATGCCTTTTCACTTATATATAGAGAAGGAATCACGATGGCTCGCTCTGTGCGGCGGCTCACGCCGTTTCTGGGGCTTGGCTCAGTCCAGTAAAGGGACAGAAGGGAGGGGGGAGACAAAGCCGGCAGTTAGTGGACATGTAGTCTTGTGAAGAGCTACTCACCTGATTGAGGCTTTCAGGAGCCCTTTTATGTCAGCACCGTAGCTCGGGTGAGTGGCCGCAGCTGCACTGATAATCGCGACCTGGCATGTGTGGTTTCATCCATGGTCAACATGGGAAAGACTAGGTCGTACAACACCCTTTCCAAGGAGTTGGGCCTACCTGTCTCCACCATTGAGAGCAACGTCCAAAAGCCTGTGACAGTGGAACTACTGTTAACCTGGACAGCCTTTTAAAGTTTCCTCCAGTGTCTGAACAGTCAAGGCTGACTCATAAACAAAAAAGTTGGGAACTTCGGGAAGATGGCAATGGTTTCAATAAATACCATAAGTAACATACTCCACCGCCATGGTCTCCGTTCCAGGCGAACCTGCAAGATACCTTTACTGTTAAAGCGTCGCGTCAAGGCCCATCTAAAGTTTGCTTATGCCTAGCCTAATTAAGGGTTTGCCACAGCTGTAGTAAACAAATTATTTTTGCACAATTGTGATTAAAAAATCTGTGCTAAGACACATACAAATAAATTTCTTTCCACTGACATAACCAAGTTTTGATTTGCATGAGACAAAAACTAGTACATACTTACTGATTATGTATTGTGCAAGTGTCAGGGCAAATTACAATACTTCTGCACTAAAATAGGTGTATTTTAGTAAAATTGATGAAAAAAACTTTGTTATGACTGCAAATGCACAGGTCTCCTAATGAAATTTGTGCAAAAATAAAGTTATTTAAATTTTTTGCTACTCAAGTATTATTTATCAAGAGTGCATCTGTTTTACTTAAGTAATTGCAGAAGTTTTGTAACTCATCCAATCCACTTGGCTACTGTAAAAAACTACAGTCAAAAAGGGACTATGCTGTCAAATTCAGCATATTTAAAAAAACCTTCTTTTCCAGTGTTATCTGGACAAGCCAACATATCATATAAAAGAGTAGAGATCATATGTAAAACACAAAAAATCCCCCACACAATATGACTGTTACGTGCAGGTCTGCCAGGTTAGTGTGCTAGGCACCAGCAACATTTCAAAGGTTGGTAAACATTGTTCTTTCGGATGTACCTCATTGTACAGCCTATCTGGATGATTTAATTCTGTATTCAGTGGATTGGGGAAGTCATGCACAGCTTTTGGACACAGTTTTCCAGCTGCAGCTTCTTTAACGCTTAACCTTGCTAAGTGTGAGTTTGCACATGCTACGGTTACATACTTGGGAAAGCAAGTTGGTCAGGGGCAGGTTCGTCCTGTTTAAGCCAAAGTTCAAGCTATTGTGGAGTTTCCTGTGCCCAAGTCACGACGGGCTCTTCGTCGATTTCTGGGAATGGCTAGATATTATAGGTGTTTCTGCAAGAACTTCTCTTCTGTGGTTGAGTCCCTTACAACTCTATTAAGTCCAACACGATCTTTTAAGTGGTCTCCTGAATGTCAAGCTGCTTTTTGAGCATGTAAAGGCCTTGTTGTGCTCTTCCCCTGTCCTAGCTGCTCCATTTTAAAAAGCCATTCAGTCTGGAGGTGGATGCTAGTGCAGTAGGTGCAGAAGCTGTATTACTATAACCGGATGATGTTGGTGTTGCTCACCCTTTGTGCTATTTCTCACGCAAATTTAATTCATATCAGTTAAAGTATTCTACGATTGAGAAAGAAGCACTGGCTTTGTTATGGGCCCTTCAACACTTTGAGGTGTACATTGGTTCATGTTTGTCACCTGTAAAGGTATACACTGACCATAACCCCTTAAGTGTTTCTGTCACGCATGTGTAATTCCAACCAGCGCTTGATGCGTTTAAGTTTAATTTGGACATTGTCCATAAGAAGGGCTCAGAGAATATTGTTGCCGATGCCCTATCCCATGCAGACTGTCCGTAATGATGGATTATTTTAAGAACCTGCGTTACGGTTTTTAATTGGGTTTGCAGGTTCTGTCTTGTGGAGGGGGGTGTTACGTGCAGGTCTGCCAGGTTAGTGTGCTAGGTGTGCTCTTGTTAAATGTTTCTGCAGGTTGCTAGTCCATGTGACCTTCGGGGGAGGAGCCATGGCCTATATCAGCTGCAGTCTCTACCAAGATGGCAGCCAGATCACTCACAGGAAGTGAGGCCTGCGGTGTGATCCTGGCTCCCCTTCTGCTATCACCACCATTTTGCAACATATGTTCCTTTGTCTGTGTCATCCCTGCTCTAAATACTTAAGCCATTTTGTATAGACATCCCACCCCATCCCTACCAGAGGAGTCCAACAGGTAAGACTAAGGCGCCTTATACATTCCATCATGTAGTGATCATTGTATAGGTAAGAAGGCAGGTGTCCATTGTGTATTTGTTTGTTAGTGTAGGTAGTTTTGTGTTTTTTCTTTTTCTTTGTACATAGTCACATAGGTTAGGTTAATGTTTTGTTCTGTTTCTTTCTTTTCTTTGGCACCGTCTCCGTTGGCTCCTCTTAGGCCTCCATAGGGATTTAGGCCTGTATGTTTGGGTGGGTGTTTCTTTTGAAGACAATAAATCTGCTGTGGTTTACAAAACTTTAATTCTGGCCTGGCCCTCATTCACTTCTTATGTTCCATTATGTGTCAACCTCCTCTTTTCCAAATTAGCTCATTTAGGACGTAACAATGATATTGCAGAAGTTAGATCCACCATCAGCTAAGCATCAGCCTGCATTACTTAGGCCTCCTTTCAGGTTTTAAAGGAAACCCTGGCTGGTAACACATGTAAGCCTTAATATGGTGTAATGACTTTAAATTATTAAGACACGTAAAAAATCACAAAAAGTAGCAGATTAATTTTCTGTAAAATCCTGCTGCACGTAGGTCACCATTATTGTAACTACTGACATGCACAGCAGATAGTGACGTCAAATGGTTGTAGTAACTGGCCGTCATGCTTGAGCACAGCTAAACATGTGTTAGGAATCAGACTCGAGTGGAGACATGCGATCCATGTGCATGGCTTTAAATTCAAAAGTTCAAAATTCAACAAAAACAGTTCAAGAAGCTCGCTAAGGCGAGAATGTCCAAAGGGTTGGAAGCAGGAGGTCTAGCGGTAGCCACCGGCTGATCCAGAGAGCAGGCTGGATGGAGACAATGGATTGCCGGCGTAGATGAATTTGAGGAGGCATACGGAGAAAATAAACACATTGATTGCAAGAATAGTGATCGGTGGGTTAACAGTGCATCTAGATAAACATACTTATACACATACATAGTTCTGGTACTACAACTTTTACCATTGTTCTTGTTTTTTAGTATCTCTCTGAGAAAACCCATGCCACATTGAAGCTATGCACCAAAATAAAGACGCTGTCTTCCATTTACAACACAATGATAACTGACATCTGTTTTTTCTTAGGTTAGGCCCATCTTCTCAAATCTCAGACATACAAAGTCATGCTGTTTCTGGAATGTCTGTCAAATGATGAGTGTGATCAAATACTTTGGCTGATGTACTACTCCACATTACCATTTAATTCCATACTATGGATGTAAGCAGTTTATAAGAAGTGAAAACTGAATCCGTGAGTAAAACTTTACAAGTTGTAGAGACATGCCTCGTCCAGTTGACACATGTACCACATGAACCCATATGATGGGTCCTAATGGATGAAACCATATGATGGGTTTTTTCTATTAAACTTGTTTTGGTCAGGGAACCAGCATAATAGTGACAATGTCCTTGAATATGTTAATAACTTGATTAAAAATACTGATGAAAAAACTGCACAGCCAGCTCAAGCTATTGACCGGCTTGGGGTTTGTTTTTGTTTTTTTTGTTTTTTTATTTGATGGTTTAGCTGGTATACAAAAATGATCAACTTGACCACGCTAGACAACCAGCATGACCAAGATAACACATGCTGGTAGACCAGCATCACTAAGCATGACCAAAATCAAATGCAACATACACTATGCTGATCATGAACCAGCTGGTTAACCAGCTATCTTACCAGTATATGATATATTTGGCTTGAATGGCCAGTTTTCCAACCACCTTGGCCATCAAAGACCAACTTAAAACCATCTAAAACTACATAGAAAGAACACGTTAAGTAAGTATACATTATCCCACTGGTCACAATTGTAACCCACAATTGAACTCACTTTTTCACTTTCCACAAAGATTTAAGAAAATAATAATTGATTATTTTAAGTGATAACTAATGACATGTGATTTGCATATTTTCATGTCATATTTTCAGCTGACGCTAATGGTAAACTTTGTTGGCGGGACGCCAGAAGAGAATTTAGTACATGTTTCTGGGGCTTTTGGACTTCCTATGTGGGAAAACTGTGGGCACAGCATTGTGTTTTTGCTTACGCTTAAAACCAACAGCATCGGTCAAGTCTCTTACCAGTTGTGGTCTACAACTGGTCTGGTAGCTGTGTTCGCCCACACGCTGCTTCACATTTATTTATTTTTTTATATCTTTGGGAAAGCTGTGGAGACTAATCAGTCTAATGACATGTGATTTGCATACTTTCATGTCTGGAAAAAAATGGTATTTGGGAAACTAATTTTGCTTAGTGTACTTTTATGTAAAGTTACTTACAATAAAATGATAATCTGACACACTAAAATATGGAGTCTTGAGAGATTGGTGGCTTTGTTAATCTAGAGCAGCTAGTGCTAGCTAGCTAGCTAAGCTAACTAATAAGCAAACTACGGTTTCTCTCGCCACGGGATCGGTTCCAGATTCTTGAAGATGCAAGGTTCCTGAACGTGGCTGAAGCTGAAGATGTGATTCACTAGTGACCCTCGATTCACTGTGCAACGCTGGCTGCAGTAACCCAGCACCTTGCCTTCTCTCAAACGCTGCTGCGCAGTAGCACTGCAACTGACTTGGCTAAAAAACCAGTGTGGTATTGGTAAAGAAATGACAAAAAGCCATTTTTTTTATTTTCTACACTCTATTTAGGTTTATAAAGAACTTCTTAGGAGAAGTTTGATGAATATGCTTTTTTCTGCTTATTCCCACAAAATAACTTACATTTCAGAGCATGGTGGTATCACTAAAATACTGCAAGAATTTCATTTTCATATGTAAACATTAATATACCCTATGTATAGATTTAAATCTGTATATATTTATATGTAGATCTACATATTCTGTATATGATTAATAAACTTACAAACTTTTAATATAGCATTAAATAAGGTATGACAGTCTTACTGATGATTACTGAGTGATTACATAAAAGAAAACACTAGTCCATGAGGTTAAACATAAAGTGGATAACATAACAAAATGGATAACACATTTTAACACACAAATGGAGAACAAGTCTACTACAGTTCAAATGATAAAGTCTTTAAGTCCGTCTTTGTTAGACATTAATGTAGTTAGAAAGTCTGGCATGACTCAGTGCCCTTCAGAGTTGGATGCGGGTGTTAGACAAGACATCCTGTTCCAACGGTCTCCTCTTGAGAAATATAATTTTAGATAGAACAATGTAAAAGGGGGATTATTCGTGGAATTTGGACAAACCAAAATCTCTGTCTCTGATGATCAATGTTCCACCAAATCAACAATGTTCAACTAGGTTCACCTATTTTTAGTTCAACTTATTCTCCTGGCAATTCAGAGCGTTGTTTCCTGTATTGACTTTAATGTTATGATCTGCTTTTTCTGTATTTTGTCAAACGAATTTCAGTAACGTTCTGGTTTGTTTGCCTGATTTCTTGGATAGATTGGGTGGTTTTGACTCTGTGGTCTGTTATAACAACTACGTGGTCCCAGGAGTAAGCCTGGCCACAATAAAAAAAAAAAAACACATTTAACTAGACACAAAAACAATTACCTAACCTAGTGACACGAATAAACAAACACAAAGACAACGGTGCTAATCTACCTCGCTAACTATACAAACACTTACACAAAAACCTAAATCTCAAAACAGATGGCAGTAAATCCCTACACCTGGCACAATATGACACTGCAAATTCAGGAATTAAAATGTAACAGTGTAATGCGAGAGTGCAATGCAAGATTGAATTCTTTAAAAACACATATCATACAATTTCGATGAGATACATTAGTTATTAGTAGTGTTGCACTGCACTCTTTCATTGGCAATGTGAGAGTATGATGTAATCTAGTAAAAAGAATCACTTTAGCTTACCTTTCAATGTCATCCATGATGCTAACTTCCAATTTGGTAGCAATGCTGGATGGCTGATGGTGCAGGGCATTAGAACCTAGTTGCTGGTTGTCTTCTGATATATCTGTGATGACATCTAAATCCTGCAGCCTAAAAGGAAAGTTTACTTGCAAAGTCCTTCATGGCTTTACTGCGTAAAACCTAATGATCTGATCTTGTGTAGTGCTTACAGAATAGGCTTTAAAAAAGCCACTGCAATCATCCCTCCATCCCTGACATTAACCTGTTTATTTAGCTTGGCCTTTGGGCTCTATTGTTTTCCACACATTCATAAAAAGTAAGGAAAAACAAAAAAACAGGTAAACAGACTGTTTAATTCGTTTTTAGTAGTTTTTGCAAAATAAAGAAACTCATGAAATGTATGGTTGTTTTCCATCTCTGCAATGTATTAATAATGAAAAAGCTATAGAAAAAGTAACAAACCTAAATCTCTTTCAGCGTAATCTCTTTCAATAGTTACTTACTTCTCTAATATGGAAATGCACCACAGATAGAAGGAAATGTGGTGCTTTAGTGCTTCCTGTAGACATCTTGTTTTCTTCTTGAGAAAAACTACAAAAAATAATTACATACAGCCTGCAGTTTTTTAGTGCTCTAATTATTACATTTGTTTGCAAATAGCATAACATACTGGCTAAATATATTTAAAATACAGTATAACCAGGTCATAATACAAATCTAAATATTAAATTTTATTGCAGAAAAAAATCAGCTACCCTCACCCTGCAAATATACTGCATTTATACTGTACGTAGTCTTGAATTTATTCTCTTCTCTGTAGGTATTCCAGTCGTGCTAGGTATTGCTCTGTGTCTAATCTTATATTTTGTTGTCTTCTTTCTAAGTATCAAAATATACACTTGTTGTGTATTTTCCAAAAGGCCAAAGGCTAAAAGAACTGTGACGGATTCAGCAGATGTTGAGGAGGCTAGCATTCAAAGTGAGACTAGCATTCCCTCTTCCAGTTCTACGGCTAGCGGTGAGCTAACCCCTGCTTTTCTGAAAGACGTTATAACAACGACATTTCGGGAGGAGATCTCCACGCTCAGAACAGAGTTTCTGACTGAACTTCGTTCATCTCATGAAAGTCTATATTCCAGCATTAACTCTCTGACCTCTAAAATTCGGGACATTGAAACTGCAACCACAGATATGGACAAACGAGTCACAGAACTTGAAACAGCTTGCAAATCTCTGACCTCTGACAACAAACGGCTCAGGGAGAAGATGGATGACTAAGAGAACCGCTCCCGGAGGAACAATCTTCGAATCATCGGCATTCCTGAAGAGGCAGAAGGCTCTCAACCCACCTCGTTCATGGCGTCTTTCTTCACAGAGTTATTTGGTGTGCAGAGGCTCCCGAATCCGCCGGAGATTGAACGAGCTCACCGAGCTCCGATCCCAAAGCCTCAACATGGTGCTCGACCCAGACCAATGCTGGTTCGTTTTCTTCGATTTGCGGCGAAAGAGGAGATACTTCGGCTGTCCCGTCAGGAGGGACAGTTACTTTACAAGAACACCAAGATCCACGTTTTCCCGGATCTTTCGGCGGAGCTGCGGAATCGTCGGAACGAGTTTAAGTCTGTTAAACTCAACCTGCAACAATCAGGTATTAAATTCCGCATGCAGTATCCGGCCCGGCTGATCTTCTCCTTTGATGGCTCCACGCACAAATTCGACTCTGCAGCTGAGGCCTCATCGTTTTTCGACGCTTCGATTCGCCCCGCGCTGAAACCACCAGCTAATCCCTCTACTTAACTCTGTAAGTTTGATTACAGTATTGCTTAGTGGTACAAGGTTTTCATCCTGACCTTGTCAGACTCTTGCTCTTTTTTTAGTTAAATGTTGCTACAGTATTTCTGTAGTCCAAGTTTTGGTTTCGGGTGGACTTTTGTGTAAAACAATTTTAAACTTTAGCTGCTTTGAGGAGTCTATTCTAATAATTCGCCCCCAAAATGGTCTGTTATTGCCCAAGATACACTTTCACGGTTTGTTTGTTGTCTTTTATAAAATCCAGGCTCCGGGGCCTTCAATTATTTTTTTTATTTTTTTGTTTTTTGACTATTTCTGGTCATTACGTTTATCTGTCATATGCTAAATAAGTTCATAATATTAGTTATGTACTATTTCTGCTCTGAATTTTGTGTTGTTGGTCCGAGTATGTTTTTCTTTTATGCTTTATATTGTTGTGTACCTGTATATATTTATAATATTGAGCATTTTATAGAATACAGGACACACGCAGGTCTATTTTTTAAGCACGTTTGTGCATTCTCTTTGTAACAATTTGTCACGGTGTTCCCTCTCCGTATTTAAGGAGAGTGATGTTTCTATGGTTGAGGTGTTACAAGTCACTTGGAAGTGTTGCCTTGCTCATTTTTTCAATATGTAGTATTTCTTTTGTTTTATTTTTCCTTACTTTGATAGTTTTTATTTGGGGTTTTTTCCTCCGTTCTCTTATGCTTTCTAATTCCTTTACTGATGCTAGATATTTTTCCACCTTTTATATATTATGGCAGGTATTGCTGGTGATATAATTAATTTTGTTAGTTGGAACGTTAGGGGGGTAAATTCACCTATTAAAAGGAACAAGGTTCTTTCACATCTTGAGGGCTTACATACCAATATTGCCTTTTTGCAAGAGACGCATTTGCGTCCATCAGAACATAAAAAGATTCACAGGAAATGGGTGGGCCAGGTATTTTATTCAAAAATTTCAAACAGGTCATGAGGAGTAGCAGTTTTAATAGACAAAACTATTAGATTTACACCTGATTCAGTTCAATCTGATGTTGCAGGAAGATACCTTATTGTCACAGGCCACCTTCACAAGACTCCTGTTGTTTTAGTTAATGTCTACGCTCCTAACTGGGATGATTCTAGACTCATGGACAAAATAATTTCGCTTCTTCCAGACCTAAATTCGTATTTCCTCATCATGGGAGGTGATTTTAATTGTGTCATGGATCCTGATTTGGATAGATCCTCTAACAGACGAGTTTCTCATAATTCTTTTAGACAAGCATTAGACTCTTTTCTTGTTTCACACGGTCATTTGGACATCTGGCGTTTTCTTTACCCTAACAGTCGACAATACTCTTTTTTTTTTTTTTTTTTCATCGGTTCATTTGTCTTATTCCCGCATTGATTATTTTTTTATTGATAAATCATTATTATCTAGAGTAAAATCCTGTTCATATGGCAGTATTGTAATATCTGATCATGCCACCATTTCTATGGCACTTCATTTTCCAGGCAAGCCTTTTACTCCAAAGTCGTGGCGTCTCAATTCCCTCCTGCTTTCCGATAGTGTTTTTACTCAGCATCTTGCTACTAATATTCAGGTATTTCTTAGCATTAATAACACTCCAGAAGTCTCTCCGTCTACTGTCTGGGAAACCTTGAAGGCTGTGATTCGAGGCTGTGTCATTTCATATACATCTTTTCAAAGTAGACAGCGTAAAGAAAAACTACTAAAGCTAACTACTGAGATTAAGCAATTGGATACTCTTTGTGCCCACTCTTCTGATCCAGATATCCTTGAGAAAAGAACAGTTCTTGCAATCAGAGTTTAATTTACTCTCTACTTATAAAGCAGAACAGATGCTTTTACGTTCACGGCAATGTTTTTATGAACATGGCGATAAGCCTAGTAAGATCTTGGCCTCACAACTCAAACAGCAATCCGCTCAAAATTTTATTTTGCAGATCCGTACACAGTCGGGTACTCTCGCTTCAGACCCTTTGGATATTAATTACTGTTTAAAAATCAGATTTTACTCCCGACTTTAAAAAAAATGGAGACATTTTTTGAGGGCCTCCCAATTCCAATGATTAGTACGTCGGCTAAAGCTGAATTAGATTCACCTATAACTAAGGAGGAAATTGTTTTAGCCATTCAAGCTATGCAGAGTGGCAAGACCCCTGGTCCGGATGGCGTTCCTACAGAATTTTTAAAGAAATTTTTGAGTGAACTTGCTCCTGCTTTACTAGAAATGTTTAATGATTCATTGGAACGGGGTGTTCTTCCTACTCCCTTGCGACAAGCTATTATTTCACTAATTTTAAAGAAAGGTAAAGACCCTCTTGATTGTGGGGCATATCGCCCTATTAGTCTTCTAAATGTTGATGTGAAAATTTTTTCGAAAGTGCTTGCCAAACGGCTTGAAACAGTTTTAGGTGATATAATTCATACAGATCAGACAGGTTTTCTTAGACAAAGGCAATCTTTTTCGAATATTAGGAGAGTCATGAATATTATCAACTCTTCGACTACACTTCCGCCCTCCGAAGTTTTACTTTTGTTAGATGCTGAAAAAGCTTTTGACCGTGTGGAGTGGAATTACATTTTTTATGCATTGAAAAAATTTGGCTTTGGCCCTGTATATATATCTTGGATTAAGCTTTTGTACACATCCCCTTTAGCTTCAGTGCGCACATGGGCTTTGTTCTAGTTTTTTCCCTCTTGGCCGGGGTACACGTCAGGGCGACCCTCTTTCACCTCTGATCTTCACTATCGCAATAGAACCTTTAGCAATTGCTATTCGTACAAACCCTGGAATTCGAGGAATTAATCGCGGAGGATTTGAACATAAAAATTTCCCTTTATGCGGATGATGTGGTCTTATTCCTTACAGAACCAGAGGTTTCTTTGCCCCAGGTTCTTAATGCTATTTTAGCCTATAGTTCTTTTTCAGGTTACAAATTAAACACTACAAAATGTGAATTATTCCCCATTAATATCCCAGGTAATGATTTACCTGAAACTGCCTCGTCCTTCCATATTATTTCACACAGCTTTAAATACCTGGGTGTTACCCTAACCCGTAAATACTCAGAATTCTTTAAATGTAATTTTTTATCATTACTGTCTAGGGTTAAGGAAGATCTATCCCGCTGGTCCTCCCTTCCTCTGTCCTTAATTGGTCGGGTTAATTCGATTAAAATGAATATACTTCCCAAATTTTTGTATCTCTTTCAATCGATTCCCTTGTTTTTGCCCAAATCGTTTTTTAAAACCCTTGACCAACACATAACTAGTTTTTATTTGGAATAATAAGCCTGCCAAAATTCGCAAGTTATTCATTCAAAATCCTAAGCAGTTAGGTGGCCTTGTATCTCCAAATTTCCTGTTTTATTACTGGGCAGCAAATATTCGCAATATTTTATTTTGGTGCGAAGGCCATTATGGGTTAAGTGACTGGGTTCCGGCATGGACAGCGGTGGAGATTGATGCTGCTAGACCTATCTCTTTGATGACCATATTATGTGCTCCACTAGCATCGAGCTTTAATCGATCCTTTGCTAACCCAATCTTAAGGGCTTCAGTTCGTATTTGGCGTCAATTTCGGCAGCATTTTGGTCTGCAGTCTCCATCTCTTAACATGCCGGGTTACAGCCAACCCGTTATTTCCGCCTTCAGTGATGGATTCCGCTTTTCTAGTTGGCACAGAGCAGGTGTTAGGAGGGATTCGAGATCTGTACGTCGATGGTACTTTTTGTACATTTTTACACTCAGTACCAAATTTCACCTTCCTAAATCTCACTTTTTTAGGTACTTACAAATTCGGAACTATGTTAGAAATGTTTTTACAGGCTTTCCTGGCACTCCCTTGAAATCACCTCTTGATGATATTTTGGAAATGGACATTAATTCCAAAAGTCTTATTTCTAAATTGTAAAAACTAATATTCTCCTTAGCCCCATCGCCAGGTGCTATTATTAAACAACAGTGGGAACAGGAGCTACAGATTCATTTTGATGAGAATGATTGGACAGGATCATTCAACCGTATCCATACTTCCTCAATTTGTGCTAAACACAGTCTTATTCAGTTAAAGTTGGTTCATAGAGTATATTGGACAAAGGTTAAACTTGCTAAGCTTAATCAAAATCTTGACAATCTGTGTGATCGATGTTCCCAAGCCCCAGCAACTCTATATCATATGTTTTGGTCATGCCCTGCTTTAGAATTCTTCTGGCGGTCTATATTTAGCTGCTTTTCTTCTATACTAAGATGTGTATATTTGGCTTATCACCCAAAGACTGCACTTTTTCAGCTGCATGTTCTGATGCCCTTGCTTTTTGTACCCTCTTAGCCAGACGTCTTATTTTGATTCAGTGGAAAAGTGCCACTCCACCTTCATTTGAACGTTGGCTTAAAGACGTTGCCCTATTCCTCTACTTGGAAAAAATTAGACATACACTTAAAGGTGATACTCGTCAATACATTTGCATATGGACCCCCTTCTTTACCTTCTTCTCTGATGTCAGACATTCTGGCACTACATCACAGTAATCACAACTTAATTAAGATTCTTTTTTATTTATTTATTTATTTATTTTTTGTTTCTTTTTATTATAATTTTTTGTTATTATTATGATTATTTTTATTATTATTATTTTTTTTTTAATAAAAATAACTTGTCAAGCATGGCAACGGTAAGTGACAGGTGGGTGAGAATGGGTAGAATAAGTTGGGTGGGTAGGAGTGTTTTGTGGGTGGGTTGGGATGATAATTGATGGGAATAACAAAAATTCTGTATCTATAGGACGGCTGTTTGTAAATCCTTCTTTTCCCAATAAACAGAATGTTCCAAAAAAAAAAAAAAGAAAAAAAAAAAGAAAGTAAACGTTATGTGTTTGCTGGGCATAAGCGTACAAAACATATTAAGAATGAATATATAAAGGTTGGAGCTTTTTTCATTAAACCTTCATGTCATGTCTCTGACATGTAAAAATGTTAAAGCTGGTGATGTGCTCACAGCCACAACATGCATGCACAGCCTTCTTTTCTTTTTTTCAATTTTTTTTTGTCTGCCAGCTCTCCTCAGTGAGATATTTATTCTCATCCGCTACATTCACCTTCCCAATAATTTCACTAAAATCCTCGTCAGTTGGCCCCAAGAACATATTTATTTATTCACCAAGAACTCATAAATGTCTGTTAACCACAACTGACCATAACCAGCACAGGCTAATGAAGGATCTAATTCTTCAATAATTCAGTCACATGAACTACCTGCTAATCAGGTCAAGATAGACCCAAGGGTGATCAAGCCTTAGATATTTCCTGGAACTATATGATGCCTTGTACACCATATGAAAACCTAGCCTTACTTATGTCTTGAAATTCAGGATTACAATTAGTCTAAATAAACAGTTCAATAACTCATCAAAGCAGTTTCAGTAACATTAAGAACTGACTGAGATCTCTTGCTGGCTGTAGTAACAGAATCCTTAACATTAAATACTTTCTGAGCCATAGATTTAATCAGTCGACTGACCTTTTTCACAACTCCACCTGTACAAGATCTGACAACATCCTGTGTGTCAATGGTATTTGGTGACATATCAGTACTAACATGCGCTGGTAAATCAGTAACATCTGAAATGCCTGTATCTGGAAAATCTAACAAATCTGACTTGTGATCAGGAGACCCTGCACAAGTGCTATGTGAGGTGTTCCTATCTATTCAATCTTCTGTATGTTCTTGAACACTGGGTTCGTCTTTCTCTGGATTCATCAGAGGACATGAAACTTCTGTGCATTTGCAGAATCATCAGGTACCCAGGCTTCAGTTACATCATGTGAGTTTTCATGCTCAAAGATCTACATAGGGTTCAAATGACAGGACTCCTCCTCAGAATATACCGCACTGAACTGGTCATCATCCACTGCATCATTAACTGGTTTCAGAAAACTAAAGACCAGATTGTGATGTACAACTCTATTTCCGGCATCATCTGTCAGCTTGTACACATTAGGCTGAAGATTTCTGTCTTCCAATGTGTAGACTTTTGGGTCCTACTTATCAGCGAGTTTTTGTTTTCTGTGTTCTCCCTTGTTTGCAATAAGAATCAGAATCAGAAATACTTTATTGATCCCAGGGGGAAATTGCAGTTTTTACAGTAGCAGAAGAAGAATATACACTCTAATAATAATTTACAACATAAAAGAAATTTGTAGTATGTACACATATATAAGTCATATATTACAATAGAAGAATAAAATGTAAAGAATAAAATATAAAGTGACTGTCTATAATATTAAGTACAGATATACTGTATACAGCAGTAAGAGTTTTAGGAAAGTTAGGAGTAGGAAAGTTATTGCATATTTGAGTTCTTACATACATAATTAAATTATTGTTCTACTGGTATCACTGTACATGTGAAAGGTGTCGTACGTTAAGGGAGGAGTTATAAAGTCTGATAGCCACTGGTAGGAATGACCTCCTGTGGCGTTCTGTAGTGCATTTTGGCTGAATGAGTCTTGAACTGAATGTGCTCCTGCGTCTCATCACTGTGTGATAAAGAGGGTGGGAGCTATTCTCCATGATGGCCTGCAGCTTAGACAGCATCCTCCTCTCAGACACTGCCGTCAGCTAGTCCAGCTCCACACCCACAACATCACTGGCTCTGCGGATCAGTTTATTAAGTCTGTTGGCATCTGCCACCCTCAGCCTGCTGCCCCAGCATGCAACAGCGTATAGGATGGCACTGGCCACTACAGACTCATAAAAGAGCCTCAGGATAGTCCTGCAGATGTTGAAGGACCTCAGACGCCTCAGAAAATAGAGACGACTTTGGCCCTTCTTGTAGAGGGCGTCAGTGTTCTTAGCCCAGTCCAGTTTATTGTCAATGTGCATGCCCAGATATTTATAGCCTCCACAGTGTCCACACTGACCCCCCTGATGGAAACAGGGGTCACCTGTGTTTTGTCCCTCCTCAGTTCCACCACCAGCTCCTTTGTCTTTGTCACGTTGAGCTGCAGATGGTTCAGCTCACACCACGCAACAAAGTTGTTCACCGTCATTCTGTACTCATCCTCATCACCCCTGCTGATACATCCAACTAGTGCAGAGTCATCAGAGAACTTCTGAAGGTGGCAGGTCTCTGTGCAGTAGTTGAAATCAGTGGTGTAGAGGGTGAAGAGGAAGGGAGAGAGGACAGTTCCCTGCGGTGCTCCAGTGTTGCTGACCACTCTGTCTGACACACAGTGCTCCAGGCGTACATACTGTGGTCTGCCAGTCAGGTAGTCAACAATCCAGGACACGAGGGGGGCGTCTACCTGCATCACGTTCAGCTTGTCACCCAGAAGAGCAGGCTGAATAGTGTTAAATGCACTGGAGAAGTCAAAAAACATGATCCTCACAGTGCTGCCTGGCTTATCCAGGTGAGCATAGACTCGGTTCAGCAGGTAGATGATGGCATCCTCAACTCCCAGATGAGGCTGGTAAGCGAACTGGAGGGGGTCTAGAAGTGGCTGGACCATGGGCCGGAGCTGATCCAGGACAAGTCTCTCCATGGTCTTCATGATGCCCACTGTGTGCCACTGGCCTGTAGTCCTTGATGTCACTGGGCCGTGGAGTCTTTGGCACAGGAACAATGCAGGACGTCTTCCACATCACAGGGACCCTCTGGAGACTCAGGCTCATGCTGAAGACATGCTGCAGAACTCCACAAAGTTGGGTGGCACAGGCTTTAAGCACCCTGGGGGGGACACCATCAGGGCCTGCAGCCTTGTTCGTGTGGAGTCTCTGTAGCTGTCTTCTCACCTAGTCAGCTGTGAGATTCACTGTAGCGGTGACTGGTGGGGGAGGAGAGGAGGTGTGAAGTGGACTATCACAGGAGGGTGGGAGGCTGTCAGGAGGGGGAGGGAGTGGAGTGGGCTGTTGAGGCCTGGCAGCAGAGGAGTCAGGGAGGGGGAGGTCAGGGCTTACAGTGTCAAATCTGTAGAACTTTCACAGCGAACAAACTGACCAAAACTCTCTCTACTAGCATGATTCGAGAGGGCACAGTTTCACTAAGTTACTTTGTAAAAATAAATAATATTATTAAGATAAAAGTATAGTTAAAAAGCAAAAACACGAACACGCGAACGGGAGCTACTGCAAAGGCTGCACGCACTTTCGCGCATGCACACTCAATCTCCTAGATTAAGATGTGTTCCTTTGACTTTTCTGTTGTAACCTTCAGCTTGTTTCTGTTGCTCTTTAGCAGCATGTCTCTGCGCGATACTTGCGGCTTCATGAAGATATGACATGAGCGATTTTGCGTAACTGCCATGGTCAACGACCAAAAGATTGTGCAACACCTACATGAACATTACATCAACAGGAAGTCTCGGGATGCGACCAAACATAAGCTGTCTCATGGAATGTCGCATTATATGCAAATGTCAGAGTCTGAATTTGTTCAGGCCACTTATGTCTTTCCTGAAGGGGGAATGCTTGCAACATATTACCTAATGTACGGTTGAACCTTTCAGTCCCTCCATTACCCATGGGATGGTAAACAGTTGTGTGAGACTTAGAGACTCCTGACAGTTTCAAATTAGCTCCCTGATCTGTGTGAATTCGTTTTGGGAACACGTACACACAAAATAGGTGATCCCACAACTTTTTAGCAACTTGCTTAGCAGTTTGATTCAAGCATACAAAAGAATGAGCGAGCTTTGTGAAGTGGTCCGTTATAACAAGCACATCAACTGAATGTTGTTTGTGATCTTCAGCACTCCAGAAGTCTAGACAGCAGGCTCCATAGGGGCAGTCTTAATGCTTTCCAACGGGGCTCGAGCAAATGGCTCAGGTGTCTTGGCCAAGATGCACCGCTGGCAATGCTTCACATATGCTCTGACATAATGTTACATTTTAGGCCAGAAAAATCACTGACGTGCTAGGTGTAGTGTCCTGGTCTGTCCTTGATAACCAGCAAGGTCATGTATTCCCCTCAAGGCTTTCTCCCAGAGACTTACACGCATGATGAACTGGTGTCTTTTCTGTCTGCGAAGAGGATCTTTTGTGACTCTGTAGAGTACATCGTTTTGGACCTGCAGTCTTTCCAACTGCTTGAGTAGTAACAAGGCCGTCATACTCAGGCCATTCTTTTCTCGCCTTGAAAGCCGTCTCTTCTGGTTGACAAAAGGCATGATTTGTGCAATGCTAGGATTAGACTATTGTCTGAGTTGGAGCTCCTCTAAGGTAAGACCAAACAACTCGTCGGATCCAGAAATTGTGAGGCTTTGGAGAGACTGGATGGCTTGTGACGCTCTTAGTTCCGCTGCCATATCCCACTGCTCATGTATATCCAAGCAAGCTTTAATAGTCACACATCTTGAAGCCCGACATCTTGCAACCGTCGCTTGAGATCAGTGGAACCAGTATGTAATGGCTGTTGCCCCACCTAAGCTGTTTCAACATGACTGACCCCTTGAAAACGGTCCTCGACAGCTACACAAGGTGACACATCTGCCAGCTTACTAGTGACAGGTTGGTCAGAAACGTTTGCAACTTTTATCTCCCCACGGTGGCGTAACAGTACGTCCAACCATTATGGTCTTGGTAGATGTGGCCTCCACAACAACTGTGCTTCCTGGGGACATAGGAACATTGCTTGGTAGTTTCCCCCAAAGTAGGTGTTCTTGCTTTGCCAGTAGTGTAACTGATTGTTGGAGCTTAACAGTTCCTACCTTGCTTGGTAGCTCATCACCTTTCCATTGACAAGTGTTTACCATCAAGCCAAAAAAATTCTCACACTCAGTAGAAGACTGCCTACCACCCCTGGAAATGGGACGCCAATAGTCGCCAATGACCTTGCAAAATTGATGCATGAGAAATTACAGGACAGAACAGGCACAATACAGCTCTGTCCATACACTTTCAGCTCAACTTTGTACATGCATTTCGGCTTGGTTAATTTTCAGTGATTTTGGTTCTGACAATGCATTTACATCTAGCATCTTTGCCTCTGCCTCCTCACTAAGAGTACATGCCATGGATCCTGATTTAATCATTCCCCGTAACTGGAATTTATCATTTACATTAACTGGTCCATAGAACAGAACCTCATCTTCAAATTCGCTGATGACACTACCATCCTAGGCCTCATCACAGATGGAGATGAAACAGCCTATAGAGACGAGGTCAGCGCTCTGTCAGAGTGGAGCCACGACAACAATCTCCGTCTAAACATCAGCAAAACGAAGGAGATGATTGTGGACTACAGGAAGCAGCAGAAGGGTGGTCACTCTCCCCTTTACATCAACGGGGCTGAAGTGGAGAGAGTCAGCAGTGTTAAGTTCCTCGGCGTTCACCTCTCTGATGACCTCACCTGGTCCCTCCACACTAACACGATTGTGAGATGTGCCCGTCAGCGTCTCTTCTTCCTGCGCAGGCTCAGGAAGTTTGGACTGCCTCCTGATATCCTCACCAGCTTCTATAGATGCACTATAGAAAGCATCCTAATGGGCTGCATCACTGTCTGGTACGGCAGCTGCACTGCCTGCGACCGCAAGGCCCTAAAAGGAGTGGTGAGGACAGCGGAATACATCATAGGCAACAAACTACCAGCCTTACAGGACATCTACCAGTCCCGCTGCCTGAGGAAAATCCAGAAGATCAGGTCAGACAGCGGTCACCCAGCACACGGCCTGTTCACCATACTGCCATCAGGCAAGAGATTCCGCAGCATCCAGGCCAGAACAACCCGCCTACTGAACAGCTTCTACCCTCAGGCTGTCAGGCTCCTGAACAAACTGTGAGGCTGAAAGACCCCAATACCGTTCACTCGACCACTGCACATTGTACACTTTATATTATTTATTCTGATATCGCTGCTATGGACAATATCACTAAGTCACTTTAATGAATATATCTACTTAGAACCTGCCTATGCAACATTTTTCACAGATGACCCTCCTGTATATCCTATGTATATATCTTGTGTATTGTATAGTCCTTTATATATTTCAGTATAACTATATGTATATTTTTAGCTTATTTTTACTTTAATATTGTCTATTTATTGTGTGTTTGCACTGTTTTACATTATAATGCTGCCCTGCTGTAGAGTTTATCTGAGTCTCACCCCAAGCATTTCAATGCATGTTATGTCCTGACATGATGTGCAAATGACAAATAAACTTGAAACTATTCAAATGACTCAATTCTTTAAACCTATTGGTGCTTGGGTGCATGCTGCCATGTAACATTGTTCAAGGTCATCACTTGCAAGGGGTTGTTCACCTTTGCTCACATTTTCCCCTCTTGAATGTGAGCTGTCTAGTTTGAAGACTGAGACTCTGGAGAGGATTGTTGAGCATCTTGATCAGATGGAACGTTTGGGAACTGTCTCTTGATATGCCCCTGCTGAAAAGTATTTCATAGGCCGTCCATTTATCTGGTGCCTTAAACTTGAAAACAGCAGAGAGGGCAGGATCAGGACAATACTTGACAAACATCATGGCCTTCTCAAGACGCCTTCTGCTGTATCAACAGCCTTGTTCAGACGGACCCAATATTTAATAGGATTCTCTCCTGACACTGGCACTGTACCATAAAAATCAGCTAAAGGCATGCATAAGTATCTAACCTCACCATAGTGTTGCTTTAACACATCAAAGATAACCCTTGTGTTGTCAGTGGGTTTCAAAGTAGGATTACTACCTTGGATACCTTGGATTACTGTGCACTGTTCAGCAAGCACTATGCCTGTTTCCTTAAATAATATCCATGCGCTCTTCCCACCCATGTACAGTAAACCTGTCTAATTTATCACCACGAAAGACTAATGGCTCTTTTACATCTGACTGCATAACTAGCCTATCACCTGACAAATTCGAATGTGAATGTGAATGTGTGATGGACTGATTTGCTTCTAAGCCCTGGACTGGTGTAGCTTTATCTACCTTCTCTTCTTGACTCTCTTTTTGCTGACCTGATATAAGTGTTTGGCCCACCTGGTGAGCAATGGGTGTTATGAGATTATGCAAAGCTGGATCATTCAGATCTAGGATGGCTGGAAGCGACTGACTGGGGACTTGGTCAGTAAATTTGTTAAGTATGCAAGAAGAGCAAAATGCAGGTGAGGATCTACTTGCCCCACTCTTGAAACTGGAGTGAATACCACTTCACTAACTTCACAAACCCAGAATGAGACATGTGCTCACTTATGGAATAACCTTTGTCCTTTTCCAAATCAAATGTCATCTTGGATACCTCACTCAACCAATATTAACACTTAATACTTGAAATAGATCAGAAACAGAAAAAAACAATAGTACTGGATGAATGGATGTGAGTTGTGGATTGCTATTAGATTGAATAAAAATGTACATTTATACAATTTACTCAAAAGTAGTTTTAAAAGCAGTTACGTTAAAAAAACGTGGTTATGAGCCGGAGCTGATCCTGAGCTGATCCGGAGGAGGACTACAGGAAGAGGATCCAGCCCGTATTTGGACCAGAGGAGCACAGAAAGCATAAAGATCTGGACCAGTGCCATCCCAGTCTTGTTTCAAGTCCAGAATTCGGATCCATTCCGAATTTGGTCCGTTGTGCAAGTGGACTACAGGCCAGATCTGTTTTGAGGATCCAGTCCGGATTTTATGATGGATCTGGTCCGGAACCGCGCCGGATACATTTTGCTATCTGGGGAGTTACTTTCAATTACTTTCAGTTACTTACTTAAAGAGCCCCTGGACTGGCTAAATGAGCTACATGTGTATTACTGTTGAAGGTGCCTGAGTGTGATGGTGCTCAGGTGTGAGGGGGTGTGTGTGAGTGCGTCCTTGGTCACTTGCCTCAAACTTAGTAACTTATCCAGGTTTACAGTGCACCCCAATCCTCTGCATATGCACAGCGCAGAACTCGAAAGCGTAAAGTGCAGTTAACTCAAATAGATTTACTTTTAGAACTCTTTCAAATAATATTAATACTTTACTTAAATTACATGAGTTAAATCACTAGGAAATAAATACTATGAAATGATATTCATAGTATATATGCAGGAAAAGACGCTATTACTGCCTTCTACCGCAGTATAACACCGCAGATTTCAAAGAAATCTGACTACAGTGACATTTATTTTCCCAGTGTATCCAGTGTAAGCTTTTTTTTTTGTCATATCACTGTAATTTGTAGCCACTCAAATGTGGATGAATTACATAAAGTGTGGCTTAAACTCTATTATGCCACTAATGTCCTGCTCTGGGCCTGTCTTGGTTAAAATAAAGTCAATGAGTTGATTCCATTGATTCCTGCAGCAGATTCGAAAGTCTGTGACCTTATACTGTAGACATTTGAACGCAACACATTTAATTTTATCAAATGTACAAGTGTGCAATCATATTTATCATTCATCTGTCAATCACCTTAAAAAAAGTGGCTTTGGTTCAGTATGATGTGTTTGTTACCTATTACCCCAAATAAAAATGACTCCGGTAAATAAGGCTGTGCATGTAAAATGGTGATGTGTAACACAGTTTAGTGGTAGTGAATACTTGTTTTCATGATTTGCTTATTTACTAACTATGATTAAGTCTTTCTTTCCATTTTAGTTGATTTATAGGTATTTTCTCTTTTAGAGTTACAAGATAACTATCAAGCAAGTTTACATTTTCTCTACATAATCTTATTTTCATTATTTGTCATTTGTTAATTGTTGTACGTACTAATGCTCTACATTATCCTCTTTTTAGGACTATAAATATGGCAGTGTAAAGACTGGTGTGTCACTACCCAGCAGGTATTTCACCTCCATTCTATTCTTCATTTCCTGCATCTATCTGCATTTCGAACATCATGGGATTACATGACTGAAAACAACCTATTATAGAGTGTTAAATATGCAAAGCAGCCACACTTCCATGTTTTTTCCTGCTTTACTTGGGTTTAAATCCACAAATTTACAGTTAAAATATGGGATGGGTTAATGTAGTAATTGCATAGACGCATATCCAAGTGTAAACTTTAGTTTAATAAACACCCAGAGCAAGAAAACAATCAAATGCCAAACCAACATCAGAAACCAGGAAGTACGTCCAGAGTTAGCAAAAACAGGGACTTTTAATTTATTTAACTACCAAATATTTACTTCTGTGACCAAGAAATGTTTTTTTAATGTTGAACTCAAACATTTCTGGCTGGCAAGTAATGTGTTGGAATGAATGTTGCTAACGTTTAGTGTTAATAATTTTTGCTTCAAGCCAACAACATTATTAATTAATATTTTTGCAACATCTCTTTTCTCATTTACAACTTGCAACTTAGCTTGCTAACGTGACTCGTTTTTGCCATTTTGCTGGTTAGCTTAGCTGGATAGTTAGATGGTCTCATCTCTCAGTTTTTTCACTGTTACGTGGTGAATATCTCTCTGGACTAAGGTTGAGTTGGCTAGCTAAAAAAGTCTCCTCTCATTTGACTGTATTGAGGAAACAATGCTCGCATTCCATGTCATTGTCGTGATAATTTATAAAATAAAGTATTTGACGTCGTAAAGGCAGGATTCATGACTGTCTAGCGTGATCAGGAATGTTTTGCCAATTTATGCCAGAATCTACCAGCTAGGAATTGTTTAGCATTGTAGTTTTATGATTGAATCTGACTTCAGACTGTTAAAGCATGTTAATAATTTGGGCAGCTTTTTACAGTTCATCAGGATGTACACCATTTGCCAGTTGTAGCTTAGCTGCATTTGTTCTCTGCCCATTTTATGCAGAGAATAAGCAAGGAAAAGATGTGAAGTTTCATTAGAAGCTGGCTGAAGTTATCCCATCCAGCTGAAACACAAGAAACTCAACACAAACTCAAGAGCAAATTACTGCCTGAAACAGAACTGTTCTTAAGAAGGCCTGCATCCAAAAGCGTGAGTAAATTTTATTTATAGAGCACATTTAAAACCAAAGTGCTTTACAAAATCAAAGATTCACTACTTAAACATATAGCATACATAACATAGACACAGTAACAAGATCCTCCGTACACAGTTCAACAGTTTAACAGCTGCTGAATGCTAACTTAAAAAAGTGTGCTGTTAGTTTTGACTTAAAGACAGTCATAGATTGGGTGTGTCTGATGTCATGAGGAAGGCCATTCCAAAGTTTTGGTGCAGTGACAGCAAAAGCATGATCCCCTTTCTGCTTGAGACGAGATCGTGGAACCTTCAAAAGTGACTGTGATACAGACCTTACAGATCTCAAGGGGTGTATGCTTATAAAGCATATTCTCAATATAGATGGGTGCTCATCCATTTAAAGCTTTAAAGACCATCATTGCTACTATATACTGGATTCTGTAATGCACTGGGAGCCAGTGCAAGGATGCCAAGTGCATTACAGTAATCCAGTCTAGATGTGATGAAAGCATGGATGACTTTTTTCAAATTTAAACATTAAGAAACGACTTTAATTTGGCAATTGTTCTAAGCTATAAGAAATTGGCCTTGACCACTGCATTTATTTATCAAATTTTAATTCTGAATCATAAATAACTCCAAGATTTTAAGGTGTGTTTTTAAAAAAGGGGTTACAGAACCCAGATTTGTTTTAAAACTTTTAGTTAGAGTAGTGGAACCAATTAATATGACCTCTGTTTTGGCAACATTCAGTTGAAGAAAACTATTGGTGATCCAATTCTGAATGTCCATGATACACTCATGAAGTCTATCCAGGAAGGAACAATTTCCTAAATTTAAAGGTAAATATAGCTGCAAATCATCTGCATAACAATGGCATGAAATGAAGCAGTGAGATCATCAATATTAATGTGAGAAACAGTGGAAGAAGAAGAGCTTCTATAAGCAACTGAAAACTGATCGACCGCAGTGGGGCTAAACTTCCTAGAAGTTATGGAGTTCTAACTGGCTTAGTTTGTGCGGCTAGCAGTGAATTAAACATTACAGGCATATGATCTGAAAATGCTGATTCTACTATTTTCATATCGCTAACATTGCACGTTATTGGTCATTATTGTGTAGAGTCCGCTGTGTCTTGCGCTGCACAAGCCATGGTAATATGTGTAACTAGCTAATATTGTCGCGTTTTCAGTTCTCTTGGGTTTATAATATTTTATGGAGTTTATTTGCATGGGTGTAGAAGCAAGCCGCGACAAAGACACTTGAATGCAGGTAGCCGAGTTGTTTACTGAAAATCTTCGGGCAGCAGTACAGAGCAATGAAATAACCAACACTCACCACAGTCTCAAAATCTATGGAAAGCTGTTACGGTCTGGCTACAGGTGTCGAGGCACTCTTGCTCGGGCACAGAGCGTTGTTACTTTCGTCCATGTGGTGAGCTACGAGCTGCCTTCTTCATAAACCAAACTCAGACTACTGTTTTTTTACTACTGCGGCTGCGCATAACTGACAATATAACTGAACACAGAAACAGCACAGCTAATGGCATAAAAAGTAACTTCACTTACAATATTAAACACAACTTAAAAGTAAACTAAATGCTTTTAACCCACCTACACTACAATATCTAGTCCGCTCCTGTTTTCACGTTCTTGAGAGGTTGCGGTGACTGCGGTGATTTCTGATCAGGAGTTGGTTGTGAGGTGTTAATCGCTCCTCATTACCCCATGTAAACTATACGATGCACGACATGCAATCAAGCCGAAACTCAGCCCAGTCGCAAAAATAGTCGCACGAGTGAAAAAGCTGCTGAAAATGGGCCAAAAATCGCACAGTGTATGCCCAGCTTTACTCTCACACCAGCTCGCTTTCCCTACTTTCTCTGGCGCTTTCTTCTTTGTGTAGTGCAGCAGGACAAGCAACGAATACACGCTAAAGCCACAGTGAAAAACGTGGATGAAATAAATTATCTCTGCCGGTCCTTTTAGCGTATATGTCCATGGTGGATCGTATGGTGAGTAAAGCTTTACGATCATATTGGTACTGGAGATTTATTACTGGTTGATGTTATTTTTGCATTTGAATTTTATTTCTTTGTTGGATGAGTTTTTCTTTTCCTGCAATCGATGCGCAGAAACTGTTAAAGTTTAGTTCATTGAACAAATTACTGACTTGAAACAAGACCATTAAAGAACAGGGTAATAAAGTATACAGAGAATCAGATGAACTACTTTAAGTGTAGAACCACATACTGCTCCTACATGATAAGTAGATCTAAGAAATGGACAATGAGTGTAGATCTAAGGAGGTGATTTTAGTGGTCAGTTGTTGTAATGTATTTTTTATCTATTTTAAGATCACTTTTTGATGTTCTCTCTGTTTTGTTTTTAAAGTAACTGATATATATATATATATATATATATATATATATATATATATATATATATATATATATATATACATACATACATAGATACATGTAACCCGCATTTCATGTGGGGTTAACATAATTCATATTAAAGACCTTCCAGTTAGCGAAGGGTTAACTTTTGCCTGACCTACATGCTGCACCACCACTACCTCTCTACCTCGTGGGCAGTATAACTCCGCTTCCTATTGGAGCTGCTACAGCAAATTACAGCCGAGGATTTAGTTGTCCCACCAACTGGACCAACCCCCCCACTTCTCTCCATTTTTTCCCACTCGTGCTGAGACGGAGAAGCACAGTAGCTAGACTAAAGTGCAACTGTTGACCAAGAAAAATTAGTTAATAAAACTCATATATCCATCAGGAAGGCCTTGGAGAGAAATCTCCATAACCCATGTGAAACGGCAGAGAATTGGTTGTGCGAAGGCAATAAATAGTAAGCAAACCGCCAGTTTTTCTGTGTATGCTAGCTAATTAGCCTAGCATCTTACCATGTTTTCTTAACCCTCTACTGCACAGCGTTGCCTTCAGGCTACAGAAAGTTTTCTTAAGCCCAATGTCAAGTATATGTTTCTTTGAATGATTGAAACCAATCACAATGGTCAAAAAAGTATAAAAGAACGGTCCAATAAGATGTTGACGTCACTATCAAGCACCATTTGAAGGCGGGACTTCCTTTTCTGACACATGGTCACAGGAGCACATGGTGTGAGAAGAAGGTAAAATAATTTGCTTTAGTAATCTTATTTAAAATAAAATTAACTGTAAATAAAAAAATGTGTGTATGAAGGTGTAGAGAAGCCTTTTGTCAGGTTCTATGAAGGTTTTTTTATTTTGCATGCACAGAAAGTCAGTTTTTCTTTTTGTTGCCTCAGGGCAATGTTGTGCGATAAGGGGTATTTTTCAGGAATGTCTTTGCTGACATTGTGTTTGGATGTTGTCACATATATGATCGCGGTTTTGTGCACAATACAAGATATAAATATATTTGTATTTATTTTTTAAATTGAGTTTTACATATTTTAACACATTTTGAAGGACAAATGGATACATGGTTGTTCTATGGAGAAAAAAAGAGCAGGATCAGTATGTTAGGCAAATCCCATCTGACAGTGAGATATAGAGCAATGATGGTGAGGAGGAGTGTAATAGAGAAAAAGGTTGGAGCAGAAGTGAAAATATAGGGTTTTAATTTCATATAGCAGACAGCATACAAAATTGGGGATCAGATAGCAAACTGTAGTCATCCTTTTTATTTGAATTGGCAACTTAATTTTTATATGTTTTTATAGACATTCAAGATACTGTCTGAAGATCATAGTAGTTCTTCCCAGACCCCTTGATGGAAATTGTCACAATACTGGTCCAAATATGGGCCGGATCTGCTTACTGCTGTCCTCCTCCGGAGCTCCGGCTCTTAACCAAGGTTTTTTTAATGTAACTGCTTTTAAAACTACTTTTGAAGAAATTACATAAATGTTTATTTTTATTCAGTCTATTTTAACACTGCTGTTTAACACTACTACTCCACTACTTTTACAGTACTAGATAATTTTGCATAGACAAAATGCATACAAATGTAACAATTAACTTCCAAAGTCTGTGACATTGCAAAGAACATATTTTCTAAAATTTAAAAACCCACATAGCAAAAATGATCTGGCCCACATCTGGCGCAAATCCTCCAGAAGTTCTTTACTCAAGCAGCCTAAATCCGGCCCACATCTGTATCGGTTCCGGACCGAAGCCGCACGCCTCCGGCCCAGATCTGCCCCAGATCTGCCCCAGATAGCAAAATGTATTCTGCCTAGCTCTGTGCAAGATCAACCATAATATCTGGCTGGGTCTGTAAAACGGATCTCAGCTGGAGTCTAGATGCACAACCTTCCAACAATATTTTCCCTACGACACTATATATGAACACAGTACCATTCAAACAAGAACGTTATATTGCAATTAATTACATTTAAACATAAGCATAGCATTTTATTTGTAAACCAATACAAATTCAGTGCCCAGCCATAAAAACACAGTCACTGGTAACTACAGCTGTGACAGAAGCTATACTATCTAAACTATAGAAGTTATTTAGATATCTGCCTCATTAAATATGTTCTTAGATCAAAACAATAAAAGACTAAAAAGATTACACTGCACTTAATTATAATGTATCATAATGTAACAATTTCAAACGTCAATATTTTTAATGGCACTAGGTCCGCCACTGGTGCAAAAGGTTGTTTTTAAGTAACAGCGGTGTATAGAACCTTTGAGCAAGTGCATATATCTATTCAATATTGTTTATTATTACCTCATAATTCAGGTGCAGAACTTCTAAAGGTTTAAGTCTACAAACCTTTTCTCACAGCTGTATTACTTTGAATATACAGCATGAGTAGCTGCGCCAAGGGTTAAGACCAAGACCATGTACGCAGTGTGTTTGTTCTCACACTCTTCCTAAATACTGTGAGAAGTCAGGATTATATTAATTAGTTGTGCTTTATAGTCATAGTAATGAGTGTGCATCTTCACCAATGGACATCAAATATTACCATTTTACATTAATTGTGCATATTAAAGTGAAACAAAAAAAAAAAACTTACCTTTTAAGAATCCCAACAAACAGACCACATGGACCCAAATCCTATGCTCTGTTGTATATATGGAGTGACAGGGACCATGTCTCTAGTTTACAGTGGGCCAGTGAAAGTCCTGCAGTGGCTCTCACAAGCTTTACCTGAAAGGTGAAAAGGAAAAATGTTAATACTGCAATGTTACTTTTAGTTAGTTCTATAGTCTACAACTAACTGCTAAGAAATCAGGTTCAGTTTTATTAATCTCTCTAAACAGTAACTTTCTAAACAGCTTAGATCAGGAGTGTCAAACTCATTATAGGTAATGGGCCACTTTCCATCCTGCAACCCAAACAATTAGTATATATTAATGATGCGCATTTAATTCAGATGTATTTGGCTTAACCCAACTAATAAAACTTGGGTTGTTGGTTGTGGCATAAACAACTATCAAAACTGACAACAATGCAAACTAATTTACATTCTTATAGTTGCAAGGTGACATTGAATGTGTTTATTCAGTATTTAAAACTGTTCTCTCATGTTGTGTGAGCATTGGGTTGAAAAATGCCCAGATATGGTTCTTCACATTATTTATAGTATGGCTTGGCCCTAGAATGAAACAAGCTGTTTTCCCTTGTTTGGGGACATAATTTTGGGTACAATCAAGTACAACAGTTTAAATATAGTTTTCCATTCAGTACAAAGTACAGTACTGTACATAATACATGTACAAGTCACATATCTTCTATGTAGAGCATCAGAGAACAATTTGGAATGCATTCATTCAGTATTTTGTGGCCCCAACATATTAGCTGGATAAATCATGCTGTGTAACCTATGAAATACAAAATATTGTCCAACATGCATTAGATAAATCCAAACCTGTGAAAACCAATGATTATTTACTGAACTAAATGTAACTCACTTTGTCTGGTTAATGCAACAGGGCTGATCAGGGGGTCCAATAAAAGAGTCACAGGTCAACTGGAGAGGTACTGAACACCAAAAACATTATATGATAAAATTATATGATAAACTAAACTGCTTTATAAGTCACTTCATTTTACAAAGGGTTTCATTAGCTAAGCAAAACTAGTTAAAGTGAACAGCACTAAAGTAGACTTAACATGCTGTTGCTGTTAGATCTTTTTGTCTACAGAACTAGGCAAAACAGATACAAACAGATCACCCTGTGTTACCTAACATATAACACATTAGATTAATCCAAACCTGTAAAAGCCTAATTTAATTAACTGACTTTAAAATGTTACCCACCTTAAATGAAAGCAATTGGTCTGGCTTTCAGGTGTTCAAACAATCTGTCTTAGAGATCCTAGTAAAAGTATGCATATTATTAGCCCAGTGTGTCACTGTGCAGCTGGAGCAGGGAATGGCAGTTGCGGACACAATTGCGAACTGTAGTTCAAACACTGATTTAATTATTAAACAAACAGACGGAGTACACCACAACATACACCACAACACGATTAACATTAACAATCAACAATGAGCGACCAGGAAGAGGGCAAAACAGGCGGACTAAATACACAGGATAACGAGAGGGAAACGGAAACAGGTGGTGAACATGACGAGACACAGGTGGAGGGCGGAGGCAAGGAACACATGACAAAAGGTAAACAAAGACCACGTGGACTTGACAGGACGTAAACAGGTGAGGGACGCGGGGAACATGGCGGGGTATGACAGCACCCCCCCTCAAAGGACGCAGCTCTAGAGGCGCGAAAGAGAACACCCCGGGAGCCCGCCTCAAGGAGGAGACCCAGAAAACAAAACAGGGACCAGACACAGGACTAGGGCAGACAGACGGACCAGGCAGAAGGAAACAGACAGACGGACCAGACGGAGATCAGGAACAGACAAACAGACCAGGAAACCAGAAAAAGACAGACGGACGGATCAGGAGACCAGGAACAGACAAACGGACGGACCAGGCAGACAGACGGACAGACCGGCAACAGACAAACGGACGGACCAGATGGACAGACAGACAGACCAGGCAGACAGACGGAGACCAGGAAGACAGACGGACCAGGCTGACAGACAGACGAGGCAGAAAAAAACGAACCAGGAACACACAGACCGGCAGACAGACAAACGGAACGGGCAGACAGGAACAGGCACAGAAAAACAGGCAAACAGGAACGAGAACAAAAAAAAACCAGGGACAGACAAACCAGGACAAACACAAAACCAAGAAAGACGAGGACGAGTAAGGACGACGAGACGAACAGGGAGGAAGACGACGAGACGACAAGGGAGGAGGGAGACGAGAGAGACGAGGAACACAACGAGAGGTCAAGGGAGGAGGCTGATGAGAGGGCACAGGAGGAGGATGACGAGACGAAACGGGAGAAGACCAACACGAGGACAAGGAAAACAACGAAACACCAGACAGGACTCAAAACCCTGAACAGGACAAAACACGAGACAACAGACCAGGAGGGGGACAAGGCAGAAAAACAGGAACAAACAGAACGACGGGGATAGGAACACGGAAACCAAAAACAGGAACAGGAACACAAACCGGAACAAAACACAGCAAAGAAACAGAACAGGGCGGGCGGGAGCAACAAAGTCTGCCTTAACAGGTAGCTTACGGGGGACAAAAACATGAAGCGCTCTGGGCGCAGAGTCAGGAAGCGCGCGTGGGGCGGAGTCAGGAGGCGCCCGGATCACCATCCGGGGATCAGGAGCCGCCCGGATCACCGTCCGGGGGGCAGGAAAAGGAGCCGCCTGGGGGGCGGAGACAGGCACGGGAACAGACCAGACCACCGTCCGGGGAGCTGGAACAGGAACCGGCTGGGGAGCAAGGACTGCGGCGACGTCCACGGAGGCAGCGGGCCTCGCTGCATTGACGTCCACGGGAGGCAGCGGGCCTCGCTGCATTGACGTCCACGGAGGCAGCGGACCTCGCTGCATTGACGTCCACGGAGGCAGCGGCCCTCGCTGCATTGACGTCCATGGAGGCAGCGGCCCTCGCTGCATTGACGTCCATGGAGGCAGCGGCCCTCGCTGCATTGACGTCCACGGAGGCAGCGAAGCAGAAGCGCCTCCGTTCTGGAGCACCAGGTGGCGCCGGAGCGCCAGCGGGGCTGGAGAGCGGCACCACGACATTCTTCCAGTACGCACATTTTACTATCAAAACATCCTATTTATCATTTTAATGCTGAAAACATTTTCAAACAAGGGCATTTATCAGCTTTTTTTTAAAATTCTCCCGTTCCACCTTAAATGGTGCCTGAGTGCCTGAGTGACTCAGAAAGGCTAGACTGTAACTATAGCGCTATTTAAGGTAAAACTACAAATTTAAGTTGGCAATTTTTTTAGCATGTGGTCCCATGTTAAATTTCTGCTGAACATTAAGCACGACTCCTAATTCGTTATAGCAATTAGTTTACTTTACAAAAAAGGCGGAGCAGTGCGTTTGAGAAGCAAAACGAGTTGAAGTTATCAATGTTTGTTCAGCTCGGTATCTAGCATTACAAGCTCAAATGACTGACTAAATAGCTGATGTAAAGATGTAGAATCATTAAACACAAATGTGACTGCTGCACGGATCTTCTGGAGGAAACGCAGATCCGGAACGGAGTCGTCTGCTATCTAGGTAGTTTAAGACAGTCCAGCAGTGATTCCAGTTCATTCCAGAGGTACATTTTCCTTTGTTTTTAATAAAAGTGTGTTTATAAACGGCCAGAATAATTACTGAAATTAAGAAGAGAGCTTTATTTTTATTTACATACATTGTGTATAAACATAGACAGTACACATGAATTCATTTCAGTGTACAACCCGAAACAAATTGAGATTGTTAAATGGAGATATAAATATGTTAATACTTACCCGTTGGTGTTTTGAACCTGGGGGAAAGAAAGGGAGTATTGGTTATTATTAATGATTATGTATATTTATTTTGTATTAAAGTGTTTGTATGTAATAGTGAAATGAAAGGTGCTATAACCACCTAGGCTGTATAGAGATGTTGCTACTATACCTGTTTTGTTTAAACAGGTCAGGTTTTTTGTTGGGGACCATCAGAATCCAGGGAGACGGTGCTAGCCCGAAAGACTGTCACCTTCCTTTCACTCACGAGCACAAACACTATTTTTTTTTTGTTGTTTTTGTTATTTGTTGTTCAACTATATTTTAATTGTTGCTAAACAAAAGGGGAATAGACACAACAGATTAAAATAAGATAATTAAACTAAATAAAGTAGGGAAAGAAAGAGAATAAATCCTAACCAAATATTAGTTTAACCAAACTAAGTACTTTCAAAAGCCAACTTAAACTAGTGTACAAAAGTGGGGAAAATAGTATATTTTTATTTAAATGTTATTTCCTATGCTGTGAAACTCTGTACACCTACCTTCATTCTACAGTAAAGTGTCCCACGCCTTTTGAAACTTTACGACAGCCTCCTGTGCACACTGTTATACACCCCACCTCCTCACGAACCTGGATATACTGGTCGAAAGCCATAAATTTAAGGTAAAATAGTTTGATTTATATTAACTTAATAAATATGGTTATGTTTCATGAATAGTATTGCTTGTAATCTGATGCCTTAATTTTATTAGTGCTATTTCTGGTTTGCACATTGAATATACGCAATGATCATGTGTTGTCTGAATTGGTAAATTTATATATTGTATTTAATTATTTATATTGTAATTAATGATAAAAAAGTAAAAAAAATCATTTGTTTTTACTCAAACTATGGACTAGGTGAGTTTTAAAAGCAGGGTAAAGTTAAGGATAGGGTTGAAATTAGGGTAAGGTCAAAAGGTCACAGAGCTACAGGAGTTGCTGTGCTGAGACCAAACTCTCAGGCTTAAAATTACAGAGTGTGGGGGCTCCCAGAAGGCAGCACAAGGGCATACAGGTAAAAACTCGACATACTCGGTCAGGCTACCAGCACGATGCACTGATGTAAGTTTGGTGATCTTAGGGCCAAAGGTCATGTGGTACCAACACCAAGCAACCACTGTCTAGCAACACCAGAGCAAACAGCTTGGATACAATAGCAAACAACATAGCAGCCAAATACAGTATTATAGCAACCACAAATCAACACCCTAGCAACTAACCAATTAGCAAATGGTAAGCAACACACTAGCGATAACTTAGCAAAACCAAAGCAAATTAATGGCACATCATAGCACCTGCTTAACAAAACCACAGAAACTACCTGGCATATCATAGCAACTACTAAGTAACACCTAAAATACCACAGCAACTGCCTCACAACACCATAGCAAATAGCTTGGATACCATTGCAAATGACATAGCAGCCAAATAAAATATCATATCAACCACTAACCAACACCCTGGCAACCTGCCAGCATACTCAACTAACCACCTAGCAACTGGCTAGCAACACCCTAGCAATAACTTAGCAAAACCAAAGCAACAACTTGGCACATCATAGCATCTGCTTAGCAAAACCACAGAAACCACCAGGCACATCATAGCATCTGCTTAGCGAAACCACAGCAACCACCTGGCATATCATAGCACTTACTTAGTAACACCATAGTAAATACCTCTGATACGACAACAACTGCCTAGCAACACCATAGCAAACAGCTTGGATACAATTGCAAACGACATAGCAGCCAAATACAATATCACAGCAACTAATAACCAACTCCCTAGCAACCTGCCGGGATACTCAACTAACCACCTAGCAACTGGCTAGCAACACCCTAGCAATAACTTAACAAAATCAAAGCAATCACCTGGCACATCATAGCATCAGCTTCGCAAAACCACAGCAACCACCTGGCATATTATATTAACGCCTGGCAATAACTTATTAACACCATAGCAGACACCTGCAATACCATAGCAAACAGCTTGGATACAATTACAAATGACATAGCAGCCAAATTTGATATCATACCAACCACTAACGAATACTCAAGCAACCTGCTGGGATACCCAACTAACCACCTAGCAACTAGCTAGCAACACCCTAGCAATAACTTAGCAAAACCAAAGCAACCACCTGCCATGTCATAGACACTGCTTAGCAACAACCTGGCAAGTCATAGCAACTGCTAAGTGACACCATAGTAACCGAATAAGATATTATAGCAACCACCTAGCAATACCCAGCAACTGGCTGGGATACCCTAGCAACCACCTAGCAACCCCATAGCAACCTGCTCAGATACACTAGCAACTGCCTGGCAACAACCATAGCAACCAGCTCAGATACAATTGCAAAGGCATTAAAAGTGCCATATCAACCACTAAACAACACACTGGCAACCTGCTAGGATACCCAAGCAACGCTCTAGCAACTGACAAGAAAAAACATAGTAATCAACTAGAAAAATCAAAGCAACCACCTGGCATATGATAGCAACTTCCATAACAACTTCCTAGCACCAGCTTGGATACAATTTTGACTGCTTTAAAAATGACATAGCAACCAAATAAGGTCTCTTAGCAACTACTTAGCAGCACCCTAGCAATTACTGGGTTACCACAGCAAATAAATACAACATTATTGCAACCACCTATCAAAACCCTAGCAACTACCTTGGTAATTTAGTAACTTTGTAGCTACACCATAGCAGTCACATGGGAAACCACGGCAAATGCATAGAAATGCCATGGCAACCAATAGGCTATCCCAGACGGTTGCTAGTGTATTACTATGTGGTTGCTACGTTGTCCCAGCTGGTTGCTAGGGTGTAGCTATATGTTTACTATGATATCTTATTTGAATGCTATGGTGTTTATAAGGCAATTACAATTGTATCCAAGGTGGTTGCTACTGTAAAACACGTCGTTTGCTAAGGTGTTGCTATGTGGTTGTAATAGTATTGGTTAGGGATAGACTCAGGGCTACGGTTATGGTTAGGGTTGGGTCTATGCCTAGTGTTGGGGCTAGGGTTAGAGGTAGGGTTAGGGTTAGGCTTGGGCTTTTGGCTATGGTTAGGGTTAGCCCCAACATTAACCCTAACCTTAGATTTAGCCTTCAGTGTAACACTAAACCTAGGGATAGACATAATCATAACCCTAGCCCAAAATCTAGCTCTAGCCCTAATCCTAACCTTAACCCTAACCATAACCCTGCCTCTTCAGCTGGACAGCATGTCACTGTTAAATATTGATACTGGGTGAGTTGTTTCAGAGGTTTTCAGTGCCTTTTAAAGGAAGGCAAGGTCGCAGGCCACCAAACTCGAGTAAGGTGCTCTGGTCACTGGCACCTAGCCCGGATCTGGCACCTAGCCCGTGTGGTGATCCTGTAGAGATACAGGCATGATGCAACAACCTTAGTTTGGTGATCTAAGGCTCAAAGGGCATAGAGCTACAAACCTCAGAATGCTTACCCAACTAACTGGCTAGCAACGCCCTAGCAATAACTGCATCAACGTGGCACATCATAGCATCTGATTAACAAAACCACAGCAACCACCTGGCAAAACATAGTGCTGGCAAAGTAAGGTGCTGACGTTGTGAAATACATTGCATTGTGGGTAGTGTAGTGTGTGAGTTGTAGTCACCTTGCTTTTTTTTCTTTCTTTTATTTTTAAACACCGCCACACAGTCTTTTTCAATAAATGCCCAGTACTCGTTGGAATTAGGCTTCGACTTGCGTTTTTTTGGATATTACCCCAGAACGGGTCAAAAATTCAGCTCGTTCTGGCCGAGCTGGCAGAGGAAAGCAGCTCCGTCTGTGTCGTCCCGACTACGATCGGGAGGCAGTAGCGGGGAAAGGTAACACTGGGGGCTCGACCAGAGATTTATTACACCCGTATTGGTGAGTCATTGGACTGAAACTACTGAATTGAAAGCCGAAGTAAAACCAACTTAGTAAAGCTGAAACAGACTGTTGATAAAGTAACAAAGTGGCTAGCAGAGCGTTCAGTGAGTTAGAACAAGAGAGACGAAATGGCAGCTACCAAAAAGAAAACAAGTTTCAGGATTTAACAGCTTGCTCAAATCCCTTCATTTCACCAACAACCGTGAATGAAGGTGGACAGTCACAAATCTCATTTAAAGACTGGGTGAATACGTTTAATGATGAAAACAGCAACGGTCTCTGTAATCACAAAGCAGTCGGGTCAAGCATGAGTGAACCAGCGCAAACTGGCTCACCCTCGCACAGATTAAAGAGGGAAACAAATCTGTTCAAGATGAATGATAGTGATAGTGATAGTGGAGTTGAGTCACAACTAAATCAAAGTGAAAGCTGTGCCTATTACACCCAGTGCTGTCCCAAAAATGCTTGCTGTGGAAATACTTCTCAGCCTGTAACGGAGATGTCTAATCTGCCACACTTTAACCCTTTCAGCTCTGCTCAGCGTAGATATTACACAGAGAAAACGCCGGTAAATGCTAATTATCATCCCGTGCCACAGAGAAATTCAGCTGCTCAACTTTTCACTCCTGAAATGACACTGGTAAAAAAAGTCTGACTGCACAGCCACAGGGACAGTATAGATGTGATCATTGTGATGTTAAATCTGCTGGAGTTTATTCTGGAAATGTTCTCCTCAAGCTTTCAAGGTCTAGGTTTGGTGATGGGCGACCCAGGCCTGTGCATTATGACATCTCACTGACAGCGACAGTGAAAATGCAGCCCAGAAGGAGAGAATTCCTACCTTGCGACCAAGTCTGTTTGATGGAACACGTTCATGGAAGGAGTTTTTACATTGTTTCGAGAGCTGTGCTGAGGCTAATCATTGGTCAGAAAAGACAATGGCTGTGCAGTTGAGGTTTCATTTGGTAGGATCTGCAGGGGCTGTCGTCCACAGAAATCCAAGTGGATGAAATAGAAGCTGCATATGCTCCGTCATCAGAGCATGCTGCTGCTATAGGCATTGAGCTGAGGCGAAGAGTGTCTGTAGAGCATATCCTGAATCCTCAAAAAGCAACGTAGTCCAAAGTTTAGTGAGAATGGAAAAATAAACTGGAGTGACATTAGATGCCACAACTGTCATGGCATTGGACACATGAAGCGTAGCTGTCCTTTACCAAAGATGCCTGCTAACTCAGACAATTAAAAAAAAACTACTAAGAGCCAAAATACACCTGCTGTTCTCAATGCTAAAGTTATAGGACCTTAAATGTGTATTCACATGCTATAACATGGAAGTATGTGCTTTGCTAGACAGTGGAGCTCGGCGGAATGTGCTAACTTCTTAAACGTGGTGTCACTACAAGGCACTGGTTCTGAAAATGTAAGTATTTGTGGAGATGTAAGTATTTGTGCCTGTCCAGATCGGCACCTGTACAGTAGGGCTGGGCGATAAAACGATAACGATAATTATCGCGAAATAACATTTCCTCAATAGAACTTTAAGACGTAGTCGATAGAAAGTCGATAGAATTAAGTTCCGTCTGTGTTTTGAGAGACAACACAAACAGCAAATGAGAATGAGAATAGCGCCGCCCCCAACCAATCAGATGGCTGAACTGGAGTTCCAGCCACTTCGTGTTTGGTTGAAGCACACAGCACAGAGTGTCAAGTCAAGTCAAGTCAATTTTATTTATATAGCGCTTTTTACAACGATGTTGTCTCAAAGCAGCTTTACAGAGTTTTGAAAACAGTTATAACATATATCCCCCAGTGAGCAAGCCAGAGGCAACAGTGGCAAGGAAAAAACTCCCTCAACTGGAGGAAGAAACCTTGGGAGGAACCAGACTCACAAGGGGAGACCCATCCTCCTCTGGTCAAACAGTATTTACAGTTTGAACTAAATACCAAAGAAAGGAGCCTCTGTTTGAAATCTGGATAGCAAAGCTTTAGAAGCTGCACAGATAGAGGCAGTGTATGACAGTGTAGGCGTAGCGGCAGCTTAACCCACGTCAACCTAGTATTATGTTACTGCAGACACCACAGTCAAGCAGAGAGAACGAAATAAGAAAAAACAATGACAGAAAACGTTAATTACTACTGAAAGAAACATGTTACATGTGTCAGTAATCTTAAAATAATCTGCTAAGATAAGAACAACAAGTAAACAGGTGCTGTCTTGCTGCTGTGTTGATAAAGCGCTACGGGGTGTTTGAGCTTCAAGTGCTGGTGTGTAGCAGCTGTACAGTTGTGTTGTGCAGAGCTGACAGAGCACCACACTGTTGTGTTTCTGTGTAAAACACTCCCACAACTTAAGATTCATGCGAGCGATTGTTTGTAGCTACAGCTTGCGCTCCGGATAAATCCATGCTTTCAGTGGGCGCGGCCACCTTTGCGACGCATCGACGCCCGTTATGCTAACGTAATTTCGTAATCGATAAACATAAACATAAACATGTATACTGTATGAGTTCGAGTGAGAACGCTGAGGCAAAGTTGACTTTATAATCCAAAAACCCAAGCAGGAAAACTTTATTTTCTACCAAAACAGAATCGCTAAACGAACTCACCATTTGAGCCAATAGAGAGTCAAAAAGTCGTTTCCAACAGCCTGCTTAACACAGTGTCTGTGTGTGAATACTGTTCATACTAATACTGCCCCATATACACAACATTACACAACTGTATTACACACACACACACACACACATACATACATACATACATATATATATGTGTGTGTGTGTGTGTGTGTGTGGTTAATACAGTTGTGTAATGTTCTATAGTACATTTGTCTATTTGTCTGAAAATAAAAAAACAATAAAAAAAAAATTACATTTTGATACCTTCATATCTCACTTAAAGTAAAAAGGAAATAGTGATTTGATTTATATCGTGATATATATCGATATCGACTGACATGAAAAAAATTATCGTGATAAGATTTTTCCCCATATCGCCCAGCCCTACTGTACAGTAAGTGTGAACTTTATTGTCACAGACATTTCTAAGAACGCTGAAGCTATCCTCGGTCACCCTTTTCTGGAACAATCGAAAGCCCATCTCAATTTCGGCAGCAGAAAGATTGTGCTGTTTGGGGAACAAATACCCTACTTTAACCCGCAAAACAAACCAAGAGCGCATGTTGTCAGGGTGGCATGCACAACTGTTCTTGAATCCGGATGTAAATACATTATTCCTGGGTATGCACACTTTTGTGAACCTGTCCATGATGATGTCATGCTGAATCCCACCAAAGGTTTTGTCGAAAAACATTGTCTCCTAGTGGCGAGAGTGGTGGTTGATGCACAGGATTTCAATAAAGTGCTGAGATGTATTTGGCATTATTGAACGTTTCATGCAATAACGGGGTGATGAAATAAATTTTCACTAATACTTAATTCATATGCAATTAGGTAGTGATCTGAGACTACTGAAGTCTGTGGAAGAACAGTAAGATTATGTATATCAACACCTAATGTCAAAACTAGATCTAGTGTGTGATTACAGGAATGCGTAGGCCCTATTACATTCTGAGTGAGACCTCCAGAGTCTAAGATAGATGAGAAAGCCTTTTTAATGGATCTGCTGAGTTCTCAAAGTGAATATTAAAATCTCCTGCAATTATTAGTTTCTCAGTGCTCACTGCTAGATCTGCAACAAAGTCACTGATCCTAGCTACCACTGCAGAACGATGTCACTGGGACTGGAACCTTATGACTCCATTTGCTGTCATGGCCTACAGAGCCACAAAACACAGTTTGACTGGACTTACTCTAAACATGATGCTTTTTGGGAGGGAACTCACAGAGCCAATTGACCTTGTGGCTGGATTGCTACCTGACAACAACCCTGCTAAGACACCTTCGGAATATGTTTATCCATTGGTGACGCGGTTTGGCATCTAGTCAAAGGAACCAAACGTGTGCGGAACAAAGTCAGGAAGTTTCTTCCATCGTATGAGGGACCCTACTTCATCCTAGGTCAGTTGGATGATTTAGTGTATTGGATCCAGAGAAATCCAAAAGCAAAGTTAAAGGTGTTTCATCACGATAAACTCAAGCCCTATCATTCCCGCACCTCACTCGACACGTCATGGGTCTTCAAGCATGCTGAAACATGGCTACCAGTAGAGGTCCCACCACCTGATCTTGAGAACAACACTTTAACCTCTGCTCTGATGCGGACAAACAGAGCTGTGACAAAACAGACTATGTTGCCAGTGTCCCTTCGTCTACCCTTTCCAGTCCAGAACTTCAGTTTAGTGGGGGTAGCACAGTGCAACAAGGACGAATATGGACTGATACTAACTCCGCTGTGGTTCCAACACCCCAACACCCTTGAACTGTGAACTTGAAAATTAGTTCTGTAAAAAAAAAAATCTTTCTTTAACAAGAAAGCTTTGTTAAAAAAAGAGCAGGAGAAAAAAATAGTTAAAAAAATAAAAATCTATGAATTCTGTAAAAAAATGTTGTGAAGTATTTTTGGCTGTAAAACAAGTGCATGTGGCCGTCTTTACATTGTCAAAAAAGATAGTTAAGGTATGTGTGAATGTGTATATGAGTAATGCATAGGATGGGAGCCATATATGCTGTAGCTGTTATAATAAGGGTTGTTTTAAGTTGCATGTATTAACCTCTTCTTTTTCAGAAACAGAAGCAAACAATAATGCTCATGGGAAGAGTATTCATGTTCTGTCTGACCTGTGCAAACACTGGAATTACTGGAATTGGCTGCTTTCCATCCATATGCTCCTCTAACACTATGCTACCCACCACCTCACCTACACTCAAGCCTTTGCTTGGACTGTATGGACTGTTGCCCCAGTGTGTGGACTTAGATTAGTTTAAGAGACTGGAAATGGGTAACTGATTTAGTGTCCATATTGGTAACAGAGACAGTGTGCTGGAGTAGTGTTAAGTTTTAATCACCATCCAGAAGGTTGGTTGTGTTGGCAAAGTAAGGTGCTGACATTGTGAAATACATTGCATTGTGGGTAGTGTAGTGTGTGTGTTGTAGTCGCCAGGTACTGCGTGCCTTGAGCGACATGTTAACTTCGCTCTCTCTCCCCTTCTTTTTTTTCCGGTCTTTTAATTCAAACACGGCCACTTTTTTTTGTTTTTAACCCTAGTGTTTGCTGGAACCTAGTGTTAGCCATAACCGTAACCCTAATCCCTAACCCTAAAAGTTTAGGGTCAGCAGTACAGAGAACTCTCACCAAACCTCTACCCTGGAGAACAAAAGTTTGCATTCTAGATTCCAAATACTCATTATTAGGACACCTAAATAGGCTACCGGTCCCTGAAAATAGCTGGAAAATTAGCTGCTAATCTCACTGTCACCTGCATTTACTATTGTATCTCCAATTACCACAGGTAACATCCTGTGAAAACACCAGTTCTGGACTGCATGTCCAAACAGATTCTCTGCTCCTGGGTTCACCTCACAGGGTTTGTTGCTTGCATCGCTACCAAGATATTTGAACCGTGCTAAGCAACGATTCAAATCAAGATATGTGAACTGTTTCTCCACCATGACATGGTGTTTAATGTAAAGTGCCATATCAAAGGAAACAACAACAAACAAACAAGATTATGGCAAAGGCAGGGAGGCAACACAGGCTGACATACATGAAAATAAGTCTTAGGGAAAACAAAGTCAAATTTGACTTGATTTACATTCTGAGTCTGGACATGTTCCTGATTTGACTTTTTGTTCGATCTTGGCCCTTGGCAAGAGAATCCACTGCAAATGTTGCACAGTCAATCTCACAATATCTACAAAAGTTTATACTGGTGCTAACATTTTCAGTAAACCCTCCAGTGTGAACTTAAATTATCAGTGCTAAAAAAATGATTTTCTTCCACAGCCTCTGGACTGACATCTGACTGTTCACAGATTGGATCATCAAGCTGCATACCACTATCACCATCAACATCTTGTGAACTGGATGGATTAACAGTTCAGCAAATCCTGTTCCTGGGACTTTTTATGTTTCCTTGACATATGTGATGTGAATGAATACTGTACTTTAAATCTCTTGCCACAGTTTCTGAAAGGACTTGACACCTCTTTCCACGCTCTGATATGCAGTTTCAAATGGGAAAAAACTCATGTGAGTATTCTCACATTTAGTACTACACAAGGCAACATGACAAGTTAAATCAACAACACCGCACTGTGTAACTTTACTTGCCCCAACAGTGGCGATATCTTTGAGAGTTAAATGTTTTTAATTCTGGAAACTTCTATGAAATCCAGGATAAACACACTTAAAAGAAGCATTGGGTATGCAACTGTAGGTCTGTATGCACCTCACATATGTTAACACATTAGTTAACATATGCAGAGTCTTACCACACATGTCACACGATATTATCTTGATAGGTAAATTGTCCATCTTTAACAACAAATATGCATTTTCAGCTTTTGTGTGATAAAAGGAATTAAGAATGGCAAAGGACTGAATATAGGCCAAACACTGCAAAGTATGCTAGTATGTTAATATCATTAGTTTAAATAAGCTAACTTGCCTATATGTGAGTAAATGATTTAATGGAGGCAATGAAGCTGAATTTGAATCAATTTTACTACAGTTTAGTACAGAGGTGTACACAATAAATTGTGTTTGAATTTGGCTCCTGGAAAAAAAAAAGGTCACTTTTCATCCCAATCCCTTTTAAAAATCTCCTAGCTCCCTCCTGTTTGCTGTTTTCCTGTTGGCTCTATAATAGGACAAGTATATACAAGTTAATTATATCTTTAAATTGTGATTAGCCATGTTTCATAACATTAAGTTTCCTGCCTGCAACTGAGTCTAAGCATGAAATAACTTATTTACATAACAATTTAATAAAATGGCTGGACAACTTGTGGGGTAATAGCCTTGCTTATAACTGAGTTAAATGAAAAAATAAAAACTTAAACACAAACACACTTTATAAAGGCCTAGATCTTTGCTGTTTGCTAGCTAGCTAACACTGCTCAGGCTCCAGTTTCTTTGCTAAATGTAGTCACTTAATAAAACAGACATAACTAACAACATCTTCAATCTTAAAAGTTCAATAATTATGCTGAAAAAACTGTACTGGACACTAATTATTAGGAGACACGACACTAACAGCTACCTTTTTGCTTGAGCTTCATGGGGACTGCCGCAACTGTGCAGCCAATTTACACCATGTGGACTTAAAACAGCTCGGTCTCACTGTTTACCCTAAAGGTTCAAATGCTCGTATAAACTGAGCTTTACGGTAGCAGCTTTCAGTACAGATACCTAAAATGGAAAATAAAAACTAGTCTCACACACGTACCAGCAATAAAGTTAAATCCTGTAACCATCATCCCCCGGATACATGTATTCATATAAGTTATTCCAGCTCCAGCCACTAGGCGCAGCAGGGAGCTACTTTGGTTTGAGTGGGGTACAAGAGAATAATTATTCTTTGTGTCTAGGCAGCATGCCAACCATCCAGATGGATGTTTGGTTTCTTTGTTTGCCAAGTCCTGTACTGAGAAACCTGGTTTTCAAGCTCAATGTAAGTAAAGATGTTTGTCTGTTGTACAATGCTTTGGTGAAGGTTGGTTTGTACAAAGGAATGATAGAGGTTGAATAAGTTCTGTATTCAATGAATAGTTAGAATCTAAGGGTTTTTTTTTGCTCTTCTTATCTAGAAGGACTTTTTTATTATTTTCTCTGTATTATCACCTCACATTACCTCTTGGACACACTTGAGTTAGACTGTCTCTCGGAACTTTGAAGCTACAAGTAATCTGAATCATCACCTGTGCATTTTAAGCTTCAAGCAACAGACACCATTTCACCATCCCCATACTATGATACACAGTACTTCCAGCTACTTCAACTCTTTTATCTTGGGCTCTATGGACTGGTCAACCTTGATTGCTACACCGGTGAGATTGATCCAATTGCTCACAGCATAGACTCTTTATGAACTGGGGTTAGGGTTAGGGTTAAAGTGATTCACCCTGCACAAGAAACACATGCTGTGGAGCCCTGACTTCTTTTTATTATCAGTGTGAGGGTTTAGATATTAGACCGTTACAAACCTATATGTGTCAAACACAACAGAAATTAACACATGCTCTGTTATTAAACAGTCTGTACATTGTATATTCGGCTCTACACAGACTTATAAGTCCTAAGTCCTATTGTAAGGGATCAGAGGACTTAGACACACAGGTGAGATCCATTTGCAGGCTTGTTAATTGAAACACAGGATAATAGTCAAGTCAAGTTTATTTATATAGCGCTTTTTACAACAATGTTGTCTCAAAGCAGCTTTGTTTTGAAAACAGACAGTTACAACATATATCCCCCAGTGAGCAAGCCAGAGGCAACAGTGGCAAGGAAAAACTCCCTCAACTGGAGGAAGAAACCTTGGGAAGAACCAGACTCACAAGGGGAGACCCATCCTCCTCTGGTCAAACAGTATTTACAGTTTAAACTAAATACCAAAGAAAAGATCCTCTGTTTGAAATCTGGATAGCAAAGCTTTAGAAGCTGAACAGATAGAGGCAGTCTCTGACTGAGGTTTTATGTAAAGTGGGCGTGAGCTGAAACAGTCCCATCCTATCTCAATGCTGGTACATCTGGATGACACAGTGATGTAACTGAGGGTGTAGCAGTAGACACAGATGGACAGGAAAGCTGGCTGGTAATAGTGGGGTGAAGGCCTTGATGATCAGTCCTTCAACAGCGTTCAACAGACAGGAGGACAGTCATTACCTCAGGAAGAGTAAAGAGAGAAGGTTACTTTGGCTCGAGAGTATGACTGTAGAGAATATGAATATTCAGAATTTTACAGTGCAGCTGGTGACTCCAGCAGATCTAACTATAACAGCCTAATTTAAAAGGAGAGAACCAGAAGGTAACATGGACATGAGAGCACCCTGAGATATGGAAATATGGAAAAAAGTACGATGATCACTGGACAAAGTTTGAGATTAGCGGAACAGGAGGGCTGTTAGCCATGTTAGCTTTGCAGATAACTGCTGGAGCAGGTAAAGTAAGTAGTAAGAGCAGCAGCTGCAGATGAAACCCAGGATGAGTAGGCTTTTACCAGGCGTAGGCCTCCAGTTCAAACAGTTAGCGAAAAAAGCACTCCCCGCGTGTTTTTTCCAGGAATATAATCCTGTCTGGACAGTTCTTTAAAGGGTATTCCCCGTAGCCGACAGGTTACATCAGGATGAAGCTCCTGTATGAGCACAATAAAGAACTTCTGGCAAGGGTTAGGTTAGAGAACAGTTCAAAGGTTCATAGAGAGAAAAGCCCAGTCCTCAGTGACCTTTTTAGATGAGAAAACCTCTCGGATGCGTTCATAGGCTGGCGTCCGTCGCCGAGGGGGTGACGGAGTGCATTGTCCGCTTTCTCAGTGCATAGATGAGCCTTGGACTTGGAGAGTCGAGGTGACTCGGAGACGCTATGGAATAGCGTGAGGAATGCCTTCTGAGACGGAAGGGTTCAGTAGCTCTAGGCTAGGACAGAGAGAACAAGAGGGCCTGGTAGCACAAAGGAGTTCAACGAGCAATGCCACGCAATGAGAGAAAAGGGAGGCGGATATTTCAAGGAAGCGTGTCATGAGCTACAGATGTGAGTGAGGGTGTAATCAGTGTCAGCTGAGTGTGTCCTAGTTTACCTAGTACTCAGGGAAAAGAAATCTCCGGTGGCGCAAAACAGAGACCAGCATATTCCTAAAGAACACTCTTTCTTATGCTAATGGTATTGTAGAATCACAATTTTCACAAATTTGCTGTCCCATTACTCCAAATTCCTAGTGTAATATCACTCCATCCTCATAACACGAGTACATGAATTTCTGTTAAATGAGAGTTTTAACCTTCAAACGGTGAGCGTAAGCTGTTTTCTGAAACTTTAGTGTTGGACCACTTATGACATGCCAGACTTGGCCAGAAAGAACTGAGGTGTAAATCAGCCGAGCATGGATCGGCCACAACATAATTGTGCTGTGGCCCTTTTCCTTGATTTTCTCTTTTTTTACAGACAAGGGAGTGGGCACTGGTTTAATGATGCCCAACAAGATCATTGAGAGAAACTGGCCCTTATACTTTGTATTAGCCAATTAAAGTTCTCATTGTAGAGGCATATTCAGTTCAAGTTCAAGTTGCTGGTTTTCTGCTGGTTGTGTACATTTTTCCCAAGCAAACCTAATCTGAATCTTTAATTGGTACATGCTGCTACAGTCCATACTACTTATATATTGAGAATTATATAGGAGGTAACTAGTGCTGTTAATTCACATTTTTGTTTATATTTTAAAAACACGTTTATAAATCTTCAATAAAACTAAATTAAAACTTCAGGAACATTATAAAGATCTCCAAAGTAACCTTTTTGTTTCCATTTGTTTTTTAAATAGTTGGTTCAGTTGCCATAATTGTTGAAATTCAACTGTCAAAATAAAGAGGATTAAAGTATGTATAATAACTGAGCTTTTATTATTTTGGTTAATGGTTTTACATTGTTTAAAAAGAGTTAATTTATGTAAGTACACCTTTTTTATCTGCTGAAATATAAGGTAACTGCATTGTAAAGTTTGTAGATGTTTATACATCCCAAGCATTGTAAATTAATAGGAAATGGTAGAATATTAAGCATTAAGCATTCACTTTCTATCTTCCTGGAGATAATTAGGGAATTCCAACTTCAGATAGAAGTAAAATGACTTACCTGTCCAGTTTATGACCCAGATTTTGTCCCTTGATCCCTGGATCATAAATACAGGTACTGGATTTGTTGTTTGTTGTCTGCCTTATGTAGAATTTTTATGGGTACCTGCAACTTTGTCACTATTTTGAGAAACGTAAACGCTGTAATCTAGAAGTACCCTCTATGTTTACTCAAATATTTATGTCTGCATATGACTCTGGAAGTAATGAAGGCCTTATGGGTAGATTATATTTAGCCTTAAGATCCCCAATTAATAACTCAACTTGGAGGGAATGTGGGGTAGGACCAGCAGATCACGCTCTTATATTTTGGTCATGCCCTTTCATTCCATCTTACTGGGAAAGTGATCTTAGAAATTCTGGATTTGGCTCCTGACTCCTCCTTTACCTCTTTGTACAAAAAGATTAAAACAAATGGGATGTTTACCTGTTATCGGTACTTTTAGCAGCAGTGAAAAAAGTGATTACAAAGTGCTGGGTGAAAAGACCTATCCCCACCCCCCACACACACACATTATACACCTCTTCAAAGAGACTGTTAATTACCTGTATCAAATAGAAATGATGACCTTTTCTTTAAAACTACAGGAAGAAAAAGGAATAAGGCATTGGTGCAAGTGATCTTATCAAATAATGTAGATAAATGGGTAAGAATAGACAATATTAAAATTTCTCACAGAGAAAGTAAGGGTCTTTTTGTTTGTTTGTTTGCTTGTTGTTTCTTTCTCTTTCATTTTCTCCTCCCTAACTATAAACCCAATTGTGCATTTGGATGAATATGGAATCCCGTGCTGCTGGCTCACTAAGACCTCGTTATTTTTTTGTGTTTTTTTATGCTCCAAAATGTATAGAAAAATAAAGTTAAAAATGATTACAGTGTTTCTCAATCGCATACACAAAAAAATGGAACTACGCCCACAATTCTGAAAATTTAAAGTTCAAGTATCAAGAACACGACTCCAAGCACAATTCCTTTTGTTTTCACTGAAATATCATACTAAATCACAATTTTACAAATCTCTAAATACACATTGCATCATTTAAGATACTTTGGTCACCTGGAAACACTAGCCTTCAAAATTCTTAATTCATTAGTCTACACTGTAAAAAAAAATCCTATTTTTACTGAAAATGACTTTAAAATTTGTAAAGTATTTTTCTTTATTTTTAATTGTAGAATTCTTAGTCAGCAGTATTATTTGTTTTATTTGAACAATATTTCGTTCTGAGCATCTTATAGCATAACTAAACAGCTTCTGGAAACCCACACATTTTCTAAACAAAACATCACACTTCAAAAAATAATAGTATATAAAAAGAATATTTACTCTTAATCTTTTAAAACATTAAGACATCAAAACATTGAGGTGGTCCGTTTATGCCATAATGTAACTGGTGGTCATGGCTAATCTGTGACAGTGAAAAGTCACAGAATAGAAAAAAAGAATATAAAATATAAAAAGGAATATAAAAGAATATAAAAAGGAAGCAAATAACTGAAAACTGTGTCCCACAAATAAAACCAGCATTTCCCTAACTTGTTACCTACGCCCAGAATCAGTATTGCCATCTAGTACAAAAGTCAGAAATATTGCTTTAGTGTTCATTCATAATGATGCTACCTTCAGCTTGGTAGCAATGCTGGATGGCTAAAGGTGCATGGCATTTGAACCTGGTTGCTGGTTGTCTTCTGATACAGCAGTAAATACCCTGTGATGGCATCTAAATCCTGCAGCCAAAAAGGGAAAGTTTTCAATATAAGGTAATATTGATGCTTTACTGTGTAAAACCAAATGATCTGTAATACGTACAAATCAGGCTCTGAAGTCACTGCCATCTTCCCTGTTTTCCTAATACTCCTAAAAATTAAGGAAACATATTATACAGAACAACAGTTAAAAGATTGTTTAATCAGTTTTTAGCAATTTTTGCAAATTAAACTCTGTCAATTTATAGTTGTTTTTTCAATCTCTGTAATTTATTAATAATGACAGTTAAAGAAAGAAAGTTAAAGAAAAAGAATAGACCTAAATCTCTTTCAACTATTACTAACTTCTCTAAACTGGAAATGCACCACAGAGAGATGGAAATTTGATGCTTCAGTGCATCCTGTAGACATCCGTCTCTACTGCTACCAAAGCGTCTCAGGACCACAACTCCCAGCCGGCATCTCCAAGTCACATGACAGCGGAGCCTCAGTCAGCTGACTACCTTCGATCCGCCTCACCGGAATTTTGATTACGGTCAGCTGGCCCATGGACTATATAAACTGGCTCATGCGATACCTCGGTGCTGAGTATTACATAAGTTTTTCTGATGCCATACAACGCGTTATCATTTGATCTGTCAATCCGGTTTGACCTGTGGTTTTCGTTTCTTTTCGACTTCGATTTCTGCCTAGCCCTTTCAGTAAGTTTGCCGTGTTTCCCTGGTTTTTGATCTCTTGCTTTTCCCCTGGTTTCCCGTCTTATGCCTGCTGATTTTGTTCATGTTTTTTGCTCGTTTGGCGTTTCGACCCTTGCTTGTTATTTGACCACGTCGTTTGCCTTTTTTGTCATTAAAGACTTTATTATTTTACTCTGCGCTCATTTGCCCTTTTTCCTCAAGCTAGCCTGACAACATCTTGTTTTTTTTCTTGAGAAAAATAAAAAATAAAATACATATAGCCTGCACTTTTTAATGCTGTAATCATTAAGTTAATTTGTTTGCAAGTAGCATGACATACTGGTTTAATATACTTCAAATACAGTATAACCTGATAATAATATAATGATCTAAATATTACATTTAAGTGCAGAAAATATCAACCACCCTCACCCTGCAAACACAGTTATGTTATGACAACGCTGTAAGAAAGTAGATAACGCTGTGAAAACGTTATGTGTTTGCTGGGTAAAAGTATATAATATGGCGTCACATTACTCGACCGCACAAAAATGCGAGGTAAAAGATTTTAATCTGCACATTTTAACATTTCATGCACGTAAATGTTTCACTTGTGAGCATAAATGTGAAATTTATAAGCACAGAAAGAGGAACCGCACGTGCACTTTTTATAAACACATGCTCAAATTGTCTTTTTTCCTCCTTTAATGCTATATTTACTCTCGCAATTTGATATTTTTCCTTGTGCGCAAAGTGCAGTACTGTCGGCGGCACAGTGGTTTTGACAGTTGGGGTGGGACATGGGCTGAACGCTATTGGCTGATGGCACATGGTTTCGTAACTGACTGCTCACTTCGACACACATCTCAAACTACAGCAAACATGGTGGACACAGAGGAGCTGACAGAGGAGCTAGATAAAACTCTGGTTTATCTCACTTACGGTAATGATTTAATAGTCTTCTTCTTATCAGCACATATTTACTTGTTACCACTGCAGCTCAGTCGGTATATATATTCGTATATTCATATATTCGGCAGATATTCGCATTTGGCCGCTGCTGTACAGTTGCTGCTGTGCTCACAATCAAGCAAACAGCCTCCCAATTCTCTGAAACGACATTTTGTAAGTGATGGTGAAGCAGAGAACCAAGTACAGTCACTACATTTTCCCACAGTTCCCCATCTTTCCATTTCTCCCAGCAGTTAAACGGTCGAAATGGTCTAAATAGGTCGAAGCAACGCTGAAATTGGTAAGGGACCCTCTATAGGTGCGGTACACTTCACAAACGTACAACCTAATTTATATGTATGACATACACATAACTTCATATCTCTACATCATATAGCTGTTATAACAGTTGTAATTTAATACTTATATATCTAAAATTCAACCAAGTCTTATCCAAAATTAAAGGTTGCCGTATATTCAGTCTCTGTTCAACAACACAAGCAATTTGTGTTACGCCTGCCCGTCCATGTGGTTCTGTTTTGTCACATGCTCCTTGTCTCCGCCCTGGCCCCGCCTGTCACACCTGTTTTTCGTTAGTCCTGAGTTGTGTCACCTGCTCCCTCTCGTTACCATTTGTTATTTAAACCCTGTTTTTGCAGTCTGTCTTTGTCCTACGTTGTTAAGCTGTCGGTGTGTTCATGTTTGCCTGTTTTCTTTGCCTATTTTGCTAATATGAATGTCATTAAATCTGTATATCCTCAACTGCGTGTGTATCCGTCTCTACCGCTTCACACACTGTTACAGAACGTAGGACCAAAAATGGATACAGCGGATGAGGAGGACCTTAGTGATGATGAGGCTTTTGAAGTATTTTTCATGACTAAAGCAAGAAACCCAGTTGAACTGGTCATCAGGACAGCGATCAAGAGGAAGCAGCGGAAGGAGAGCCGCAAGCACGGCCAAGCCCTCTGGACAAAGGACAATATTTGCGGGGGGCTTTGGAACTCTCCGGAGGACGACGCTGCGGCTGTTACCCCCGCTGCTATCCACCAGCTTGCTCACAGCACTGCGGGACCCCTTCCTTGCGTTCGGCCCCCAGCCTGTGTTTTATGGCTGGAGCGGAGACGAGGCCGCAAGGCAGCGCCGCTGCACCCGTGGACGTCATGGCAGTGCCCGCTGCACCCCCTGTCATCATGGCACTGCCCGCTGCACCCCAGGACGCCTTGGCAGTGCCCGCTGCACCCCTGGACATCTTGGCAGCATTGTCTGCTTGTCGTCCTTCCTCGGTTCCCTTGTCATCCTCCTCATGTGTCGTCTAGTCGACTTCCTGGTTTGTCTGTCCCTGTTTTTTTGTTCTGGTTCCTGTTTGCCTGTTTTTCCGTGTTTCCGGTCTGTTCCTGTGCCCGCTCCCCAAACGGTGTTCCGGTCTGTTCCTGTGCCCGCTCCCCGGACAGTGATCCGGTCTGCTCCTGACTCCGCCCCCCGGGTGGCTCCTGACTCTGTGCCCCTCGTGCCTCATGACTCCGCCCCCCGGGTGGCTCTTGACTCTGTGCCATGTGCGCCTCCTGACTCCGCCTCCCATAGTCTTGTGACTATGTTCCCCGTACTGCCCCTGTTAAGGCAGGCTTTGTTGCTCCCGCCCGCCCACCCTGTTCTGTTTCTTTGCCTTGTTTTGTTCCTGTTTGTGTCTCTGTTCCTGTTCCCGTCTTTGTTCTTGTTCCTGTTTTTGGTGTCCGCTTTCCTGTTCATGTTCCTGTCCCAGTCGTTCCTGTTTTTGTGCCTTGCTCGCTTCCTGGTCTGTTGTCTCGTGTTTTGTCCTGTTCCTGGTTTTGAGTTCTGTCTGGTGTTTTGTTGGTTTTTCTGTCGTGGTTCTGTTTTCCATGTCCTAGTGTTGGTCTCCTCCCATTCCGTCTCGTCCATCTCTTCTGTTGTCTGCTTGTCGTCCTTCCTCGGTTCCCTCGTCATCCTCCTCCTGTGTCATCTCGTCGACTTCCTCCCTGTTCGTCTCGTCGTCAGTCCTCGTTCCTGGTTTTGTGTTTGTCCTGGTTTCTGTCCCTGTTTTTTTGTTCTGGTTCCTGTTTGCCTGTTTTTGCCTGGTTGGTTTGGTTTGGCTCCCCAGGTCTTTGTCCTACATTGTTTCGCTGTCGGTGTGTTTATGTTTGCCTGTTTTTTGGCTATTTTGCTAGTATGAATGTCATTAAACCTGTAAATTCTCAACTGCATGTGTATCCACCTCTGCCGCTTCACACACCGTTACATTTGAGGTCATACAGATGTAATTATAATATAATAGCAAATCATTACTTTTAATAAATAACTAAATAGCAACCAAAGCATATCATTCCAAAGTAAATATTGTAGTATGTTTGTAAGATTCAATTCAATAACTTACACGTGATCTTATCTTACAGCAGGCTCATGTGTGTCTCAGTAAAGTTTTAGGAGGTTTTGGTTTAGTCTGTATGTATGTCTGCATTGTGTACCACAGCTCTGTAAAAGTAGTGGATTTTGACAATCTTATTTTAAACAACACATGCAGATTCCTAATTTCTGTGAAAGTTGTACGTTATTGAACAAAACCGCACTTTATAGACGGTCCCTTACCGGCTTGAGAGTTGCTTCGACCTATTAAGATAGAAACTACTGGAATGGTGGGGAAATGTAGTGATCATACTTTGTTCTCAGCTTCACCACCACTTTCAGAGATTTAGGAGGCTGTTTGATAGTTAGTTTGTTCGATTGTGAGCTACAGCAGAGGCCAAACGCGAATATCTGCTGAATATATGAGCCTAACTGAGAGAGTCGCAGCAGGAAAGAGTGAATACGTGCGGATAGGAAGTGATAAGACTATTTATTTAATCATTATTGTGAGATAAACCAGAGTTTTATCTAGCTATCGCAAAAATTTCTATTGTGCACAGAGAGCAGCCAACAGTACTGACATATGACATATGTAGGGTAAACAGACTGCTGTATGTTCATGGAGTAACATTTTAAAAGTGTTACGAAAAGCTGGTGATGTTCTCGCAACCACGATATGCATGCACAAGCTTCTTACATGTGCACCACCAAGCACTAAGGCACGACTATCCAACACTACACGACAGTCCGAGTTACAGTAAAACTCAGACTTGCTATCAGTTTGCTGGAAAGGTTAATCGCTTGCTTTCTGAAGTTATCTTCTTGAAATTCCCTGTTCAACCTTAAATGGTGCAATCATTACGTTCTGGCAACGTCTTCAGATTTATGCTTAATAACAGGTCTGTGACAGTACGTGCACCGTATTACGTGTGCACTAACACTAACAGTCCTAACATTACTTAAACAAAAACAAGCACATACAATTATGACTGCAGGTTAGTTTAATATAAAATAGGTTGACACATTTGGGAGGAAGTTAAATCATAAATGTATATGGGTAGTTGACATGACATGGCCTTTTTTTGGTTCAATGTGTCAAATATATGTCAATTATAGAAAAATATGTCAGAAACTGTGGTGATATTGTTCAGAAAGTGATGTTTTATATGAACTCATATAGCATTCATGGGATTAACATTCCATTTTTTTACAATTTCCAGTCAAACAAAAAAAAGCTCATGTCGCATGACTGTCCCAAGCACATTTCACAAAGTTAGATTTTGAATAAAAACTAGAATATGAATTAATTTTCTGTTTACTCAATCATCTATTAAAAACCCAGATGTCTGCTTGTGAGTCTGCTTGGCTAAAAGTTCAAGCATAATATTTTGAAGCCATTCTTAACTAAAACTTTTGTCCCAAAAATGGATATCATATGGTATGACGCCATATTCCTTTTTTTAAACTTGCAATTGTTTGGAAACCTTTGGGAAGTGGGGGTCCTCCTTCTTTCAGTAGGAAGAACAACCCCTTAGAAGGACACTGAACGTTATAAGGAGAGTTATCGCTCTTCATGTTTTCAAGAAAATCAAGTATATTCAGCACTCCTGCTTCAGTTTCCTTTTGTCTTTTGGTGTTACACGTTTTACACAAAAATGCCCAAACGAAATTACTTTTCAGTCAATATTATCTTTAATATTGTAGTTAGCATGGTTGTCATATTGTAGTTAGCATGGTTTTATGCTGTTAATGTCATGCTAAGTATATGAAACCTCATAAGGTGTGACAGGTTTTCTTGTCACACCATATGATTATTTTGTCACACTATATGATATGAACTGCATTTTAATACATAAATAATGCTGTTAGATACACATTTTATAGCTAATAGTTACGTTTATTCAATATTTTATTCTTTTAACACATTTTAACACATTTTGACTGTATATTGTTCATTTCAAATTTAATATATATACACCAACTCAATTTGGTGAATCTCTATTTCCCTATTATCCCATTTTTAAGCTGAATCCATGTTTAACTAGAATTTTGTCACTCAAATTACAACTTACAATCTCATTATCTGTATAAAAGCAGTGTAGGAAACAACTCTATTACTGTACTCTACTGCAGTTTAACACTGCAGAATCACACTGCTATCATAATGTCTAGAAAAAGACAAGTAAAAGCATTATAACTCTAAACAGTGCAGATCTTTAGAAAAATTACAAATAAACTCAGAGAAATAAAATAAACTGGAGAAGTTTTTGAGAATGAAAATCCTGTGTAATAAACATTTTACGTGACAACACCATGTATCTCAGGTTAACACTGCAACAAGTCTCAGCTTCAACTATGAAGAGAAGACTTGAGATTTGAGCATTACTAATCACTGAACCTTCACTCTGCTCACATGCCGATACATCTGTCATAGACATACTGCATTTCTACAGTGTTGAAACAAATGATGATGCGTGTTTTTATGAAACAGCATAACATACTTGTATCAGAGATGGATGGCCAACCACTGCAGTCAACTTTTTGGACCAGGCTGGCCCAGAGATAGCCAAAACAGTAAAACAAGAAGAGAGGGAAGTGGCTTTGTAATGGACTGACTTACTTTATACAGTTAAATATAAATATGGCAAAGGAGTGTTTCTATGGGAAAGAAAAGGTATAGTCCATTTTGTGGGCCTTCGTGTTTTTAACTGTAATCGGCTCGAGGGATGTTGTGACGGAGGATATTGTAAAACAGGGGAGTCTGTGTTCGATCTGTTTGTTGAATTACCACAGTGAGATTTGCTCCTTTTGCCAGCTTCTTATTTAGATTTACTTTCACCATAAATAGCGCTGCAGTTACATTCCAGCGCTGGCTCAACATTAAGGTAACTGCTGCATCACCTAAGGTGGACTGGAAAAGTCAAATAAGAAGCTAATGAATACGCAGCTTTCTCCAGTCTCTTAAAAAAGGAATGTGATAAAGCGTGTTCCCCCAACCACAAAATGTGGCCAAGAAGACACCCTTTATGGGTAGAGTCGGGCGAATGGTCTGGAGCACCGGATAAAAACGGCAGAGAGGCAAAATTAGTCCATCACCTTTTATAGCCAGTCACCTCTCACAGGCAGCTTAGCGAAGAGTCCCTTTCCTCCATCATTGGGGGGTATAAATACAGGTAGCCCCTCCCCGGCATATACCACCATCAATTACAGGTTAAAAAACCACAATCACTCACACAAAGCCCCAAAACCTTCAACATGGCAATGTCACGGCACATGGTCCCATCACAAACAACAGCCGTCTCTGGAACAGACAGTCAACCTGCGTACAATGATCAATACATATATTCTCCTTCCAAGACACTCTTCCTCCCCTCCCCATCTACACAGGTTGGACTCACCCAGGTAAGTTAAATTCAGGAGCTACCCCACTGGTACTCTTTTGGAACCCTGAAGGTAAGTATCAACAGTGCCAATTTGAAAAAGTTAAGAACATATGCCTGAGTAACTTGGTAATGGGTAGGGGTAACCTACATCATTACAAGGAACAAGTTTACATCCAACATTTTTCAAATAACTGAACAAAAATCTAAAAAAATGTTTATTTTCAAAAACTTCTGACTACAGTAACAGTTATTTTCCCATTGTATTTTTCACCTCACCCCTCTGTGTGAAATAATGGATGAATTTTAGACATATCACTAAAATCTCTGTTATGTCCCTAATCTCCTGCTCTAGGGCTGTCTTGGTTAAAATAAAGTCGATGAGTCGATTCCATTGATTCCAGCAGCAGAAGTTGGTTAAGTATGATATGTTTGTTACTTATCACGCCGTGCATGCAATATGGTGATGTGGTTTCCATTTTAATTGATTTATTGGTATTTTCTGATTTAGAGTTACAAGAGAATTATCAAGCTGGTGCAGCAATCTCCTAGTATTGGTAACTAATAGTTTACATTAACTCTATAATCTGATTTTCATTATTTGTCATTTGTTAACTGTTGTATGTCCTAATGCTCTACATTAATAATGTAGCAGTGGAAAGACTGTATTTTCTTTTTGCTTTATTATCCACAGCAAAAAGTATGACAGAAAAGTGGCAATAAAACTGAAAATGAATCGATTCTTCTCACACAGTTGTCGAGAGGTTGTAGAGCAGAGACCCACAGTTGGAGAGTTTAAGACTTCCCCACTGTTCTAATCAAATAAAGAGAAGGTCACAGTCAGGGGATTTAAACAATTCAAGGAGGTGGAAGCGCGAATGACGCTGAGCCACGTTGTGTTGGAGGACATTAAGGTGCTCAACAGTTTTGCAAGTGTAACTTTTGCATTCATCATGGTTTTTGGGCTTATTTATTTGATCTTTATTCATTTGGATTATATATATAATGAACCTCAACTATTGACATTAGGACCAATTTGCATTTCATATTTTACATTATTAGAATTCCTTAAAATTTGAATTGATGTGAAACATTTTAACTGCTTGATAGTTATTGATCCACAAAGTTTGTTTTTTGTGTTCAAGAAAGTGAAATGTTAACTTTTATAAATGTTCAACCTGCAGAAGACCAGGCAGCAAGGAGGAACATCATTGTCAACTGTGAAGTGCTGCTATTGGTCAGTGTGGGGTCATCCATCATGATGCACAACTTGGTCCCTATAACACTACCTATTTGCTGTCATTCCTTGATGAGCTGACAGTTACAGTTACGGAGAGAGAGAGGTGATAAAGGAAATGGGTGCTAATTTAACGGAATTCAATTGAGAAACAAGGAGAAAGACAGAAAGAAAGAGAGAGAGACAGACAGAGAGGGAGAGAGAGCTGGAAAGAAAGAAATATAAAAAGAAATGGTTGCTTTTTTATCTGGACTTAATTGAGAAACAAGAAGAGAGAGTGAGGGAGGGAGGAGGTGGAAGAGTGGGGGAAAAATCTAATTCTGAAACTGAAAGTGTATGGCAGAAGCTGATCAGTGTGCAGACAGCAGCATCCGTCTGAACTGTGAGTCTGCCCTTCAGTCTGCCTCTAGTCTCTTTTTCTGTCCCTGAACTAGTCAGCTTCTAACCTAACAAAATGTGTGTGCGAAGCATGTTGACCTGCTTTATTAAAATGGTAATTATTACTATTATTATTATTATTACTATTATTATTATTATTATTATTATTATTATTATTATTAATAATAATAATAATAATAATTTGTTTACTTGTTTGTTTTAGTTTTGCTTTTTTACAGTTCTTGTTGACTATTGTGTTTAACTAATCCATAAAGCCTACTGTGTAAACATTTTGTCTTAAAAACTGCCCCAATGTTTGGACAGATGATTCAAATGCACATTCAAAAACTGCAAATATACAATACTACTGTTGATCCATGCTAAAATCTTTAGAGAAACAAACAAAGCAAATTTGCTAATTTCTGAGCAATCAAATCAACTACCATCTTTCTTGCTGCTGTATGTGATTAGTTACCAATAACCTCCGATAGCTTAGGTAACAATAGTTTCCGTTTTCTACATTCTCCAAAAAGCAAAACTACATCTGCTATGAAAAACATGTCTGCCCAGGCGAGACATTTATCCAGCAAACAAGCAGAAATAACAGCCTGAGGCCCGCAACAGAGAGAGATAATGTAATCCCCCAGAATCCCTTTGCTTGAGTCGCTAAGGCAGTGTACAGAAGTGTGTCAGGTCCCAGCAGCAGGGAAACAAGAGGCAAGGCCTTAGGATGGTAGAACAGAACCCTGCTGTCTCCACCAAACCATAAACCTGGAGGAAATCTGATTGCCTGGCTCATACAGCTGGAAAAGCTCGACACTTAAGGTGTAGAGGATTTAAACTGAAACTCTGGCAGCCTGCTTGGAGGAGAAGAGAGTGGCGGAGGCTTGGAGGGAGAGGAGGGGAGAGAGAGAGAGGCAGGAAGAATGAGAACTCTTAACATCAGTCTGTCAACATCACTTAACCCCTGGTGGGAATTAGCATAAATCAAATTTGTCTTCCAACTCACTAGCTGCTGAATATGACAATTCCTATCAAATGTATGCAAACACAATAATGTTGTTATATTAATTAAAGCCGAACTCCGAATCTAAAGGCTTTTAATTTCAAACAGCTGGGTTTCACTCCTATTTAAGTGGTAGATAATGGCAGGTTGTTCGCATGCTTATATTTTAAAACACAAACAGGATTTCCTAATTTTCAAGCCAGTTTTACAAAAAGGCATTGTTTTAAAATGACATGCTTGGAATTTCTGTAGACAAGATGTTTTTCTCTTAGAAACAACCCTGTAATTGAGTTGTTTGCTTCAATGATAAAAAAGATGACAGTGTTTCAAATATAAAGAACTGCCAAAAGATAATGAGCAGCATCTGTTCCAGTCAAACTGAAATCTAGTGGAGCAAATCTCCTTAGTCACAGCACTGACCTACAGCAAGAACATGTATTGTGTCTGCTAACCCTAACCTGACTTATAAACCGGTTCAAAAATGCAAATGCTGAAGTGATTCCACAATTGTTTTACACCCAGCATCGTCAAGGCAGTTTAGGGAGCCCCCAGCATTTCTTGTATTTGTTTTTTGTTAGTTTCTGTTAATAAGCTCTTATTTTTCACGCACAAAAAATGTATACAAATAGTAAATCTGTTTGTTTTTACAGAGTATTATCACCTTAACCCCCATTGCCAGTGCGATGAGAAATGAACATCAGTCCTTTGAACAGTACATACAAGGGATTGTAAAAGCACAAGCGACACAATGTGAAGCAGTTCCATTTAGTTAGAACTCCTTTGTTCAAAAGACAAAGACTTCCAATCAGATCAAAACACACACCCCCAGCATCTTTTATACTACATTTAGCATATAACATGATACATGATATGCTTTGTCAATGTGGACCACCTTAAAGGTACTCCTGGAACATGACACCTGCAACCCAGTTAGAAACATAATGCTTACACAATTTAATAGTTTTTGCACTTGTTTTCTTAGTAAAATAAATAAAAGTTAAGTTAAAGCTAGTCCTTTTTTGTTGTTGTCTTATTTTGATAATAATTATGTATGCAATATGATGAATATAGTTTATTGTTGAAATTGGATTAAAATCAAGTTGCTGAAACGACCTGAAAAAGATGTTTTTCACCTTTTTAATGTTGAAAAGCTGTCCTATCAACATCTGTTTAACCATTTTTGGTGTGTGTAAAATGAATACCTTAAAATCAATTAAATTTATAAATGAAAATACTTTTAAAGAATCTTTGTGTCATTTTTACAGGGATGTTCTGCCACTTTTGTAGGTAACACAGACATACTGCCAAGTGGAAAACTGTTAAAATGTCCATTTACTGACAAGGAATTTAATACTACTAATACAATCAATTCTGCCAAAAAATAATTTAAACTTAAGAGGCAAAAGGGGCTGGAGTTTATGCCAGGCTTGAGGCCAACTCTCCTGTCCATCATTCTTTGTAATGTTCACTCCCTGGATAATAAACTGGACCACACTCAACTTCAGTGAGTTAGCCAGCATAAGTTTAGAGAATGTTCTGTCTTTGTTTTCACAGAAACATGGCTCAACTCTAGCACTCTGGACGCTGTATTTTGCTCAGACAGAAATTGGTGCAGAAGCAGGTGAAATCATGTACTGATTGGGACATGTTCAGGGAAGCTGCCACACAACAGCTGTGTCGACCTAGAGGAGTATACAAGGAGTATCAGTGCCTTGCTTCATCTTTAAGTGCATTGATGATGTTACTGTCTCCAAGGTCGTCACCACACAGCTCAACCAGAAACCATGGATGAGTGCAGAGGGGCGCATGCTGCTTAGAACCTGTGACATTTAAAACCAGGTGACCACAGCAGCGTCAGAATGAGCAGCAGCTGAGCTCCAATTGAACTAGCAAATAAGCGGACTGTTAACCTCTACTTTCCTCTATTTTGCTAACCTCGACTCATCTCACGTTTTTCTCTCTGTTTTTCTTTTCTCCCTCTCTCCCAGAACAAGCATCAGAGCGAGCAGAACCTGAAACTCCACCTGAAATAGCAAATTGTGAGGAGACAGGAACAGCTTATCCGGCAGAAGACGCAGCTCGAGTCCTCTCTGGAGGACTCACTGGCTTCGGTCGCTCCGGCCTCGTCCCGCCGCATACCAGCAGTCGCCAGCTCCACGCCAGCCCCCCCACCGCACGGAGTCTGGGAGCGGCAACGCCAAAGGCCCAGCGCCGCATGCCTCCGGACAGGTATTTGTTATTGGTAGCTCTATAGTCCGCCACGTTAAATTACCCCGCGCCAGTGTGTCGTGTTTTCCAGGAGCTCGTGTCCTAGACATCGCCAGGCGTCTACCCTCGGCCCTGCAACGCCTTCGAGACTGTGGTCATCCACGTCGGGACCAACGACATCTCTGTCCGGCGTAGTGAGGTCCTGAAGGAGCACTATTGTTCACTGCTGGACACCGCGAAAAAGGCGACCGATGCCAGGATCATCATCTCCGGCCCCCTGCCCACCTACAGGAGAGGATCGGAGCGGTTCAGCAGGCTCTTTGCGCTGCAGTCCTGGCTCCGCGGTTGGTGTGCTATCAACGGTCTCGGCTACGTGGACAACTGGGCTTCGTTCTGGGAGCAGCCAGCGCTGTACCGGAGGGATGGCATGCACCCCAGCCTTCGCGGAGCGTTCGTCCTTTCACGGAACATCAAGAGAGCTGTCCGCTGACTGCAAAACGGAGGCCACTTAAGTAGCGACAATAAACAGTCATTACCTAAATCTAGTAATAGTGAGACTGTAACCACTGCCGACAGAGATTCGTTACCTAGATACAGATATATCGAGACTGTGTCATTGCCCCGATTTAAACGCAGACTCAGAAATTATCGAACAGCTTGTCCAGATAACCTAATTAATGTAAAAATATCAGACCCAGTATCTAGCTGCAGCATCTCTGAACTAAAGTTTGATTTGTTCAACACAAGTTCCCTTAACTTTAAGGCTCCTATTGTAAATTATACAATAACGTATCAAATATTTGAAGTATTATGTCTCATAGAAACATGGGTTAAACCTGAGGAATATTTGGCATTAAATGAAGCCACTCCTATAGGCCATAAGTATGTACACAGCCCCAGACTGTCCGGTAATGGAGGGGGTATATGTGTCATTCATAAAAATTCATTAGACACCACTAAGAAACACAGTCTCGCTTTCAGTTCTTTTGAATGTCTTTACATAAACATCACCAATCCGACCACAAACAGAAGTGTACTCACCCTAGTCAATATTTATAGACCACCAGAGCCTTATTCTGAATTCTTAAAAGAATTCAGTGACTTTGTTACAGATCTAGCTGTGAGCAATGAGAAACTTATAATTGCAGGAGATTTTAATATTCACTTTGAAAACTCAGCAGATCCATTAAAAAAGGCTCTCATCTATCTTAGACTCTGTAGTTCTCACTCAGAATGTAATAGGGCCTACACATTCCTGTAATCACACACTAGATCTAGTTTTGACCTTAGGTGTTGATATACATAATCTTACTGTTCTTCCACAGACTTCAGTAGTTTCAGATCACTACGTAATTTCATATGAATTGAGTCTTAGTGAAAATGTATGTACATCACCCCGTTATTGCATGAAACGTTCAATAATGCCAAAAACACCTCAGCACTTTATTGAAATCTTTCCAGATTTATCAACTATAGCTTCTCCTTCAGACCCAACAGAGCTAGACAGACTAACTGACTGCGTAGAAAATACGCTCCCATTAACTTTAGACAATGTTGCACCCATAAAAGCTAAAAGCATGCAACAGAAAAGGCTTGCTCCGTGGTACAACAATGAAATACGCACCTTAAGACCAACAGTACAAAAATTAGAACGCAAATGGCGACTAACTAAGCTGGAGGTATTTCACTCTGCTTGGAAAGACAGCCTTAGCAGGTATAGAAAGGCACTTATCAACACATGCTCAGCATACCTGTTCTCTCTTATTGAACTCAACAAAGACAATCCTAGAGTTTTATTTAGCACAATCACAAAACTTACCAAAAACCAGGCAGGAACTGAACCTCAAATACCTGCCGACTACGGCAGCAATGATTTAATGGACTTCTTTAATAGCAAAATTAAGAATATTAGACAAAACGTTCAATTAACACCAGTAACCTATCCTTCATCTGGTTTGGCTGAGAAACATTTTGTCCACTTCAGCAGACAGAACTAGAAAAACGTATCTATTCCTCAAATTCTGCCACATGCACACTCGATATGATTCCAACAAACCTATTGAAACAAGTATTACCAGCTATTATTAAACCTATCTTAACTATCATTAACTCTTCTCTTAGTCTGGGTCATGTACCTAAGTCTTTTAAATTAGCTGTGATAAAACCCTTGATAAAGAAACCAAATCTTGACCCCAGAGAACTGTCCAGTTATAGACCGATCTCCAATTTACCATTTATCTCTAAGATTTTAGAAAAGGCTGTAGCTCGGCAACTCTGTTCATATTTACATAAGAACAGCATATATGAAAAATTCCAATCTGGTTTTAGGCCCCACCACAGCACAGAGACAGCTTTAGTTAAGATAACAAATGATCTTCTTCTTGCCTCTGATCAGGGCCACGTATCTTTACTGGTGCTACTAGATCTAAGTGCAGCTTTTGACACTATAGATCATGCTATTCTCTTAGACAGATTAGAAAATATGGTTGGAATCACAGGAACAGCGTTATCCTGGTTCACATCTTACCTTAGTGATCATTTTTAGTTTGTAAAGATAAATTATGTATCGTCTAACTCTACAAGAGTGAAATATGGAGTTCCACAAGGTTCAAAGTTAAGAATGTCTATGTCTGAAGTTGATACATGCGTTTATAACCTCAAGGCTAGATTACTCTAATGCATTGTTGTCAGGATGCTCCAGCAGGAACCTGAATAAACTTCAGTTCATCTGTCATCTACCTGCACCTCGATGTAGCACCTGTGCAGCTTCTCTCCTTTTAGTTCATTTTGTTTATAATCAGATCTGTCAAAGTCACCAGCTGCACTCTGAACTCTAAACTCTAAACTCCATATCCTCTATACTAACCCAAACCAGATCTAACTCTATTTTTCTCTCTCTCTGAGGTAATAACCGTCCACCTGTCCCGTCGAATGCTGTTGGAGGTCCGACTGTCAGGGCCTCCTCGTCACCTGGCACCAACCAGCTCTTCTCTCTCTGCTACACCTCGACTCCTCTGTACTAACCCAAACCAGAACTAACTTTGTTTTTTTCTTCTCTCTCTCTCTCTCTCTCTCTCTCTGAGGTAATAACCGCCCACCTGTCCCGCTGAATACTGTTGGATGTCCGAATGTCAGGGCCTCCTCGTCACCCGGCACCAACCAGCTCTCCTCTCCATTTGTGCCATTTGCTCCATCCTTGACTGCATCGCTGTATCACCCACCTGATGTAGCACCTGTACAGCTTCTAAAGCTTTTACCTTCAGGCTCAGCTTTAGTTTATTAAACTGTAAATACTGTTCGACCAGAGGAGGATGGGTCTCCCCTTGTGAGTCTGGTTCCTTCCTCCAGTTGAGGGAGTTTTCCTTGCCACTGTTGCCTCTGGCTTGCTCACAAGGGATTAAGTGTTGTGATTTCATGTCTTTCATGCTTTAAAATTCCTGTAAAGCTGCTTTGTGACAACATTGTTGTAAAAAGCACTATACAAATAAACTTGACTTGACTAGACTTGACAGCGGATACAAAGCATCTGTAAAAGGGCATCCAGGCCATAACCAACTACAGAACCCATCCTAACCCTCACAACATTCCAGCACAAGTGCTCAGAGGATGTGCAGACCAACTTGCTGATGTTCTCACAGACATCTTTAACGAGTCTCTGAGAACCACTGTTATCCCATTATGCTTTAAAGCCATCACCATTATCTCTCCCCTTTATCATGGACATTTACACCACAAACTGCATCTGAAAAGCCACCAGCATTGTGGATGACCCCACTCAACCCTTCTACACTCTTCTTTCTCTTCCGAAGATTTCACAGCATTCAGACGCCAAGCTATCAAACTCTTGAACCAGAATCCACCAAGGACTGTCATCACACACACATGCTCATAGTTTACATAAGATAAGACTATCCTGAACTGGTCAATACCTTAGTACTTAGTACACAATGAAACTTCTGGTAACAATTTAGCAAAATTGCTCGGTTTCATACAACAGCAAAAATCTTTTTTTGCATATTACACATTTTGCACACTTCACCCTGGAACTGAACATTGACTATTCTGTGTTACATTGTCCTGTACTGTTTCCTGCATGTCAGTCTTGTGTAGCACTTATTTTTGCACTGTACTTTTGTATTATTGTATTGTTTGCACTGTCAAGTAATGCTGCACTGTTCAATCTGTGTTATGTTCCTTGTGTGCACTATGGTCCTAGAGAAACCTTGCCTCGTTTCACTGTGTACTGTGTAGATGGTTGAAATGTCAATAAACTCCACTTGACTTTCTTTGACTCAAATGAAAATGATTGAAAATTACTGTTTTGATGAAGAATTACATTAAAATGAACTCAAGTAAAAGTATTGTGATATTATTTCACTCCAACACTTACTAAAATGGGGAAAAATTGTGCCCGAGCACAGAATGAGAGTACATCTAATTCATTACCTTCTACCTGTTAGCTTTACTTGGGTTTTTAAATGTCATAGCAAGTGATTCATTGTCATTGCTTGAAAGATTTGAAATGAGCATCACTAGTATATATGTTTTAGTGCAATCACAACACTCACAGCGCAAACAAAATGCAATATTCCAGTACATCCGGAAATTCAAACTTCTACAAACAATATGCAAGAATGACAAACGAAATTTGTTTTTTTTTGCTAATTTATTAAAAATAAAATAAGTTTTATTTCATCTTCTACAAGAGTTGCTAACAGTGTCAAACAGTTAAAACAAAGTATCACTTAAGTTTTCGTTCTAGAAGGCACCAAGCCGGACAGATACATCCAGGTGAACCTCTTTTTCATATTTAATGCATCATTTGTTTACTAAATCACTTTTAATAATTAACAGTGAGGAGAAATCTGGGGAGAGATCTGACATAATGTTACAAAAAAAATGTGTTTTAAGTGGAGCTTAATCATCTCTCTTTAATTATATACCTTCCCTCATGGGAAAGTCAGATCTGCGCATCCTAAAACAATGCGTTCTGCTTTCCTACAAAGGTACATTTTATAATCTGCCTTTTCTTTTGGAACGCCTCTGCACAGAGTTGAAAAAAAGTAAGAGACTGCAAGAGAGGTGGAGGAGGAGGAGGAGTAGAACTCAATGGAGGACTACACCCCTGCCAAGAATGTGACAGAACAACAGCCCCTCCCCTCTGTGAGCAAGTAGGATGATGCGGACCGGTGCTGTTTCACTTACATGCACTGCAGGTCCCATGTGTACAAGCTCAGCTAAGGCAACATTTTCCCTCATCTTACTACAGTCATGTAGCCGATCATTAAAATAATCTGATACTGCAGCAATTCTATTATTTTTTTTCAGCAAGAACAACTTATGCTTAATTAATATTATGACCATAATTCTAATTAAGTGTCATGCCCCGCTCGTCTTCCCCTGTCTAAATCCGTGTTTACTTTCTGTCAGTCCCATGTGCTTGTGTTTACATGTGTTATGTGCTCCTATGTCTCCGTCTTTGTCCCGCCTTGTACACCTGTTTCCAATTATTGTTTATTCCCATCACCTGTTCTCTGTGTTATTTATACCCTGTGTTTGTAGTCTGTCGTGGTTGGTCATTGTCTTGGTATGTTTTGGTTTCCTGTATGTTTGCCTATCGTTTATGTTTGAGTCATTAAAAGTACAGTTTATCTTAAGAGCCTATGAGGAGAATTTGCATCATCACATTCCTGCAAAAAATAAACAAATGAATACAATCAGTAGTTATTTATTAACTATTCAACAAACACTGATCACCTGCACTATTTAAAAAACAATATCCAAAAAATAAAGCCTCATAGTTTCTCATGACCCATCATGTAATATAAAAATCAAATATGGAAGAGCCTTTAATATTATTCTATTATGCCCTTTTATCTGACATGTTTGGGTGCCATTTTGAAAAGGGCAGCCAGGACATAACAGTTTTACCACACACATTACTGAAACTAAAGAATCTACCACAAACACAGACATCCTCAAGGCATTAGTTAACTGGCACAGTCAACCACGAAATATTGTCCAACTCCAATTGAAAATCAAATCTGTCCCTTTGGATAAATATCAGTGAAAACGAATCTGTTACAAAAGAGTGTAATAAGACTGTAATAATGAAAGCACTGGGTTTTTTTGTTATAAAGCAACACCAACTGTTTAGAAACATTTGGTGGTACGAATTACTGTTTGTCATGACACACATTACACAAAAATGCTGGATGGGACAAGAAGAGAAGCAAAAACAGAAACACTGAGCACTTCACTGAGAGTCAAGGGGCCAAGTTCTTGTGTGTCCTGGGAGCAATTACATACAAGCTAGAGGCAACATCAACAAAACACGTTCTCCCAGAGTAGTGTGAAGAACATTAGTCTTCCTGATAGCATTGCTGCTTTGGGAGGGATGACCAATAGAAGCAAGGATAATTGCATAACACTAACTGCTACTCTGGTGTGTGTATCCAATCACATAGGCCTATAGCTATGACCATAATGGGTCATGGTTTGGACATGGCATCATTGCTGAAGGCTACAGCTTTAATGAACATCTCATCAGAGATCATACAGATGACCATGACAGCTACTGATGTCCCTTTCCAAGGTCAGATAATGTATCACATATATCACACACACTGTGTGACAGCCGTTGATTAGAGTGATTACAGAGCGGTAGAGATCAATATGAAATCTGCCATGAAGGACAAGATGAGGAAACGATGAGCCTGTCTTTGGTCCAAGTTCAGTAGGATATCCCTGAATCTTGTGCAATAGTTCATCTACACTGGTTCAGTGAATATTTTAATGCTGTTGATATACAAAAACAATACCTATAATTTTAATTTTAACACATAATATGTTTCTCCTTGCAAGTTCTCCCTGTGTATTATTAGAACTCATAGAAAAGAGACTGAAAACCTCATTAGACAGCGATTTGAGAAATATTTAAGCAAGCCCAAAACACAGACAAAGTATTAATATTAGTACATTTAGAATAGAATATTAGTAAAATATAAGAGAGAATATTATACTTGTCACAAAGCTCCATGTAGCAACCTGGTTAGCAATAGAGGCAATCTCCTCACTGGTTGGTGAATTAGCTGCGGGTGAAACGTAAGCACAGCTATTAATCTTGTGTGAAATTAATAATTTCCGAATCGTAATATGCATAGCACAGCCCGTCTGCACCTTAATGGAACACTGGAAGGGAAATCAGAACAGACAAGCTCTTATTAATGCCCCTAGTACCAATCCCAGCGATGAAAGGACTGACCTGGGGGGTCTTTAAAACAAACAGAGACACACTGGTGTAAATGCAATATCTTAATGGATTAGCAGAGATTTCAGTCTCTTAGCAGTGACACCCAACTTCCCAAAAAGCTACATACTGTTTGAATCACAATTTCAACTATTAGATATAAGAGTGCTTGAAGTCAAGTCTAGTATCATTTTAAACTGAATTTATCCTTTTTTTGCTATGATGCTATTGTGAATCCAGACTGTCTTTAAACGTTCCTTCCGTGGCATTATTGAGCTGTTATCCTTAATGTGATTATGGGATTGACAGAGACAATTATACTGCGAATTAACAGAGAAACCCATATGTGGGTACAGCTTGTTTTGGCATGTCAGGTTAATTATAAATGTGGTTGCTGAAGTAAGCCATTTTTAAAAGAAGCAACAGAAACGGTTTAGTCACAATTAATACAATTTAGAGCAGTTTATACTGATTGCAAACTGTAAACTGTGGTGTGATCTGGCCTAGACTGCATATCCTTTTAATCTTCTCTTTAAGCTTGTGCTCCAAGGCTCCTCTTTGTCTCCCCCCAACTCCACACCTCGCTCATTTAGTCTCTTTCTTTGCAGCACGCCTCTTTGACTCAGATAGGCTCTGTCTTTGAGGTTTAAGAGGCCTCACAATGTAATTAGGTTTTAACATCAGGCAGAGAAATGAAGAAATACTGCTGATTATTACGTTCAGACACATTTTTGCAATACATTATATGTGCGTACATGTGAGAAAATGAAATAAAGCCTAAAATATTCTTCTCATAATCAGTTGCGTTGATATCACTCAGGTATGAGTTCTGAATGTTACTCAGTTGCAGCTTATATAAGGTAATAGACTAAGCTCACATGGCCGAAATACCCACTCTATTATTTAAAAAAAAAAGCATGAGTCTGGATAATTCTTTGCTGAATTATTTTTTGATTGGACTTGATTTCAGTCTACATAGCTGAGAACAGCACCTGAGATCAAAGGGCTGTCTTTGGTCTTGCTTTACTTTAGTAGCAAAGCTGTGAGCAAGAGAGGCAGAGAGACAGACACACAGATAGAGAGATTACAAAGGGTAGGTTACTCTCTCCTCCTGCAAACCACGCCACAGCACGCTGAGACACTGTACGAGACAGCTTCTGATGCTTCACTCTAATGAGAGATTAAAGAAATGTTTGTCTCCTGTGATTGAACTACAGTTGTTCTAATTATAATAGAGACGTTTCATGAGCACAGTTGAGCACCTCATTTCCATTTTACACTGATGGGAGCGAGAGACAGCAAGTCACGTTCAATTAGTGGATGAGACTGGCACCCTGGGCTGCAGTAATGGATTTCAGGGGGCTGTGACAGGCTGCTGCTCATTACTGATTAACCAAAAATGGAGCAAGCAATTGCATATGTCACCTGGTGAACATGCTGTTCTACCCACTATCACTGTAAAAAGATCACTCCTTTACATGTACAGTCCCACAGTTATTGTCGCTAAAAATGATACAGTCTAAATATTGTATTTTTTAATTATAGTGAACAAAATGATCATGGTCATCAGAATTCTTGCAGTACTGTTAAAGTGTGCTGAAAATGTTTCCAAAGTACCAATGCACAAGCTTAAATTTCAACAAGTTTTATTTAAAAATATTCATATAAAACTTTTTGTTCGCATAAACATTGTAATAATAACATATTCAACATCTTATGTAAACATAATATGAAAACCATGTCAAATGTGCATTAACATTCAAAATATAAAATTTACATTAAAGTATTTTACTGCATCCTTCATAGTTTAGACTGTCAACATATCTTAATTATTATTTTAATGCTGGTAATACTTTCTGCTAAAGACGTTTAGACTCTCAACCTATCCTACTTGTTATTAACAAGCAATTAATAATCTGCCATGATTAAGGGTGGAAGAGGAAATTTTGTACATTGAGCTGATTTAAGCTATAAAAACGCCCTACTTAGAGTTTTGTGTACAAAGCTGAAGCTATAAATATTTGCTCTGATAGGACATTTTGACAAATGCCTGTCAAAATGTGGGTGGTGGTCATAAAAATAAATTATTTCCCCTTTTTGACAGTGATTTTCTGATATTCAACCTTCATTTTAAGGATAAAGTTTTAATGGTAATTTGTGGCACCCCAAGAAATTCTTAGAAACATGTAATTGAAAGAATTTTTACATTGTTTTAATTAGTTTAAATTGATCAGAGTAAGTAGGAACTTTAAACAGTGACTTTCTGTTTCACTGATTAGAGATTAAATTCTCTAACTCATTCTTCAGCATTGGAAATACAAGGGCACACACAATTCCAATGTGACGTCTGATGATAATTTTGGAAATCTGATGACCCTAAGACTCTACATTCTTCTATAACTCTTCAACTCTTTGGCCTCCCTTAAAACTTTCCCGGCAAAATAAATTGGGTCCTTGTCCAGGCATATAGCTTTTTCATTATGTTCATTTCCTGACTTATGAAGATTAATGCTATCCCATCATCTAACACAAAGGTAAATGCCTGGAGTTTGCTAAATGCTACAAGGACCTTTTGGCAACAAATCTTGAGGAAAGTTTGGCATAAAAAGTAGGATGGCTACCTTGAAAATAATCTGATGCCCACTGTTAGGTATGGTGGAGGGTCTGTGATATTTGTGATGGTATGGCCCTTGGAAACTCACTATGGTACATAGCATCATAGACGCTATAACCTACCAAAGCACGTCATGGCCATCTTCTGATCTAAACTCCATAGTAAACCTGTGGGGTGACCTAAAGAGGACAGTACATAAAAGAGGATCTAGGACAGTGGAAAAATGGGAGAGACTATAAAGAAGAATGGCTAAAACTAACTAAGCTACTCATCGTTATTAGGGGTGCCAATAATTGTGGAGGGCAGTCAGGAGGGCAGCCAGGAAACCTGGATAACCTATTACTTATGACAAAGATTTTTTGACACAGTGTTTCAGTTTTATTACTTTATGTATTGCACAAATATGCAACACTAATAGCATCCGACATACAACAGACACAAATGTATGCACAAACATACATGTGAACTCAGCATACACAAACTTGATAGTGCATTGCTGTGGCTACAACAATTTAGCAATATCTTTTTGATAATCCAGAGAATTTTCTTAAAACTTAACACCTCAAATCTTCAGAATCTAAGACACCCTGACTGCACTTTCCATTCAGAGAACTCACGTGTTTATATCACATTAGTCACAGTAATTTGTGTTAGTTGTTATTAGGCTGATTAATTCAGGTCATTTGCTGTTTTTCTGTTTTCATTTCAATTTGGCATATAATTATGATCATTTCACCAATTAAACATTGTACAAAACAAATACATGTAACGTGTTGAACAAAAACAAAAACAGAAGCGGAGGAAGAAAACAATAAGCTGCTCAATCTGCATTTCAATTAGACCTTAAGGGGTTTATCAAACCAGAAATCATTGCACATGGTTCATTTTCTAAATCTTTGAGTACAGATACTTCAAAGTCAAATGGACTGAGTGTCTCTAAGCGCTTATTGTTAAAAATGCCCTAGAGATGAGATCACCACAAAACAGGAACTTGCGGAGTTTACTCGTATTTAGTTGTACATTTGAAATATCTCAGTTGGACTTTTGCTACAAATTCCTACAAGCTGTGAAAATCGATACAGGCAGTGTTGTTGCACATCTGCCCCAAGCACAGACAGTTGTGCAAAGGGCTATGCTACATTGCTACAGTTTGCTAGCAGCAGCCTCAAGGCTACCCCTCAAAACAGACAAGCTCTTCTATCGGCAGCTTAGCTGCATATAGCTAAGCTAGACACTAGAACCCACGTAGAGAAAAGACTATTTTGGGCTCTGCACATTGCTGCACTAGCCAAATTCTTCTCATCTCAGCTGGAGAGTGCAGAGAGCTGCTGAAATGCACAAGAGAACACAGAAAGTGAGTTGATCACGGCCCTCTGTGGAGCATTTAAAAATTTTGACTCAATTATAATTAAGATATGGCAGAGAGCAGAATGCAATGGCATGAAAATGCGCTTTCGATGTGTGCTGAAATATCCATCCAGGGAAGGACTGGCATGGGCAGAATGAAGCTATGATGCTGTCCACTTCTCTGAATACGGTCACTTATCTTGACCGTCAGTCCCCGTCATTTCAGCCTAATGACAAGACCTTCTCACAAAGCACAATGACTGTTCTTCATGAATTTTAAGAGAAAAAAGATGCAAAATATCATTATTGTTGTTTGCATCATCAAAGACAGACGTCCTGAGGGCTTACCCCTATCCAGGCAAAGCCCCTTAAGGAAAAAATACATAACTATTACCAAAACCTATTGATGTCTCTCTGCTTCAATGTCATTATGCAGTGGCAAAACTTGTCAAACTGAAGTGAGCACTCATTATTCGGCGACACAACAACAGCACATCTTTCAGAGGCAGGCTGCAGTGGTGTGGAGCAGAATCTCATCATGTCACCATCTCTGCACATCAGCATTAATGCAATTTCCACTTTTCATAAAGCTGCTGATTTCCTTTATTTATGCTCAGTCATCTACACCGGCTGGCAGGTAGGTGCAGGCCTGGCGTAATCACTGCTAATAAATTAAGCTCAATATAACTGCCACATCATATTTGCACTCCGATGTGGTTTGTTTGTGTTTCTTCTGGATCAAGTGTGTTTGTATGTGTGTGTTTGTGCTTGCGTCTCTCTTAGGGGTGTGGGTGGGAGGTCGGGTGTAAAGGAACAGTTTGACTAGCTAATCGCTAAACATAATGAATTCTATTTCAGCCCCCTACCCCTCCTCCCAGCCTCCACTATCAAATCCACTCTTGATGAAAAAGAAATGAGACATCCTTTTCTGCTCACACTGATAGTAACTCGCCTTGACATCATGTCAGAAATGTTCCACTGACGAACGCAGCTGTCAGGCGTCAAAAGGAATCTTAGCGTGCACCAGCACCCATGGACACACACACAAATGTACACATAATTGATGAAAAATGCATGTAATAACCACAAAGCATCTGTCAAAACCCAATGATTAGTTGTTGTAAGCTGAAAAGCTGGGAGAAAAGCACTGCGCTCTTCTAATCAGAACCCCAAAACGCAACATTCACTCTCCATTTCAGAGCCTCAGATCTTCAGAGTCTGGCCTGCTGGAGCAGCTTAAATGCCTCTCTTAAGCAGAGCTGTAGAAAAGACTCCAGAAGCTCTAGATGTCAGTAAAGATGTTGAACATCTGACATAACTGAATTCATTGCCAAAGATTGGCAGAGAGAAGCAGGCTGTGCATTTCCACAGGAGACTTCAGCAAGGGCAAGAACACAAAACAGAACTTGTGGTGAGGCAGCAAGGTTTAAAATGAGACAGACGGGAGGGGGAAGGTAAAAATAAAATAAAGAAAAGGCCATAAATTAGACACAAATGTGCTTTGACAGGCCTATGCAACATGCGGTCAAGCATTCACTTCAGTTATTTGGATGGATTCTTCAGGCTACTACTAGCAGGAAATACAGCTGTAGAGGATTTTCCTGTGTTAGTCTGGGCTTTAAATCTTTCCGTATGTAGAAGGATCTCATGAGAAAAGGCGAACAAATGCCAAAATACTAATTGATCCACTCCTTAGGGGCAATGATAAAGCAAATACAACGTCCCAAACATTTGTGGGCATATAGGTTATGAAACATCCACAGAAGCCTTTCTCTCTCCTTTGCAGAGGCCATTCTTTGATCCTGGGCTGGTGCACTGCCAGACAGAGCACCATATATTATTCATCACAGGTGCAGTGAGTAAGAGAGGCACTTATGCAAAGGAAGAGAGCTATTCTGCCCTGGTAACCTGCCCACTCCTACAGTGCTGTCATTCAGTGCTGTCAAACATCACATACATGTTTGGAAAAGGGTAGGATTTTTATATAATATTACAAATTGTACAACGTTAGTCAATATAATAATAGGGCAAGATAATTCATATTACATTTTAACACAATGTATAGTAAAACTGCTTGTAAAGCTACATGACACGTACATATTTTTAAAGGATTATTCCAATAGTTGTCATTTACTATAAGGACTACATTCATCCATTTGGATCAAAGTTAGCTAAAGTAGCCTAAAGTAATCTGGTGAAATAAGCATTTATAAACCTATATAGGGTTATGTCAGCTTCATGTCAAGCTCATGTAGGTGTCATGTAAGCTTAAAAGTACACTATAGTAAAATACCTTTAAGATGAATCAACAATAATTTAGTATATTATAAAAACATATTATTTACAGAATATAACAGAATAATATGAACATTTACAAACATCTGTACTGTGCAAATAACCATTGTGTTACAGAGGAATTGCTGTACAGTGAGATTTAGTTTAAGTTTAAAGTTTCTATTTTAAGGTGTAAGGATATATACAGCACTACCAGAAACTGACTACTAATGAAGAACTAGACGAAGACTAGTGCAAACTGTGTAACAACTGAAGATTTATTGTCATTAAATCTTTAGACATGTACAAGTTGAACCATGAACAGTGAACAGTACATGTCGATTCTTGTCTGATTCACTATACCATGACATTGAAAGCATCCAAATGTAGGTTGAAAAGTAGATAAGAAACCTCAGGAAGAAGACCTGTAAGCTTTAAATACATTATATGAACAAAAGGATTGGGGCATCTACACAAGCTATTATGACATACTATTATAAATCCATATCAATTATTATGGTGTTGATTACCGCTTAGCTATAACAGTTTCCAGTCTTGTGGGAAGGCTGGTGTATCTGTGGGAATTTTTACCCATTCCCCCTAAAATGCATTTGTGAGGTCAGACACTGACACAGGGCCTGGTTTGCAGTCTCTGTTTTGGTTCATCCCAACAAAGATGTTCAGTGAAGACAAGGTAAGGGCTCTGTGTGGGCCAGTCAAGTTCTTTTACATCAAACTCACCAGGCCATGCCTTTATGGACCTTGCTTTGTGAACTAAGGCACGGTCATCTTGGAACAGAAACACCTTCCCAAAACTGTTCCCACAACGTTGGAAGCATACAGTTTTTTCAAAATATCTTGGTATGCTAAAGCATTAAGATTCCCTTCACTGGAACTAAGGGGCCAAGACCAACCCCTGAAATACAACCCCACAGCATTATTCCTCCTCCACCAAACTCTACAGTCAGCACAATGCAGTCAGGCAGGTACCTTTCTCCTGATATTCTCCAAACTCATCCATCAGACTGCCAGATAAAGAGACCTGGTATGTCACTCCACAGTTTCCACTGGTGGTGTGCTTTACACTATTAGGAACCATTAAGTTAAAGTAAATCAACTAATAACTATAAACTAAAAAGCAAGTGAGTATCTTCCCTGGCTGATGTGACAGAAACACACAGTATGTTAAAATGGCAGTGTGCAAATATGTGAGTGCTCTACACACACCTCAAGAGATTATTGTTAGGCAGCTGAGAAAAAAAATAATGTAATAGAGCATGTCCTTCCTCATCAACATGACTTCCCTTTGATAACTCATTCTGTGAACATGCACTTAAAGCGTGTGCATGAGAGCGAGAAAAAAGCAAATGTACCCTGCCCCAAATGGAGAAGGACTGAAGAGTATATAGCTGCATCTTCTACAGGCCTGGCTGTGAATTATGGGAGGATGGATGAATCAAGCTATAAAACCCTGACAGCACTCTCTCTCTCGCTCACCCACCACTTGCCATGTTCCCACTACAGTCCTACATGCACACATACACACTACCCTCAATCTGCCAGCCACAAACACAATGACATACGGCCTCTCTCAGTGGTGAACATATGACTGACACAATAATAATTGAGAAGAGACAGGAATTGCCGTTGGCTGTTGCGAGCCACATGCTATTCTAAAGCATAGGAACACATGGCAAGAGAAATGCTCCCCTTCAGTGTGAAGGGGAACTTTCTAGAACCAGCTGGCAGGGAAAAGTGTACAGGTCTCAGTGAATCCTACATTCTGCAGCTTGACTGACAAGTTCATTTAGAAGTCTGCCTCATGACAAAGGTACTCTTTTATTTGCCTTTAGCTTTTTTTGCCTAAAAGTTATAGGCCAAATGTTTTTTACACAGGTCAACAAATATACTTTGTGCCAAATTAGAAGAATGTAGTACCTTAGTTCTAGAATTTTAATAGAAAAATAACGATAAGGTAATGGAATAAAATGGAAGGGAACAGTAGCCCTACACGTAGACACTGGTCGGTTAATCAAAAGTACCGTCCTCTCAAATTCACAGCAGCTGCCTTGCTGTCATGCTGTTATTTTGAATAAACGTAAAATCTCTATTGAGTTGAGCTGTAACTTTGAAGTGACAGCTGGCGCTGAGTGTTTCCTCTGCCAAGTGCACCTGATGATGTGCCTCTCTCTCACAAAGACATACTGCAGTCATTACCAATTCCTTCCTGAGAGAGAACACACAGTAAGTACTTGCTTTAAGCTATAGTATATACATGCAGATAGAGGAGATATTTATTGAAGACAAGATGAAAAGAGAAATAGTCTGAACATAAACATTACCTCAGAGGCAGTGAGGATCTTTATGCGGTACTGTCACACTGGGTTACAGACAGAAAACATGACAGATAGTGAGAAAAGGAGAGAGGAAGCAGCAGAGCAGAGAAGTTGGAGAATGGAATGAAAAGAAGTGCTAGTATTCTGGGTTATGCTATAAAATAAAAAAAACAGATTATGCACAGATCACAGACAAAACACCCTGATAGCTTTGCAAAAGGTGTTATATAAAGGTGGGATAGGACAGGATTAGCCTATTCTGTGCGTTTGCTTTTGTATTTTAGGCTGTGAGTGATTAAATGGAGAGAGCCATGTGCTCTCAGGACCACAAAATCTTTCACCATTCACTGTTAAAGCCTGTGCTTATGCAAATTAGCAGCACTCACACAGTGCAATATGGTTCACTGAGTTTCTGATCCATCGCATGCTTGGCCTGTGCCAAGACAAGCAGGCCAGCAACAGCAGCATAGACATGTTATGATATATAATTACCTAGACAAGGCTGCATTTGAGGCACTCAATCAATAATGTGTCTGCTTTAAGCTTCCTAGACAGAATCAGATGGATCATCTCAACATAATAACACCTTTGGCTAACTGAGCCATAGACTCATAAGGTAAGCGACTGGTAATTAACATGTGAATATATTTTATGGCTGTTTATTTCTTGTGCAGTCGTAGTGAACACGCAAAATATCTTACACATGTTGTCCCCTTACTGGCCAGAATGAATTAGCCTACGGCCATTATTGATGAATTATGCTGTACCAGTTATTTTAATTTCTTCATTACATTCTCATCACTTAATTTAGATTTTGACTGAAATAAAGAAATGTAACTTAGGTCTTCACGGCCCCACAGTGCCACCCAATGGTTGACTGTGTCACTCCAAGGCTGCCCTCCAGCTGCTGAATCCTGATAAAAAATTCATGCACAATCCTTATTCTAAACCTCCTGGCTCATCTTTTATTCAGAAACCACCTGCTTGGTTTTTACGTTACACTCGTGTCTGATGTGCTCCGACAAATCTTCGGCGGTTCCGCTGCAGGTAATCTAAACACTGAAACATTCACGATCACCACTTTGCCGAACAGAGGGTGCAGACGCAGCATGTTTCCATTACTGTCATGACTAAGGTAAACTTGAAACTTAAAAACTAATCTGGGAAAAATTATCCAGTTTCTTTAATAGACTTTCATATAGACCACATAGTTTTGGGTTTTGAGACTATATACAATGGCCTGTTCAGCATTTAAAACTCTTGGCCTGGCCTGAGATCTTGAATAAATTTTGTGTTTTCACCCTGTATTACAGAGCATTTTGAAGACAGCCTCTTTTAGCTTATTTGTGCAATCCTGAGTATGGGGTGTGGCAAACAAGGAAGCGACACCACAAAGTAGCTTTGAAACAACATTTTGGATGAAATAACCCCTCGATAATTTGAATCAGAACAGGAGGCTATACGTAGAAACATTGCATGTGCAGGGATCAATTTTACTAGCCTAGTTTTCTCCAAACCTTTCATGAGTCATAAATTTGACATTTACTCTATGTATGTAACCTAATAGGTACCTCTGAGCCTACTGAGGCAAACTGATTGAGTTTAGGCTGTGTGAATTTAGAGGGTAATTTCCAACAACAGGGGATTTTAGGTGGTCTAATAGGGCAGAAACGGCTACATTCAGGGCCCAATAATTCACAGCATGAGCAGCAGAAAGCAGAAATTAAAGGCCCTGTAAGGCCATTATGTCCGCCTATCATTACCTGTGCTCTGCTATAAACTATTACTGGCCATTTGCCCTAATGAGGTTTGACAATTACGAGGTTAATAAAGAAAAATCTTGACAGGCTTTATTGATATGGAAGGGAATTAAATGATTAACTATCTAATTAAAATTAAGAACCTTGAAGTGCAATTACTTGTGAAATGAATTGACCTTCACAAGCGAAAAGATACACTTTTTATGTCCTCCAGAGACAGAGACTAAGCGGCTGAAATGTCTTTTATGAACAAGCAGTCACACACACAAAGTCCTTGCACCAAAGAAGAAGAAACATGAGGCTAGGGACCTAGATATCGTTTCCATGATGTTTGTATGTGTGAATGTATAGAGAAAACTGTTTGTTTTACCACAAGCATTAGAGCTTATGATCCTGAAATGCTACTCTTTCATCATACCACTGTATGCCTTTTTGTATTACTTGCACCTTGTGTACACCTATTATCTACTTTATTAGGTACACTTTATTGTATCTACGCTGATTGTTTATTTTATTGCTCTACTTACCACATGAAAGCATTTGTAGTTCTACAGTTACAGACTGTTATCCATCTCTGCATACTTTGGTAATCTCCTTTCACCTTGTTCTTCGAAGGTCAGGACCCCCATGGGACCACCACAGAGCATGTATTATTTGGGTGATGGATCATTCCCGGCACTGACACTAAAGTGCTGCTGGAGTGTATGTGTTATGGTGGTATGGGCGTATCAGACACAGCAGTGTCGCTGGGGTTTTTAAACATCTAAGTGTAACTGCAAGACTGAAAATAGTCAAACAAAAACAAAACAAAATATCTAACCAGCTGTATCTTGTAATTCTTACCTTCCTTGTCTGCCTTGTATATGTAAAATCAGAAACGACAGCTCATCCGTTTCTGTACGGTTGTTAGTCATCCTCTAGTCTTTTTTTCAGAGGTCACAAGACGCTGTTAACAAGACACTGTTGGCTGGATAGTTTTTGTTTTCAGTCCATCACTGACACTCAGGTGCTTAAAAACTCCACAATACACAATAGTACACAGTACATAATAACATGGCACCACCATATCAGTTTTACTGCAGTGCTAAGAATCATCCACCACCCAATAATACCTGCTCTGTACTAGTCCTGTGGGGGTCCTGATCATTAATGAACAGGCAATAGCAAATTATGCAAAGAAACCGATGGTCTACAGTCAACAATTGTAGATCTACAAAGTGCACCTATATATAAAATAGTGTAGATACAAGGTAGATATACCTAAAGTGCTCAGTGAGTGTAAATAGAATATATTATAATGTTTTCAATGTATTGCACTTTTTGTAGGAGCAGGACATGCCCAGAAAATCTGACAACAAATTTGAATAAAACTGTGCTATAACATAAAACATCATGAAGGAAATTCTGCCTTTACTGTGGACAGTAGAGAATCAGTGTTATAACAGGCCCATTTGACATGAACCAAAATCTTCTTTAATGATGTTAAAGTGCTTTCCCTGACAGCTTATTAAAGATGACTTAAAGCGATGAGTCATTTTATGGTGTGAATGCTTTATCCCCCACCTTAGGTGGTAGGCATTTTAACTATGTATCTAATACATGGCGCCGGACCACCAGCATAAATTTTGTCTGTTGGTGTCCCCCTCACCCCCCACCCCTTTTTAATCAGAGGCTGAGGCTGCCGGGGAATGTGTTGTATTTCTGTCAGTGCAGCATGGATCCCATCAATCCAGAGATCACACAAGATTAGCTACATCATCAGTCAATAAAAAAAGCTCATTTTTAAACAAAAGACCAAGTGAGGTGTCAAGTACAAGTGTTACTAATATCAGACCCCTTGATTACCCAAGACTTCAATGCATCTCCAAAAACTTATTTCCAGTGTTCGGTTGGTGAGGACAGTTATAAGTACATTACAGGGTATGAAATTTGCACTGGGCTTTCCAATAAGCCTCCTAGAAGGATATAGAAGAATTTGTGATATTTTAAAGGTTTTATGCACATTTGTAAGCGCTGCCTTACAATAAGAAATTATTATAAATGGTGGTGCTCCTTCTAAAGTTCATCCTCTGAGTGAATTTTTTTTTCTTCAAACAAATGCACTCTACATTACATTAACAATTGAATGGTAATGTCACACAATAGATACGCTTAGTCACTATTGCCCAAGTTATGAAACCGTTTTTTTATGTCCCCAGACTGGGTCTAACTATGCAAGTTAACAGGGTAACATGGAGACACAGACGCACAAATTTTTAGCATCCGCCACTGACTCATTGCACAGCGTCTAAAAAACCCCATGACATGCTAACACTGAAGGTGGCCCTGAGCTCCAGCTCTCTGTGCTGCTCAGGCCATTCGTCAAAGTGCCAAACTGCAGCATGATTACAGAGCGCAGTGTGAGAGGCATTGCAGCAAACTAATGAGCCTCCATTAATCGTGCCTGACAAAGCCCATGATAAAAATACACACACACTCAGCAGACATGCTAATGGAGTGCCACTGTCTGATGCCTGACCCTACAGAACCTGTTCAAATGATGTGTAAAATAAGAGAGGAAGGAGATGGCAGGGGATAGATTATGAGGCATGAGAAAAGCATAAACAAGAACTCATAACATGACGAGGTTGCCTTGGCGGTGCAGTCACTGAAGCAGGTTTTTTTTATACTTGTTTTTAATGTAGCAGACTGACAAGACACATCCATACCTAATCTTCTTATAAAATGTAATCAAAGCAGCATCATTATGCTACTGCCAAAAGAATGCTGGCTTTAATTATTTTTATTAGGGGCTAGAAGGGCAACTTCCAACCCACTTGCAAATTATGTGAGTGAAAAATCATGCTCAAACATGTTGCCAATGCTAGTGATTTAAATAGGATGCGTTCCTTTTTCTACTCCCTCTCTCTGTCTTTCTCTGTCTGTCCTTTTTTTGTTTGACAAAATAACTGAACAGAGCAATTCTCTGAAGAGAGGGGTCTATTTCCTTGATCCACAACAACTGCCCAAGCTGAAAATTTTTTTAAATTCCTCGTCAGTAGAGGAAGAGACAGCTTAGGTTAAGACAGCTGTCAGCTTGATTTACAGCTTCACACTGCTGCCGTAATGTAGGCCAAGAGGCTTGAGTTGCCCACCAGTGATGCACAAATGATGCGCAAATCAGAAATCAATTCTTGTCATCACTAAAAAATTACAACTGTGTGTGTGTGTGTGTAGCAGGTAAATCAGAGTGTTACGACAAATTATATGACATGATTAGCACGGCAACCAAGGAACTTTAAATTGCGAATGTTCCCTACTAAAGAACAGGATACGCACCTGTACCTGTGATAAATTAACCTAACATTCATGTAATCATCATTATGATTTACTGCTCAGGAAACAAATTAGCCTCTGGGTCCATTCTGACCTCAAAAAATGTATTTATATAAATATAGAATGACAAAAATACAGAAAATTACATTTTGTCCTTAGGAACTGTTCTTATTAATACGTTTTCTAAGCAAACTTACAAAGTGCTCAGCGCCTGAAAAGTCTGCAGCCTTTCTGTTTAAAGGATCAGCAGAAATGTTTTTGTGGCTTTATAAATTTGATACTATTATGCGAAAAGTTGAGTCTGGAATGTAGCGCCATGCAGGTTGGAGGTAATGTTGTGATTGTTCCATAGGACCCATATACTGTCAATGTTGTCATTCAGTGTAAAGAACATTGACCTCAAATCTCTCAAAAGTAAAAGCAGCCATACCACTAGGCCTGAGCAACATCTAAAAAACTGATGATATGCACTGTGGATGTTTGTTCAGTGTGCTCAATAAAAGACATTAAAAAATACAACGTTTTTTTGTTATTATCTTAGTTAGATTGTATTTGTCTATGATTGTAACTTAGATAACGATCAGATCACATTTACTAATACTAATTAACTACTAATATGTAGAAACAATCTGTTGACTGTCAAATTAAAACTGTATTTGAACCATAAAAACGATAATACTTTTCAGCAGCAAGTACATGTGTATTTATGCTCTTCTCTGTTCAGTTGGCAAGCTATCATACTTTCTTATTTTTAGCCTGTAGCTTGAACAAAAATGGGCAAAATACAGGTTAATCTCACATGCACTTTTAGTAGTTAAGTTCGAGTACTCTCAGGGGATGTTTGAATTTTTTAAATAATGCACCTGAACAAACAAATAATACATATATCAGGAAAAAAATAATTGGATCCTTATTTCCTCTTTTCGAGGCTGATGTTTTTGTCAGCTTCTTGTTTTAATTTTCCCATTTCACCTTATTAGGTGATGCAGTTAGAGACTAAAGAAAGGGAAAATTTGAACAAGAAACTGGCAATTAAGAAGCTGACTTCAGCTTCAGCTCTTATTAATATATCTTGGGTTTTAAAATAGATACCTTGCTGTCTGTGCTGTCTAGTAAGTCGGTTTACATACATAATAAATACAAAGAAACATAAATACAGTATAACAAAGAAAAATAGATTTGGTTCCCAAGTTCTTGCACTGATTTGTCTAAATCCATCTGCAGCACCCAGCACCCCCCATTAAATGTAATGAAGCATTGATTAGACAAACTATGTACTGGGTTATAAGTACAATTAAAACCAGGCAATCAGAAAGAGTGGTTTGTAAATGGTTAAATGAACACACTGACACTCAATACTCAATACATTTTCTATTAATGCTATTTGTATTTGTTCTAATATTTGTGTTTATGAGCACATACACATTTACAAGCCAATTGAAAAACCTATATATATATATATATATATATATATATATATATATATATATATATATATATATATATATATATATATATATATATATATATATATATATATTCTCCAAAAGGTTTATATAGTACTATTTGTTTCTTGACACTAAAAAAATCACAAATTGGAATATAGTAAAATGGAAATAAGTAAATAAAGGTTGACATTTCTGACATTTGCACATTTAAAAAAGTACAAGTAAAAAAGTCACCTGGAGGAACTTTTGATAATGATGTGGCAGGCTATATATTATCTGGACTATTCGTGTAGAGAATGCAGGAAGCACAATCACTTGAGGACATGCTGGAAAAGGCACCAAACTAAGCTAAACTTGGGGTGTCAGGAGAGAGGTTTCTTTACCTTGCTTTGTCAGTCAAATTGGAAGTGCATGCTACTGTGTAGTTAGCAGGTGGGAGCAGGAAGAAGCTGATGGCTTCCTAGAGACCACCGGGTACATCACAGCATTTCCTCAACCATATCCCTCAAGGGGCCAGTCTCAATATAAAGCTATTTTCTTGCACCCCTACCCCCACCCCCAGACACTGACATCCCCGCACCCACATCCCTCCATCTCCTGATCATCCTGCAACAACCGTGCCTACACAGCTGCCATCTATTATGAATCAATCCGGCTCCCCCTCTCCAAAAATAGCCTGCTATGTCAGGAGTGATGAAGAACATTTGGAGAAGTGAGGGGAGGAAAAGAATGAAAAATTCTTGACTGTCTGTTTGTTTGTTTGTAGCGGCGCTTGAGTTGTACATTCATATTCCCCAGAGATGTCCTCAGAGGCAGGAGCCATCCATCACCCTAATTGGGCTGTTTCAAGTAGCAAAGCTACGCTGACAGGATTAGTTTCTGCCTTCCTCTGGTCCAATAACAGCAGAATGTTCTGGAATCAAAGGCAGGCCCACATGCAAATCACACATGTCACTTTAGTGATAATCGGCCCTACCTCTTTTTTAATCTAAAGTTCATCTTAGTCACTAAGCACACCTTTCATGGAATGCAAAGTGATTTTTTGGAAATAGCCAGTGGAGTTTAAGTGTGCAAACAGGATTTATCAGTTGTGGTTTTGAAAAAAAGAGGATGCTATAACAATCATTGCTGAACTAAAACAATTAAAACAGCCTAGACAGGGCAAAACCAAGCATACAAATTATTGAAATAACAGCCCAGAGGTCTCTCCACACGGTCTGGAAACTCAAGCTGGATTTTTTCCAGAAGAAGAGAGATCTAGTTAAACTTCATGAACAGGGCTGTGAGACTAAATTAGAGGACCCAAGGGGCAGTTAATAAACAAAGAGAACGCAGGCAGTGGTATTTGCCAAAAGAAACAGATGGCTTTAAGGGAAAAGGCACGCCACACAAAGAGAATTCCCCACCCTCTCTCTCGCTTGCTTGTGTTTGTCAGTTCACTAGAGCTTGCAATAAGGAAAAAGAAGGCTTTAAACAAGGAACGGACAAAGAGGGTCACATAAATAATTCTAAGATGTTTTACACATGAGGCTTATTTGAATAGAATAAGTCCTGACAGTATAGAAAAAATATTGAGTGGTGAAAACAGTAAAACCAAAAATGGTTTCAGGTCAAATAGTCTCTATATACACCAACACTTCCTTCCACATTTACTCATGAGAGTATTAGAACAATGGCTGTGCATCTTTACAATATGCCACATTGGCTTGAATGACCATAAATACTATAGATTTGTTGACAGAACACTCGTAAACATAAAGGTTCCTAACTGCTTCTTGGATTGAATGTATTGTTCTTGGAAGAACCATAAACCATTGTGGCTGTTTTTTAAACTTAAAAAGGTTCTTAACACTCACACATCTAATTTAAAGACAAAAAGCAATTTTTTTTTATGTCAGTCACAGATCCCTTTGTCTCTAACACTACATTCTCCCTTTGATCCCAGCTCATTCCCCCATTCCCCCATCTGCTTGGCAGCAGCTTGCATAGTGGGCAACATATGCTAGTGTTTGGATAAACTGGAGAACCACGCACACACATGGAGCATCTCTTTCATCTGAAGCCCCTGTGGAGAAACAGCGTAAGGTGTGGGTCTGGACTTTGAGAGGAGGAGCACAGAGGGTACATTATAAAGAAAATGACACAAGAGAAGGTGAAAATTGCCTGCAGTGCACCATAGAAAAACACACACACACAAGCGCGCGCACAGCCTGTGTCAAAATAGCAATTACACGCGGACATGGTTCATGAAGACAAATGCAAAGTGTTGTAGGGAAGCTGATTAATTCAGTATTATTGCACTGAACCCCAGGAATTCAATTTACTCGCCTCTGTGAACTCTGGCAAATAGCCTGCACTTTTTCCTCCTAAAGGAGCTGCAGTCCACAGCACCTTAACCCAATAAGAGCCTTCTCTCTGCACTGCAGTCAATTTGAAATGAGTTGCAGCACAGAGTGTGTTTCCAGCGGGGTTTTTACAACCCATTTTACCACAAAGTAATGAGAATTGAGAATAAGCAGAAATACATGTATTGCAGAGTGAAAAGAGACCTGCACATTTCCACAGCTTAACAAATTCTTTTGCTATTATACCTTTTAGCCAAGGATTACCTCTCAGTACACCTTTACTGGGGCCACTGCACTAACACAAAGATGCATGCACACATTCACACTAACATTCACTACCTGCATTTTATAGGCCACCTAAGTCTGTATTTTATGTTCTGCATGCCATGTCATGCCCACATTTGAAACTCTCGATGGCAAGAATGAATGGGGTTTTTAAAAATCATCTCCACGGCTCCATGTGGTAAATACAAATGTCCAAAACACGATACAGTTTGTTCTTTGAAGCTTGTTTCCTGAATATCACTGCCCTGCAAACACAGTTACTGTTTTGGTGCCCAAAACAATGTTAAAATGTAAATCCTCAGATAGTTGTAAAATGTTATCTGACAATGTTGTGACAATATACTACACCTGTTGCCAATACATTGTCACAAACTCCTAGAATCCTTAATATGCTCCATTATATCTAATATACTAAAGAGGCCATATGCAAGCTAATGCTACTAAACATCAAATTGACAGTGGAAGTGTAAATGAAAAGGTCTTATCACAGTGAATATTTATTTATAGCATAAAATGTGTTTTATTTTATAGCCTAAATTCCCTCAAAAATACTGCCAGTGTTACAAGGCTTCAGTCAGCTTCAGAAAACGTGCTGAAATAAATCTGATCTATTGGTTCTGTGAAACTGTAGAAAAATGTAAATGTAAAAATGTAACAGAAAAAAATTTACAGGGTTTGCAACATTTTTTTACCACGGAATGTGACTGAGCTCCCTATATGGGCATAAAAAAATGGCACCGACTATAAAATGACACACAGCCTCAGCGGTCTAATGTCCCCAGTGCTATTTCCAATGTGTGGTGAAACTCAACAAGTGGCTTCTTTGCAAACACTGTTACACTATATTACCAAAGGTATTCTCTTACCTATCCAAATCATTGAATTCAGGTCACTTTCATGGCCACAAGTGTATAAAACCAAGCACCTAGGGATGCATGCCGCTTCTACAAAGCTCAGTGAATTCTGGTATGGTACCGTGATAGGATGCCACCTGCGCAATAAATCTAGTCATGAAATTTCTTTGCTACTAAATATTCCACAGTCAACTGTCAGTGGTATTATAACAATATAGGACTGACATCAACTCAGAGTGCAGAGTCAATCGCTACAGACCTCTAAACTTCATGTGGCCTCAAAACCTCATACGGCTTTATTAACTTCATTATCCCAACAACAATGCGTACAGAGCTTCATGGAATGGGTTTCCATGGCCGAGCAGCTGCATTCAAACCTTACATCACCAAGCGCAATACAAAACGTTGGATGCAGTGGTGTAAAGCACCTAGCCACTGGACTCTGGACGTGTAATTAAGAAGGCCCTGAACAACTTGTTTAAAAACATGGTATCAAGGAATGGTGTTTGAATACTTTCAGAGTTCTGTAATCTATAATCTCTTTATAGCCGAAGACTTTTAGAAAAATGTTTATTTCATGACAATATTTTATTTTTTTATTTCAAACAAAGGTTATATTTTGCTTTGTTTTTCTTTTCATTTGTCAGATTTTTACAGTCTGTTTTGCTCGTTTTGTACCAGGAATGTCAATATCTGTAGAGGGCATTGTACCAGGTAAAATAGGAAGAAAGTGTAAATACAAGGCAGGGTTATCTAATAAAGTCAGGGTATGTGCATGTGTCAGATTAAGAACTAAGATTAGTTCATGCCTTTCATATTTTAATGAAGGTGAATATAGAACTGTCCTTGAATCAGTAATCATACTTTCTCATTTCATATCTATAAACTTTAATCAGTGCCTCTCTTTCTCTCTCTCTCCTTTCGTGGACAGAGAAAGGCCTAGGTTAAGAGCGGGGTGTCTATTTCACGTTTCATTATCTTTAATTTGATACAGGTTTATAATCTAATTTTGATTTAATCGCCATACTGGTGCCACAAAAAATGAAATCCGCCTTGTTATCGAAGTATGATTAGCTTTCATGGTTCATTTTAAAAGCTGTATTGAAAATCAAGTTACGGCAAATGATTATTAGAGATTCTTATCCGTGACATATTACCACCGTCTTGTATGGGTCTTATCTGTCCAAGCACAATAAAGTTCTTTATACTTTCCTTTAAGTGTGGTTATGGATAACATGCCATAATATCACTGATATTTTAAATACACTGGATATTATACACTATTTAGCGGCCGTAGTCTCTTTACCTGGTTTAAGCACTATGTATTGTCAATGTAATAACCTAATTAAAACCCAAGATGTCCTTTGACATATTAATACGTTGACTAAAAAAAACATCATTTATTTTCATTTTGGAGCTTACTGTATCAAACCCTTATTATTTAATTAAAACACAAAGATATTATTACAAAAGGCTTTTAGAATTTTAGCATTATTTTAGCCACACCCCTGAATTTTAGAACAAAAAGTAAGCCTGCAACACTCATGGCCACAAAAGGAGCAGGTACATCCCAGGTACTTTTTATTAAAGTAAATGTGTCTGAAAGTCTGAAATTTAAATGTCCAATTACATGTGTTTTTGAATTTTTCAAGCATCAAGCCTTTGAAGAACTAGTGCATGCTACAGAGGAGCTTTTGCAGTGTGAAATACAAAATCAGAGTGATCGCAAAGTAAAAAACCTAGTTATTAAACAGTCATATGTGTGTTAATTTGTGCGCTCTACCCTCACTTTATTTTTACATTGCTCTCCTTGCACCGGTGCTCTTTTTCCTTCTTCCTTGGAGAGCCAAGTTTTAAGCAGAGCTTTGTTGCTCTTGAGCACAGACAGGCGAAGAGGATAAAACAGATATAATTTTACAGCTGAGCAGGCCAGGGGCCGTTGTGCAGAGATACTCTCACAGCTGACATAATAACAGAGCTGAAGATTGGATCAAAGACAGAAGCCGCACTTACCCCACAGCTCATCTCCAACCCTTACATCAGCTTCCCAGCAGAACTCACCTGCACCACAATGCCGAACCACACAGCACACATCTTCTCCCTCTGTCCAGGCATTAGTCTTTTTTGCCATCTCCAGATAGGGCCTAGGCATGCACGTATGTATCAACGCCTGCAGCTATTAGGTGTAGCTTAAACTAATTTGGTGTTTTAAAAAATTAATAATCCCTCTATAGAGAACTATTAGGAAACAAGAGGCACTGCAACAGCTTACATTGGTAGTGTACTTTGCTTCATAGTCTTCTTAATCAGTGTGTTCAAGTAAAAGTCTGTTTTAATGATGCAAACTCTCTCACTTAACCATAGTATGTGGTTAAAATTTAAAGCTGCAAAAGCTTTAAAAAGATTCATTTTTTTTTTAAATAATGTTATGCGGACTCCAATCACTAAACATGCAATTTGGCTGTGGGTCCCCTTTTTATAAAATTATATACCAGGCCAAAAACTGATACTAAACTAGCACACCTCTGTTTAAATTTAGAGTGTTAGGATTATCTCTAGATCCCCTTTTTCTTTTAAGTAACAGTCTATCACACTGATATTTTACACATTTATTTTAACATAACATATCAGTTAGTCATCTGGCATAGGTTATTCTAGGTTTGATTTTCTTGCTTATACCCTATTGAATACGATCACACAGCAGGAGGAAGCTGATCCCAGATCATCAGCCAAAAAATTCGGGGTACATATAGGCCCAGGTCTTCAACAGAGCAGCGCCTGTCTCTCCCTACCTCCCCTGAGGAGCTCATTATGCTAATGCTATGCTAGCTAATTAAGTGCCAGTTGGGAAAGAATGCAAGCCTCCCAGACTCTGCACTACGGAGATCAATTTGCTGTCAGAGGAGGAGGGGAAAAAAAGCACCCAGAGGCAACAACAAAATAACACAGCTATACAGTGGATGATGATAATCAAAAACCATAATTGCTTTTTCCATCACAATGTTAATGACACAATCTTGATGCACTGCATTGTAATTGTGCAATTAATATGGATATCCTTCTAGCATCTGAGCCATCTGTCAGGCAGTGAAGGGAGCTCTGTGCCTTTAGAGAGGATGAGGCAGATACCCTGCACAGCATAAAGCTGTCAACAAGGTCGGTGGTTTTTAATGGTCGTTTTAAATGGCTCATAGTGGGCTCACTGAACTAACTTTACACACTTTATTTAAATGGGGAAGAAGTTGTAATTGAACTACCAAACAGCCTCAGGATCTAGGACAGGATATTATTTTAGGATGAGGCATAAAGCCTGCTTTAGCCTAACTAAGAACTCTGTATGAGCAGTCTTGGTCAACTGCATTTCTTTACCTGACAGATATTCAATTTCAGCTGCCTAATGTGCCTTTTCCTTACAGAGGCCTCTAAACTTCATCCCATTAACCCCTCTTTGGTGTAACACATCAATATCCCACTGACCTCGTACAAACTGTTTATCACAGCAAAATTGGCAGTGAGTGGCAAAGGCACAGACTGAACAGCTCCCACTAACTGGGGCTTTAGACCGTGATGCAAACAGGTATGAGTTAAAATAACATGGCACATTCTCCAGATGGCGGCAAGCAGATAGGCCTCCTGGGCATCTCAGCATTACCAGTACATTTAACACTTCATCTAGGAAGAAGAGGTTCAATCTCATCAATTTCAGCTCTAGATTTAATGGCAGGGTTAATTGGATGGTAAACGTGCAAACTGCTGGGAGGCATATGGTAACTCTCAGCTATGCGGTTACAGTGAATAAAAGAAAGTGTATCCCACTGGTTGCAGCCTCTGAGGACAAAGTTAAAGACATGATGTCATGCTACGAGCAGCAGATTAAAATCAAATGCTGTGCCAAGTTAGACTTAAATACTGTTGAGGTCATGGAGGCTAGAGTCAAAATATGTTAATTCAAGTCCATGTGCCTGTAAATAGTTTTTGTCCACTGAGGCAACCCACACTGACATCATGACTTGTTGCACAGCTTGTTTAAATTCAGCATAAAATTAAACACATGCGCATACACGCTCATTCTTCCCACAGGCATACATCAAGAGCTCATCGGGGGGATTTTTTGACCATTTTAAATTTTTATGCTAGCTGGTTTTTAAATTTAGAAAACATTTTTGATTGTGGCAAATGAGATCAGAATCTGGAACATATTTCTTTGTATTGATTCTGGTTATACATGCTTAGTAAATCATTTGTCTTTGTTGTGTTATCCTACGTAAAGGGTCTGGCTTTGTAGCTATACCTTGTGTCAGACAATGTGGATAGTCATTTTCTAGACTTTTCAGTTTATATCTAGACTAACCTTTGTCTGGGCAACAAGGACTTCATTTGGCCTTGATGTGTTAGTTTATTGCGAGGAAGTGTAGGCTGAATTAATTTGATCTCAAACCCATTGTAAAAATTATTTTTGGCCGAGGCTGGCATGAACGTCCCGAATTAACTTTGTGTGCTGCCAGGCGATGAAACGCCAAACAGATGCCAATTATCAAATCAAAGCATGAATTACACATATCCTGATTCGAGTGCACTGTTTCCAGGATACCGAGCAAGGCTTGAGGCGGAGGGAGGCATGGTGAGTACACTTCTTAAGCAAAAGGTCAATCTGCTTCACTGAAACGCAATCATCCTGAAACCACTCACTTCAGCTCGGCAGCGCTCCGACGCGCAGACACAGGTGGATATTTCAATATCCTGTCAAATTAGCAAATCATCAGATAGCCTATGACCTACCGAACATTCTGTCAAATCTAACACAGTCTCTCGGAAAGCTCTTAACAGACTACAATTTTTATACTGCACAATCCCACCTGCCTCTATCACAGAGGGAGAACCAGGAGTGCAAGGAGAAGCGAGTAAGAGGAAGAAAATAATTGAGCTTATTTGTGTGAAGAAGACGTTTAAACTTGACCGTGCCTGGCAGTGAAAACAAAACCCAGCTGTGATGTCTCCCCCTGCTAGCCTGAGGCAATATTCATAGCAGCTCGGAGTTACGGCGCAACAGAGAAAAGCGCGGCTGGAAAAGAGAATGTCTTCAGGCTGCTGCTTCGGAACACGTTAGTTTCTCATACTAAACCTAGTCTCCTGCTGCATCCAACATCCGTCACCCCACCACCACAAAAAAAGCAGCCTGAGAAGAAAAAGCGGCCTTACAATCGATGGCACACACACACACACACACACACACACACACACACACACACACACACACACACACACACACACACACACACACACACACACACGGCAGTTACTGCACATTTATATTTAAGGTTTTGTGAGAGATAAAACCTTTCATTTTAAAGTTGTAAATGAATGATTTGCAAATGCACAAATGTTCATAAACTGACTCACCTTAGGCCTTGTCTCTAAGCTTTCTCTTATTTCTATATTGCTGCTTCCTTCCTGTTTCTAAAATACAATATGGCTTAAGTGATGCATGTCTAAGGTAAAGTTCCTGAACATCAGTGTAGCTCATTTTAAAACTAAGGCATAAAATTTCTTTTTCAGCACTGGAGTAGCAGTTCAGTATGTGCTGTGCAGTGCAGCAGGCACCAATGATTCTACCAACAATAAATATGTTTACATTAAACTGGATGAAAGTCAGATGGGTCCCTGCCATCAGGGTCACAGGACTGAATAGACACTAAAAACAATTCTGAAAGGCTAATAAGAAACTAAGCACATTGTATTATTTCCATTTATTCTGTTTTGTTTCATTACTGGATTTTATTCATTCAGTCAATTTTAAAACCCCCACCTCACACCCTGCTGCTCCACCTGTTTCTCCCCCTTTTTCTTCTATTTCAGTTTCATCAGGGTTATTTGGATAAAATATATACTGCATGTACAGGATGTTTCAAATGCTGGATTTGGTAGGTGATCTGTTACGTTACTACTCTGTATGTGCAAAATGCTTGATAAAACACACAAATAACATTCATTACTAATTCATTTAAGAAAGCAATTTTCCTTCAGTACTATCCAAATAAGGTGATATAATCTTTAAAACAATATAATAACAGGTTTGGTTAATTATTATTATTATTATTATTATTATTATTATTATTATTATCATCATCATTATTATTACAAACTTTGTTGTATATTTACACTAACACCACTAACTCCACTAAGAAAAACTCAGTAGCGTTGTGTCCTGTGGTTTTATCTGTGGTTTTACCCCCTCCCCAAAAAAACATCACCCACCCCACCTTATCCCACCCAACTCCCCCACCCCACCTTATCCCACCCATCTCCCCCACCCCACCTTATCCCACCCATCTCCCCCACCCCAACTTATCCCACCCATCTCCCCCGGTCCCTATACGCCAGAGCATTTAGGAAAGCTCTCTGCATGGTGCAAAACCAACATCTGTTTTAACATGTAGCAAGAGTGCCCCCAAATGGCTGACATATGCATCTCATTGTAAAAGTTACATTCCTATGCCATATAAAATAACATAATCCATAATCAGACTGCAAAGTGTTTTTGTTTTCAAAAACATTTACGTGAATTCTCAAGTTTTAATACCAAAATTCAAAAATAAGGCAGAATAAAATATAAATCAGAACATGCCAACATTCAATATTCACTGGCTTGTGGAAACCTCTGAAAACATTTTTCAATTTCTCTGTTGTATTTACAGTCTATATGCACAGTGTTTGCATTAACAGTGTGACCAGATAAAGAATAAGATGTTTTTTTTATACAGTACCTAAACATACAAAAAGTCTATAGGGTAAACCACTAAATAACATTTTCTTGAATTTACAAAAAAGCAATTTACGCCCATAAAGGTACTAAACTTAAAGGATGCTGTATGATCATTTTTTTTACAGTCTTAAATATTACCCTCTTTAAAATAATTATGGTCTTGAGCTAATAGGTAGTCTGTATTTCCACAGAATGCCAAGACGCACTCGAACCCAACCAAGACCAGTGGTCTATGTTCTAACCTTGCTCCATCTCTTTAGAGTCCCTGTATACTGGTACTAATGATCTCCATGAAAGTGGCCTCTACACAGTAACACAGTTGGACATCAGGGTCAGCCTCACTCAGTTGCTCAGTAGATCTCTTAGGCAGAGCCATTTTGGACAATTCCACATCTGATCCACGTGCGTCCTTTGTTTTCTCATTGAAATACTGCAGTCCTGATAAGACAGGAGGACCATGCTTTACAACTTGCAATCCTTTCTGACAGACACATTTTGCATAGCACATGCAGAGGTCTCTATTTTTTCTCCTATCATTAATTTTTTTCATTTATCGCCTCTCACCTAGCAGGGTCTAATTTACTGAAAAAAATATGCAAGCTCAAAAAAGTTTACTTTACATTAGATAAAACAAGAATTTTAATTAATTTAAACTTACTGGCAATAAATGGGTCAATGTCTCGAGCCTTAGTGGCAACGTCAGCAGCACACACCTGGCCCACCTGCACCAGCAAGGAGGCCACATCATCGTAGAGTGGAGGAAACGCCCGGCAAAATGACACCAAGCATGGCAAGGTAGGCATGAAGAACACAAAGCGCTTGGCACGCATAAGGACTACAGACAGTTAAAAAAAAAAAGATTATAAAGTTAGTAAGTGTAACCAAAAGGGGGCAGCACCTCATCGTACTTATGAAGAAAGGCATGAAGCAGACTTATCCTTCAGTCTTACCTGTGAGTAAAGTACCCATTACGCTTATGGCTAGACGGGCCACACTTAGAGATTTGGGCAGAGCATACTGTGTGCACAAGTGGGACAGCAGCTGGATGGCAAAGATCTGTGAGAGCGAGCAGGCAAATGAGGCAAACTGTAGTCCATCATTTTAAATATTTCTACATCCATGTGGTTTAATACTGCCCAATATAAATAATCGGGACAATCCACATAAATATGGATGAAAGGGATGTTTAGCTTTAAGGACAGACAGGCGAGCAGACAGAAAAATAAATGGCCAAATGGGTATATGAATGGACATACCTGTTTCTCCAACTGAGGTTGTGCGAGGAGCTCGGGAATGAAGTCCAGGCAAATGTGCATGGAAGGTATGCCAGCTACAGTCAAAGGAAGAAGAGCCTGAGGATAACCCTGAAGAGAGGACATTTCACATTACTGCATTTAGCGTGTCTTTTTTTGTGTATACTTAGAAATGAGCACAAGGGCAAAAAAAACATAACCATGCACTACCATTTGCATAAATAAGATCGTTTTTTGAAGCAATGATATATCACAGGCAAATGTGAGAATGTGTTTACAATGTTCCATTATTACCAGAGACATTACCTGGAAGTGCACAAGTTTGGCAATGTTGGGGTCTGCAATGAACATCTGGTGCAGCAGACAGCAGATTAGGCACTGCACCTCCCTAAGGTCGCTAAGCAGTCCCCCCTCTACCTGCCGTGCTCCCTGAGCCTCTATGGATTCTGTCTTGCCCAGATGTGACCCCTGAGGCCCCTGAAAAGCTCCAGCTATTCCCTGTTCTCTTGCAGGCAGATTTGACAAAGACCCAGCACTCTTTGGCATGCTGTCACCTCCTCCTGCACCTAGCTGTTGCTCTTCCTGAAAGGAGGGCATACACACCTCCAACAAGATCTGCACTGCTGCACTGTCCTAATAGGGCACAAAGATGACGAGATCAAAATAGAAGTAGAACTATATCAAGCACAAGAATGCTACACAACATGCACAGCTACTTTCCCAACAAGGATTTAAGACAATGCAATATTAAGAATGCCTGATAAATTAAATATAGACAAGAAATACTTTAGTATGTTTTTACAGTACCTGTGCAGCCAATAAAGCATTTTTCAGTTCCTCCCTGGTGACCTCTGGTGTGTCTGGTGGACCAGTAAGCCCTAGGTTTGAGACTGTCTGAGTCTGCCTTTCAAAGTCAGCAGTCTCCTTCAGGTGGGCATTTAGATAGGCTTTAGATGCCAACAGGTAGCCATTCAGCATGTGAAGTGTGATGTCCATCAGGGGAGGACACCTAAAAACAAAAAGATTCAGTGTTGTTATCAACTTCATACTACAATGTATTTTGTTGTTCTCTTTGCATTAGAACAGGATGCCAAGCATGGTAATTCGTGTTTCATTCTTTTTTTTATTATTTCCTTATCTTACACAGAAGAGCATAAATACTGTATCAAAGCAAGATGTGGCATACCTGAACACTCTTGCGTCACAGCGGAGTACAATGAGGGGGTCTACCAGCAGGTCATTCTGTGTGTAGCGGTGCTGCCTGAGAAGCTTAACAGAAGGCTGCAAAGCATTCACTGTCATCACCCAAAGCCTGAGAGAAAGAGAAAAATACAATTTATACAAAAATACAAATTATTCTATTTATACACAAACGAAGCTCTTTTATATGTTTTTAGTCTTTAGATATCAGTGACTCTTAAAACATGCATTACCACTCCTACGCAAAGTAATTCTCTCACCTACGAGGCATTACTGTATTGAGCACCATCCAGAGCTTATTGACGGTCTGCAGAACTCTGCGGGAGACACCATTCTCCAGCAGCAAGGTCATGCTGCCTGTGAGGGCCTCTGCATATGGAATCAGATCACCTGCACTCAGCAGCGTCAGGTGCTCCAGGATCCTCATCAGCCCGTGCCCACTCTGGACTACATTCTGGAAGGCTAAAAAGGGAGCAGAACTATCAGCTTTCATACTAAAGGTGGTAGAATACCTGTGAAAGAACTTAACAGCTGCACAATTAGAATAAAATTATTTACAATTACATTACTTAAAGAACATAATTTCTTTTTTAGTGTTAGACTATGTGATGGGTAATACTCTTGTAACTTCACACACATCATTCCACAGTTTAGAGTCTGAAAAAGATGCCAAAGGTCAGAGCAAAACAACAATGGCAGCAACAACAACATCGATGATGACAGCAGAAAGTCAACGAATATCACTAAGACTGTAATAAATGGCTGGCTTTTCCCTGTAACACTACAGTATGGCCACTGAAGAGCTGGAAAAGAAAGTTTGTGGCTAATTTGCTGTGAAAAACAAGCTTATCTGAGGCATGCAATTCACAGAAAATACAAAAGACACCCTCTGTTGCTTTGGTCATAGTTTTCCTTTGTCGACCAAGGCCACACCCAACACCACAGATCTAATTTTATTCAAAGTCAGTGCAGGCTCCACTCACCCTTGTGCACCTGCACTTGTGAATATTTGCAGGCTGGGGTGGTGAGCAGCATCCTGCGCAGGAGAGGCAACGTGCCAGTCACTTCTTCTTCACAGATCCAATCCTCTACCATGCATAGGTGAGGGTAGTTCGTGGCCAGGAGACGCAGTAAGGCAGAATGGAGCCCTTTGGAGGTGAGATGCGGGAGAGGTGACAGGAAAAGACAAAAGTTACGTGAAAGTGCTTTTTAATAAGCAGAATGAAGTAGTATTTACACTTTCAAGGCTACCAAATCATGAAAATACTATAATTACATAACTAAAACATAACTGTGAAATGTAAATGTAACTGTGTTTATTAGAAGATTTTAGCTTAAAAGATTTTTCTTACCACCCAGTTCCTGCTGTAAGCCCTGTGCCTGGCGGATTAGATATTTAATGGGGATATGGTCCATGAGAGCAGCAGAGTAGGATTTGGGTTTCTTTTGCATGAGTGCTGAATAAGGAGAACATTCTTAAGATGTGAATTAGCCAAAGCTGTAGTTTATAAGTGCAGGTTGTTTATAGGTGATTTTTCATTAGCTGCAGTTTAGTACACAGCCCAATAGAATCACTACTTCAAATTTACATGAAAAGCTGTTAAGTGATGGACACAAAAAAGAGCAGGAACACACAGTACAACACACAGTCAAACTGTTTTTAGGAGAAGCAATGAAATAATGACAGTTTAAAATCTGAATACCAAAGAATACCACAAAAGATAAAGCAATGAGCATGAATTATAAATTATTGGAACAAAAAAATACAATGAAAATTGTTGTAAAATTATTTACGAAATGAGATATCAGTGTCATACATTTTATTGACGTTATATACTGACCAAGTGCCTTAGTGTTGGCCAGTAGAGCCTCCTCATAAGACAGGATATAGTACAGTATCAACAGTTGGGTGGTGATGCTATACTGCCATTTACCACTATCTCCCTGAGAGTGAGAGAGGGAAAGATAGAGAAAAGGCAGAAGGCAGAGTAGAGCTGTAGATCATTGTTCAAAAATAAATGGCTTTAGACAGTGATAAATCTTCTATAGCAAGAAAAAGAGATGAAGAGATGATTATCATAGTGCATAAATATAGCATTCATGACATATAGCACAATTACAAAGTCCGCTGCTGCTTCCACAGAAAACTGAGATATTTGTTTTACAGCTGTTAGAAGTCATTAGTTATCATTACATGCACATGAATATTAATTATGTCTATGACAAAAAAGAATAAAATTCTCAAAAGCAGTGAAATAAAAGGTTTTTCAGGGTTTCTGCTTTGTTAAAATTTCAAGCGTTCTGTCATCTTAACGAGAGACACAGAAAAAAAATGTTTGTGCTAGCAAAACAACTGAAACTGAAAATATAGTTTAGTCACTATCTATCAACTATGTTAATGAGCAAATTAGTTTTAAGCACCACCCACCCCTGCTCGACCCTGAAAGACACTGAGAATCTCCTGCTCTGTAATTGGCTTATTGGTAGCCTCCGGGTTGGCCTTCGAGGCAGGAGTAAGGATGGAATTAATATAAACATCAATGAGAGGAAGTAGCTGAGTATGAAGAGGTGTGGTGGTCTCACAAAGCTGCCTAAAGATCCAATCCTAGAAAGCAAAATATACAGAGATACACCCACACACACACACACACACACACAAACATACATACATACATACATACATACATACATACATATATATATATATATATATATACACACACACACACACACACACACATAGGGAAAGTAACAGTTGAGCAAATTAATAATAGTAAATCAACAAATAATAGAGCAGGCTACAAAATATGACACTAGTACAGAATTAAGCGGAAAAAAATTGAAGACCTTTTTTGTACCTTTATAGACACTTTGTGCTTGGTAAACGCTCTGCTCTTCAGAAGCTGGTAAATGCAATGGATGGGGAGGAAGCCTGTAATATTGGCACTTAGGTTGTTGGTGACAGCTACTCTCACTGCGTGGGCAGTGACCACCTACAATGCAACACAGCATCCTAAATTAGTTTACAAATCACAAAGATACAATAGGTCTCTCAAGTGCTACAATCAGGGATTTTAAGGATAACTGAGCTGGGACATATATATATATATATATTATAGCTACAGTAAAAATACAGTAAATTACAGGTACATTATAAAAGTTTATTTCTGTGAGCTGCTGAAACTGCTAGAAGGTAAGTCCAAACATAACGCACCATGGGAAAGAATTCGGGATTGACCGTTAATTATAATCATTGTTGATGAGGGCTCTTAAAAAATTTCTACACATCTGACTTTGGCTTAAATAAGCAACAGATTTTATTTACAAATAAGGAGAAAAATATATTATTTAACCATGTTGCATTTGATCCAATGTACTAGATCAGGAGTATTTAAATAGAATTCAGTCATCATTTCTAACTTGAGTTATGATTCAGTGCCAAACCCTGTATACTGAAGTATCAGCAACTGAAAGACAAACTTATTACAAATGCCGTTCAGTATATTTCAGTAAATTTACTGTTTAAATGCTGAACTGAATAAATTATTTAAAAAGCTTTTTTCTCACTTCAAGTAAAAACAAGGACTACATTTAAAAAACAGAATGCATCTTAAAGTGTTTTATAGAGAAAGTAAATAAAACATGCATCTTCTTGTTAACTTAGCTTCACAAATTGACATGTAGGTTTTACAAAGCGGTATTCAAAACTAGACGAGCAAGTCTATGGCGACACAAATGTCAAACTCTATAAAGCTGTACGTTTTCACTCATGAGCGCAAATGTAAAACTCGTGAGCACAGAAAGAAGAACCGCATGCGCAATTTTCATAAACATGCACTCAAACTGTTTTTTCCTCCTTTAATTTTTTTTTTTTTTTTGCCTTTGCAACTTTTCCTTGCGCGCAAAGTGCAATAAAGTCGGCTGGTCGGCAAGAGAAAGTTTTGCGCTCGAGTTTTCAGAGGGGGTGGTTTTGACAGTTTGGGGGCGCAACATGGGCCGAACGCTATTGGCTGATGGCACCTGATTTCGTTTCTGACTGCTCACTTCGACACACCTCTCAAACTACAACTAACATGGTGGACGCAGAGGAGCCCACAAAAGCAAGAGATTGATAAAACTCTGGTTTATCTCACTTACAGTAATGATGTAATAGTCTTATTACTTTTTATTAACACGTACAACACTACCGCTGTAACTTGGTCCGTTAGGCTCATACATTTGTCGGATATTTGCATTAAATGATTTAGTAAAAATCACTTAATGTTTTTCGCAGAAGCAAAGTTTTTTGGGTTATTTTTTGGTTTACATTCAGTACATCATAAAATAACCTATGGAAAACATGTGACTGGAGAAAAATTCTACAGCAAGATAATGAGCAAAAAATCTTATCACTTCAAGGACTGACCTTTGGAGGTTTTTGCGAGAAGCATAGAAATATATACCTGATGACTTCTATGAAAACCTAAAAGTAAAACTCCTAAAAAAAAGCTGTAATAAAGGCAAAGAGTGAAAACACTAAACACTGAAATCCTGTACACAGTTATGTTAAATAGATATTTTTATAAAAATTATAACTTGACCACTGACCATTTGACTGGAAAATAAATGAATTAAAGAGGTTAGCCTCTGACTTGTTTATAGTTCCGTACAAGGGATACTTTGTTCTAGAACAAAGCCTTGCTAAATACCAGTGTATACTGTGTACTGTACCTGTTCAGTAAAGATTTCATGGGTGAATATGGTCTTCATTTTGTTCAGAGAGCTGGGTTTAATAACAATCTGCGGAGGAACGTGATCAGTCAGGGAGAGAAACTCATACTCTGCAGTAATGCTTCACATACCTTAAACACAACAGATTTCCAAAATTATTCTGGCATATGTAGATTATAGGTATTATAGGTATAACAGGTGAGAGTGGATAAACAATATAAATAACATGAAGCTAAACAATAGTTAGTCAGTGGTATTATTTAGTATACATTGTTCACACAAAAACCCACGATGAAAACACAATAATCATACACTAGTCCAGCTACTAATCTTGATCGAAAAAATTTCTAATTACATGTCTCTTGCTGTCACACTCACATCTTCTTGTGTTTAATGTGTAAAGTGTTTAGAGATCTTGCTGTCAGAATGTGTAATTGGTCTGTTGTGCAGTGTGTGGCCTGTCTCTGCTCTGAAATATTGATCCTAAAAGCTTACCTTCATTCCCAGAGTGGAGCAGACCAGCTCAATGATGGCAGTGAGCTGGTTGCTATGGAAATACATGGCAACCAATAATAGCATTTCTCCAAAGGATGCAGACACACCAGCAGCACTAGGAGATATGAGAGAGAGAAAGAGAGAGAGAGAGAGAGAGAGGGAGTGAAAACAGGGTAATACATCCTGTACGCAGGGGGAGCACTTAAAATGACAATGTGTTAAAACAGCAACCTGTGTCTATGTGTCTAGCGTCATTTCATGCAGCCCCAGCGATGGATTAGCCAGTAGTCATGTTCAAATTTGAAGCCTGCATGTAAAACTCCCACTACTTTTCCTTAGGTCTGCTGATTGACTCTGACTCAGTGTAGCGCAGATAATTAGAAAGTTAGAGCTAAAAAACAGGTAAAAGCAACAATATACAAAACAACAATAGAAACACAATAGACTGAAGCTTATATAAGACCAAAAGAACTGAGGGGGCTTAGTAATGCAACAGACAGTAGGGTTTGTTCCAGTTCAAGATCTAATTGATTAATCTAATCTAACAGACATTTATACTAGGGGTGTAATGACACATACATTTATAACGATACATACTGTACAGTATGCATTGTGACGATGAACAATATCACGTGTGTTGTTTATTTAGCCAACTAATGCATTTGCACTGCTTGAACACCAGATGGCACAACTGATTTTACCCCTGCCAGCATATCATATGTCACGCTCCCATAGGACACAATCTTTATTCTTGTTAGTTGTCTGGTTTACAGCATCTTCCATTAAGCAATGTAATCTTGACAGAAAAAGTCTCAAACTGGGGGTGTGCAGTAGCGCGTTCACAAATAAAATAAGAACTTCATACTTTTTCTTAGGCGTAAGCCCTTTTGGTGTAACCACTTCAGGTGACAAGACTCTTGTGTAATAAAACTGCTTTTAAATATTTGTCATTATATCCATTTGTCATACCTAGAAAAGGCAGAAGAAGACAGCCTGAGAATGCCTTCCAAATGACCTCTCGTATGAAGTGTTTACAATTGTGTTTACAATGTCTTACAATGAAGTAAAAAGAAGAATATCTAACGTCTGCATGTATAAGACGTATTAGAAAACGGCCATTTGTGCATTACAATATACACATAGTCCACATACACTATACTAACCTTTCAAAGTACTCTTCCTCCTTGATCATCCAGCTAAGCCACATCACCATCAATTGCTCCTGTTCTGGAGTACTTCAGTGAACAAGGGGTGGATAACATTAGAGAGGCACAAAATACCATACAATCTGATAGTTCAATTTCCATATTATCATATTTGTGATGCCATTGCATCATGTTTTTTTTAATTTTGCTACACTGCACACACTAAACAGGACTATAAATACTAAAGATGCAGGAATGCATGCCCAAACATGTCACACAGAAGCATTCCAAAACATTTACTATTTGCTTCTTATGTAATAGTGATTGCTGATGTAAGGAGACAGTACCTGACAAGCGTGGGGAAGGCTAGTAATTTGCAAAAGGACAATGAGACAAAGCGGACTCCAGCAGGAGTTGCTGGGGGACGACTGGTCATCAGCTGGAGAAGCTGCTCAGCCTCCTCATCTGTTGGTCTGAGAATAAAAAACAAGAACATCACAACTAAGCACTAACAAAGGTTAATGCTGATAATGCGCTCATATTGTGATTAAGCTTACTTGGCATTACAGTAGTAATGTCAAACTTTAATAAAATAATTTAAAATATATATAAAAATACATATTAAGAAAACAAGTTAAATCTACAATGAGTACCTTCTAACTTTTAGATATTTTTATGTTTACAAATAATACACATTTTTACAAAAGACAGTATAGCCAGACTACCAGACTAGTATTCGTGTAGAAAATTCGTGTAGAACGTAGGACTACGATTAGAACGTAGAACTACGATTAGCCACATGTGTTTACACACAGCGGAATTTGACCTCCGCATTTAACCCATCCGTGCAGTGAAACACCCACATATACACACACTAGTGAACATACACACTAGGGGGCGGTGAGCACACGTGCCCGGAGCGGTGGGCAGCCCTTATCCACGGCGCCCGGGGAGCAGTTGGGGTTAGGTGCCTTGCTCAAGGGCACTACAGTCATGACTTGCCGGTCCCGGGGATCAAACCGGTGACCTTCTGGTCACAAGGCCGGATCCCTAACCTTCAGGCCACGACTGCTAAGTCTAAGTCTAAGTCCTTGATCAGTACGTGTGAAGAAAATACCTGAGGCCAGCAATGCCCATAAGAGCACAGTAGAGTCTGAGTAGCGCGCTCGCCTTCACCACGTGTTCTTCTCTCAAGCCTGAGTAACCTGAGCTGCTCTCCATCTCAGTGTCCAGCTCTGTGTCATTGGGCACATGTGTACTGCGTGACCGAGGTAGGATGGCCACCAGCTCCAAAAGCAGCTGCCTACGCATCTGCCACAAAACAGAACTACTCTCTCTCTTTCTCTGAAGGGGGGTGGCGGGTGGGGGGCAGGTAGACACCAAGAGAAAAGAAAGGGAAAGACGTAAAATGGTGCCATTAAACTATATACACATACCACATATACAATACTATGATATATCATATAGCGTTGGTTTTATGTGCCCTGCATACTTTATATATGTGAGCAGTAACTGCAGTCTCTCACCTGCTGCCCATTGCGGATGAACATGCCAAACCACGTGCGTACTTTTCCATTTGTGCCCAAGAGCAGACCACTGACGTATGACACCAGTGGACTAACAGCCTCATCTGCACTGTCTGGCTTATAGTCTAATGTTAAAGCCACTCCCAAACCTGGTAGATGACACTCTTCCACCTGGGAAAAAAGGAGAAAATCCACAGTATAGTGTTTAGCTAGAGTAGCAGAAGTCCTGAAATACTGTTAAAGTAAAGGAACTCATTCTTTACAGCTGCACATGCTCACCACCATGGCTCTGATGTTGAGAGCTTGAGATGGGTTCATCTGGCACAACTGTCTAAGAGCCTCAGTTCTCCGTCTTCCACCCACACTCTCCTCATCCTGACGCTCACCATTTTTTATTAGACTTCGACATACTAGGAGAACAAACACACGTACCCATTTTAGCCCATGACACTCAATTTGTTTCTAATTCATCTTTCTTGCTAGACTTCACTAGTGAAGGGTTTAATGGATGAAATGTTTGTTTGACCATCTTGTTATTGTGACAATCTAAAAGAACAGTCATAACTGACCTGAAACAAGAATTTAAATGCATCATAGAATGCTAATTACGATGATTACGATAAATATCTGTACACTTTTGCAATAGAATAGGTAAATCAAATGCACACCTATATTATCCACTCAACGGTTCAGCAGCAGAAGCTTAACCGTTTTCTTTTTCTTTATTTTTTTGTTTGCATTATTATTTACTTTTATTAACTTACAATGTCTCAAATAAATAAGCTACACCCTTTCAGGCTGAACTGGAGACTACAACATATTGTTTAAATGTATCAAAATGCATCATAACTCTGAAGCAATGAGATCCAGACATTCAATTTTAATTTTTATTTACATTTTGCACACCCCAGCCCAACATTTTTGGAAATGGGGTTATAGTTTAGAAAATGGTTTGACCTATCCATATCTGGCACTTCCCTTGAAGGTCCTTGGAGATTTTTCTGTCACTTGACCTATCCTCCACATTGTGCATGGGAAATAGAAAATAGAAATTCAGCATCTTCTGTGTAGATTCATAACACCCCAGTTGCTTTATACTTATTAAATATAGTCATTCAACTGTTTAGCTATGAGTAGTCATTATTCCTGTATTTTCTTGCCTTTCACATAGTGATGGATGACTAAGTGAATCTGACCTGTGAGTCACCACATATACCCCAGTGATACAGAAAGTCATGGCTGACAGGGGTGCCAATATATGTGAAGGGCAGTATTTATAAAAAGGTGGCACAGCATTTTACTATTGTGGCAATATGATTACAGCTACTACATTTGTTCTGCCACACAATAACAACCCACAAGACAAAAAGCAAACATGCACTCAGAAGTACAATGTAACTGTGTAATTGTTAAGTTTAAATACCTTCATTGAAGCTGTCTGGGACATTGGCAACAAGGAGACAAAGGAACCAGTCTCCATTTCGCACATGCAGTAAGGCCTCTGCCACATCCACAATGGGCAACAAAGAGGGCAGCTCTGCAAGAGAAATAAACCATATAAATTGATGAAATAAGACCTGGTTCACTTTCTTAACAAAGTAGTTGTCAGACAGACATTTGTCTCTACAGATTTATTTGCTACTGCACATAATTAAAAATAACTAAAATATTTCTAAGATTACATTTCTAAAAATATAATGCAAATATTCTGATGCAATTTTAAACTGTTGTTCTAACGCTACCATATTCACCTGCTTGAAGAATGCAGAGTACATCAGCTACTTCCTCCAGGTACACAGGACTCTCAAAAAGCTCAGAAGACTTCAGAAAAAACTCCCCATTCGAGTCAGCTACCTGCATACACAACCAGTGATCATATTGTCGCTGATTAAAGAAAAACATGTATCACCATTTTTTTTTTTTACTGTTCAGCGTTATTTGATCATGGCAGCTGACTTTTACATTTGGTGAAAATTTCATGATGGCTGAACCAAAACTGTTTGAAATAAAATCTTTATACTTTGATTTTCACTGATAGTAAAGGTTGTTTTTGACCTCTACTGTAAAATTGCTGTTTTGGAGATACTTGCGTTTTTTTTTTGACAGTGATGATACAATTGTTTAAAATCAAAATGCTCATTAGCCTTGCCAATATACAATGCACGTAAAACACTGAAGAGGTGAACAGACAAATGACTACCTTGTTCATGATGGCCAGCAGCTCGCTAAGAGCTAGTCTGAGTCTCCTTAGCGGGTCACTGTGTTCAAACTCTAGTGTCAGACCATGCTGAAGCTGAGAAACCAGTATACTCTCCCCGTTAGATCCACCTGCCTTATGCCTATATTGAGATGATGAGAAATTTGTGTGATAGGCGTAAGGTGTGATTAATATTAATACACTGGTCTGAAGGTAGTGTAAACAAAAAATATGGTAGAAAGAAGGAATAAACCATATCATAAACAACAAAGAGTTCTAAACACTGGGTAGTGAAGCAGTCCTCACATCTTATTTATACACAACAAATGCCCCCATCTTATACTCTTATGTCCATTTTAAGCTTTAGGTATGGTCTATCATCATAGCTGTTACCTGAGCTGCTGCTCTTTCCTGGCATCCTGTTCCAGGGCGTGAAAGTCCACAGAAAGCAGCGCGACTATGGAGTTCACTGCCTCCACCCCTGACAGCAGACGCAGGATGAGCTTCTTATCTTGCGCCCAGGCATTGCTCTGGTCAGCAGGGGCACATAGTGCCATCCTTACCAGGCACGGCAGCAGTAATCTCAGCTCTGGATCACTCAGCGCTGCCAGTCGCACCACATCCACCTTTTGCATAGCCTCAAAGGCATAAGGACTCACAAACTGCAGACCGGAACTATCTGTCATTCTGTAGTGCAAACAAGACAAGCGACATACATGAACTGTGTTGTTATAGCTTATTGAGTTTAACTTCGTCAATTACAATTGTGTTTACCACCTCAGGTAATGTTATTCTTGCACCAGAGCGAAGTCATAATATAATGAAATGCACAAGAAAGTATTACAGCATTTAGCAACATCAGTGTTCTACAAGAACCCAATGGCACGTTCGCTTGTTTAAAAGTTTTAACTTTTCTGAAAAGTAATGTAATGGCGAGGTTACATACGGTACAAATACAAATTTTGTTAACTAGACAGACATAATATCGCTTTGCAGACAACGGTAGCTAACTAGGTTGCTAGCTAACTTGCTACATGGCTAGATAAAGAGCATGTTTTCAGCACAAGCTTGCTTCCGGCAAGAGTAGTTTTCTTTTATGGCCATGGGTGTTGATAGCGGTAATATTGTTGATGGAAAACAAGGCTTCTTACCTGGCGTAAAACGTGATGATCCGAATAGACCCCAGCAAGGCCACACGCAGACCTCGGTGAATCGTGACTCGCCTTAGCCTACAAAGCTGAGGCACACACGTCCAACACAGCTAGCTAGCCAGCTAACTGTGTGTGTGCTGTCCGGTAAACGGTGAAATCCATTCATCAAGATTCAGCTATTGTAGGAAAATGAACGAAGTTAGTGCTTGAAAAGTTACTCTACACTTATCGAAGCACCACAGTTTCTTCTTTTGAAACCAATCGCTGGAGCGCATATAATAAGTTCACCGTTATTTACAGAAGGCTAGACAGCCGGCTTGCTGCGTGAGCTGCAACGCAAGTGAAGGGTGTGGGTACAGTGATGCGAGCTTGGAGGCTAACCAGAACAATACAGGCTAGCGCGGTGGAGGCAACAAACCACGCTTGTCGCAGTTTTCGATCATAAATTAAGATTTTTCATCCTTTATAACATAATCGCGACTATCAAGACTAGATAAGATTAGGTTCCATTGATTTAATTGTTGACTGCTGCGAGTTTTTACAGTTCATCTTGGAAAATACTTTATCACCACACCACACCACACCCCCCCCTCCCAACGTTTTCTACCTCTTGTGAGGGTTTTTAACGTGTATGCACCTAAAAACTGCACACGATAATTTACTGTGGGCGTCAAAATAATTTGATGCGGCAACTTGGCATACAGTTTTATTCTGTCTAACAGAGATATGTAGATCTTTCTCTGTGCACAAAAACACTACATTGTTAATAGGCAAGGACATCTGCTCAGCCACCAATCCATTCACACTCTCATGCCAATTAAACTGGGTCTTTACAGGGGAGGGCAGGGTGAGTTGAATAGACGTGTATGTGCTTAAAGGGACAAGAGGCATATCATGGATCTTCAGCATCACGCCAGCTGTTTTTATTGAACTGCGGGACATACTACGTGGAGGTTAAGCAAGTTAACTTAGGGTCGAACTTCGGAGTTGCTTCAATGCGGGGAAAGAAATCCAAGCTTAAACCAAATTTGGTTTGCCCAATTATGCAGTTTCATAACATACCCTTCTTGATACATTTGCACAAACAGCATATGGTTTTACAGCTTTAAACGCTGTCAAATTTCATATCACAGTCCCTCCCACCAAAAAACACAAGCACAGAAAAGAACTGAGTTGACTCACTTTATTCCTAAAACAGAAGCCGTGCCAACTGAGATTGGCACGACATTCATATATAATTATTTATATATTGCCGTTTTCGTGTCTAAATGTGTGGTATAAAATACTATATACGACAATGTACCTCTTTATTTTAGACACAGTGAACTTCATTGCTGTACAAGTCCTCTACAGCTATAGCATAGCTGTGATCTGTCCATGTACAAAGACATGGACATAATTTCCCAAGCCTACCAACTCTGTACATCATGACAATACAAATATTCTTTCTCCCTTACAAAAAATAATACTCTAAAAGCAACCTACGGCAATTTTTTTCTTTTTGTGGGTTTTTGCTTGTTTTATTAATTAAGACGATTACATATATTTTTGACCAATTGCTTGAAAGCAAGAAGGCGATATAAACCTTCTAGATCTTTTATATATAAAAGAGAATAAGAAATACAACAAATTATACATTTAAAAACTTACAATAAATAAGACAAATGCAGGCGTTTCATTTGGATGCAACTTCATCCAAAAGAAACAAGGAATTTCAGGTCTTAAAACCAAGAGTAAACTCTTTCATTTTGTGTCCCTTTTCCTCTAACATGACAGACTCTTTTTCCATTAACAACAGCTGTTACACCTAGCCAGTACCATGAAACCAAATGGTACACATGGCATCAGAAAGCTACTTTCTGATGATTCTGGCTCCTCTTTGGCCTCTACACCACAAGAATCTGTTCACCTCCTTCCCCCTTTTTTTCCTCCATTTTCCAGGTTTGTCTTTGATATTAGAGGGGTGGTCTTCTTCTGTGGTGCTAGGTCTTGCGTATCATGACTGTAACAGATAAACTGCTTTACGCTGCCCAGGCTGGTTTTGGATCTCATTGGAACTTGCCGTCTTCTCCCACCCCATTTCCACTCACTTTCATCTACAGGTGTTACAACATGTTCATGATGAAATTGTAGAGCTGGTTGAGCACCACAAAGTGAACGGGCAAGCATGAACGCCGGTCCTGGGTTGCAGGGTCACAGGTTAGCCAGGAGAGGGCATTGTACTGCTCCAACACAAATCTGAGAAGGTAAGAAACAGGTGTTACTCATTTCACCAAAACATTTTCAAATTTTGTAATACATATCCAAGTAAAGTATTGCTTGCAACCCTGTACAACTAGTGTTAAAGTTATAATTATAAATTCCTACATTTTAATTTGTGGTTGTATTATTGATGTTTGAAGACCTATTTTTGCTACAGGGCCAGCCACTCTAATTTCTGAAACTAGGGATGGCTTGATAAACCTTTTTCATGTCTGACACAGATACTGACACCACAACCTTGAGTGTCTACTGATATAGCAGCTAAAAAGACCAAGTCAATAATACATTTGTCTGGATGCAGTCTGCTAAACCTAGTCATCTGAAGAGCATTATGCTAAAACTGTGAAGCAAATATTTTACTCTGTTTTAAGCAGGCAACTGTTTTTGTGAGCCTGGGCTGTCAAATTGTAAAATCCCCAACTGCAACTTGAAAATCAATACAATTAACAAAAACAAAAGCGACAGCCCATGGCAGAAAGACAAGATTTCCCACCTGAGCACATCTGAGGTCTGATTGGAGTCCAGTGGGTGGGAATGTTTGCCATGCAACAGCTCATCCGACTGCACTGAAGATACATGGAGATGTAGAGAGGCCTTGGGGGGGGGATACACAAGTCAACACTAAATGCAAAAATCAACAAGTACAGCAACAACAATAACAACAACAACAATAATAATAATAATATGAAAATAGCATGACGTATGAAATAATATGAAAATAGCATGACGTCAACAGCCATTGTAGCACTACACCACACCCCACCCCAAGTCCTTGACATGCCTTGATGTAAGCTAGAAACTATGGCACTCAATCTAAATACCTCTACTTTTACATTATTATTCTTATACATGACTCAAGGAGCCCTACTCATATCTTGTGCTCCTCTCTCATGTACCAATACAGCTGCTGACCCAATCATGGAGCACTCTGAATTATTTAAGCCTCCCTTTGCAGAAGAAGCTATCAATATTGTATGAGCAGGGAATAAAGTGTCATATGACCAGGTGCAGATATGATTGGTGGATGAGAGTGAAATCAGTCAGAGGCTGTGATGTGGTGCTGCTTGCTCGTTACTGGACTCGCATTGTTACACATGAACAATGAAGAATGTACTAATTCACCCGACTCTACATAACACTGTAAAAGAAACTTACAAATAAACATTTTATATGCCAGCTATACACATACATAAGCAATAATGACTATGTATAAAATAAATCACAGACAACAGCTTAGGTTCAGATACATTCATGAGCACAATCACACATATTAAGGTCAGTCCAGTAACTCACTACACTGCTGTTAACTTATTGCAGAACTAAGCAAAATTTGAAACATAATATAGTGGCTTCACAAATTAAATGTCAGTGTTTCAAAACAATAATCGCACTTCTTTTTTCACAATATAAAACTGTAGCTGAAAATATTTAACTTAATCTGTATATACATTTGTGTGCAAGTTTATTACCTTTAAGAAAAGGGGGCACTGGTTTTGAGCTTGTGGGCAGGCTGACCAGAACCATTCGGGCAGTGGACCTGCTTTAGCTGTGGACACAAAGTAGCCAAGAGCCAGAGGCTGCTGCAGAATGTTGGGTGCTTCATCGTGCGACTCCATCCGATCAGTACTCTGACCCTAAAAGAGAACAGACAGGAGAGTAAAAAACACAGACACTAGTCAAAGGTCTTTTTCTGAAATGGTATAACATATGCATACACATACACTATTACTTTACATTGACCTTATATTACTTCCTTTGTTATAATTAACACATCTCATCAGAGATGCTTATTTTCCTTGTGTTTGTTTCCACAAGTTCTGCATACCTTGCTCCCATCTCCTCCATGGTGATACTGTGATCCTGGAGAGTGGACGGGAGAGGTGGTCGGGGAGGCAGGAAGGATACTGATTATGTCTGGGTCAACTAGGTCATTCTCCTGCTCAAGAAGGTCAAAGATACCTCCAATAGGATCTGATCCATCTACAGAACAACAAAATCCAACAATCAAAATCACAGAAGCCATATATAGTGCATGTGTTGATTCCACTACAAGAATGTTGTAATGGCATCAAACAAAGTACTTTAAGCTGGAATAAAATAAAAAAATAAAAAAAAAACATTTATTCCTTCTGTCCAAGGTCCTTACCATTAATGGGGTTAAAGGCAATGTCCTCCGGGGTGTAGCTGGAGCTGTTGACTTGAACGAAGGCAGATGTGGGGAACACTAGGATGTGGGTGCAGGAGGTATCCTGAGGGGTGCTAAGCTGTGATGTCTGCATATTTAAAGTCGTGCTACGGCCAAAGACAGAACCAGTCGACACAGAGTCTATAGAAAAAAAAATATCGACAAAGTTTTTACTTAGTTCTGTTTTTTTAATTTTAGGCATTCAAAGGTTATGTTTAATGTGTAAAGAAAAACAGCTTTAGAGAGAAAACATTCAAGTGCAGTACTATATTACAGGTTATTTTGGCCAAGAAAGAATGACACCTTTGCTGACTAAGTGACTAACATTCCTTACTTTCAATATATCTTGATAAGGTAACGACTTTATCATCACTCCAGTGCAAGAAAATGGGGAGAGTTGGAAGCACATTCGAAGGGACACATATGGTGGGCACAAGGAACTACAAGTATTATAAAATGCTGATGCAATCAATCATTCTCAATTTTTTTTCCTCTCGTGCTCTCACACACAAGAAACAGAAGAACTGGCCAGCAGTTTTTAAAAGGGGTAGGTCGGCTATGTAGCTTGGCAACAAACATAACACACATAAAATAACAGGCACACAGACAACAATCAGTCATGGTCGAAAGTTTTGAGAATGGCATGAATTTTGTTTTCACAAAGTTTGCTCTTTTTGTATTAACTCTAGATTGTGAAGAGTGATTAGATGAATTGCAATTGCAAGCATCAGGACAGTCTCCTAAAGAGGATGCAGCTACGAGAAGTCACTTATCTCCAAGAAAAACATCAAGGACAGACTGACATTCTGCAGGAAGTATTGGGAATGGATTGCAGAGGACTGGGGTGAAGTTATTTTCTCTGATGAAGCCCCCTTCAGACTGTTTGGAACATCTAAAAAATGATTGTCTGGAGAAGAAAAGATGAGAGCTACCATGAGTCCTGTGTCATGCCAACAGTGAAGCATCCTGAGACCATTCATATGTGGGGTTGCATCTCATCCAGGGGAGTGGGTTCACTCAAACTTTTGCATTAGAACTCTGCCATGAATAAGGAATGGTATCAAAACATCCTCCAAGAGCAACTTCTCCTAATAATCCAGGAGCAATTTGGAGATTTGGAGAAACTGTGATTAACTCCAAGCACTGATTAGGCAAGAATGGATTGCCATCATTCAAGATTTAGGCCAGAAGCTGATATCCAGCATGTCGAGGTAAATTGCAGAATGTATTTGTCAATAAAAGGTTAACACGCGTATGGAATGCATATGATTTTGTGAAAAACACTATTTGTACCATTCTGAAAACTTTTGGCCACAACTGTACATGACCCATTCAAAGGCACAGGTCTGATTCACTCAATACCAAGTCATACCTTCAAGACAAGGAACAGAAGGGGGGTTACCTGGCATAATGATAAACGAGCCCTGAGGCTCCATGGCGACCAAGCAAGCGCTAAGGATGCTGGGAGTGTCAGCAGATGAGATGCCACACATCCTGCACATGTCCTTCAGCCGGCGGCTTAGCGACTGCAGATTCCTCCTGCTCAGTAATATACTCCAGTCTGGAGGGAGGGAGGGATGGATAATAAACATGTTAGCCAACTGCCTGAAATGGTTAGAAATATATTCAGACTGAAAATTAATTTTGAATTAATTTATCCTTACCTCTTAACTCGCCATGACCTATCCGCCCAAGTCGGCCAATCACAACCCGCCATGGCACTGATGTCATCTGAACCAAACCCAAGCACCAATCCCAGAGTTTCTGTAGACCCAGACGTCGAGCTGAGCCCTTTTTTCTTCTGGCTCTAAATATACAGTGGTGAGAAGAACAAGTCAGAGCTGCTGAATATAGACACAAACTCTTAACAGACCAAAAGTACATTAGCTAATCAACTACAATAAAATCATGTGTGAAAAATAAACAGAGCACAGGGTTGAAAATGCCAGTCCACCAAATATCCAACCTGTTGGGAACATCTATGTTGATGATGCACGTCTCCAGTAACTCTCCATTCATGTCCGTACAGGTGGCCAGTAGCCACCTCTGGTCATGTGATAGACAATATCCCACAAATAGCACATTGTATTTTTGTGATGCCTCGCCAAAGGTCTCTCCCAACTCGGTCTGCTTGTCCTTCACTGGTGCCAAGATGAAGGGAGGTGTGTACATGCGCAGACACTCAGGCCTCTGTAAAAGCAAAAAAGCAGATGACAGGTCAAAAATCATCTGGCAGCAAACGCAAAGACAAAAAGGCAATGGCAAAAAGCCAAAACCAAGAACCCACACAATGTCTATCCATAGTTTAGCTAGCCCTGAACTGGGCAAAAATAAACTTGTCATGGTCACCTCTTCTTCACTAAATAAACCACTCCACCACAGCAAGCAATCACATCATCTTTTTGAGACGAGTAAAAAGTGTGGGAGTACAGGCAGACAAAATTGGATTGTGCAAGTGGCTGGGCCAAGAGCAGACAAGAGGTCTGAAACCCCCAACGCTGCCAGCAGCATGCCGACTGAATCCCATCAGGGAGGTCTCACAGAGCTGCCCAAGCAGATAATGGAAAGAAAACTAGTGATGCTGTGAGTTCCCTTTGGTCCTGTTCCAGGACAGGGAGGTTAGTGTAATACTCTCTATGCCCCATTGCATTCCACTTTAGGAAATGGTACCATTCTGATACTACACAGATCCAGGAGTGCCACTACAGATCTGTTAACAGTGCCTTTACACTTCAATCTAGGACATAACTAAGCTCCATTTGTCTGCTCAATTTACTTATAGCAGAAAAATCTCACTTATTTTCAAGGGGTAACAGGTGATTTTCATGATAAAACAATTATTAAAACAGATGTAAAAAACAATGACAAAAAAATGTACCTAGTAAATGCAATTAAAACACAATAATTTAAAAAGCATTTTTTAAAATGATGACCACTGAGTGAAGTATAAAATCTACATCAAATAAAGAAAAACAGGAAAAAAACAGCAATAGTCTATTATGGCATTAAGTGGAATATACATAGACAAAGATGATAAAGGAGAAACATAAACCATGACAAAAGATATGGATTTAGACAGTATTAATGCGGCTAATTTTTACCCTGTCAGCACAGACTACTACTACAACTTCATTGAATACTGAAAAAGAGCTTTGACAAAGCTTTTGATAAGATTTTATCAAAAGTGATTTAATCAGTTGACCAGGGCAAAAATAACAATAAATGCTTTATCCAAGTAATAAAAGGAGTCTGAATTCACGTCAGGTTAAAAAAAACGTTTCCCAGGTGCCTGATTGAACTAAAGCAATGAGAAATTTTCCACTGCAGATCAGCACAATTCAGTAAATGGTTCCTGACATTTTTTCCCCACTGGGAGAAATGTAATATCCAAGGTACCCATCTGTCAAGTGAACATCAGTTAGGTATACAGACAGAAAAAAAGGTTATGCTGTCTTTCCAGTCAATACAGTTGCAGCAATGCCTTTTCCTACTCAGCATCTTGCAAAAGCAGAACAACTAACTGGGCTGTTCTCTCACCTCTGGGCTCCTGAGGGCAGTTTCGAGTGCGAGACCGGGGCCAAATCCTGTAAGTGATTTGACGTTGGTGGATACAGGTAGAGGCCGTCTGCACTGAGAGAACACTGAGAAGGCCAGAGATTTCAGGTGCTGTGCATACAGCTGCCTCTCCTCAATCTTTACTGGCTGCAGGAGGTACTGACATGGGATTATCTGAGAGAAGACACAGCTAGTCAAAACAGCTTGCAAATCACAGCTACAGACAACAGACATGTTTTTCTGGATAAATCTGACATCATTCAGAAATGTTACACTAAAGCAGAATGACATTAGTGCAGGTTTAAGGAAAGAAGGCAGAATAATTAAATGCATATGGGTTAAATTCAACAAGATTGGCAATACAGTCAATTAGTTACTTCATTACATATACCCATAGTAAAAGAAAACACCTGTACCTGTAAGCTGAACTTAACTGCCTCATGACATTTACAAAACACACTGACTGAAAAGAAGCCTTTCACATACCTCTACTGAGATAGAGTTGCGTATGTGAGCAGGAAGGAACTGCACCATCTCAAGGTAGCAGCGAAGGAGCCCGAGTGTCCACACACTTGAGTGGGCAACACCCCTTTCTGCATCATCATATGAGAAAGGGTCAACAATGTAGATCATAATGGCAGGGGGGTATGTGATGGCATGAGACTCCCCATCAGTGGGTATTCCAACTTTCTCCCTCTCCATGGTGCTGGAAAAGGAAAAGTACAATGTCTATATGGTCATTCAGACAACCTGGCAAAATCCAAAACAACAGAGATGGAAGGATCGATCGGCCATGTATCGGTATCGGCCGATTTTGAATCAAAATATGTGATCGGCGATCGATGGCGTTAAACAAATTAGCCGCACAGCGCAGACAAACAGCACAGCAGCAACAACAACCAGAGAGCTAAAGGAATTACAGCCAGTGTGATTGAGTTTATAGCGCTAGATAAACAGCCCTTCTCGGCTGTAGAAGACGTTTTGTGGCATTCTGCCGCTTAATATTCCACCTGGATCCCCGCTATGCTTTTCCTGGTAGGAAATACTTTTTAGATGTCGCTCTTCCAGAGCTGTATCAAGCGGTTTACACCCACATTGACTTCTAATTTTGTTAAAAATATTATGCTGTTCCACAGGAGTTTGTTAAAAATGGTAATAAACCAGTTTCCACCATGTTTCATGACTTGATTGCGCTAATAAACTGTAGCCCTGCCGTGGCATCTAGCCCCGCCCTTGATCACTATCGTCCAATCGCATTGAAAGGTGATGGGTGATCGGAATCGGCCTCAAAAATGCTGATCGGTCCATCTCTACAACACAGGCATAACAATTAACACTGGTTATTTCAGAAACCAGACCAGAAACCAGTTTGTTCAGCAAAGGGATAGTTAAATAAGACACAAACATATTAATTAACAAACATCCTTTGGATGTTAGTGCTAACTGGCCAAAGAAAAATCATCTTTAATTCAACTAAATTTATTGATTGTTATGTTCTATTGAATGGATGAAAATTTACTACCCAGGCATACTATCAATGTCTTATCAATTGGCAGCGGCCTTTAATATTGCATGAACATTTTACAACAAATGGACAAACAACTGTCCCTAATAACTGTCTTTCTTTTATATTAATTTGCACAAAGGTTAAAAACCTTTTCCCCCTTCTGCAGTGTAACTATTTTACAAGTTTTGCTAATGACAGTAATGACATGGAAAAAAAAAATCTTAGAAAATAGATGCATGGGTATTTGAAGTTTGGATAGGGTTTGCATACCTCTCAGCTGGTTCAGAAAGCCCCTGAGTCTGGCTAGTGCCGGATGAGCTGTCTCCGGAGAGGCTGGAGTTTTGGGTGCCAGCCTGGTGGCCCAGAGCCCCAGATTGTGAGCTGCTGCTGCTCTGGACTCCTATAGCCCCAAAGGGAGGAAAGGAGCTTGGCTTGCTAGGTTGCATGCTATTGTTCTGTGGGCCTGAGGAAGGAGTGCTATTGGTACTTCCTGGTAACCCTGGTCCACTGTTGCCAGGTCCAGTGTTACTGGTGAGGGAGGTGCCACCAGAGGCCAGTGAGGTTTGGTTGTTAGAAGACGCTGGGCCTGAGGACTGCACTGATGAAGACTGGGTGGTGGAAGGGGGTGGATTTGGCTGAGTGAGTAAGGAACTGTCCAAAGGCTGAGTAGCAAGGTACGGAGCTGAGAGAGTGCGAGAGACAGAAAGCGATACAAAGGGAGAGCAAGAAAGAGAGAGAGACATTTAACCAATACTGTACAAGGCCAATTGACAGTAATGGCAAATGGTACACGATACATGACAACCACTCGACATGAGAATAGCTGGAGGGCTAAACAGGCTTTTTAGTTTTTATAAGGTAGCCTTTTTGCTAAGTCTACATAACCTGCATAGTCTTTACTTCAAAAACAAAATGATATGCAATAACTGCTAAAGAAAACTTACCGAGGTCATGCCTACAGACTTGAGCAAACAACTTGAGCTTGGCAAATGCTTCACTGGTGCTGCTGACTCCCTTCAGGAACCAATCAGAGACTGGTTGCTCTGACAGCTTCTTGGCTGCAGCCCCTCCCACCCTCACAATTCCATCTGCATGCACTTTGGAAATTGGTCGATGCTGACCGAGCTTGCAAGACTATTGAGAAAAGACGAAATGAAAGCAGAGATAAATCACTAACATGTTTACTGTTTGCTAAACAGCCCAAATCTCACCCTTAATTAAAGGACACACTAGCTTATAGTACCACTACCATACTATCTCAGAGGTCAGATTCAGTTCTCAAGATTTAGGATGCACTTAAGTTACAACTCCAGGCAGATTAATGAATTTATTTATTCATTATTCAATTAATTGTTTTTCCTAGCCTGTGAATACAGACACTATACCACTGGCAACAAGTAGTGGTGCAATTGTAATACAGTACAAACAATTTTAGTGAATGATCTACACGTTTATAGTACCAAGAACACACAGCCAACACACCTATGAATAAAAATAAGAAAAGAAGCAGTGTTTCGCCATCATACACACCTCATAGACAGCCGTTAGTTCCCTGAAAAAACTCTTGGCTCCATTGAGAAGTGCTTCATTCTCTGGGCAAAGCACCAGATAGCCCACGTCTCTCTGGGTGCCGAAAGGCTCCAACAGTAGCTTCTCCCAGTAGGGCAGGCCAAAAGGAGACAGCACCACAAAGTCATACTCATAACCCACCAGGAATGTAGGAATGGGTAATGGCTCTGGGGACTCATCGGTGCCTGACAGAAAGAAAAAAAAAAAGATAATAAAAAAAAGTTTAAAAAAAAAATGTTAAAATGTCCATTTGCTTCCCAGGTGTGTCACAGCACAGTAGGAATGTGATGTTTTCCCCTGTGCTAAAGAGTATAAAACAAATGCTATAGCTTGAACATCATCTTTTGAGTTGTTAGAGTAGGATAAAACATTGAAGCCTGTAGCACTGGGCCCCTCCTAGAAGCAGGTGGACATGAGCGTCCTGGTACCGGACTCGATGCAACACAATGTTACAAGACAATAAAGGTTTCTGTTAGGAGTGCATTTTCATGCAAATACAAATGGTCATTATTGTCTAACATTAACTAACTTAAGGGATTTCTGTCAGTTTGTCAAATAGGTAAAACCAGATTTGTTTATTTGTGTATTAGAAACAGCGAGCATGTCGCACAAGTCAGGGCTTTAAAAATAAATAAATAAATAAATAAATAAATAAACAACCCAAAACATTTTTGTGCATTGCACATTTTGCCACCAATGTGTGATGCAAAAGGCCGATATGAAAGGCTGCATTGAATGATATGCAAGTGTATTGAGAGTGGCACGTCATAAGGCATGGCTGATGTGATGTCAAATGTCCTACAGGCAGTAATGCTGCTTACCATAAGATCCTCTTCCAGCCATCTTGTGGAACTGCTGCCAGGTTAGGGGTCCTTGGACGCCCCATGAACGCACAGTTCTTTTCTTCTGGATGGCATCCTGAAGGACAGGCTGGAGGGACAGGAGCACTCTTAACACATCCTGTGAGCATAGAGCACTCACATCCACTGCTGAGAGAGACAAAACAAAGTCGATAAAACAATAAAGTAGCAAGTCTGCAAATGCAAACTTTTAATTAAACAATATCACCCATAAGTTAGATAGTATATATATTTATGACAACGAATACTACCACCAATGTGAGCAAAAGACGGCTAAATTCTAGCAAGCTCATGAGGCCTGGTGTCTCCCCAAACACCTGCATTTATCAAGATACACAATGAGAGACGAAGAGATGAATGAGGCTCAAAAAGCAAGACTCACCATTACGTTTGGCCCAGTGATGCAGGCAGGTGCTTTTGACCAGTGTCTCGTCCACTTTGCCTCCTGACATATTGTCCATGAATTGTCGTCCGTGCTCCAGAGCCTGGTAGCAATCATTGTGGAAGTCCCTCTCCTCCACGCGCACACAGGGAGGCATTCCCAGGCACCCTGGCACCCTGGAGGTGGTTCCCTCTGACTCAGTAGCCAAAAGCGGTGAGAAAGGGTTGGTGCACTGATCCTGCAGCAGCAAGATCAGCTCATCTGGGAGTTTGTCCTTTAGCCCTCCTCCACTCTTCTCCAATGAGGAACTCCTCAGTGCCTCAAAGCGCTTTTCTGCTTCCCGGCTCACGTCCGAGCCACGTCCGATGATGTCCAGCTCATCCTCCAGGAAAAGGCCTGACCCATTGCCGTAGCGGCGGTTGACAACAGCACTGAAACCACAGCTGCATGGGTACTGCGCCTCCATATTGGGGTCGCTGATGTACACACCCACATCGGCACCCTTGATGTTCATATTGCATACGCAGATGCAGCAGCTATCAAAGTTGCAGTCTTTGAACAGGTTCATGACTGACTCAGACAGAATAAGTGTGACAAAGAGGCTGTGGGCCTCCGGGATGGAGGGAACGGTAGCTGGCTCCACAGAGTTGAGCGGCCGACAGGTAGAAGGTGTGGAGGCGGGAGAATATAGGTCTGAGTTCTCATACTTGAGGGAGCCCTGCACACTGGCAGGACCGCGGGGGGTGCGGGGAGTGCGAGGCGTGCGGGGGGTTGGGGCAGAGAAACGAGGGGTAGCTGGGGATGGAAGGATCCCTGTGCCACTGTTGCTAGGCGGTGCACTGTTGGATATAAAGGGGGTGTGAGTTTGAGGGGTGTACGACTGGCTGTAATCCTGCTCCATAGCACTGCCCACGCTAGGGATGTTACTGCAAGAAAGACGAGAGGGCAGAACAGACATAAATATTATACATTAAATGCTAGGGTTAGATTACTGCTTTCAACATCCACCAAACATTCTGAACTGAGCAGGATATCATCGCTGTCCAATGAAACACGAGTATCTCCAAAATTGAAACTTTTTCAGGAGAGATCAAAAACATACTTTATTTTCAATGCAAGTCAAGGAACCATAATTATTTCCAAGCTAATTTGGAGCACTTCTATTGTTCGATTAATCATGAAATTTTCACACAATGTAAATGACCATTAGAAAGATCAAATGATGTAGAAAAATCAAAATGGAGATGTTTTTCATTGAACAGCGACGATATATAATGTGCAGGGAGTTTTTTTTATGTTCAGTCACTGGAACTTAGTTTACTATTCAAATAAAATGATTCTCCAACACTGATTTAAAAAACAATAGGATTATGTTGATGTTTATTTGTATATGGTTTAGTGTTGCACCGATACAGATACCGTATCGGTATCGGCGCCAATACTGGCACTTACATACAGTATCAGTATCTGCAATAGAGGGCACCAATACCATGAAGCTTATTGACTAAATGGCTGCACGTGTTTCTGCATTGTGCCATTTTTGAGTGCAGTTACTCAACCAGTAAATGTTCTTCCAAGGTTATTATATCTTATTCAGGATAAGACATTAAAATACAACGTATCGAAAGTGGAACACATATCGAGCATTTAAGTCAGAGTTGGTATTAATATCTGTATCGGCAGATACCTGTACAGCTGGTATCAGTAAGACAGACGTGGTATCAGTGCATCCCTAATATGGTTGCTAATTCCCAAACATATTCCCACTGCCATAATCGGGACAGTCATTCATCCGCTACCATACTGCCATTCTCCAGGAGCCTTCACTGGGGTGGGTTAGCCTATTCTTGGACTGACAGGCCAACAAGCAGGCTCTTTCTGTCTGTCTGTCTGTCTGTCTGTCTGTCTGTCTGTCTGTCTGTCTGTCTGTCTGTCTGTCTGTCTGTCTGTCTGTCTGTCTGTCTGTCTGTCTGTCTGTCTGTCTGTCTGTCTGTCTGTCTGTCTGTCTGTCTGTCTGTCTGTCTGTCTGTCTGTCTGTCTGTCTGTCTGTCTGTCTGTCTGTCTGTCTGTCTGTCTGTCTGTCTGGGTTCTAAAAGATTGGCAGTTGAAGAGATGGCAGGTTTAAAAGCAGCCTAACCCACTTATAATAAGCTCTGGATTGACTTTAACAAGCCTGAACCTTAGAGTCTGGCTTCACACTATGCTACTAACATTCCTTTAAACCCCAGCTCACTTTCTCACACTACTTTTATGTTTCAAGCACATTTGCTTCTACTAACATAAAAGGACGTCCTCATGTAGAAAATAGAAAAAATGCAACTTAATAAACCTTCATTACCATTATAACATTTTTACAACTTCATTACTTATGTAACATCTTAAAATAACTAGTTCTAACCAACAATCAGTTCGTAACGCTGACTTCTGAATTACTAAAAAAGGCCAAAAGCAGGGCTATTTGTTGCCAAATTTGTAACAATCTTTAGCTTTACCTGCTTACTTATGCATTTGAATAATAAAATATCAGAGAGGACAGAGCTCTACTCTTTGTGGTAAACAGCAAACCAACATCGGTCAATAGCAATCATTAGAGAAAGCATTTCATAAATGTAACAAACAATAGCATCTGAGTTAATCAACCATAAAAAAGCCATTCATTCAAATAATGGCTAACTTAGTAAAGCTGCATGGTATTATTAGGACTGATATGCAAAACTATTCGGTATTTATGAGAGGGAAACTCTCTGAGTGCAGGGGTCCTATTTACCTGTCCCTGTTGAGGAAGTTCATGGCAGGTACAGAATTGAGAAGCTCCAGTTTTCCCAGGGACCAGCTGGGCCGGTACAAACACTCCTCTGGCAGCTTAATGGGAGGCAGACACTGGCTGGGCAATGTTTTCAGAGGGGCGAACATCGAGCAGCCTACAAATGCCTGACACAACTCAGGCTTATACACAAATGAGAAGTCCTGTAAAACAGAATTTTTTAGGAAACAAAGACAATGAGAAAAAAAATCTTCTGATCCATCGCTATAATAAAGCAAGCAGTCAGCTTTATGGCTTATGTTCACAGACAGGTTTGGCTTACTGCGAGTTACATTCCGGATCTAATTTTCTCATTCCACCTTAAATGGTGCAGCAGCTACATTCTGACATTACCATCACTAGAACCCTGATAGATTCTTTTTTATTAGTCACAGAACTTATAAAATGTCCCTGCATTAGTAGAGCATACAAGGCGAGCAAAATGTAACCCCTGTAAACTCAAAGGCACATTAGTCTTCACGCAACACTTACACACGTCACTTCACAAAAAAAACAAAAAACTGAGCACTTAAGTAGGAGTTGATCATGTCAGATACAAACAAATATGATTTACACGTTTACACTTTGTACCTACCCATCATTCTAAAACTTCCAAAATTTTAAACTTTTTGAATCTACTTAATTCATGTGAACTTTGCCATTAGATGACAGGTTTGCATTTCAATGTAATCTTGCTGTTAATCACCCTGATTTTATGATGTAACTTTAATCTGAATCGTTTTTTGTTTCCTGATTACATATCACCGTTACATGTATTTAGTTACTACACTATGCAGTAGAGACCAAGGTCATCATCATCAACAGAATGACATTTTAATACACTCATACAACATGCACAACAACCAGATGTTTATATTGCCTCACTCCACTAGAAAAATAAAAAAAGCAAACCAAAGTCTGAATAGATCACTGTTTTGTTTAACATTTTAAACAAAACAAATAAAAGATGATGCCAATATCTAATATTTTAACATGTGCCTGTTTATGCAGATACTTGTGCATAATTGTAAAATGAAGAAAGTGGAACTAGATCCACTTGAATTAGCACTGCAGCATAGTAAAATTATACTTTTTTCATTAATTCATTATGAAATACAATAATTACTTTTTTTATTATTTGTCCATGCCAATATTCAATACCAATGTGCATACCTACCTAATCTAGTGTGATCACAACAGCGCTTCAAGACAGCCGCCTAATGACAAAATCTTTTGGTTGATTTAGTCATTTATCTTGTTTCTGGGCATATCTGATTTAACACATTGCCAGCTGGCTTATAGAATGATAGCCAGGAAAAGCCTTAAGCCTACCTTGATCTCTGATGGTTTTGGACTGCAAAAGCTTTCCTCCACCTCAATCTTAAACTGGCCTGCCAAAGCGGACGGGCCATCCAAAGAGGTGAGGCCAGGCCCGGGTTCCATATTACCATACTCCTTACTGCCCATGTTCATTGGTGAGTAACCCATTATGTGCTGCTCTAGAGATGGAGGGGTAGGAAACATCTGGTGCAGGTCTGCTGAACCTGGAAGTAAAGACAAAGAGAGGGATTAATATGTATCAATCTTGGTCTCCATGGACAGATTTTTGAAATGCTACTACCACTACTTTTACTACATTTTATAAGGCTGATGTTGAACTTTCTCAACCTTTATATTTTTAACAAACTTGATATACAAGGCCACATTTCTCTAGCTCCACAGAAATTCATTTTATCAATAGGGAACGCTACATGTAGAAATGACCAGTGAGAAGCTATGTGATAGGATATTATATTAAAAATCTGTGCACCAAACCAACACAGAGATAAAGCATTTGAAAAAGTATTTACTGCTTAAGACTTGGTGAATTTGGTGAAAAAAATAAATAAATAATACATTTCACTGTATGCAGCAAGAACACTTATTAGCTTGTGCATCTGTGTAGACTTGTCAGTTTAGTCAAGAGTCTATACTTACTTATACACGACACAGGGTCCAAGGTAGCTGGCTTTGGTTCCTTACTGCCAAACTTCTCTTCTGTTCCATTCAGTGCTCTCCTGGCACCGGGCTACAAAATTATTCGGTAAGAAAAAGAAAAAGGGCTAAACTGCCAAGTTCTAAAAGGCAATTTCACTGTGCAACAGTGTTTTATTTCGCTCACAACTGAGCTCATCTTTCTGCTGGTAATGTGATAATGCAAGGCCTAGAATAAGTTGCAAAATACAACAAAACGTATCAGCTAATTTTTGTTCAGAGTACAATCTCACAACAAGCCTGCGATTCAAGAAAAAAATGGGAATCTTTGCAAGCTGTTTATCTAAGGGGTTAAGGGGCTAGAAAGTTCTTTCTGAATCTAGTGTGCAAGGAAAACTGTTAGAAGTTAATATATACATGACACTGTCAATGGCTGCGGAACATGGACAAACATGACAGTTATTCATTTTTTTTCACATAGGTGGTGACTGTACGAGTGAGACTGGCAATGCAATATTTACAGAGACTTTACAACACTATTTCGCTCAAGTGGATCACATAGATGTCAGAATCGTTCTTAGTGTGTCATGCAGGGCTAGGACAGGAAAAAAAACTACACTACTGCAACTTTACTCTTGCTTAACAATGACAGAGGTAGCAAGCATGAGGAGTCTATTTGGAAATGTCTTTCACAAGCTAACCGTTTGCTCATCTTCATCTGAGTTGAAGAGGTTGTCTAGGTCTTTGATGGAAACAGCCAGGTCGGAGTCATGGATCAAACTTGTGGAGGCAGCGCTCTTGTGGGCTGCGCCGCGCTGAGCATCTGTATTTGGGGTTGGGGGTTGGGGAATGAGAGAGGCCATTAGCGAGAAACTATGAAAAAAGGAAGGAATGTATGTAGGGAATGGAGATAGAAATATGCCTTTTCACTCTATATCTAATATAATTACAGTCCATCAGGAGTGTGGAAGTGTAAAGGGAAGGCACGTTCAACATTAATTCGGTTCAATATTAAACTAGATAAGGCTATTTTAGGAGATACTTTAAACATTTAAAAAAATGACAGATCTGGATCTAGCAAAAACTCAATGATACCTCACTAATTAAGGACAACTTATGCACCAAGGATGGATGGTTGCAGCCAGTGAAGTCAAATAGACAATACTGCTAATGGAAACAAATAAACATTTAGCCAAACTGCTGTCACAATATATACAGTTCAGCACACCTGACAGTTTCCTTAGTGGATACAATCTAGACCAGAAACGAGAAGCATGATATCTTACCATCTGATAGACCGGTGCTTCCATCCTCCCCCTGAGAAACAGAAAGAGAGATTAAATTAGGTTGAACTTTTCACACAGGCATACTTGCTCTTGTGACCTTGCAAACTGCAACACTTATGTAACTGTGATCAGAAACACAAACACATAACACACACATCCTTAATAGTCTGCTGAATGAAGTGACGTCAGGCATGTTTTTTTAACAAAATAGCTTGATTATTCATTTTACTGTTTTATATTTTACATAAAACTCAAAAAATGTGCTTACTATTATTATTATTATTAATGTTTTTACACAAGATTCCACAGAAACGATAAGCATATAGTCACTGCTAGGACAAAGCCTTGTATGCCCAACATAACTTTTTTTTTTTTACACACTGTTACCAGCAGTGCCATTCTCAAAATCTTTTAAGTAAAGAAATCATAATGATTTTAAAAAAGTGCCATGTTAAGTATTGTGTAAAAACAAAACCGTGACAGGCAGAGAGACAGAGAGAGAAAGAGAAACAAGTACTCATGGCACTGGCACAATATCTCTGGGAAAGGCAGCACATGGACACCTAGAGAAACATGTCATTGACTTAATTGTGCTGCAGACTCTTATATCTGTGACAAAACCATCAAATCTGCTTCTTCTTCAAGACATACTCCACATGCAGATTACAAACAAACAAACACGCAAGTGGCAGAAAAGTCAATACTTTAGCCCTGGACTGGACAACAAGAGCTAAGGAAGTCATAATTTGAACAAAAAGTGCAGTGAAATAAATTACTCTGTGTCTGTGTAAATAGACAGGTTGCACATAAAACACATGTCTTAATTCAGAAAAGACACACTGCATGAGCAGCTTCTTGGCCCTCGCCTCAGCTGTCTGACTTTCTCTCCATTTTAGCAAGCACAATAAAGGTCTACCCCCAAGGTCTTATGCTGTAGTACACTGAAAGCTCAGAGTGGCCACAAAGGAACTCTCCCAAGTGGTAGTAGTGAAAAATAACAGCAGGCATGTGGGGCGAGGAAACTATAAAAAAGAAAGCTCACACACAGGAGGAATACAGCATAATATGCTCAAGAGGTATGGTTCAGTGCATATAGTTTATTTGCATGTAAAAGGTACTGCCACTGAAAGGGGAGAAAGAGATGACAGCAGGAAAATGTAAAAGAAAGAGAGAGCAAGAGGGAAAGAGTGCAGTCACATTTCCTCCCACAAGCCAGTCATATTGACTTGCCCTCTATAAACCCTTTCCTTAACTTATGACATTTGTCCTACTATTCTAATCCTAAAACACCACACTGCTGGAACTAGTTCTGGGGTTAGGTCAGAGACTCTTACCTTGTGTTTCTTTCCCTGCTCTTTCTCTCCACCTGCTTTATCTTTCTTATCTGAGAAGGTAAACTTCACATCCCCATCCACAAAGGCGTAGGGGTCTACCTCAGGCTCGTGGTCGCTGTCGACACTGGCTGCAGCTAGATGCTGGTTTCGTCGCTGAAGGTAGGTCTGGATGCGCTCCTCTGACACTTTCAGAGTATGCTTGGAGGTGGCCATTAACCTGTAGATGCAAGAAAAAGTGCAGTTTTGAAATTTGGGGTTTTGTTTAGAAAGGTTTCAGTCCTTAGAAAACAAAAGTGCACTTAGGTCCTTGCAGGAATTAAAACTTCCACAACATTAACAAAACATACTGCACCTTCCAGAAGTTCTGCAATTCAACCTGTATGACATTTAATAACCTTCATATTAAAACTCACTCTGCACTGTTTGCTGTTTGGTGGTTAGGCTCAGATAACTGATTGCTGTGACACATCAGTTCTGTTGTGACATGGCACTGGCCAGAGATTAGCCTCCAAACAGACACCCAAATAGGGAGGGCAGGGAATGCACGCACTTCAAACAACAGACAAGACAGTGGTGGAGAGGCACTGGTTTCTCAGATTACACAACACAGATTTCCAACTGCTTCCACCACTGGCTGTGCTTTTATTCTACAGTCAGATGTTCTCTCACTTGCAATTTTGCCCATTTTATATTTTTCATAAATATATGTGTGTCTGCATGTACTACAACAGTATGTAAAGTCTTGTGAGTGGGAATCAATAAGCTCCTCAGTCTGCAGCTGTGCTGTGTATGCACATTAGAGACGCATGATGTCAAAAGGGCACATAGCGAGAGATTAACGTGGCGTGTTGTGCTCCGAGCCTACCAGAGAGACAGAACATTCTGCCCAGCATTCAAAGGGGGGCAACTGTCTGCGTGTTTTGGGCAGACAGGCTATAATTTGCCTGTTCTTTCTAAACAAACTTACTTAAGACAAAGAATGTTCAAGTGCAATCCTGACTTCTGCAAATAAAATACTAGATAATTATCACAACATCAGCAATGCTACTAGAAGTAACAGAGTGGGTTCAACAACAAGCACACTGATGTTCAAGCTATGCAAATTGACCGAACATCTGAAACAACAAGACAATACATTGCTTTGTTATTGCCTTAACTCCAAGTAACTCAGAATTTCAATGGCTTTGGAGGATAACTGAGAAAAAGGTCATGTCCATACATACAGATAAACAAGCCAGTGACTGTGACAGAGGATGAATTTATATCAGGGCTGAGCGATTTGGCAATCACTTTCTACAAATGCTACTATTTTCTATAAATCAATACTCAGGCCTGCTGTCTTGGCCAAGACGACCTGAGGCTTGAACACTGAACATCACCAGACTGCCAGTTAGTTGTGACTGTGTTGTCATGTACACAGTATACAGGCGATTTGGCTGCCTTTAGGGTTATAGTTGTCATATTTCACAGACAAATTGAAGTAAACTTAAAATATTCCTATTACACAAACTTGCTACCTACTCTGTAACTGACATGTTCCCATCTGTTGCCAACAAGGCCTCCTCTCTCAGTTTGTCCGCAGGTAGAGAGGGTGTGGGGAAATCCAAGTCTTTCCTGCGTGGGAGGTTGAAAAATCTCCAGGGAACATGACTCCCATCATCTTCAAGACTTACTGCAGACCCAACATATACTGTGGGTTCCATGACTTCGGGATATGTTGGATGGAAAGAAGGAGCGAGAGAATCAACACGAGAATCATCTGGGCCCTTCTGTGGCAAAAGGCAAGGCTCTGTAGAAGGAGGGTAAAAGTGTTGACTGTGGGGTGTGGAGGGGTTCTTTAGGGCTTCTACGGTTTCCTCGCCCCGCTCACAGGGGTGAGGGCTAAGCGGAGGTGGCTGAGGGGAGCCAACCATTTCTGACGGACCACCAACACTGCCTGCTGCTCCTCCCCCAGTGTGCAGCTGAGGTGGCTTCGGCACAGCACACACATCAGATGGGCGGAGGCCAGGGAATCTGCCTCCTTCCTGACCTCGGAGACCCAACCGTTGTCCTGCAGAGGCATCCGTTTCCATTGAGACGTCATCACAGATGGAGCTCCTGTGGTGGAAGGGTGTTTGGGGACGTTTCTGCTGTTTGTCACCTTTTTCAGGCTTCTCTCCTGCTTTGTGCTTGGTGGGCTGCTGCTGAATTTGCCCAGCTGAAACAGGCTGGCCCTGTGTACTGCCCACTCGCTGTTTCAGAGCTTTGTGCCTGGTGAGATGAGAGAGGAAATATACCTCTTAAACGAAGATCAAGTTAATAACCAAATGAGAACAAGAAAACAGACTTTTGGAAAAAAAAAAAAAAAAAAAACAATGTCACAGAGAGAATGAAGTCTAATTTTAGAGTGTACGCTTACACATGTGAACACAGAAAGCACTGACTACTCAAACACATTCTCAGAAGTAAGTATTTGAGAAAATGAATAGAAAAAATAGCTGATATAAAGCTCATTAAAACAAAATACAAGTACATACTTTCTACCCCAACTCACAAAGCAGAAAGAAGTCAAAAATTAATTATTTTCTGTTGGCAGGGCAAAGGCAGTTTCCTTTCTCATCACAAATATTCTATGAGCATTTTTTTGGTACAGATGTTAATTTGAGACTGACTAAGTCATGACAGGAATACGACTGAGATTATATCATATTACTGAAGTATAACTATAAAATATAACTATGAAAAAACGTCTGCAGTCAATCTTATCAAATAATTTAAATTATGTAATAACTGTGACAAGCCCAAGGTCTTGAAGGCGGGCTGGGGGAGCTCCTTTCCTTTAGATTAGAGAAAATTAGCTGTTCATGTTCATTTCTACCTATTCCACATTGTCATCCGGATGTTCCTCATACACATAAACCTCTGTGAGCAATGTCCACAACAAGACAGAGCCTTCATTCTTGAACCTGGGTCTGTCACAATTATTACACAATTAATTATTCTAAACACAATTACTTTCATATGACATAAGATGTCACAGTAATGTTGCATTTATATTAGGGCTGAAACGATTCCTCGAGAAATTTGACTAACACTATTACAAAAAAATTAACTCCTACAACCATATACAGCACACTGTTTTGCACTGATGACTTTTACTGTTGCACAGCGCACGCTTACGCTGTTGCCAGGTGACACGAAGAAGACCTGATTTGATGGCGCGGATTGCAAAATAGAGAAAGAGGGAGAGAATAAGGAAAGGCAGATAGCAGAAACAGAAGCGACGGGCCGGAGAAAACTATACACAGCGTCCAAAGTCTACTGTAAAACCGAACTAGCCGAGGGAGCTGTTACTGAGTGTAAACCTGAAAAAAGATGTGGCTGAAGTTAGCTTCTTATGTAAATTCCACCTTTTCACCTTAAATGATGCAGCAGTTAGAGGCGCCGGAATGTAACTTCTATACCATTTAAGGTGGAACGGGGAATTAAAATAAGAAGCTAACTTCAAAAAGCAGGCAACTGAGCTTTCCCAGCAAACTGATAGCGAGTCTAAGTATTATGATAACCCCTAGCCGAGCACAACTTCAGAGTTTCAGTGTTTTAGCACGTCCAGTCCACAGAGCGGAGCGACACACAGTAACGATAACATTTAGCCCAAATCAGTGAGATGGAGAGTTGAGATGAAGGCTAGTAAAGCGTGTATGTAACGGCTAGTTAAGAACGCAAGTCTGTGTGATAGCGAGTTATGTCCGTAAATGATCTAAGCTTTGCTTAAGAACATAACCACAAAAAAGAAAAGCCTGAACTTTCACATTTTCGTTTTGATTATAGTTACAAAAAACACAACCTCACAAGGACATACACTCCACACACTCCTTCCCCTCCCAGTGATGCATAAAATACACAGTAAACTAACTATCAGGTGGTGTTTGTAGCAATTTGGAGCGTAAAATGCACCAAATCCAATACAGCGAGATTATTCAGTTTAGTTTGTTTGCACTAAGTGGGTCAGCAAGTGTAGGACAAGCTTCTGCATAATAACAGTAGCCAGTCTTGTGAACTTACAAAAATTGATAGAGTACTCGATTACTAAAATAATCGATAGGTGCAGCCCTAATTTATATATTTATAGTAAATGAGTTGACCAGAGCTTAATTCAAACTCAATTATATTATACCACATTCAGAGAGAAGTTAATTTAATATGTAATGTAACTATTGCAGACAGCAATTTTAGCATGTAAGCTTGCAGAACACGTTTTTCACTCACAATTTCAGTCTCAATGAAAATTAAGCTATGATATACTCTGTAACTGTAGACAGTTGTTATGCACACGCAACAATCTCTTGTTATCTGAACACTGAGAAGCTAGTCTATCAACAATAATAATAAGCCAGTCTAGCTGTTTAAGACTTGTACTTTATTACTTACTTAAAATGAATAAAGCAATGAAAAGTCTATCAATCATTTTTTTTTTATAAAAGCTGTTATTTGTTAATAAAGTGCATGAAAAAGTCTTATTCATTAAGTGTCTGTCAACAGTCCTGGCATGCTTTTGTACACTTTAGCTAAATAGGCTGCTGCATGTTGGCATGAGATTTAAACAGTCTATGTAACTATATATTTAATGTTAAAACAATGTTAAAAAGTTTTTTTAACTTTATGAACACACACACATTTACTTTATGAATACACACACAAACATATATATATATATATATATATATATATACGTTTTATATATATTTTATATAAGCACAGGTTTACATTAAAACAGTTCCAAAAGGTGACAGATCTGGACATCCAAATTTTTCTGTGGTATCTTTTTTTTTAATCTGTGGTACAGCATGCTGTGTGTGTACCTTGAGCAGTTGCATGTTGTTCTCTGCGTCGATTCAACAAAATCCCATGAACCCATTTTCTCCAGCACCTCCTCCTCACTAGTACCATTGGCTGTGGCAGAGAACTTGCGTCTTGAAGAAAAAAAATAAGTAAGTAAAGGCAAATTGTTCTTGTTTTGTTTCTTAGTAAATAAATAGTTATTCAGGTGTAGGAGCCCCCATCTATTTTTAATGATTTTTTTTTTACTAGAATCTATACATTTTGGTGATGTTTTAGTGTGTTTCATTAAGCTGGCAGAAGAAGAATAACTCTCTGATCTTTTCTTTTGTGAAATAATTTTTTCTTCCGTTTGATGTGAATTGGTCAAGACTAAATTGGCTTGGCGAAGTCAAATCGTTCCACTCAAAACTAAGAGCAAGTAGGTAATTAAAGCTTTATTACAATGTCGTTTGTAGCTAGAAAATACTGCTTACTTGCATTAGCTACCTGTAGAATCCAACTATAAGTGATCAAGCTTGCTTACTAGAGCAAGACAGCGAGCAGTCCACCTTAAAAATAAGGATTACAAAAAAAGCAAAGATGTGTGCTACTCCAAAAGCATGAAGTCTTATTTTTCTGCAGCGTAAAATAAGGGAAATAAAATATTTCTCCACAGTGCCTACAAATAACAGTTGTTGTAACAGTGATCTGTGTGATCTCACTTTCAGAAGCAGTCCCGCAACAAGCCAGCTAGCCATAGGTTACGCATACAATGCTAGTGGTGAGCATTCAAATACTGCAAATTCAAATAAAAGCTTAAGTTCTCTGATAAAATGACCATCAGAAAGTTAGTTTCTCCATTTTGCAGTTTTTACTAATCATCAGAGACGGACCTAAGAAACCTAAGGACCTAAAAAGCAAAGTAGTCTACTTTTCTGCGGGTGAGACTGAATCATGCTGATCTGCGAGTTTGCTCATCACTGCCATAGATCTCTACTGCATGTGTCTTGAAAATAATACTGGTAAACACCTTTTCCGTGAAACATTTTCTAATGAAATAAAATCCTAAATATGTGAAAACATGTTGACAGGGCTGTAAAGTTTGTGTTATCTGAGCACATGCAGCAGTGCATACTTATTCAGGGCTCGACTGATGTTGCACTCCTGCCAGACACACTCCACCACCTGGCTGGCCATCCGCCGTGGAATCTTGCCTCCATGATGACTCGTGCTGTCCACGCTGAAGCCATCCACTGCCGATGGCATCCGCATCCACTTCTGTGCTGAATGAGAGTCAACTGGAACAGAGAAAGAAAAACATCAGGAAAGACAAGCAGAGTGAGTACAAACAAAGCTAAAAATCATGTTAGGAGACAGATAGCAGCACTTTGACCACATTTGCAAATCGATTCCATAACATCATTCGAAATACATAAGTTTTAGTGCTAAGGCAAAAGAAAGATGCTTGTACCTGTCTGGGCCTCCTCTGGTGACGTGGGAGGGGTGAGTGTGACAGAGGATATGGCAGGGTCTCTGTTTGAAGCAGGCACTTGATGGCCACCCGAATATACAGTAGTGCAGTGTGAGGACCCTACAGGTGTTACTGTGGGAAGATCTGACTGGGGGACCAACACCAGACAGGAAGGATACACCATCCGCACACCACCTGGAAACGTACAAAATATACTTCTTAGATGTACAACATTATTAGATGCTGTCTTAAGAATGCTGTCTCCTATGATTACCATTTGCATATGGTTTACAAGTTAGTTAGCAAATGGATAATGATTAAAACTAGAGATCGAAGTATCGATGGGCCATGTATCGGTATCGGCCGATTTTTAATGAAAATATGTGATCATGGCGTTAAACAAATGAGCCTAATTTCTGTATTCATTCAGGAAGAGTAGCCCTGCGTGAAACCCCCTCCGGCCAGCTCCCTGCATTTCCTATCTGAAACGCTAGGTGGAAACACATACCGTTTCGTTTTCGTCAGACTCACTAAAGCAGCGGCTTCGCGAGAACAGTTTAAGCGTTCACCGCATGTGCGGAAAAAAACATCGTCTGTCTGGCAGTTTGTTACCGTATGTGACTCAGGCTCATCCAGGGCAGTTTCTAACATCAGTAAAATTAGTAAAATCAGTGTCTTTCGCGGGGGAACCAAGACAGAAATTTAACACTACTAATCTGATACGTCGCTTACACCACGCAGCTAAAGACAGTGAGTATCAGCAAACAGCGGAGCTAACACGCGCAGCCCAGAGAACCGTGCAGACCAGATCTGACCGGTATGACCAGTACAGCAGCAGAAACAGCCAGATAGCTAAAGGAACCACAACCAGAGTGATTGTGTTTATAGTTCTAGATAAGCAGATCTTCTCGGCTGTAGAAGACGTTGTGTGGCATTCTTGCGCTTAAATATTCCACCTGGATCCACGCTCTGCCGGTTCTAGTGGGAAATACTTTTCAGATGTCGCTTTTCCGGAGCTGTATCGACTATCGGCCGATCGCGCTGAAAGGTGATCAGCGATCGGAATCGGCCTCAAAAACGCTGATCGGTCCATCTCTAATTAAAACCAGTCACCTGAGCTGAGATTTTTCTCAGACTCAGAATAAACAGTGCCATTGTTTTATTGGCCACACAGATTCTCATAAATTTTAGCTGCATTGCTCAAATAGATGTAGCAAATTCAAATTGTGCTATAAATCAAGTTTCTTAAATTTTGTGTCCCTACATATTTCTTAAACTATTCATGCACTAATGTACAACTCATATTATAAATGTTGACATTAACTTGTTACTATCCTTGCATTAAGAAACTGCTAGAAGCCTTATTTACATTAGCTGATAAACAGCAATTGACACAGAATGAGAGTCTTCTTACCAACTAACACCTCCACGGCAGCCAAAGAGTCATCTTCCCAGTCCATGTCCTCCATCTTGTCCTCTGCACTCTCCTTGGAGCTTGGGCTGATGGGGTAGAACTGGTTCCATTCCTCAATAAGCTTCTGCGTGGGTCGGTCAGACAGCTTGAAGGACTGCCCTGTCAGCGTCCCGTTCAGGCCAAAAGGACTTAGAATCACTAGAGAGAGAGAAAAGCATGCACATTCAGACCTATTTGGGTTCTACATGCTCTTATTTCACCTCTTACATGACCCCGTGCCTTGTGCCTTTTACTTGTTTAACCTTGGCCCCTCTTTCATTCTCAGACCTACATGTACACTGTACACTAACATGACTTGCTAAGTGCCAAATGATTCTTACAAGTGAAGTAGTTACACCTCTGCTGGCTTTGTGGGAAGAGCTATTAAAATACAATATTCCTTTAATTTTACAAAAGCCTACATGCTTGTTCTTTAGATTTTTCAACAATCTGGTTTTCCTTACAGCAACCTGGTTAGTCTAAAAGAAAACTGGCTTGCCTTCTGCCTTGTGCTTGTATTTCTTAAGCCATTTTCATGAAAGAAATTCTCTACCCCTCTCGCCTTGGTATTGATCCATGGTCAGCTGGATTAAATTGAGCTTTCAGAAAAAAAGGGAGGAGAAAAAGGAAGACAAATCATCCTGAAGCCCTTTCATTAGTGGAGCCATTCTGTGGCCTTCCAGACGCTAATCCATAACCCATGAGCGACAGAAAAGTGAAGCTGGATATATTCCTTTAGCATGAAAAAATATTGTAGAGTAGTATGAATTCCTGGAGTAGTTGAGCGCTCATCCGGCATACAGAGGAATTTCTTTTTAAGGTATTAGCTTTGTCATTACCGTTTCATCTTATATAAATGCACAATACGTGACATACAAACAAGCCAGTTCTTTTCATTTTGATGTAGTGAGTTGACTGAGGCAAGTTAGTCCCGTTAGAAAACAATATTAACATCGTTCTATATATCACAAATTTCTGTTGTTAATATTTTGCCAAATAAAAATATTTTTAGAAAAGTATGAAAAAAGGCCAAGTTTCTCTGCAGACTGCCTGATTATGATCTTGATGTATTGATCTTTTTTTCATGGTGCCGTTCACTGTGTTAGGTTCCCTTGTCTATTGGCTGAAAAACACCCCCAAATCATTAGGTTCCCACCACCATGTTTGATAGTGGGGATGGTGTTCTTAGGGTTGAAGGCTTCTCCTTTTCTGTGCCATCATTAAAGCCAAACAATTGAATTTTTGTTTCATCGGACAATAAAACAGAAGACCAGAAGTCGCCGTCTTTGTCCAGAAGAGCATTTGTAAAGGCCATGCAGGCTTTTGTATGCCCTTTCTGTAGAAGTGACGTCCTCCTTGGTCTGCGTCCATAGAACTCAGCAGTGTGCGCTGGATTGTCTGCCTTGAGATGTTGCCACCAGCACAGCCCAGATTTACCAGGACGGCCTTGGTGATGATCCTTGGATTCCTTTTGACCTCTCTCACCATCCACCTGGCCAGCAGAGGTGTCATTTCTGGCTTCTGACCTCTTTTTTCTGATGTCTTGAAAACATTTACATATGGTCTTATATGACTGTCCACAGTTGATTAAACCAGCGGTTCCCAAATGAATCAGATAAATAAGGATGCTTTAGAACAGCATGGACTATTTGGAATGGTACAGAACTTTGGATTTTCCCATAGACTGTGACAGTTTGCAAAGGGTATACACAGACAGAGAGACACACACACACTAACTTGCCTCAGCCAACTCATCTATATATATGTGGGTGGGTGGGTGTATACACAAAACAATCATTTTTGACAGCATCGTAATTATATCATGACAGAAATGTTTCCCCATACCGTGCACTACTACTTGAGAAAAACGAATAATAGGCCTGTTGCAGTTTGGGTTACACTGATTAACACAGGTGCATGCTAAATGTGCCTCATAAGAATAAGGGTGTAAGGAAATATCGAATATTGGAATATTATGTTTTGTGATACTGTATCGATTCTCAAAAACACAGTATCAATACAGATTCCTGACAGACAGTGAATCACTGTGTTGTGTTTAAACATCTGACCACTAGATGGCAGTGTTGTAGTCTATTTTCAGCTCCACTTCAACATTAACAAGCAGCACAAGGGCGCAATGCTATTGTAAACATTGGCAAACCTGTTTATATAGTGGTGTGTTTTAATAGTAGGATTAAAAAATAAAAAATAAATCGCAATATATCACTTTGCTTGCAATATCACAATATATGGTGATACACTGAATCGTGACGTCTTATCATGATATGTATTGTATCGCTAGGTTCTTGTCAATACAGAGCCCTAATAAGATCGAAATGGTTCCTGCTTCCAGTTTAAAATGTGCCTGTTAACTGCAGTGGCCACCACCACAATGTTGTAATGTTGCAGTAATCGTACAACACATGTCTACTATTTTATTATTATTATTATTATTATTATTATTATTAGACATAGAAAATCCATTTGAACTCCTCTTTTAAGTCAGTATCCGACTCTGTGAAACCTACTCTCCGACTACAGATGTGAGGACTACTTTTTTGACCTGTGGCATTTCTAATAGTGGTCTTGTTTACAGAAATGATGTGAGAGGCAAGCATGACACCAGAGGCACGGCGACCCAGACCAGACACAGCAAAACAAACACAGGTTATCCAGGGAACAGTGCTCCAGGGCAGAGAAGCGTTTTTTAATATCCGACGCCTTTCTGATTACACAAGACAACGCGCCCGGAATCTGCACGGCTGCCAATTCACAGTCTCGTTATCATGTATCTGAGAACACACCAGTGAGACACGCACATTATTGACACACAACAAAACTGGCTGCAGGTTGTAAAGGCAGATGACAGTGTGCACCACTGCAAAATTCACACCACTAAAGCAGACAGGTTTGACAAACTGCATTTACAAACATTAGAAAAAAAACCTAGAAAATATATAAAGTCTCTCTCTGCTGCTCAGTCACTCACTCGCTCCTCCTCACTGTGTTATTTTTGCTCAGATCAGCTAACTTGTTCAACGCATTTATTCCGTGCTCCATTATGAGTTCATATCCCAAAGACGTCCATTGCTAAAATGGGTCTGTCAGGGACAGGAGGACAGTTTTAGGCAAATGACTGTAGCAAAGGGTGTTAGAAAACAAAATAACAAAACGTTTACAATCTAATACGTTCAAATCTAATGATTCCTCTTAAAGGGCAATATTACCTGGAATAAAACAAGTTTCACTTAATCTCCCCAGCACCAGAAAGCCTCCCCCTCAAACCTCAAAATAAATGTTCATTTTGCATTCAGTCAGAACAATTTACACCTTGACAGTTTGCTATAAAACTGGGAGGGTAGAACATGTGTGGCACAGATGAATAATGATATCTTCAAACACAGGTTGTAGTAGTAGCCTGTGTTACATTAATCCAAACCAACATTCCTTCACTGACATGCAACTCCAACTTCTTACTGTAAGCTCATGTTGCATTTTGATGTGGCTTTAAATGAGTATCCTTGTAATACTGAAGCACTTTTCTCAGACAGCAGTCAGTTTAAACAGGCAAAATAAGGTATTTTAAAACAAAAACAAAAAAAAACACACGTTGCCGTCTTAAGAGGAACTGGAAGAGAGGAGCCACTAAGGAAATTTATTCGAGAACCACATGGCAAAAAGAGGTGACATTTGAGGTAATGAACTTGTCTTCTATCCTGTCCCCTTCTTCTCTCTCTGGGTAACACTGAGGGTCGCTCTTCCCCTCTGTATTGCTCACATATTCTTAAAGAGGAACTGCTGAACATGGAGTGAGCGCTCTGTGCTGCCTTTGGGCTTGACCAATTACACCAGCCACCTCTTTGATAAAACAGTGAAAGAGACTGGTGGGAAAAAAGAAGCAGAGGGACTGATGAAAGGAGTTAAAGTGGGGGACACACAAGAGGCAGGCAAAGTGAGTGCAAATACAACTAGTCATCTCACAGTAGTAATATGTCATATGTCAGAGTTATTACTTCTGGCAAAGAAAACAACTTGAAAGCACTGTACAGAGTTGAGGTGGGTTTCTACAATGTGAAGGCAATAGCATGCATATATATATATATATATATATATATATATATATATATATATTCCCAACTGAACACTGACCCTGGAAGGGGCTGGATGCTTGCTGGGCCAGCGTCAGGTGCTCTTCACTCAGGTGATACACAGGCTGATGCTGGTTGATCTCCACGCTGGTACACACATTGCTGTCTCCATGCAGAAAGAAGCTGAAGGAGCAGGAAAGATGCTCGCTGGAGATAGAAAAGAGAGAAAGTTAAGCTTTGCACATTACGTATATTACATTATATACACCAATTATAAACCTCATTGTAAATGAATATGCTGGAACTGATCCACTGCCTCAGATACTGCTTTGTACCCTTTACTGTATACATACGTAAAAAAATTTCATAATTATGTCACATGTACAAACACTAAAAAAAAGCTTTAAACCTACTTCCAAGATAAAATCACAAATACACAGAGAACTTAAAAAATATACTTAAGCTTCCTTTCTTTTCCTTTTTAATATGTCTGTGTATATATTCCGCACCTTGTCAGCATTTATTATTTTCATAATGATGTCACATGTACACACAAACACAAAAAAAACTTGCTTCCAAGATACTAACAAGTGATCTGTGGACTGCCTTGTCTTAGGTAAGTATGCATAGTATTGGCTAGGCACAACAACCCAGCTTATGTAACGAAAATGACCACTTCTGTTGTTAGTGAAATATCTGTATTATCAATCGCCACTCTTGTGCAAGTTCATTCATACTGACATTTGCAATTCAGCCCCTTTAATAATTCGATATTACTGTTTAGGATTCTAAACAGAGAGCACCCATGTTGTAATGTTTGTTTACAAACCTAGATCATAACATAGATTTTAGTGGCCTAGTGTACAAGACAGGCTGTAACTATGGAAAACAGGTATCAAGACGGGCCAAGAATTATAAGAGTTAAATAGTTTACATAAAGGAAAAAAATTATATCAGAGGCAAATTATATATCCAACTGAACACCAACACCAAAGATGATGCTTTCTAAAACTGCAACATGTTTCAGAGGTACACAATGCATCAGTCTCACTTCTTAATATCTTTATAAAAGACTATCCAACCACTGTCAGTCACAATCAGCCATACTCTCCTTTTTATCACACTGATACCAATATCCTCCTGAAGGGGAGCGTCAGAGGCCTGTCAAGCAAGACAGAACGAGGCAGAGGAAGGGGTGAAAATGAAAAGGAGCAGATGGGAAAGAAGAGGGAAACGATAAAGTGTAAAGGTGTCCGAACACACTTGTTGCCAGCTTAGTGATCTCATTTCTTATTGATGTACTTCAGTGTGTCACATGACACCCTGCTTCAGCCTGCCAACCCCTGCGAATAAGGTCAGAAGATCATCCACCCACGCATTTTAAAATCAAGAGCAACATCCCTAACATGACACAGGCACCATGAAGAACGGGCAACTATCGCAAAATTTGTACTCTGGCTTTACACTTTTGCAGGCATCATGTCTGCAATGCAATGGTTGATTCACACCTGCAGGAGGTGTGAGGTTAATAAAATTTTACTAACGATTAGGCTGCAAATTATTTATTATTTCATGGAGCAGAATCAGACTTAAGAGTCAGAAATCAATTGTAATTGGTTCTGTTCCAAATCAGCTCAGGCTAGTGCAGACTCAATTAACAAACAACATAATTTTTTTTAAGGATCACAGCACTACACATGCTTTAAAGGAGAGACTATTCTCTTTTTCTTGTTTTTCCTTTTTCTTTTGTGTGTTATGCTGGGTTTCATAATTTTTTTTAGCCGCCTGAAACACCTTTTCTTTATTACAAGGTGACTTCATCTCGCAATACAATCCTACTGCAATACAATGTCTACTAGGAAGTTTGGCCCACCCTCACACAAGCTGCTGCTTTCAACTGCTCTGGCAGTGGGCCAATCAGAACAGAGCAGTCAAGCTGGTTAACACAAGGTTAACACATAATATGGTATAAGGAACAATGTGTTTTAGAAAAATTAAAGCATGTTAATCTATTCAGGTACACCTCAGAAATAACATTATAAACATTGATATTGAGCACTCTGATAGCATTAATTGAACCCTTGCCTTTATTAATTAATTAATAAAAAGTAATAATAATAAAATGAAATAAAAATAATAATAATAATAATGACAATCATTTTGCTAGCTTCTTTCAAGTATTTTTCTTTTGATGATTTAATTATTTAATAAAGCAAATAACATTTACAAATCTAGTGCTATACAATGACATACACCATGCATTAAAAAGATTAAACTATTTGAATGGGGTTGACTTAAAATTAAAAAGTAGAAAATTTATTTTATCAAGTTTCTGTGTACCCTATTTTCTGTTTCTGTTTTCATGTGTAAGACAGAGGAAAATCTGCCTTTAATTCAATGTTTTTCAGACAGAGTGGACTCTAAATGAGCTCGATGATGTCCAATTAATCAATACAGAGTGTATTTAAAGTGTATTTTTTTTAAGTAGTACTGGTATATTGTGCAAAGGTAAGTAAAATTTTTTTTTTGCACTCCTTAGTACTCAATAAGCTTACATAATTCATGCTCAACATCACGTTCAGTACAGATGAACGGCAGAGAAACAAAATTGTGATCGGACAAATTAAGTGTTGATGCTGGTTTTGGGTGCATTCCTTTTAAAAACTGTGCAACCTGCATAGCCAAAAAAAACACATCCAAACTCAGAAAAGTCGAAACAGACAAAACTAAAACAGTGGGCACTGATTGTAGTGTGGAAAAGTGGGGGCATGGATGCAGAGGAATCAGAAAGGGAAAGTGGAAACAAAAGTAAGGGATCAGAGAAAGAACCAAGTCCATATGGGTATTCTGCAGTTTGTGGCAGTGGCAAAAGAGACAATCATTTTGTTAAGAGAGAGGCTTTGGAGTGTGAGAAACTCTGTGTCCAACAGGTGGATAAAGTCTGAGGCGAGCAGAGCTGGACTGAAGAATTGTCTCAGTCAGAGGGTAAGTGGGACACAAATTACACCACCTTAGCAAAGCAGAATTTTCCTAAATCTTCTGCGCGAGTTTATCAGAGCTGAGGAAGGAGGGGACAGTTGCAGCTGGGATAGCTTTGATAATTATAGTGAGGTTTAGATTTTGAGTTTGCAGTGTGGGAACAAGAGGAGGGAGATTTACCATATGTGGGAGGAAGACAGGGTTGAACTTGTTTCTTTATGTGCATAATAAAGGAGGTGTAGAGCCTATCTGCTTTTTTGACTTGGAATGTGTGGGTTCGGCTTACACTGAGGTGTAACAGATGTGTTGCTGGGAAAATCAACTGTAGCACAGGTAAACATACAAGAACTCTGGAAACTGGAAATTGTCAACAAAACAAAGTCAAAGTAACACCGCTGTCAGGCTCTCTTCAGCAACATGACACACAAAGACAAACACAAATGCACCTCATCACATCACAACATCCCTGTCCTAAGCAATCACTGATGCTAGAGAAACTACTTGGCTGCATCTGCCAATGTAAAAATAAGAAAGCTTGTCTTTTTGTTTGTGTGTGACACCAAGACACCAAAGAGAACATCAGTTGTGTTATAATTAGGGTCATCACAATAAATACATTACTTTTTATGGAGTGTGCAATATTATAGGCTACGTGACTCAAATACAAATCATATACTACAAATTAGTAATACCAGACACACCCAAATACCACAACTCAGATACGGCCAAAAAAAAAAATCCTATTTACACTATGTATTAAACCTGTAAACTGTACCTCACTTAGACTGTCCGTCCAATCAGATTTAGCCATTCAAAGCGAATGCTCGACTATTCGTTCTTATACGAATTTTGTCCAGATGCTGAAAAACGAATAGCCAAAAGGTCATTTTGACTGCAAATAAAATAAACGAAGGGTGGCCTCTGACTTTTTCACAAAGTCCTATCTTATAACGAAGTTGTGTACTGTTATACCACATTTGAGATCTTTACCATTAATAGCTTCTAGATCACATGCTTGATTCTTTATATGCCTGCACAATATTTGCAAGTGAGCATTTTTCCATATATACCTGTGTGTTTGCACGCGCACGTACACATGCAACTATTTGTTTGCACACATAGATAAGGTTTAAGGTGGGATAAATTTAGCATTGTAGCTGTAGTCTGCCAGCTGTCTGATCTGATCCTATGCTGTCCTACTTAACAGCCACCACCTCATACAAAAACGCGCACACACAAACACACCTGCTTTCTGCTGCCACCCAGCGAATGAGCAATTTGATGTGGGCAAACATGTAATTTCCTTCTTAAGTGATTAAAATAAATACAGGTGTTTAAAAATAACAAGTGCTCAATAACAACTTGTACACATTCTGCACTGTAATTGTGCTCTAAAAATATAACATTTGTAGTAACTGAGAATTTTTGTGTGATAGGACCCTGGAAAACGCAAAGAATGGAGCAAGGCTACACTTTCCTCCACACATGCAGTTGCCCTTCAGCTAGGCCTCTCACTCCTCTGGCCATAAATGAGCAGGCCTGGCTCACTCACTCTTCAACCACACAGGCAGGCTGCATTAGCTTTAGTAACAGGATCTCAGGATGTTCCTCATCTCACTGCTGCCTCTCTACACAGATTTATCATCTCATCTGACAACTCCATGAGAAGGAGTGAGAGTAGCAAAGCATGTGAGAGTGAGAAAGAAGCCGAGCAGTGTGTGACCTGTACGAGAAAGGTGACGTAAGCAGTGCTAACACTTGCAGGAGCTCTGAGTTAGACAGGTAGTGAGTTAGACATGCCATGTGAGAAAACCGATGAAGCAATGACAAACAGAATCCACACAAACACACTGCTTCCTTTCTCTCTCCACCCCACCTCACTTTTGTCTTGGTCTGAAGAAAAATTAGTAGAGATGGACCGATCAGCGATGCCGATCGTCTTTTAGCGTGATTGGCCGATGCCGATTGTCTTTTAGCGCAATTGGCCAATACCGATCGAGGGTGGGGCAATATGCCACAGCAGGGCTACATGCACTTGTTAGCACAAGCAATTCATGAAACATGGTGGAAACATGGTTACCTAGAACTATAAACTCAATCAATTTGGCTGTGATTCCTTTTCTGGGTTATTTATTTTGTGCTAGCTGTGCGTGCTAGCTCTGCTATTTGCTGATACTAACTGTATTCGGCTTCATGGTGGGCTCTTAAGTGGCGTTTTAGAATAGTAGTGTTAAATGTCTGTCCTGGTTCTCCCACAAAACACATTTATTTTACAGATCTTACAGAACGCCCCGGATAAGTCTGCTTCACATATGGTAAACAATGCAAGACCGACAACGTGTTTTCTATCAGCACATGCAGTGTATGTATTTCCACCTAGCGGTTCAGATAGGAATCGCAGGGACCTGGCCTAAGGGGGTTTCACGGAGGGCTCCTCTTCCTGGATCAAATACTGACCCAAAAACACCGTACTCTAACATGGTAGAACTTTGATGCTAGGTTTTTAGAAAGCAATACATGGGAGTTCAATTGAATTGTATATTTAAATTTCAAATTGTAGATGTTATACAATAGTTTTAGTTAAACAGCACTTTGCTGACATTTCACACATAATCCTGCACGTGACGTATTTAGAAGAGACTCATTGGGTTCCCATTCCCACAACCTGAAAAGGCTTTTTCCAGTATATACATTGGACAGATACTGAGTGTTGCAGTCAGAACAAAGGACTCTGGAGTGCTGGTTGTTTGTGTGGGTGTGTGGACACTTTTCAAGGGGATACAAGACTTGACTGCAAGAGAGCTGCACACTGGAGTTTGTGAGGTCAGAAAGCAGTAGAGCATTAATAACAGCAGGAAAGAAACAAAAAGAAAAGCATCTGTAATAATAACATATCTACTCTCAGAGCTCAGCCTCAGTTTACACACAGCATAGTGTGAATGGTGTTGTGTATGACCTTAAAGAAAACGCTATTGTTTCTTACACAACAGACCCGTTCACATCTGTCTCTTTCTCGTTTGTCTCTCCCCAACACACACACACACACACACACACACACACACACCACAGTTACAGGTGTGAGACATGGGTGACTACATGCTTTGCTTCACTGACTCACAAAACAGTTGACGCATTATATTTTACACTTGTTTCTTGCACGCATAAAGTAAAACACCACTTAACTCCACATCAGCCATACCCAGCTCCTGGAAAACACTCAAGGGAAGTGGGCTTCATGCTGACATGTGTAACCAAATAACAAAGGCATCCGATTCAGAAAGACAAACAAGTAAATAAATGTAAAAGAGGCACTACAAACAATGTATTGAGGTGTTTTAGTAAAGCGAGGCTGACAAACATCTAGACCTCCAAAACATGAAACAACAGTGCTGCCGACCAGCTGAACACAGGCTCTACGAACGCACTCTGCTTACACAGCTCTTCTTACACTCAAATTTGCGTCTCACACATAAACAAAGTTTATAGATGAACATATTTCTGCAGTTTGATCAAGCATAAAAAGCAAACGTATAGCTTAATCAAAAATAAGTTGCCAAAGAGCTGTCAGGTACTGCCATATATAAGTCAAAATAGATATTTTGGGGGGTTCAGCAATGCCATGTGGTAGCCATGTATAATAACTAAGTGCAGACTGATCACTCAATGTTCAGTATTATGAGATTTGACATTTTAATTGCAATATTTCTGTTGTCTGTCTCAATGTTCTGCACTTAGCACTAGTGGGATGGTAGAAATGAGGACAATGAGTCTTGTAAATCCAAACAAACATACTTGTTGATGTGTGTAAGAAATGCAGGAACGAAGAGTGCCTGCTTTCTTTGACAAGAGAGAGTCAAGGTTAGAACATGCTAAAGTTAAACACTGCTGTCATAATTTCACTCACTCACTCTCTCACTCACTCTCTCACACACACTTTGAGATGACAACTATTTTTGTTCCAATGCAGTACACTCCAGCCAATTCTGGAGACTAGTATATTTTATTTGTTTGGTAATAAAATTAGTTATAATGAATACAACTTTTTGGATGAAGTACAGTAATTTATCCAGAAGTGTTTATTAGCATATTGTAGTCTTATTGCTTACATATTGCTTTAAGTCAGGGGTGTAAAACTAATTTTCACCGAGGGCCACATGGGCATAATGGCTGTCCTCAAAGGGCAAGATGTGACTTATAAATGTAACAAAATGTAACCAAATGTAATATAAAATGAATGTAACCACTCCCTGATGTTAAATAACTCTGAATGTATTACTTATTCAATTAAAACATTACAGTTACATGGAAAAAATATGTTTGCTTGTTGCTCTGTTTTAACATAAATTCTTTTAATTTGTCATGTTTTGAAATCCAAAATCTCCATCAATCAAGGATCAAACTATTCAAGTGAATAAAAAATAACATCAAACACAAGTTATAATATTAACTTTTGTTAATATTGACATAATGAAATGAGGCTTAATTAGTATAAAATCAAAAAATGTGAGCTGCTTAGAACGTGTGACAGATAAAAAAACAGCCTTGCTTCAAAGTAATGAGATGCTTTGATTACAATAAATATATGTCTGCATAAACACATAAAACCTGCAAACACTAAATACATTGCAACAGCAACTACACATATCTGTGCTTTCATCAACAGCTAATGAAAAAGCTGTGTAGCTGCGTGACTCCTTGGCCAGCTAGTTCCTTAACTCGATCAGCGATGGTGTTTCTTGACAGACTGACATTTTTAAAAGTCTCAATCTGGTCGGGACACACCTGCTCACAGACCTTCAGCATACACGGCTTCAAAAACACTCCCTCCGAAAAACACTTTGAAGCACAGGCGATTTCTTCAGCCACAATAAAGCAAGCTTTCACTGCCGCATTGTTTTTGGCTGTGGCTTTCGTAAACAGATTCAGCTGCAACATCTGCTGCAACTTCAGTTTGCCTTTTAATTCTGAAGGAATTTTCTTGAAGGCTAGCTTTGCCGTACTTAGCTCCGTGCTTGGTGTCAAAATGTTGGCGTAGATTGTACTCTTTAATAACGGATTGCTTCGTAACAGAAAAGGCATACCGGTCTTTCGCCTTGAAGCACGAACATGTATTCGCCTTCCCATCTTTGTTGAAACAGCAGTCCATCTGCATCAACTTTATTTTTTCTGGACATTATGGGATCGGCCGCGTTATCACATCAATGAGTACACTGTCATCTAGTGGCAGTAAGCCGTAACACAATCAACATGCATTGTGGGAAATGTAGTTTTTGGTAAAAGCACGCTTCTGACCTATTTATTTTTAGACACTAAGACCTTTCAAGCTCTCGCAGGCCACATAAAAGGACGTGGCAGGCCACATTTGGCCCACGGGCCTTGTGTTTGACACATATGCTTTAAGTCAACATGCAATTAGAATTACGGCGGTACAGGGTCTTGACTCTTTTTTTATATCAGTTACATGAGGAATGTATGAAAATGTAAGACATTTTTAGGAACACCTTGCAAAAGATTTCACATGTGCAAATCATCAAATTGGAAAGGTGAAACTAAAGAGTCCCAAGTTGGTCTTGAGCCCAGTTTAGGAAATAAATGGTTAAATGTCAGGCTGCAGTGGGAATTCAATTAAAAGCCATAATCAAGTAAATTCTTAATCGATTCCCTTAAATATTCCTGGGGTGGGGGGTATCTACCTAATATTTAAACATGATAAAATAAGTTCATATTTTTAAAGGCCATAACAAATCTAAAATTGATTATCAGTTTTAGAATCTTATTTAGAAAACTAGGCTAATATTTACATAAATTAGTACACATGATTTGATGCTGGCACTGATAAAAGGGACCGATTAACTTTGTATATGATTCTGATAAATATTTTGAACAGATTCTTGATTGCCATACCCAGCGTGTACCTCTGATGCCAATATAGCCCATACTGTACACCATACAGGGGACTACCAAGTACTGACCAAGTTGCATGTCCATAAGACATACTGTCTGGTTTGAGTAATGCCTTTCTGCAAGGAATAATTAAAAAAAACACCCAACAATTTCAATGACAATCACTTAGTCACACTAAAAAAAATAAAGAACCATTAAATTGCAACAATCCTAAATATTGGAGCTGGTTTCTGATCAGTATAATTAAAGCATATGCACCAACAGCACCATGACCACTTAAACCAGTACAGTACAGCAAGTACAAGAATCATGGCAACCTCTGTTCTAATCTCATTGACATCACCACAAAGACAGAAATAGGACAATACCTCAATATCACACTCTGCTTGCTACTAGTGACACTCAAAAATCTATCAAGTGTATATCCCAGCCTGTAACATCACAGCCCTCTCTATATTTTTGTATTGACAATTTTAAACTTTGCATGTGTTTTTAACATTCTTTTTAACATGTCTTATTATTGACTAACTAAGCTGGGTCTATACTAAATTACTTATGATGTTAACAAAGTTTGAAAACATTTTGAGAAATAACTCACGAGTTTTATGGGCATCTTTAACAGAATTTCCTGTTATTTCACTGTGATGGCCAACACACTAGTCAAGGCATGTTCGGCTACAAAAAAAACATCCCAGCCATTCCCTGTTATAGTGCCTTTATGCATGTATAAGATGTTTTCTGGAAACCAACTTGGGATAAATATTAGGTTGAAATCAAAGTCAAGACTGGAAAAATATTATACTATAAGTCTGCTGACTTGAAACTGTAAAAATAGGATTGTTTTCCTGAACTTAAAAAGCAGCTCCTACATCGCCACAGCCAGCTGCTAACAAGGCAGCCTGCACATCTCTCTTCACATTTTTGCTCTCCTATAGCTTGGTCACTGGCTACTGTCTAAACCACTCGCTGAGTAAGATCACGCTAACGTTTTGGGCCCTAAAATCAAACAAGTTTGAAAATATCAGGGTTTCCCTTAAGAGCACGAGCAGACAACTCAAAGACTAACTAATTTCTTCTATTACATCACTACGTAGATCATCTGTGCTGTTTCTCTTACAACTGTACTCTCAACCTGGAAAATCAGAACGGGCAAATTCAGGTTAAAAATCATGTAGTTCAAGCCCAGCTTTACAGAATTTTCAGAATTCAGAAAAGTCAGCCTTACCTTTTGTTAATGGGCTTTTCATCCTTCTCATAGGGTTTGACAAACCACTTGCCAATGCGCACAAAGCTGCGGTTCATGAGGCAGCGCTCCAGCAGGTTGTGGATGGCTTTGAAAAGCAGCGTACGGCACTCATATGACAGGCCACTCTCCCACACACCATCATCCTCTCCTGGCAAAAACAGACATACACAGAGTTAAAGCCACCAAATGAAAATGCTGACAACGAATGGTTTTAGTTAAAATTTTGTGGAATAAGAAACCTCTATTCTCCTAAAGTAGCACAATATTATGTAAAATGCTTTTGTTCTACCAACCCAACACGTTAAGCTTATTTTAATCTAATTGGGAAATTCATAACATTTTGTGCTGTACTGGAATAATGCGACTGGCTGCCCAGATCAGTAAAGTTATACTCTGCCTTTACCACTTAAAAAATTCCTTTCAAAGTGGTAGATGCACATAATCAGAAAGCAAAAAGGACACTGGCTTTCATACTGCTCTTATCTCCAGCACAAATGCAACAAATGCATTCAAAAGTTCCAAGATATATCAACTTCCTTTTTAACTGTGTATACAGAGAGCAAGTGCACACATGAAGACTTCCACTAGCTGCAGCTGTTCCTTGCAGATTGCAATTATAACAGCTGTTGGTGTGGTTCTGGCTCACGGTCGACTGTGGCCTCTATAAAGTAATCTTATTAGGAGTCAATGCTTAGACCTGCCTTATGGCTGAAACGATTCCTTGAGAAACTCGATTACAAAAAAAACATTGAAGAGCTAAAATGCATCAGTCCAACACAGCAAGTGTAGGACAACCTTCAGCATAGTAACAGAGTGTACATTAGTCTTGTGAACGTATAGTATGATATATAGGTCAAGTAATAAATTTCAATAATAGTAATTATTAACATTATTTAAAAAAAACAGTCTATTTTATTGTATCTATTTACTATTGCTCTTATATATATATATATATATATATATATATATATACACATATACACAGTCATATGAAAAAGTTTGGGCACCCCTATTAATCTTAATCATTTCTAATCATTCTAAATCATTCTAAATATTTGGGTGTTTGCAACAGCCATTTCAGTTTGATATATCTAATAACTGATGGACACAGTAATATTTCAGGATTGAAATGAGGTTTATTGTACTGACAGAAAACGTGCAATATGCATTAAACCAAACTTTGACCAGTGCAAAAGTATGGGCACCCTTATCATTGTATTGATTTGAATACTCCTAACTACTTTTTACTGACTTACTGAAGCACAAAATTGGTTTGGTAACCTCATTGAGCTTTGAACTTCATAGCCAGGTGTATCCAATCATGAGAAAAGGTATTTAAGGTGGCCAATTGCAAGTTGTTCTCCTATTTGAATCTCCTCTGAAGAGTGGCATCATGGGCTCATCAAAACAACTCTCAAATGATCTAAAAACAAAGACTGTTCAACATAGTTGTTCAGGGGAAGGATACAAAAAGTTGTCTCAGAGATTTAACCTGTCAGTTTCCACTGTGAGGAACATAGTAAGGAAATGGAAGACCACAGGGACAGTTCTTGTTAAGCCCAGAAGTGGCAGGCCAAGAAAAATATCAGAAAGGCAGAGAAGAAGAATGGTGAGAACAGTCAAGGACAATCCAAAGACCACCTCCAAAGAGCTGCAGCATCATCTTGCTGCAGATGGTGTCACTGTGCATCGGTCAACAATACAGCGCACTTTGCACAAGGAGAAGCTGTATGGGAGAGTGATGCGAAAGAAGCCATTTCTGCAAGCACGCCACAAACAGAGTCGCCTGAGGTATGCAAAGGCACATTTGGACAAGCCAGCTTCATTTTGGAAGAAGGTCCTGTGGACTGATGAAACAAAGATTGAGTTGTTTGGTCATACAAAAAGGCGTTATGCATGGCGTCAAAAAAACACAGCATTCCAAGAAAAACACTTGCTACCCACTGTAAAATTTGGTGGAGGTTCCATCATGCTTTGGGGCTGTGTTGCCAATGCCGGCACCAGGAATCTTGTAAAAGTTGAGGGTCGCATGGATTCCACTCAGTATCAGCAGATTCTTGAGAATAATGTTCAAGAATCAGTGACGAAGTTGAAGTTACGCCGGGGATGGATATTTCAGCAAGACAATGATCCAAAACACCGCTCCAAATCTACTCAGGCATTCATGCAGAGGAACAATTACAATGTTCTGGAATGGCCATCCCAGTCCCCAGACCTGAATATCACTGAACATCTGTGGGATGATTTGAAGCGGGCTGTCCATGCTCGGCGACCATCAAACTTAACTGAACTGGAATTGTTTTGTAAAGAGGAATGGTCAAAAATACCTTCATCCAGGATCCAGGAACTGATTAAAAGCTACAGGAAGCGACTAGAGGCTGTTATTTTTGCAAAAGGAGGATCTACTAAATATTAATGTCACTTTTCTGTTGAGGTGGCCATACTTTTGCACCAGTCAAATTTTGGTTTAATGCATATTGCACATTTTCTGTTAGTACAATAAACCTCATTTCAATCCTGAAATCCTGTGTCCATCAGTTATTAGATATATCAAACTGAAATGGCTGTTGCAAACACCCAAATATTTAGAATGATTTAGAATGATTAGAAATGATTAAGATTAATAGGGGTGCCCAAACTTTTTCATATGACTGTGTGTATATATATATATATATATATATATATATATATATATATATATATATATATAAATAAATAATATCTGATTACTCGATTAATCGATAAATTAATCTATAGAATACTCGGTTACTAAAATAATCGATCTAAAATAAGCTGCAGCCCTTACCAGCTTCCACTCAAAAGTTTCATTGCAACTTTGTTTTGATGGAATTTAATCAGAAAAGCATCAAGCTGTGTGTTTTCCACAGCATGTACTTCATTTAACATCTGGTTAAAAATAAGTGAGCCATTAGTAAAAGGTTGTCATGAACACACCCACAAACTCACACCTGTTTTGCATGTTTACTGATGTTTGTCAATAAGAGGGAGTTAGTAATATGCAGGTCACTTCCGTGCACGTTATTTAAAAGGGAGGAGACACATTGAAGTTTGCAGTAACAATTTTCAAATGAAAGACAAACTAGGTGACAAATTAGCAATTACTAAATGATGGAAATCACCTACATAAGTTTTATTAAAAAGGCAAATGTGCCTAAAATGCTAAATACAAAAGTAAGCCTAAGCTGTAGTTGACTGACAAGTGTGATAATTACTGTGATAATTAGAGATGGACCGATCAGCGTTTTTAAAGGCTGATTCCAATCACCGATCACTTTTCAGCACGATAGCCGATACGGATAGAGGGCCGGGCTAAATGCCACGGCAGGGCTACATGTAGTTATTAGCGCTAGCAAGTCATAAAACATGGTCTAAACTGGTTTATTACCATTTTTAACAAGCTCACGTGAAACAGCATAATATTTGTAAAAAAATTGCAGTAAATAAACAAAGTAAATCAAACAAATATCCCCAATACTGCAATAATTTAATTTAGACCCTTAATTTAAAACGAAAAAAGCTCATTAAATACATGCAGTCAAAACTGCAGTCATTAAACGCAGACTCTGGGTTCTTTTAAACAACAATCTGCAGTCATTAAATGTAGATCTTGAATAGTTGCTGCGGTCAGATTTGGTCTGCACGGTTTTCTAGGTTATTTGTTTTTGCTAGCTGCGCATGCTAGCTCTGCTGTTTGCTGATACTCTCTGTATTCAGCCGCGTGGGGTACTTTTAAAAGCCGTATCAAATTAGCAGTCTTAAATGTCTTTGTCTTGGTTCCCTTAAGGGACACGTTGATTGTACAAAACGTCCTGGAAGAGTCTGCCTTACATACGGCAACAAACTGCCAGACGGACAGCACATGCCATGAACGCAAACTGTTCTCATGAGGCACGCCGCTTTAGTCAGTCTGTCCAAAATGAAAGGGTGTGTTTCCACCTTGCGGTTCAGATAGTAATTGCAAGGATCTGACTGAAGGGGTTTCAACGAAATGCCAGCTGGAAAAACGCCATTAATCGGCTCTCAGGATCGGCTAAATTGGAGAAATATCGGCCAATCCCTGATCGCATATTTTGATTAAAAATCGGCCTATACTGACACATAGCCGATCGACCCTTCCATCTCTAGTGATAATCATTTTTATTTTAATTTTTATGTTTTGTTATAAAATGGTATAAATTTATAAAATGTGAGCAAATTTAACAGGCCTGGGTTTTTGTTTTAAGTAAAAGTAAAAAAAAGGCAAAACATTTCCAAGGCAAATCATCACACCTTAGTCCTGAAAGCTACATCCCTGCAGCACCAAACTCTAACTGCAAATTGCCACGCCTCCTTCAGCTAATTAAGCCTTTCTCAGGTCCCTGATTGGCTGGATCAGATGTTGAGAGTTAAGTAAGGGCCAGGGCAGCTTACTGTATACAGGTTGAAAATAAAATGCAGGACAATAGTTTTTCCAAGACCATGTTTGGAGACCACTAGATTTCAGACTCTGGATTTTTAGCGAGCAAAATATAAAATACTATGGGCTCCAGGCAACAGATATGCTGATAACAAGCTGATAATCTAAATTATTTGTTTTTGTGGCAGTAGTAGTTTATTCTCATTTCAGAGGGAACTTTTAATTCACTACCCAGAAGAAGCCAAGTCTTTCAGCAGCACATCATTTTTTTTTAACAACTCAAAAAGTGATTGACAGTTCTAACTTTTAGAAGAGTAACAAATACAACTCTAGCCAAAACATAAGTGAGTTACAAAGCAAGGTTCTTAAGTTGTTTGTCTCCCAATGATGCAACCAGTCCGCACCACACTAAAGATATTTCCGCAACGTACCGTCAAGAAAAAAAAATTCAAATCACATAAAATATACTCACATCATCAACTTCAATACACTTCAAACCAAAGAATAAATATACACCAGTCATCGGATTCTCAGAAGCTAAACTCTTTCTGGGGATATCTGATCTCTTAAGCCTGCGCCAAGTAACCACACACTTACTGGTATCTAGACCTACTACAATAACATGTTTAGCCTTTTTTTTATTAGTTAAAGTTTTATTTCATATAACTTTAACATAATTAACATTTAATTTTATTTAACATAATAACGTCCTTATTGTTTCTTAGGACAGCAGAAAATTGCAGGCAGTAAATGACAAGGTAAAGTTTAGGGGTGTAAGAAAATATTAAAAATATCAAATATCAGGATATTATGTTTAGTAATGCTGCATTGATTCTCAAAAACACAGTATCGATACACAGATTCCTGGCAGACAGTGAATCATTGCGTGTTGTGTTTAGACCTCTGACCACTAGATGGCAGTGTTGTAATCTAAGTTCAGCTCCACTCTAACATAAACAAGCAGCACAAGGGTGCAATGCTATGGTAAACATTGGCAAACCTGTTCATATAGTGGTGTGTTTAAATAGTAGGATTTGAAAAATCGCAATATATTGCGATATATTGATTTGTGATCGTTGTATTATGATACGTACTGTATCGCAAGTTATTGTCAATACACAGCCCTAGTAAAGTTATCACAGAAATAACCTGATGAGTTAAGAAAACAACCCCACCAATAAAGTGAGGTTAACTTCTCTCTTCCTCTCGTTCTTAGACAACTTGTTTTGGGGGGGTCATTAAAGCACACAAAATTAAGTTATCATATATATTGTGCTACTCTAAATAAGTAATAAAAAAGGTTACCCACAAAACAGCCACTTTTAGTCAACAGACAGAACCTGTTTAAATGTCTTCATATTCTACTGTCAAACATTAATAGTAGCTTTAAGGTGGAATTAGCTAGCCTATATTAAAATGCTCCAATTTAAAGGCAGATGACACATCAAACACTTTCCTGTCTTTCTCCTCCTGCATTAAAGGACAAAACACACTGACCTATTTAGGGTGAGTGAAAGCTAGACAGAGGAAGATGAGCACTGAGAGGTCTTTGATAAAGTTAGAGCATAACAGACTAAATGCCATGCTATCTCTTGTCAGATCAAGACTTTAATGCCCTAACAGGGAGGCAGGTAGAGAGTAGCGCACACCTCTGTCATAAACACACACAAACCTCTAAGAGCAGAATTAATGTAATGGAAGTAAGCAGAGAGAGCTAGTGCAAGAGAATAAGAGTGTCCCTACAGCCACAGGTTTGTGTGCAGGAGTCATTAGAGCAGTGGTAGGTCATTAAACAGAAAGATTCATGTCTGCTGATCCACAGGCCTCAGGGGAGTCAGCAAGGCCCAGACAGAAAAAGGCAGAGCCACACAGAAGAGCAGCCTCCACCAATCTCTCTTATTACATTCTGTGTCCTCGCTCCCACTTTTCATTCTCTATTTCCTTTACCCAAGCCATCTTCCCTCCCCAGTAGCTTTTCTTGCCTCTCTCCCTTTTAGTGTGTACTTCTTAAGCTTTCTCATTCTCACTGTCATGTTCCTTTCATTCCATCCTTTCTGTCATTCACACGCGCATTCTCTCCCTGTACATTCACAATAGAGCACTACTAGGACCACAGAGCGTCGTCCATTACTAATTAATGAATATTTCCTGTGAGAGAGAGAGAGAGAGAGAGAGAGAGAGAGAGAGAGAGGAAAAGAGAGAGAGAGAGAGTGCCAATGTTGGTGTAGAGGGAAAAAGGGGAAAGTACAGGAAGACAAAGGCAGGCAGCATATATGGCTCCACATAATCCGGATATGAAAGGACTGCACAGGGGCACTGCAGGCAGACAGTAACATCACACATACACATAAAAAGTTGTCATAGCTAAAGTCTACACTGAACAACAAATAACTGAAAAATGCAGAAATAAACTTTTACAAAATGGTCCGTGAGTGACATCCGCTCTTCATCATATCAGCAAGAGAAAAAGAAATTACACTCTCTTCTTACTTTCTTGCTTTCTTTCACTTTCTAGATATGTTCCAACATGTTTTTGAAAAACTCTAATGAGAAACCTAACTTAGCAGACTGAGGGTTCACAGAACATAGACAGTGTGCCGATAAAAGATTCCTAATCTTCAAAGTATTTGATATTTTTGATATTTAATTGTCTTGCTAGCCATAAATCTGTCACTTAAACATTTTTCTACAAGTCAGTAGAATAAAGCAACTAAAGCTGTAATCCAACCCAGCTAAACAAACATTAAATGCCTCTTTATCAAGACAATAAACAAAAATCTTAACTTACTTTTGGCTCTGAATGACCTATAAAATTTCAAATAAAAACATTTGCAGCTAGAAGCTTCCCTTGTTAAAGCTGGCCAATTTTGCACTAATGACTACAGCTTGAAGTCACCAGATAACAGGGGACAGGGAAGAAAGTACAACTGGAAGTAAGCCTAAGAAAACGGTCCAGTGGAGCTAGTAGAGGTTGCACCACAGGACTACACAGTGATAAGAGTATAGAACTGGAAGGCAGGGAGCACAAGAAATGAGTGTGTGGAGCAAGAGTGTAAGAAATGAACCCTACAGCAATCACCTGTCCAGGCTGACTGCAGCTCCTTAATTTCTATGCAAAAAGATCAGGCAGCGAGAAAAGGAAGAGACAGGGACACGGCGAGGCACTAGGAGAGAGTATGCTCATTTATCCTCTGCTCTTTGGATGCCCCTGGACAGAAAAGACATCAGCAGGTTTTATAAAGGGATAAAAAGAGAAGAAGCGGCAGAAGAGGGGGAGGGGAGTTAACTATGCATTTACATGATAATAGATGTCTGCGGCCTACCAAGAAAATGCTCATTTAATTTAGCAAGAGGATTTGCTAACTCTGGACCGCTCCGTCACATTGCCAGAGAGACCTTGGGCCGGTTCTCTTTAGCGTACTGTAAGAAACAGGGCCAACCACCACTCAGGCAGTGTAAAAACATGCAACAGCCTGTTCCATTCACTCTCTTACTCTTACTCTCTTGACCCAAAAAATTGACTAACAATGTAAACTTTAAAAGAAGTATGCAGCTCAATGAGATAATAGTAATTATTTTTTCTTTACTATAAACCTGTCCAGTTCTGGAGCGCCTTAGTGTAGAGAAGACTGGAATTTACCTTGCTCAAATACACCTGCTTGGACTTAGCAATTAGCCTTCATCTATGCGCAAGGAAATCAGCAAGTTTTGCTGGACAGCAGGCCTTCAACATCAGAACACCACCCATGGGCAGCAGATTTTATATATTCGGTTAAATAAGCGGTTTATAGCCAAACAGTTGATTTTAATGCAAACACAAAAGCAGGTAAGCACTGTGACTAGTCGTGTGAAGGAGGGAAATTAGATGTTTAATAAACCTGTTGACTGACCACAGTATTTATACAATACTTTCCTATCAGTGCAGGCTGGGTTTAATGACTGCATGTTGTTCAGCCTAAAATAAAGGGGCTCATTACTAACTAAAGCATCTGGAAAATGAAAATGAAACTGAAACTGAAGAGAGACACAACAATTAACAGAAAGACACTTTTCCCCAACTTATCACACTATAGTTTAGTATTAACCTTTTTGCATCAATAACAGTAGTTGTCCAGCTGGCTAACATACATTTGTAATGTTATTTTGATGACACACGTTGACTGTTGACTTCGATCCAGTAGTTTTTCATACCTTTGGAAAAAATCAGAGTAAATTTGGCATACTTCTCCTGTAGATTAGTTATAAAAATGAGAACTCTGCAAGATTTTTGTCTTTTATATCAGGCACCAAAAAAATTATTTATTTATTTTATTTTTATTTGCCCTACTAGACATGGCACATGATGCACCATGCTGACACTACGCATATGAAGATCTCAACAACAATTATATATTTTGTGGAACTTTACCTAACTGTCACACTCATTGAACCTATTTTAATACTTAATAAACACATTGCTGTAGTCTCGCCGTTTCCCTGTCCCACAAACTCTTTCTATGTGCATCTTCGGAAAACAGCTGTTAAAACTTTTACCTTCCTAAAAATATGAGTGGTCACAATCATCATGGTGATGGAAGAGAACATGCAGAACAGTTTCACCTACAGGCCATAGCAAAATAACACTTGTAGCAGTTTGGTCACAGCTAAACAAACATTTACAAATAGTAATAAACAAAGCAACACACAAAAGGGCCCAACAACCCCTGTCAGCGTTATTAAGGGGTGCTTTATCACCTCTGCTCATCCACTTCCAAACATCTACATCTCACAAAAGCAAGAACTTTTACAGGACAACAGAATAAGAAGAGCAAGCTTTTCTTCCTCTCACATAACATTATATTGTATTTTGTTTTCTTTTCTTCTTTTTTTTTTAACTTCCATTTAATTCCATTGGCTGCCTTCTTGTCCAGCTTTTCACATGTGCCCAGTTACAAACGCTGCATCTGTTCAACCATGACCTGGATTCTGTTTTTGTATGTGTTTGAGAAGGGAAACTTAATTCTGATAGCAACAGTCGCACAATGCTGCCACAACCTGCATCAACCACCAATGAAAAACAAGTTGTAATCTGCATATGCAGAAGAAGCAAGGCAGTACTGCTTAACTCTTGTTTGTCTCATTGCTTTGTCTTTGGTAGGTAACAGCAAATTCTATGCAAGCAGCACCTCAGTAATTTAGTAAAATAATAGTCATTTTATTACAGCTTCCCAAAGAAAGAAGCTATACAAGGGCTACCAATATATTTTGCACTCTTCATTACCTCATTCTATTATTGTCTATAAAGACTTTTCAGTACTGTGATATGATAGCTGGTTTCTGTATACATAAACTTACAGAACACCCACTTCAAGTATAAAAAACCTGCTCAAACCACAGATGTCAGACTGCTGCTTTTATCTACAACTGTAGTAACAGCAAGACTGCACTGTCTGCTTCAGGTGGAACTCTGACAAATCAACGGTGTGTGAAAACTGTGGGTGTGACACAAAGGCAGAAAGGAAAGAGTGTGAGAAAAAAAAACAAGGGTGCTAAATGTGACAGCATAACTCCAGCAGCACATTCTCCTGCATCCTCACCTGTGAGCTCGGAGTGGATGAGCTCTGTAAAGTTTGGATCATCGCCCCACCAGAAGAGCCACAGCTCTCTTCGACCCTGCCGCTGGCTCCGTCTCCACACGCTCAGCACGTCCGCCTTTAGGCAACGGCTAAAGCTGCTGAGGATGGGATCCTCCTCCGTCACTGGGAACAGCATAGGGGCCAAGGTGGGACCCTGCCACACGTATCGCTTCCATTTGATTCCCGTCAGGTCAGCCTGAAAGAGAGACAGAATCAACTTGCTTCTGGGCATCATCTCAATAACCATGTTATAACAGGGCAACCACAAATATATTGCAATCAAAAAATAAATAAATTTAAAAAATCATATTCTATTATACAGTTCCAATACACAATACAGTACTGATTAATTGTTACTGCAATGTTGGTAATTGCAATATCACAAAGCAATGCAATATGCAAATGAGCCTTCTAACAAATCATTTTTGCCCACTGTGTGCCGTAAGCATGCCGTCCAATCACAGCATTCAAGTTAAGTGATGGTCAAAATGATGCTAAACAAATGCAATCATGTATTTCTCAGGTTCCAACAGCACAACACTACTGCACAACGTAGCAATGTAATCACAACAGTGTGCTGTGCATATGATTTATTTCAACTTTAGGAACGCAGAAACAGCCGTATTGTGCTGTCTTTCTCAAGTGGTTGCCCTTGTAATCTAAGGCACAATAAAAGCAATCATGACAACACAACACTCAGTGGCCCAAAAAAAGCAACTAATCATTGGAAAATGATCATAAAGCCTAAAATAAAAACTTCACAATTCCAAACAAATCTGTTTAATTTTTTAGCACACATCCTGAACAGCATTCTTTCATCCACTGACTTCACAAAAAAGTAGTAAAGTAACTTCTTAGGAATAACGTAAAGAAGAAACAAAAGGTAACCCAAAAAACTGATCATATCTAATACTTAAATACTTTACTTAGCATTAAAGTAAATGTGGATACTTGCTTTAAATTGGACAAGTGGAATTCTAAGCAATAATTATTATGTATATGCTATATTTGTACCATATAAGCAACAATATTTGAACTGAAAATACAAGGTTTCGCTAGGAATGCAAAACATTTCTGCTGCTGCACACTGAAACTTGCAGGAACTGTTAAACCTTGAAGAGCATTATCTCATAAGAGACAGCAACAAAAACACCTGCACAAACATGCAAAGCACACATCTGGATGTGTGGTGGAGGGGGAAAGCAGTGTGCTATTAGTCTATTAAAACTGGCATCCAGAGAATTGGAAGTATCTACTGCCAACGTATTTTTTTTCTCTTGCGAATTTCCACCACACAAGGACCATGTCATAACCATCCCGTATAAACATTCTTCTAATCATTTGCTTTCATTTTGTCATGTTAGTCAATACACAAGATAATATGGTAGAAACTTGGAAACACTGTGACTACAACTAAGTTAAGGTTTCAACAAGGCCATGAGGTACATTAACAAGATTCCTTAAATCTATGGAGACTGCAAGTGGTATTATACAAAGAGCCATCAGGAAGTTTTCTTTCAAAGAAAGAAATCTCCACATTCACTTTCATGGTGAATATTTCAGCATGTCAAATACAAACAAATTAATATAAAGATAGCTGAAGGGGAATTTGATTGTAATTTGCCACTTGGTTTGACAATTATGGACTTTTACTCACAGGGTCATGACCCTTCAGTGTTTACTTCTGTATCATATTTCGGCTGTTTCTCTCTCTCTCTTTCTCTCTCTCTAGTTAGCACTACCCATAAGGGGGAACAGTTGCCTTGGTTTAAAATCACAAAAGCAACAGGAGAAAGAGTTTAAATGAAAGTCATGACAGACTAACATTCACATCCATTTGTCCCCTTATAACTGTTCCCCCATAAGGTGGCAACACTCATAATGAAACAGCCCTGCTTGTTGTGCAAACTAAGGAAACACAAATCCTCCTGCATTCGTAAAGCACAGCTTTCTGTTGGCAGACTGAGTGCTACAGACACCCTACAGTATGAAAAAACATTGTGACAACATATAAAACAAACTTTAAAACAGTTCTGCTGGGACAAAGAAAAATGTGGCTTCACAAGATTCTTCTTTCGGCAGTTTTAACAAAAAAAAGCAGTCATTATGATCTTTAAGCACAATGGCAAACCCCACAAGTTCCCTCCACCATCATTAAACACTGGAATACAGTCTCAGATATTTAGTACAAATAATTTTGGTTAAAATAATGCAGGCCAGTCCACAGTCATGCCACATCAAAGGTCCACATATACCAGAGAGTAAATCAGAATATAGAGTAGTACAACCTATTTATAACCAACCCATAACCAAACTATGCCACACTGCCCATATTGCAAAAGCCCAAGATAATACATTTCAATAAATTTACTGGTCAAAAACATTTTGGTCACATTTTTTACATTGGTGAGGTTCATGCACATGCTTTTTAATACACTGAGAAGCATATTGCAATCATAGTATGTAGTATAAAAAACAGAATAAAGCCAGATTACATTTTACTGACAGAAACACAGTCAACTAACAGCCAGAAAATTATCAGCTGTAAAGTCAGAACCATGTGACCTTTGCAGGATCACCATATGCGAGTTTATCATATGCTTATTTAAAAACTGTATGGATCCACTTTGCCAGAAAAGAAAAAAACCCTCAACTGAATTATACAGCAAACCATGCACAAAGCAGGCTAGTTTGGCCCACCACAGCCAATGAGCTGCAACCTAATACTGGGTTCCATCTTCTTAGGCTCAACATGTGGTCCAAAGCTAAAATTACCTTTACAAAAACAAAACGCACTGGAACACTTTGTTAACTTATTTGCTGACCAGAACAGCGAGATGGCACAAGACATGAATATTTGGGGGGTGATTTTGATCTTGGTGCAATGAAACACTACTCTCTTGAGAAAAGCTAACTGCCCTAAAACTTCACAATTCTACTGGTTTATGCAAATAAAGAGGAAGTGTGAATATACTCTTACAAGTGTCTGTTCAGTGTAAATAATGTGCCCCTAAAAAGTGTTACTGCTAGACTCATAACTGTCTGGTTGTGGTAAATGAAAAGGACGTGAAAAAGAAACAGTACTGTTACGTTTTACTACTACTTAGAAAATCACCTTCATTCAAATGAGGTTTAATTCGTCTGAGGTTTGCTGGAATTAGGTAAACCAGGTCTAAGGTTCAGTTAGGTATTCTATCTTTTTTTATAAAACAGAGCAAACAGCTAAGTCGACAGACGAGCCTTTTACAAGGGATCAGCAAAAAGTTATATAATCCTAAGGCCTTCGCTCCATGAGAGTGCAGCAAGCAAAAGGTGTTGTAAACACCGCCCAGTATTTGAAGGATTCCCAGCCATCAGTAGCAAACACTGGTATCAAATCCGAAGTCCCCTCTGCGGTGACGCAAGCCAAGGCAAAAACCCAAAGGCAACACGTCACTCACTCTGTGGGCCATCGAGATTCTGCTCAAAACATCTGATCCTTCGGGCTGCAACGACGAGAGACCAAAACCACGCCAGACATATGGGAGCACGGTCTGCTCGAACTGACCATTAGCAGGAGCTTTCACGAGCTAAACGAAATCCCAACTGAAATAACAGCCTATTTAAAAAGTTGTAACTGACTTTATATGGGAACGTATCATGTCACTTGGGACGTTAGCGAGCAATGGACAAGTCAAACAATCGTGTAGCTTTGTCTGATCGGCGTACACAAGGTGAACAAATCACAATGTTTTTTTTTTCAAAAGTAACTAAACTTTTTTTTAACAAACTTAGCGAACCCTGCAAACGACACTTAATAAAATAACACAGTCGTGGGGTTAGTTACACAAATACAAAAACGTGTTAACGCACTCAACTTATATTTAGCAACATAAAAACACTACAGACTTTGTACACTTGAAGCTGTGGTGGGCAACAGGCCCTACAAGCCTGCTTTCCCAACGCTGTGGCTAACGTTAGCATGCTAAGTAGCTAACTGGCTCTTTTCGGCTAGTTAAAAATGGCTGCTTTCCTTTAGTTTTAAATCTCTTACCAGATAGAATAGATTGGAATGGCAATCCTCCAAGCTGGCCCCGTTTGGTACAAAACAAGAACTCATCCTTTCACTGCGTTGTAGAGCACTCCATCATCACGGTCCCCGGGAAATAAAGAGCGATTTGCGAATGTGATTTGTATGTAGGCAGTGCTGAGGAGAATTATTTTTAAACAATCGCTGGGGGAATGTCTTTCGCCAACCCCATTCGATTGCTTTCGTCCTCGACGACACTCTGAAACAGGATTAAAAGCACAACAACCTCCGCGTCGACGAGACCAAAATGCGATACAATAACTTAAAGGTAGAAAAAGCTACGTAAATGCTATTAAAACAAAAAGAAAAAAGGGAGAGTACAGAGGCAACTCTCCCCCTCCCCCTTAGCCTTAAAAACGATCTCTGCTAAAATGGCCTTCTATGCCTCCACCTCCAACCGAAAGCGCCTTTAAAACGAAAATCATTCCGCGTTGAAGAGCGTCGAAAGATGGCGAGAAACTACATCAAATCGGTCGTTTTGCAAGCATATTTTCGGTATATGTTCCTAGTGGTTTCCATTTGAATTCATGGATTCCTTTCTCTAATGGCGGCCACAGGGAGAGCTGTGCCTCCCGCAGCCGATTGGTTCGCTGTGGTCATGAGGGCCGCCGCTACTTGGCGCTGCGGGGTGCTGCCGCTGGGGGCCGAAAGGAGGCGCTGCAGAGCAACCACACGCTGATTCTAATGACCGAAGCTTTAAACTCGTCACTTAAGCGGCGCTCCACCTAGCGGATACACGAGAATGCATTCCTTACTGTAGACGAGTGCTTCCCTGCCTTCGTCTTGATGTACCCTGCTCTGAATATGTTAATGTTCTTGCTGCCTCAACCCTCCTGATTCAACGAATCTGCTTATCAACATGCCATTACTAAGCTTAGGTGGGTTTGTTGGTGAAGTGAAAATAATAAAATGTGGACGGCAGGGCATTGGAAATCACTGCTAAAACCAAAAGAAAAAGTTCGTTTTTACACCACACCTACCTATGCCCCACAGTCAGGCCTTACATGAGACATAAAACAAAACAATAACACAACAAAACTGCCTGCATGGTGCGAGTGACAGAACTCTGTACATCACAGTACCAAGGAGTTTTCTTTTCATCTATGACAAAAGCAGTTGATAATGTACGTACACAAAATGGGGATCTGTCAAAAAAAAGAACATGATAAATAATAATGGATAATGAATAGATAAAAAAAAACAATGTTCTCTATGTTTTTCCCAAAATTGGATTGGTTTTTACTTTTGATCGTGAAAGAGTATGAAATTATATTATTAGGAAAGTTATACAGAACAGAAAAACCTTTTATTTAATAAATAAAGCCATATTTTGGAGGACACTGGGACAAGGGGTGGCATCAAGAAAACAAAGCCAAGTATTTTAGCCAATTTAGAAATCCCAGCTAGACATATTTTTAAATCTCAAAATGAGGACATCTCCTGGTAAAAAGTTCACATGGTCACACCAAATTTACCAAAGGATTATATTATGACTTTTCCAAAACACTAGCATTAGAGACTTGGCTTTGCTCCCCGCATAGTCTTCACCTCTGCCTGGTCACCATTCCACTCTAGGCTCTGTATAAAATAGACTACCACACAATGCTTACCTACTAGTTATGCAAAAAGTAACATGTATATGGCCACAAAGTACTCCAGAATGCCAAAAGTACACAAATGTACACCACTTGAGCATATTGGTTAAGTATCATCAATGTGGCCAAGAACCTCCTTCTTTAACATGAGAGGGTGATTTCACTGACCTCAACTGGTGGCTCTCATCGCAGCCACAACCTGCTGCAGTCTAAACAACTGTCAAGGATGACATTTCCCTCACAGTCAGAAATGTAGCTTTCAAAAAGTCCCAGCCACAATGCCATTTCCCTGCTTGCTGTTTAATATGGTGTCGCTCCAGTTTTCTTCCCTGTATGCTTATCTCTTGTTTCTCCTCCCAAGCCGAAGCTGTCATTACTCCAGTGCTCCGGCTTGTGGCCGAAGACATCACCACTGTCTTGTCAGCAGTACTGGACATTGTTGTGCCCTTGGAGATCTACCCACTTTTCAAGCAGCCAGTGACTTTTTCTGTCCTTGTCAATAAGCCAATTAGGGTCTCCAAGACAGTTCCTGCCCCAGCTTCACAGTTTTTCATATTACTAATTCCTGTTACCCTTCCTGTACTTGTGCCTGTCACAGTCATGGTCATAGTCTCTGTTTGTGTCTTTTCTTTCTCCCAGTGAGACTCTAGCTCCAGAATGAGTTATTTCTACCTACCGCTGCATTTATTTTTTTAAAGTAAAATCTATCTTGTGACTAAATCCACTCATTTTCCTGCGTTGTACACAGTAAATGACCCTGGAAACAATGGGATGAAATATAATTTTTGTTAGTGTACAGCACATACAGTTTTAGAACAAGGTATTCTTTGTGTTACATTTGACTACGTCTGGAATTTAGATGTAAATCTCTTTACTTAATTTAGACTTTATTGTTATTGTTTATATTTAGTATATATATCTTGAAATAGGTCAAACAACAAAAGAAATTAATTAAGGTTTCTTTTGGCAAGGGCACCTATTCATAGAAGAAGATGAAGCTTTTGAAGATTTAAGACAGCTTAAAACAGCTTCATCACGTAAAAAAAAAAGAGTGCATACAGTAATATTTTGCTGGACTGCTTCAAGCGCTTTTATTTTTTGGCTTTTTGGCTTGGCTTGTACAGTGGGACCTATGCATGATGGGTGCATCGCTTATTGGATTTAGTGTACATAGAACTACCCAGTCGCTTGCTAATGCTAAGTTTCCTACTGTGTTGAGTATTTTGAAGTTCACAGAGATGGACAATAAAAGTCTTTGTCAACCCTGGTTCATCTTTAACTGCACTGTACTGATGCATAACTATCCATACATATTATATAAAAGGAAAAAGCCAGACAAAATGGATTAATATGATGTAAATGAGATTAAATTTATTGTATATAATTTAACCAGGTTTAACAACACAAAGAAAAACAATGTGATGAGATAAGCCATTCTTTAGACACTACAGCCTTGCTCTTTAATCAGACACTGATCTATGTTAGAAGGAGGTGTATTCATGGATGCATTGCACTCTCTGTTGTATTGGGACAGGCCAAGCAATCAGAGACTGAATAAATCCTTGTCAGGTTTGACAGATATTTATTTCTGAGCCTGTACATTAGTAGTTAAGATACAAGATTTTTGTTAACTTATAAGTTACAGAGAATTGTTTGAAGCACAAGTAAAGGTTCCATACTTAGTAGTGCAGTGGCAGCTTTAAATGGACACTTAAATAAACATAAATCCAGGATTTGGATGGTGGTTTTGGAGCTGAAGCAAAATGAATTCTCTCTGGAGGTAGCTGCTGATCGCTGGTCAGTGAGGAAAGGGTCTGTTAAGTGCTGTGATTTGTAAATCATGTCAGTATTTTTAATCCTTTGCTTTAAAATGAAGGCCAAAAGTATAGAGCTAAAATCTGGATTTTGGATGACTTTTCCAGTCAAATTACTCACTAATGCAGACGCCACTGCTCAACGATCTCAACATAAAAATTATTACATATACTGGCTAGAATTATAATAATTGCACTCATCAATATGCCATTTCCTGTATGAAATTTGCTGATTTGCTAATAGGCTAAATAATTAATAAATAAACAAATTAATTTACAAGTAAATAATCTACTTTAATTAATTAATTAATTAATTAATCTAAAATAGTATCACTACTAATATTATGATATTCATGTTCTGCAATAAGAAAGACTTGATTAAATCTTCATCTAATAAAATATATTTAGAAACAATTTTTCCTCTCTGCAAGCGCTGCTCAAAAGACCCCCAGCACCAGAGTCAATGCACACCTCTCCAGGCCCTCTATAACTATAGTCAGGTTAATATCCAGTTACAACTTTCCAGTCAAAGTGTGCACTGTGAGGTCTCTCTGTTATTTTGGTATAGGTGCATGTCTTTTTTTATCAGGTCCTTCTGGAGAATGACAGAGGCCTGGCCTGTCATTTCTGCTGGGTGCTCTTGCATCTGAGAGGTTAGAAGGTGGGTGGGGCGTGTTCTCTTGCCTTTTGTGTGCGCTGAATGCCCAGCACTGTTGTCCATGTGGCAGAGGGACCCACAGGCAGCCACTGGGCATACAGCTCTCCCCTGAACCATGGCTGATGAATCAGAAGAACACACGCCATAGAGTTCAGGGGCCTCTACATACACAGGGTTTGGGGGATGCAGGGCGGCAGAGGTGTCCGACCCCTTTTGTTATCTAGTAAGTTTTGGGGCAAATCCTGTGCAATGCTTTTATTTACCCAGAAACTATTCTTGAAAGGGGGATGTGTAAGTGTAAGAGAGTATAAGAGAGTGGGCTGGCTAAAGCCAACAGCACTGTTACCAAAGGATGCCCCTACTCCAAACTATTTTCTGCTATTCAGTTGCATTAAACTAGTTCAAGTCCCTTTACCCAAAATTCTAAGAAGTAAGGAAAGTGTAATCCACACCAATTGAATGTGTCCTTGATCACATATTTGTCTCAAACATCACATTGTTATTTTCCTCATTCATAATTTTACCTTCCAGAGATGCTCCTTTCTATAAAATATGTTCAATTTATAAAAGTGAACAAAAGTATAGAAAAAAAATGTATTTCTGCTATTACTACTGTTGTAGCTTCACAACATACAGTGTTCATGGGGATCACACATAGCATGGGTGATCCGCTGTAAATGCACTATTAATGCTGAGCAATGTATACGGGTTTTGGAGCAACATACAGTGCCATCAAGATTACAACATTTTCAGGAAAGGCCTTGCTTATCAGAGTCAGTGTGCTAAACCTCCCTGCCTGCAGTCCAGACCTGTCTTTCATTGAAAACCTTTAGCATATTATGAAAAAAAAAAAAATTAACAAAGAAGCCTCCAAGCTGTTAAGCAGCTGAAAGCCAGAATAGGAAACATTTCACTTTCTAAACTACAGTAACTAGTCTCTTCGATGGTAAACATGACCCAGTCTTAACCTTTTTGAAACGTGTTGCTGGCATTCATTTTAAAATGTGAACACATTTCAACACCTAATATGTTGCTTTTGTACTATTTTCAATTAAACAGAGGATCTGAATAATTTGTTTATCTTTGCATTTTTATGCACAGTATTTACACTCTTTTGGAAGCAAGGTTGTAGAAAAGAATCCAAAATAAAGGCATTTTCACTTTCGAACTCCCAAGTACATCACACAATGTCGGAAACTACATTATCAGATCTATTCGAGATTACCTGACAGTGGCTAAAAGCAAGTGTTTGATAATTTAGAACTGCTAGTTTTGGTTGATCAGGGCATGGTTCAGCTCATATGTACGGGTGAACTACGGCAGTGCCGAAGGTTACAGTTTTAAATATTTTTTCCTGGTCATCTAATATTTTTGGAAACATTGAGTTTGCTTCAAATGATATACAGTACTGTGAAAAGATTTCAGACATCTAGAGACATTTTTTTTCCAGATAGGAAGCTTTTATTCACTCAGTAAACATTTTATTTGTAAAATATTTAATTAGTATTTATACTGTAAATAATGGTTTTACACGTCAGTGTGTTTATTTAACCCATTTCAAGCTTTTCGATGTGGAAATCCAGTATTATTTTCATCTAATACCTGCTTTGACTGGCCAAGTACATCATTAAGCTAAATCAAGATTGCTGGTGAAGAAATTCGATAAATTCATACAATGTCTGGGGCGTCCAGGAGAAATCTGGAACTACACTTTGTTCTTAAACTGGAGCTCAAAATATTATGTTTCTTTCAAAATATGATATTTATGCTACTTTGTATTGTGTTTATGATTATTTAAATCTGTTCTAATGACGTACGGTGTTCTCATTGCTGAAAATACACTGATTGGTGAGTGTCAGTGGACAGGGCACTATAGCTGTACAGAGTGTTCAGGGGCACTACAGGATCATAATCTGGCCCTTGGTTGTGTTGTGTGGAACTTAAATGGAAGGGAATCTAATGAAATCACTACAAAAAAGTCTGCCCAGGAACATTCTCATTACACAAGTAAGGACATGGTAGGGTCTATGGTTGTGCAGCTGATGACAGAAGAGATGCCCTGTACATATCTCTTACTTTCTTTCTTTCTTGCTCTCTCTCTCTCTTTCTTTTTCTCTCTCTCTCTCTCTCTCTCTCTCTCTCTCTCTCTCTCTCTCTCTCTCTCTCAGAGACACATGGCTGCTGTTGAATATCTCCACTGCTAAATGATCTGACATACATTTTCTTCTTGCTGCAGCCTTTTCTCAACCTTTCGTTGTTAGGAATTCTCTCATATCACACCATCCATCCTATCTTTTAATTCGCTACATCACTTTCCCTTCATCCCTACTTCCCTCCCTCTGCGTCCTGTCATACCACGCTTCTCTCTCTTTCTCTCTCTCTCTCATGTGCTATCTCCCCTAGAGCAGATAGATGAAAGGTGTTTGTATAAAGGTTTTACAGCCAGTAGAACCTGCATGGGATTAATAAATTCATTGTGAATTCAGATTTGATGCAAGGAGTTTCCCCCTCTTTTGTATTCTCTGCTCCCTAAGGAAGCTGGAAGCTGTACCTTAATAAAACAGGAGTCAGCAGAACTACTTATACAGCACTAGAGACAGGTTTCAAGTTATGCATTTAATAGTTTTTAAATGTTTTTAAAAACTTATTTAAGACGGACCAAAGAACCCTGATGCAATCAAATACAATTGTGAAAGCAAATCATGATTAAAAGTTATAATGAATAATCATCCAGGATGTCAATTTAGCCTATTCTATAAATGATTAAGTGATATTAGTATTGATTGTACACATAATTATTTGTCACCTGTGACTTCAGCTTTGTTCCTCAGGTGCAGGTGCACTAAAATATTCTCTTGAGATTGTGGCTCCTAAAATAATAATAAGAAATACTGAGAGAAACAGTTGCCTCAGCAAGTCTCAGAAGCCTCAAATATGAGGAAATGTTTGCTGGATCAGACACCCACAAGTTATGGCCGGCTTATTCTTCAGTGGCCCCAAAGGACAGCAATAGCAACAAAGGTTAAACAGCATTGTCCTTCCAAGTTCCCACAGATATGGACAGAGGTTTGCCCACACTGCAGTTTTTTCTCCGCAATACTGCTATGGGGGCTACCAATTAGATATATAACAATGAAAGGGCATGTCCTTGCTGGGTCAAGGACGACATGTTAGCCCAGCCAGGTGGCCAGTGGATGGGCAGAGGAGTCTAGGCCTGAGATGTCACTTAGGACATGAAGCTGGACCAGCTGTGTTCTTGTTCAAACAGTATTTACAGTTCGAACTAAATACCAAAGAAAGGAGCCTCTGTTTGAAATCTGGATAGCAAAGCTGCACAGATAGAGGCAGTGTATGACTGAGGCAGTCTCTGGCTGAGGCAGTCTATGACTGAGTCTTTATGTAAAGTGGGCGCGAGCTGAAACATTCCCTTCATATCTCAGTGCTGGTGCATCTGGATGGCACAGTGATATAACTGAGGGTGTGACAGTAAATGGACAGGTGAGCTGGCTGGTGATGGTGGGGTGATGGCCCGATGATCAGTCCTTCAACAGCGTTCAACAGGCGGGAGGACAGTAATTTCCTCATACATAGTAACCTTTACAGAAACTATAGGTGGAACACAGTAAAGCTTCACTGATGGACTGAGGCTATTGCTTTAAAAAGCATACATGTAATTATAGATGTTATATTTAGATAAAAAGAAAAATGTGTGGTGTACAGAAAAACTATGACGATAAACTCTCCTCAGGATGCAAGATTCTATTTGTGTTTGTGTGCAGGCACACATGTCTGGTTGAAAAGAGCAATTATGTTTATGAAAGCATTACCTATGGAGAGATACACCATAAAACGTATGAACATACACTCCAGCAAAGTAATTTACACACTTGCTCAAAGCTTATAAATAAAACATGCTTATAGCTGTGCAGTTGATTTTATGGGCAAATTTACATCCCAGCAAATAAAAAATGAGCGGAAAGGTGTTGAATATCCTTTTCATAATACATATTGAAAAAGAGGGAACACAGCCTAACTAGCAAGACAGAGCTGTCAGCTGCATGGCCTATAGGTCCAAAAAATTAGACTATATCCATAGAAGATGCAATCACAACATCATGAATATTTCAACCAAGAAAGAAACATCTTCAGCTTTAAGAGAATTCTATGTTCAAAATTACACAAATCTATAGTGCCTGTCCAGACAAGAGCATCTTAAATGTATTCTCAAGTAAGACTATCATTACTTGGCTAAAATTCAAGCTTGAGATGTATTCCAAAAGTATCAGTTTAAAAATATTTAAAGATTAAAATAATGTGTATCACTCAGAGTGCTTTGATAAGTCCAGTAGGCCAAGTAAAGTTCTCTATACCATTTTATATCAGTTGACTTTGTTTACAATTCAACAACTGAACTATAAACAAATGGTAAAAAAGAAAATTGTGTAATTTCCTTTTAAATGCAGATTAACTTACATGCCTGCAGGATAATTTTAGAGCATGCCCACTATCTATCAGAATACAAACTGTTAGGTTCTATTTTGTTTTTCTTTGCATAAAATAAAATGATAAAACTCAATGATAAAACTATGTAACCTATCGCAAAGCAGAAAAGCAAGCAGATCAGGTGCTGTCACTAACACAACAGAATGAAAATAAACACAAAATAGTGATTAGTAAATAGAGTAAATGTATTTCTTCCTAAATACAACTAAACAGGTGTATAATAACTTGAAAACTGGAAAGCTTTATAATTTAAAAACTGTAAAGTTTTACCCACTTCTTTATCTGTCACGTCACTTGAATAAATTTCTTTATTCTCTTTTTATATAATGCATTTTAAAGTGATATTTTGTCAAATGTCATCTTAACACAAATGCATTCAGTCAACCAAGACATGCCTGGTGTTCAAAGTCTGCTCCTTTAGTGCACTGGAAAAAACTACATGCATCCTTCACTCTACGGCTGCTTGCTGCCTGTTAAAGGAGCAATTTGTAAGATGATACAACCTGTCAAATTCATACTCCAAACAACAGGGGGCACCAAATCTCCACAGTCCACCCTACCCCCCTTCCTTTTAATTCTTACCGTTTTAGAAGAAATGTTGCGAGTTCAGCATTTAACTTTACACCTTAACTGACAAGAGCTTTTTTAAGCTCCAACATTAACTTTTGTTTTGCTTCTATTTGTATCACTGCTTTTGCTTACTACTTAACAGGGGTGGTGATGATAAATGGTTGCTTGTCATAAACTTTAGCTTTTGTTGGCTTCACCCCTTTATTAATTGACTGCCCATGCTTAAATGATCTAACTTTCAACGTGAATAACAATAGATTACAAAACAGCAACAGAAAAGTGCTACATCATCCTGTCATGCTTACTTCAGTAGGTATTTCTTATTATCAGTAGAAATTGTCAGCAAATGATAATTTCACAGGATAATTTTAAACCCTAACAGTTTTGAATCTTCTATTCAGCTGGCTGAATATCTAAAAATTAATAAGTTGACTATGAAGGAGAAGACTATATAAATGCTGCTTGAAACTTTCGTGATCATAAATGCTTGCTTGACCCTTCATCCATAAAAGCTTTCCTTTCCCCAGAGTGCACTCTGAGCCCAGCCATCCATGCAAGACATTGACACAGGGGGTGCTGCGCCTGTACAGCAGTGGCCAGGATGCCTGCAGTCATATTCCCAGAAAAGGAGGTGAATGGTGCTTCTGTGTAGATAATACAAGTTTTAATGAGGTCATATAGAGGGACTCGTACCCCATTCCACAATACCCAAGTTAATGTTCATAATTATAATTATTGCCTCTGTTGTATAAATTATTCGCAAAAGGACGAAAATTAAACTGGTCGGCGAACTGCCAGTATAGCAGGCCCTAAGGAGAGCACTTACCCTGGTGCCCCCAGACCAGTGCTTAATTTGTGCTGGACCTTGCTGGAACAAGATCCGGCACCTCTCATATTTCAAGTACCTGTGTTCCAGAACTTATTTATGTGGATCCACCACCTCTTTGACGTCTTTTTTTTGTAGGACACCAAAAACTATTCGTCCAGTGGCAGTGGCAGCTTTAGAGAGTTTTGAAAACAAACAGTTACAACATATACCCCCCAGTGAGTACGCCAGAGGCAACAGTGGCAAGAAAAAAATTCCCTCAACCGGAGGAAAAAACCTTGGGAGGAACCAGACTCACAAGAGGAAACCCATCCTCCTCTGGTCAAACAGTATTTACAGTTTAATAAACTAAATACCAAAGAAAAGAATCTCTGTTTGAAATCTGGATAGCAGAGCTTTAGAGGCTGCACAGGTAGAGGCAGTCTGTGACTGAGGCAGTCTATGACTGAGGCTTTATGTAAAGTGGGCGTGAGCTGAAACAGTCCCATCCTATATCAATGCCGGTGTATCTAGATGGCACAGTGATGTAACTGAGGGTGTAGCAGTAGACACAAATGGACAGGAGAGCTGGCTGGTGATGGGTGGGGAGGAGGCCCTGATGGTCAGTCCTCCAATAGCGTTTAACAGAAAGGAGGATAGTCATTACCTCAGGAAGAGGTGCGAACGGCCTCTCCACTAGCCCAACTTATCAATTCTGAATTACTAATTTCAGTTACATTGGTGCACTCATTGCTGACACAGGCATTCAACTTCACACAAAGCTTATGCAATCTCCATAGACAAGCACTGCCAATAGACTTGGATGCAAAAGCAGTCACACAAAGCCCCAAGTAATAAGTAAGTCTCAGGTTTTGACAAGTCCCGAGTCAAGTCCCAAGTCAATATAAGTGAGTCTCGAGTCAAGTCCCAAGTCCATACAAGTGAGTCTCGAGTCAAGTCCCAAGTCAATACAAGGAAGTCTCGAGTCAAGCCCCAAGTCTTAAACTTCGAGTCCTAGTCAAGTCACCAGATATAACGTCATTTCAGTATTTAACACAATTAATGCAGTTGATTTGTAGTATATTAAAATGACATTAATATAACATTAACGTTTTTAAAGTTTGTATTATAACAAAAATAACTTGCATATGAAATTAGATTATTTCAAGCAGGTCTAATCACTAATCACCTCATTACCAGTCCATTACAGAGTTAAAATAGGTGTTGAAGCAGAAAAATCACTAAAATGTGCAGGCAGTGGGCCTCAAAGTCCAAAATTGAGAAACACTGCATTATATGGAAGTATTAGTGCACATTACACCTACAGGAATTTTAATGACATCACATTCTAAACCCATAAGCGTTAATATATGGACCGGGTCTTGGCAGTTCTAACAACATGTGCAGTAGCTTTGCATGTACTGATCAGTGTTTGGCACTTTTCTGCACTACTTTGTACTTTGTGGCTGAAATGCTGTGTTTCCTAAATGCTTTAATTTTTCAGTAAGATTCAGTGTTCACAAAATTCACAATGTGTTAAAAAAAATCACAAAATCTCCTTATTTATTATGCAAAAATTAATGTCAGAACTTGAGCGTGCAAAAACGCACAGTGAAAGATAAAGCTGCAGGTTTTAACATTTCGCGTACGTAAATGTTTCACTTGTGAGCGTAAATGTGAAACTCGCAACCACAGAGAAATGAACCGCATGCACAATTTTCATAAACACATGCTCAAACTATTTTTTTCTTCCTTTAATGCTTTATTTGATCTGGCAATCTGATATTTTTCCTCTTTTTTGCACTTGAGTTTTCAGAGGGGGTGGTTTTGACAGTTTGGGGGCAGACATAGGCCGAATGCTATTGGCTGATGGCACCTGCTTTCGTGACTGACTGCTCACTATGAATGACCTCTCAAACTACAACTAACATGTTGGACGCAGAGGAGCCTGCAGAGGAGCCCACAGAAGCGATAGATTGATAAAACTCTGGTTTATCTCACTTACAATATTGATTTAATAGTCTTAGCAGCATGTATTCACTCGTTACCGCTGCAGCTTGCTCAGTTAGGCTATTTGTGTTTGGCCACTGCTGTGCTCACAATCAAACAAACAGCCTCCTAAATCTCTGAAACATTTTGTAAGTGGTGGTGAAGCAGAGAACAAAGCACGATCACTACATTTCCCCACAGCTCCCCATCTTTCCATTTCTCCCAGTAGTTTCTATCTAAATAGGTCGAAGCAACAAAGTAATACTTCACATATTCCACATTTCTCTGAATGTTGTATGTTATTGAACAGTACCACACTTTATAGACGGTCCTTTAGCATTGTCAGCGTTGCTGCGACCTATTTAGATAGAAACTACAGGAAAAAAAAGAAAGATGGGCAACTGTTGGGAAAATGTAGTGATCATACTTTGTTCTCTGCTTCACCACCACTTACAAAATGTCGTTTCAGAGATTTAGGAGGCTGTTTATTTGATTGTGAGTTACAGCAGTGACAACGAGTGAATATGTGCTGATAAGAAGTGATATGACTATTGAGTCAATACTGTAAGTGAGATAAACCAGAGTTTATCAGTCAGTCACGAAAACAGGTGCTGCTAGCCAATAGCGTTTGGCCCATTTCCCGCGATGTTAAAACATGCAGATTTATATCTTTCACCTCACATTTTTGCACATTCTGGCATTTATGTGACGCCATAGGGCCAGTTTTTTCAAGTTTTAAAGCTCAAGTCCGATTCCAAGTCCAAGTCAGTAAAGGTAAAGTCTAAGTCAAGTCGCAAGTCTTTAGTGATGTTATCAAGTCAAGTAACAAGTCATCAGTTTAGTGACTCGAGTTGAACTAGAGTCCAAGTCATATGACACTCCATCATTGGGTAGATAAAGCCAATATCGAATTAATACATTTAACTAGGAAGAAACCAGCAGGTTTCTACAAAAGCTTTGATATAAGCACCAGTATAAAACTAAAGAGCAAACTTTGGATAACAAACATGTCTTAATTGACTGCATCTGAGGTAAGAGGACAATTTTGTAAATTTGATTTTTAGTCAGTCAGATTTATCACTTAGCACATTAGTTTTATCTCTGTTTTTTTAAGCATGAGGCAAGCCTACAGTAAAAACAAGGCCAAACACACACCATTTTCTTTCATAACTTTGTGGGTGTATCACTGTCCTGCTGAGTCTGGCTCACTGTATCCATAAAGCCTCTCTCTCTTTCTCTCTGTGATTCATCATCTCTGTGGCAGTGATGACTCATACCTGCCCAGCTCACCCCAGTAGCTCTCACTCTCTCCACAACCTCATCTGTGCTCCACACATACAAACCCTCAGAAATGTGCTCAGAACTTTGAGGGAGTTTAAGGCACTGAAGCAGTGGGTTTAGTAGTGTGTTACCTGTCAGCAGATGATGGCGTAAGTTATTGTCAACATGGGTCATTACAACCAAAAATTGTGGTTTTAAACTGACTGGCAAAGGTGACATCCTATGAAAGAGTTGAGCTTTTCAAGACCCATTCCACTGCCAGTCGTTGTGTATAAAAATTGCATGGCTATGTGCTTGAGTTCATACGCCTATTAGCAATGGGTGTAGCTACAAGACGTAACCTCAATAATTAAGGGGGTTGTCCATCATAAAGTGTATTTACACAAAATGGGAAATTAATTTGTTTACAGTCCAGTTACAGTTTAGCATCTACACTGGAAAAAAAACGGTTAAATGACTGGCAGCAGCGGCTGCCAAACAAAAACCGTAAAATAAAAGTCAAATACCATAATTGTAAAAAAGTTCAAAAACTTTTACAGAAAATTCCACTAAAGATTTTGCAGACAAAAACTATTAAATACCTTACTATTAAATACCTTAAATAAAGTGACAGCACTAAAAGTTCTGCAGATAATCACCATTATTTTAGATTTTTCCTGCATTATTACAATAAAACATCTTCAATAAAGGGACGACATTAAATGTTCTACAGATTATCGCCGTTATTTTACAGATTTTTCCTGCATTATTACAATAAAACATCTTCAATAAAGTGATAACACTAATAGTTCTGCAAATAAAAACCTTTATTTTACAGATGTTTTCTGTATCATTACAATTGCACACCATAAATAAAGTGACAATTCTAACAGTTCTGCAGAGAAACACTTATTGTACAGTAACACCTAGAAAACACTTACAATTTTTTTTTTCTTAAAAATGACTCCTTCACATTTATCCTCTGAGGAACAAACTGTTAACTTGTTCCTAACTTTAATGTGTTGTACCAACTGATTAAACATAATAATTGAGCTAAACCCTCTAACACTTATCATATTAGTAACCTTGAATGTGTTTAATTTTGGCCTATTGCAATACAATTTTTTGAAAAATAAATTACATTTATAAACGTTAGCATTTCACCTTGTTGATATGCATAAACACAAGAAAGAAAATTTGTGGATCAACAATAACATTCAAGCAGTTAAAATGTTTCACATCAATTTTACCTTCAAATTTTAAGCAATTCTAATCATGTAAAATAAGAAATGCAAACTAGTCCTAATGTCCATAGTAGAGGGTTATTATATATATATATATATATATATATATATATATATATATATATATATATATATATATATATATATGTTGTGGCCGCAATGTCCCCGTGGCATCGAGCCCACACCAACAACGGCCGCTCTCCAGGGTGCCAGTCAGTGTGGGCTGACTGGCACCACAGGAAAGATGGACCAGCTCCTCCAACACCTCCTAGAGGCCAGCCTCCAGCAGCAGACTGCAACCCAGGAGTTGGCGAGAGGGGTACGAGCCCTCGCTGAGGACTTACTAGCCACTCGCAGGGCTGATGCCGCTCCACCTCTTCCCCGGCCTGAGCGGACAGCCCACCTCCTCCTCACCAAACTAACTCCAGAGGATGACATTTAGGCCTACCTGCACACGTTCGAGGTCATCGCTGAGTGGGAGGTCTGGGATAAAGAGGTCTGGGCTGAGATCCTGGCTCCCTTCCTGACAGGTGAGCCACAGCTTGTATATTACTCTCTCTCGGCAGACCAAGCCAGGGACTATGATGAGCTGAAAAGTGAGGATGGCCCCTCACTGTACGCCTGGTTCAAGACCTTCCCATACCGCTGCTGGTGGGACGTGCTTTCCCGGGATTCGACCGGAGTCCACGCCAGCCAAGAACGCGAAGGCGACGCCCAAACCTCCGGCACCCCTCATCCCTCTCCCCATTATCGGGGGGCCATTCGAACGCATTGGGATGGCCGGGGGCACGAGTACATCTTGGTAATGATGGACAACGCCACCCGCTATCCAGAGGCGGTGCCCCTATGAAAGGCCACCTCAAAGACCATCGCCAGGGAACTATTCCTGCTCTGTAGCCGGGTGGGGATCCCCAAGGATATCATCACGGACCAGGGCACCCCCTTTGTATCCAAACTCATGGCGGACCTCTGCAAGCTCCTCCAGATCAAGCATCTCCCCACGTCAGTCTACCACCCCCAGACCGACGGTCTGGTGTAAAGATTCAACCAGACCTTAAAACGCAAGGTGATCGCTCAGGATGGGCAGGACTGGGATCTGTTGATTCCATACGTCCTGTTTGCGGTTCAAGAAGTGCCCCAGGCCTCTACAGGGTTTTCGCCCTTTGAACTCCTATACTCCCGCCAGCCTTGGGGCCTACTCGATGTGGTCAAAGAGGCCTGGGAACAGCAACCCTCCCCGCACCGATCTGTCATAGAGTACGTGCGAGAGATGCAGCAGCAGATAGATGCAGTGTCCCCCATTGTGCGGGAGCATATGGAGGAAGCCCAACATGCCCAGCAACAAGCCTATAACCGCCCGGCACAACCCAGAGAGTTTCGCCCCGGAGAACGTGTCCTGGTCCTCGTCCCCACGGCTACCTGTAAGTTCCTGGCAACCTGGCAGGGGCCCTACACTGTCAAGGAGAAGGTAGGCCCCGTTAACTACTGCTTGGAACAGCCCGGGAAGAGAAAGGACACACAAACCTACCACATCAACCTCCTAAAGAAGTGGATTGAGCCCATCCCGGCCGCTCTCCAGGCTGCCAAACACAGTTCAGCACCCATTGTTGTGGATAGCCAGCGACCGCATAGTCGAGGGGGCGGTGCAGGGAACAACACACGCCGGGCCGCCACTAACAAGCGCAGCTGTTCTCACTCAGCCAGACGGAGCCGCGAGCATAAAAACACAGTGGAGAGACTCAAGGGGGGTGTGTGAAGCTGGACACCTAACAATTCGGCGTTTCGCAGTGTTCCCTCTCTCCCGGCTCTGCTCTTACCAGGGGACTGAGCCTGAGCCTTGAAGCTCCACCAGCCGCTGCTCTCAACAGCACCGCCTCGCCTGGAGCTCCGCGAGCCACGCCTCCCGTGAGTGAAACCGAGAAACCTGCTAGGACCCACGAGGAAACCACGCAGAGTCTAAAAGCCTTCGTTATGTCAGGTTTTTTTTTCCTTCGCTTTTGTTTAAACTGGATTGAATAAATAGGACTGAGAACTGAGACTTTTTTTTTCTCTGTGGTCCCTCCTTTGCTCGTGAGCGCCCCACTATATATATATATATATATATATATATATATATATATATTTCACCTGAGCTCCATGACGGATAATCCAAATTCATGAAGATCAAAGAGGGTAAATGAGTCCAAAAAACAAAAGTTACATTTGCAAGATTGTTGAGCACCTTAATGTCCTCCATCACAACATGGCTCAGCGTCTTTCTCGCGTCCACCTCCTTGAATGGCTCAAATGACTGTGCATTTAGTGTCCTTCTCCACAGTTAACAAATAATGAAAATCTGATTATGTAGAGATAATGTAAACTATTACTTACCAATACTAGGAGATTGCTGCACCCTGCTTGATTATTATCTTGTAACTCTAAAAAAGAAAATGCCAATAAATCAGTTAAAATGGAAACCACATCACCATATTACATGCACAGCCTTATTTACTGCAGTTTTTTTTATTTGGGGTGATAAGTAACAAACCCATCATACTGAACCAACTTCTGCTGCAGGAATCAATGGAATCGACTCATCAGCTTTATTTTAACCAAGACAGCCCCAAGGCAGGAGATTATGACCATAACAGAGATTATAGTGATATGACTAAAAATCATCTTCTTTCACACAGAGGAGTGAGGAGACAGATACACTGGGACAATAACTTTTACTGTAGTTAAGTTTTTGAAAAGGAACTGTTTTTTATATTTTTGATCAGTTCTTTAAAAAATGTCCAATGTTTTTTTTTTTAAGAGACTGGTGAAAGCTGCGTATTAATCAGCTTCTTGTTTTACTTTTCTAGTCCACCTTAAGTGATGCAGCAGTTACCTTAGTGTTGAGCCAGCGCTGGAATGTAACTACAGCGCTATTTAAGGTGGAAAGGAAATTTAAACAAGAAGCTGGCAAAAGGAGTAAATTTCACTCTGGTAATTCAACAAACTGATCGAACACAGACCCCCCCTGTTTTACAGCATTCCTTCGTCACAACGTCCCTCGAGCCGACTACAGTTAAAAACACGGAGTTTCAGAGAATCAGAAACAGAGTCGCAGAGTCGACTCCCAGCGTTTAGTCATTGACCAAGACTCGACCTCAAATTCCAGACGTGTTGGATTCGAAGAGTTGACTCATTTGAAAATCGACTCTTAATCACTAGTCGACGTTACTGACCGAGTCCGTTATTCTTTTAATAGTCTTCATTCTAGCGCTTTCACTGTGATGAGAAAGAGGAGATGGACTGGCTACAGTTGATTAGATGCTGTTTTAATTTTAACACCAATGAAGAAAAACAAATGTAATGTGATCTAATGCCAAAAAGCAAAATGGCCCTTTTTGGCTTTTTTTTTTTTTACCAGTGGTGCTAACATTAGCTAGATTAATGTTAGCTAGCATTAGAGTTCAGTGATACCAAACTTAGCGTTTCTTCATTGGTGTAAGAATTTTAATCACCTTATAAACCGACCGTTTCTCATCACAAGAAAAGTTTTAGAAGCAGAACTGAGTTGTTTTTAACTCAAACAAAGGAACACATAAACTGCAGCTGCTAGAGAGATGAGACTTTTCTCAGCGGCTCAGTAGAGACTCGGTTTAGACACTTTTAAACATACAGTGCTGCACTTAGACTGACTACATGCATTAAAACATTTTCTTACCTGATATTGTCAGTTCATGCGCAGGATATAAATCCACTGAACCTCCTCTGTGTCCAGACTCCAGAGTTCAGCAGGCGGTTGTAAAATAATCCCGGTGAACGTTATTCACTAATACACAGAGCGCCTCCCGCAGCAGTAGCGCGAGCACTGAAACAGACACCTTTTCAAACTTAACCAATGAGGCGCGAAAAGCTGCCATTGGCCCGTTTCCCAGATGATAGACAGGTTAACCAATTAGGCTCAAAGCAACGCGTTGAGACAGCCAATAGTAATAGTTTCTGCGTGGTGATGTAGAAACTATAAAAAAAACCAAAAAGTGTGAATATATATATATATATATATATATATATATATATATATATATATATATATATATATATATATATATATATATATATATATATATATATATATATATTCCCCATTACAAAGCCATTTCCCTCTCTTCTTGTTTTACTGTCCTGGCTATCTCTGGGCCAGCCAAAAAGTTGACTGCAGTGGTTGGCCATCCGTCTCTGATATAAGTATTTTGACATTTTCAATGTAAATTACAGTCTGACCAACAAGGTCAATTCAACAACAGTTGTGCTGTTTCGTAAACACATGCATCATCATTTGTTTCAACACTGAATAAATGCAGTATCATAATAACAAATGTATCTGCATGTAAGAAGAGTGAAGGTCCATTGATTAGTAATGCTCACAGGAATAAGAACTGAGTACATTCAAGTACTTTCAAATATTTTTCTCCATGTGCTGCTTTTTCTAGTTTCATCTCAGTGAGATATTTTTGTCTTATACACTTTTCCCCTAGGTCTCCAATATTACTACATGATTTTTATGTGCACTACCAAAAGGTTTTACACACCTAATTTTAAGTAGTCCACTGGCAGTGCTGGATGACCTAGACAATGCTACTTTTCTTGTTTTGTCATCTAAGCAATGACTTTCTTACTGTCACTCCACCTGTCAAACCTTCAGCTTCAAGTCTTCTCTTCATAGTTGAAGCTGAGACTTGTTGCAGTGTTAACCTAAGATACATGTTGTTGTCAAGTGAGATGTTTCGTACACAGGATTTTGACTCTCAGAAACTTTCACAGTTTCCAAGAATATTTTCTCTGGGTTTATCTGTAATTTTCCTAAAGAAAAGATCTGTAGTGTTTAGAGTTATAATGCTTTGACTTTATAAGACGTTTCTTTTTCTAGACATTATGACAGCAGTTTGAATCTACAGTGTTATACTGCAGTGCAGAGTACAGTAATAGAGTCTTTTCCTACACTGCTTTACAGATAATGAGATTGTAAATTGTAAGTTGTTTACATCAGTTTTCAAAGCTTAATATACTTTATAATATATTTTTAGCTGGAGGTTATTTTATTTAGCTAGAACAATGACTTGTTCCCCAAAAAAGGTCCTTTTACAATTTATATTATTTATAGTTTTTGCTTCATTTTTTTACTCTCAAAGGAAAAACTGGCAGTTTGCTGCTTATCTTTGTAGAAGTGGATTTCATAGTATTTAGAATTATTTACCAAACTTGAGCTGCCTAAATGACAATAAAAATGGAAAAAAATTGAGGTTTTCTAAAACTTTTGACTGGTAGTGTACCGTCCAAATGATAACACCACTCCTTGCTTAAGTGTTTTAGTGCACTTTAATCATTTCATTGTATCCTAGTGGTTTAACTCATGTAATTTGAGTAAAGTATTAGTTTTCTATGAAAGAGTTCTAACTAAAACTAAATCCATTTGGGTTAACTGCACTCGACGTTTTGAGTCCTGCATGCGCAGAGGAGCGGGTAGGGAGAACATTCCAGACACTGCACTACGTCGTGAGCAGAGGAGCATCTGAGTCTTTAGGTAAGTTTTTTTAACCTCTAACCTTATTCACATTTGTCAGTCATGGTTTTATTATTTGGAACTGCATCTTTGCCTGTCATATTATCAGTTTATGACAGTAACTGTTGGTAATTAACTTAAAGGTTTATGATTCGCTAATGCTAACACCAATTTATGTTAGCTAGCTAATATGCTACAGAAAACAGCCTATACATTTATGATTTAACTTCCTCCCAGATGTGTTAACCTATTTTATATTAAACTAACATGCAGTCGTAATTTTATGTGCTTGTTTTTATTTAAGTAATGTTAGGACTGTTAGTGCCCACGTATTACGCTGTTTGTGAGCACGTACTGTCAGAGACGGATTACTGAGGTAGATATGAAGAAAGGCTTTGGCGCCAGAACGTAACTGTTGCACCATTTAAGGTGGAACGGGGAATTTGAATTAGAAGCTAACTTCAGAAAGCAAGCGATTGACCTTTCCAGCAAACTAATAGCGAGTCTGAGTTTTACGGTAACTCATACTGTCGTGTAGTGTTGGATAGTCGAGCTATAGTGCTAGGTGGTGGACATGTAAGAAGCTTGTGCATGTATGTCGTGGCCGCGAGCTCATCACCAGCTTTTCCAACAACTTATATATATATATATATATATATATATATATATATATATATATATATATATATATATATATATATATATATATATATATAGTTTGTCTTAATGTTTTAAAAGATTAAAGTAAATAATCTTTTTATATACTATTATTTTAATTTGTTGAATGTGATGTTTTGTTTATAAAATGTGTGGGTTTCCAGAAGCTGTTTAGTTATGCTATAAGATGCTCAGAATAGTATTTTGTTTAAATAAAACAAATAATACTGCTGACTAAGATTCTTGTTTGTGCTTACTTTATTTTTCTAGGGAAATTGGATTCCTAAATTCTATCAAGAAAAATGGACTATTTTGTTAAGTCACATCAAATTGTGTTATACAAGTTGCCAACACATAATAATAACAACTTCCACTGATGTAGTAATTCAATTAGAAAAAAATCAACTTAATTGAGTAAATACAACTATGTCTTATGTACACTATAATAGTATACATAGAGTAAATATAACTTAAAAAATATCTTAACAAATTTTTAAGTGTACATGACAAATTCACATTTTGATGTAATAATATAATAACAAACATTTTCATTTGTATGAAGTAAGACTGAATGTGAATGAGTGGTTTGTGATGACTTTGAGCATGTATATATGAAAGTACACAAAAATAGAAAACTAGAAAGATTTACCGTAAAAATACAAAGAAAAAACGTACATTTTTAGTATAGACATAAACCTTTTAATAATTAGCTGTACACTTTTTACAATTTTACATGATTTTGTATGTAATTTAAAAAAGCAGAAAAATATTGTATGAATAATACAGTACTTTATCTGTAAAAAAATGAGAAATACATGTAATTTGTCATTATCGTCATAAAACCTAAAATTAGAGTCAAACTGTCAATTTACAGATAAAGAGTTTTGCATGCAATTAAAAATACAGAAAAATACTTTACAAATTTTAAAGTCATTTTCAGTAAAAATAAGATTTTTTTACAGTGTAGTTTCTGAGACTATAGGGAGGTTGTGAGAAGGTCCTTGATGCATTAAAAATATCATATTCATAAACTTTCACACATATCCGATTGTCCTATAATTCACATGAAAAAGTGTAACACTGCAGTAAATACTATCTGTGCAGGATGTTGATATCACCCCACACACACATACACACACATTTTTCTCAAGGTAACAGATTGGTTTGACTGCTTCCTTATGCTTTTTAACCCAAGGCTAGATGACAGGACAGCAGGATCGGCAGAGAGAACAGAGGGAAAAGAGAGGAGGAGAGGAGAGGAGGGGAGGATAATGGAGAGAAGCAGTTCCCCGGGCACTGGTGAATGTGATTTTCACGTTTTTTTAACAACTCTTGCAGTGAAAACTATTCACCACTGCTGTCTGCATTTTACAGCCTTAACGCCTACAGGCTGGCAACTTCATCTGTTTCATGACAAGCAGACTCTCCCATAACCCCTGGCACCTGGCCAGGGTTGTATAGTCATCTGAAACGAGCGTGGATTAGAGTATTGGCAACTAAATATATTTACACCATGATTAGCATATACTACACTCCACATGAACCTTATTAGTTTACATGCCACCGCAACACAGGCTACGTGTCATTTGGAAACATTCAACATTATAGCTTATGTAAATTGCTTACACATGCTCAGCCCACAAATGCATTTTTTAGCAAGAGTTTAAAGCAAAATCCCATTCGACCTAGTAAGAAATGGTAGCAATTTGGCACATTATAAAACTAAAAAAAAAAAAAAACGGCAAAGAAGAAACCCAAACTATTTAGCAACTAAAATTCCTTTATCAAGCAAGAATGGGAAACATTGCACTTTTAAAACTACATCAATTGCTCACCTCATTTCCCAAACACACAACATAATGGTAGACTTGCCCCTGTCTCAGCTTTTTTGAAATGTGCTGCTGGCATCAAATTTAAAATGGGCATATATTGCTTGACTGCAGTTCTTTGTACTACAGGAGGAAAGATGCTGGGAGAATGTGCAGACCACACACAGAAGGGCACCTCATGTTTTAGTTTGTGAAAGTATACTTAAAAGTTTTCTTTAAATGAACTTAACACAAAACTTATAGTTTACTACTTATATATTATTTTTACACTAAGTGTCAAGTATATGACTAGGTTTATATTTAGAAATAATTGCTTTACGTAAAACATATATTTTATTGCAAGTAGACTGACCAGTGGGCTTCACATATACAAATAAACAATACATAGGACATAGGACAATACATATGATTAAGATAATATTTTTATTCTTTATACATCTTTATAAATCATAATTTCCCAACAAAAAAAATCTACTGGGTGCCTTAATGTACATACCTAAAATATAGCTTAATCAAAAGTACAAGTAAAGGCTAAATATACTTAGACTTTTCTGTATACTTGTCAGTATAACATTAGTTCACTGCAGTATAATTGTGTTTAGTGTATCACTAATAAGTACATATTCAGTACAAACTGAAAGCATACTCACTTATTTTTAGTTTTAAAAAGCTTCTTTTTGTATGGGTAAATATATGTTTTAATTATTGCATTCTTTTTAATTACATTTGCACAACTTGAGGCTGAAAAATGAGTATTGATGTTTGTAACAGAAAATTAATGCCATTTTTCATGACCAACATAGGACATTTTATTTATATTTTATACACTTTGTTAAAGCAAAAACATTCAGAAAAACTCTTTGTTTCCTAAAACCAACAAGCAACAATTAGTCCAGACCTTAAGACTATTAAGGTCAAAACAACCATTTTGTGATTTTTCCCTTTTAGGAAAAGGAGGCCTTTACAATTTTCCAGGCTGGTGCATCTTAGCAACAAAACACAGTTGTTCTCTGATGTTTTTGGGTGTATAGACTGGCTAAAAGATGGTGTCTGGATGCAGCGTGCCTGAGTGTGTGCTGGGTTCTCTACTGGAGGGATACATAATTAATGGAGCGCATGCTATTTCTCTCAACACACATGACTCCTTTCAACTTCATCTCAGCCCCCTGCTGGGCAGTGTCTGCAGGGTCATAGTAGACACACGCTTGTGCACACACACACACACACACACACACACACACACTAACACACATTCAATCTTCCTGGTGCCCGCACTTCCTTACTCCATGCAAAAGCAAGACAAAGACAACTCTTTTCGATGTTTTTGGTTGTTCTTGTTTTTGCCTGAAAGTGCCATTGTTTTTTAGTCCATAAATAACATTGTTTTTTAGTCCATAAATAACAATGACTATGTAAATTTAAAGTAGTTGAGCAATATTTGTGCTAAATTAAAATAATTAACATACTGTAAACTAGGCCTCTTGATAACAATGAAGAGCTATAAATGCAGACGTTTATTTATTATGTCAGAGAGCAAAAAGGCTCAAGCTATTGAGGTATTTCTTTATGGTTTCTATAACATGCAGACACAGTAAGCCATACATTTTGAACAGCAGCAAGATAGGAGAGCTTTTGCAAGAAACCTGAATCTTTCTTTTTCACAAACACATGCATACATCTGGGAACAAGTGATAATCTCACCACAGTCAGTGAGGCTAACAACACTCACCCAAACACACACAACAGATGGCCCACTAATACATCTGACCCTTGAGGTCAGAACTCTGTGCAGGCCCCTGGAGTTTCTCCACACTAAAATCATCATAATTGTCTGAAGTCATTGTCATTGTCATAATTGTCATTTGATTTACTTGGTATACTATTATTATAACCCTTTTTAGTGAAATTAGGCCCAAACCCTGAAAAACAGCCCTAGACCATTATCCTTCCTCCACCAAACTTTACTGTTGGCACTATGCATTGTGATAGTAGCATTCTCATTATATCTTTCAAACCCAGGTTCTTCCATCTGCCAGCCAGGTAGTTTGATTCATCACTCCAGAGCACGTTACTACTTCAGAGTCCAGTGTCAGTGTGCTTTGCAAGCCGATGCTTGGCACTGTACATAGTGCTGAAAACACCATACTTTTTTAAGTACAAGTTTCTGATATGAGCATGATGCCAACACAACTTGCCACACATGTCAATTCTATCTATAAGAGCCAGTGTGCCATGAGGCGGTTGAGTTTTATCATCCAGATTTAACCCTTTTTTTATTAAGAGTCACAAAAGATAGTCTCAAATATAGTACACAGGGATAAAATAAACCTGGGAATTAAAGAGAATATCTAGTAGTTTCTACTGCAGTGCTAGGCTTTCTAGGCTTTTTAAAGCAAGGAGCTTTGTCTGGAGCTGGGGGAGAGATGTGGGGACAGCTCTGTGTTTTAGAAGAAAAACAGCAGAAAAAGAGAGACTGAAAGAGAAGGGAAAAAGGAAAAAAGTACAGTGCAAGTTTTAGTTCAAAGGCAAAAAATTATTCTAAATCCTGGACATGCTTTAAACGAGATTATTTTGCACACTGCACTGAGACTGAAAGGAGCTGCACTTCATTGAGGACTGAGGAGTTGCTCTTCGTTCACCTGTGTCATATTTTCTTCTGTGTAGAAAATTAGCAGATACAAAATTTAAAATATTTGGAGATGTCACATACAACTTTATTTTGTATATGTATGGCTTACGGACTGAAATGCTCATATTTTTTACATTTCTGCATAATTAAATTGTTGAAACAAAAGCATTCAGAGTAGATTGGTGTGAACGGTATACAGTTATTACATAAAATTGCTTAGGTTACCTGATATCTGTAGCATTTATGTTCACTGGTAATTTTTGATCAGGTCATTGTATATGCATTATTTGTATAACATGTATGCATGTATTTAAATGTACATATAATTCTGAATACTGTTCGAATCTCACCTGTGTGTATAACAATTGGATTGGATCTGAGGTCTATCACCAGTGCTAGGATTAGAGGAAGGATTAGAGGTGGGATAGTCTTGAAAGCCAGAATATACACAAGGTAAAGAGTAGTGTTAGCTCCAGGCTTTGGGATTTACATTCTTAAATATTTAAATGTTCAGTATAGTTTCTTGCATTTTAATTCATATGTATTTGTACCCACGGATATTAAAATTATGTGCATATATGTATTTAGCACAGCTCTAATTTGCACACCCTGAACAAATCATTTTTAAAAATGATTTAATCATGAAATAATACTTTTAAACAAATTCCTACAAATAAAAAAATGAGAAGGTTTCATCAACCTAGTTCCTATATACTTTTATGGTTGTTATGTATCTGAACGGTGAAACTCAATTACACTTTTTATTAAGTAGTTTTGTTATGCATATATTTTATTATATTATATATTTTAAAATATATCTCTTTTTCATTTATCTTTCAGATAAAATTTTGTGGTTGTGTTAACTGTGTAAGTCCTTTTTATTTCCTATTTTATTATTATTATTGTAGTAGTTTTTGTTTAAATCTGGCTCCAGAGTACTGACCCTAAGAATGGAGCAAAACATTCCTAACCTTTAAAAACCAATAGAATGTCTTATGTGATCACACACAGCTCCACAAATGGAAAGGAATCCTATTATGTGAAATAAGAGGCACTAGGTTCGGAATAGGGAAGTTTGTTGCTTCTCCATATGGGATCCATGGCAACAAGCATGAAAATTACCTAACCACTTCACACAAGGCACCATGTTACACTCCAATTTGTATGGACGATATTAATAATTTGGATTCAATAAAATTTGCATAGACATTTACATTGCATTTCTGGTTAACAATATGAAACTTTGAAACATTAAAATTAAGAGATGTAAAAATCCATGTGGCATTGTGAGAAACTGTAAATTAGACATATATCCAGCAAATGCACACATGACTAAATGAGACTCATTACGATGACCTTTAAGCCGAGGCACAAACAGGTGTCTAGTGTATTAAAGCAGCAAACATACATGTAGTTAAACACACACAGACACACACACACCTGAGGGCAGGTGATCAGCTCGCTCTCCATAGAGCCACATTCACAAGAGAGCAGGTTGTCATGGTAACTGACCCACAAGCGGATTAAGCAGCCTCTGATTGCTAGAAAGAGTGAAAATGGTGGAGTAAATGAGATACTACATATGGACAAAAGAAAAATATGCCAGACATAATTTGCTTTCTTTTTTCTTTGAAGTCTTAATGGTACTGAATACAAATCATACTCTTCAGTCACTTTGGTTTAGGGAGAACAGCCACAACCTACTGCCATCCAGAAAATTGTTTTACAAGTGCTTCAAACCATTAAACTGAGACAAATCAATTCAGATCAGTGCAAAGCTTTTGGAAATCCTGAGGAGCTGCATCATAGCACCTAATCTTTCTCTTACTCTCTCTCTCTCTCACACACACACACACACACACACACACAGACCATTTGTCATATTTCACTTTCTGCCTCTCAGCATCCACAAACACAAATACAGTACACTATGGTTTCTTTGTTGTGACACAACTTCTAGCAATATGTCGCCATCTGTTGTTTATTAACATAAAACACACTCTGTGAACAATTGCCTTCAAGAGAATCACATTGATATTTTAAAATAAAAGATGTCAATTAATTTATTCAGAGTGGTTTGCTGTGAAAATCTCCCTGCTAGAAACAACATATTGAGTCAGGAATTTTCAGAGGCGGCGACAGAAATCAGATGTTTGAAGCAAATGTCTATTAAAGCTAAACTGAAAGTGTTTACACAAAATAAGTCAGAATAGATTGCCTGGCACTTGAGGCATTATTTATTCCAGAGGTTTTGGCATAAAAGATCTGTTAATTGCTGGACATCTGGTGGCTTAATCGTCATCATTTGGTCATACTTTTGGTGCATTTGGCACCTGTTATTTCTCAAAAAGGCCCAGAACGTATGTCTTGAATCTCAACTATCCAGAATTAGTGGCACATCTTCTGGTGACTGTTAGCATCAGTTATCCCCTACCCATCATTATGTTAGTTCACCAGTCACTGTGTGGAGATTGTGGAGATGGTCTACCAGTTAAAACCCTGCAGATACCACTTCTGTTAGGGCAACTGTGACTGTCCGCCTCGCGTAACAGTACGCACAGCAGAACAGCAGCTTATACAGAAGAACATAAGAACAGCAAAACGGCATATTATAGTCAACATTATACAACCCGATTTATTTTAAATAGAACTGTACTTTAATGAAAAATGTTTGCATATACTAGTTTTGTGTTGCTTGTGTAACCCAGCTCCTTTACTGCTCCACTCTGCATTGTGTTGAATGAAACAGGACCATGATGGAATCTGCATTGGTTTATTCTGTACTGATTTGAGATTTCAATGAAGAGCAGACAACATGAGACCAGTGACTATCACACCGCAGATCTTGTGCATCAGCAAGCAAATGAGAAAAAGGACGAGACCGGTGCTTCATCGTTATTTTAGCCTCTGAAAGCTCAGCCTACATAACTACTCCTTTAAAGTAAATGTCTTTTGTGACTTAAGTAAAACTTGGGAGAGAGACTATTTTCAGTATGTGTTTATTCCATTTATAAAATGTTGGCTTACACAGTTTTAACAGATTGTCGATCATGATGATAGATTTGTAATTCTTCTATGAAAGCCTGAATCACTACCTTCCAAATCTCAAAGAGAAGTGAGGGAATAATAAAGCTCAGAGACTTGTGTGAGTACTGTTATTGTTGCTCTCTTTTTTTGTCATCGTTTGTCATTCTTTGCTACTTTATTTCACTAGTTGATAAAGCTGGTATTGCTTATGTTTCCTCTGTGATGTGATTTGTTATTGCTGTTTTACTGTTAACTTACAAGATTATTTAAAATTACATATTTTATTTTTTTAGAATATTAACACTTTTTGGTGTATGTGTGCGTGCATGTTTTTAACTTGCTTTATCAATCAGGGATCTCAAATATAATAATATATAATATAAATCTCTGTGTCTCTGGTTTCGCATTAAGACAACTTTGGAAGAAGGTGGAATTAGTGAAAACCATTAAAAGGGGGAATTCCACTAATTTTTCACAAATTCTGAATAATTAAGTCCTTGAGACGTAAGCAGAGTCAACTAGATTGGTTTGATGTGAAGCATTTCACAGTAGAGAAACTTTCCAACTCAGATTTCTTTACAGTGAGTGTAAATGCTTCCAAGTGTCATCATGTCTACAACACAAATATAGCTATTTTATTATCTATCAAATCCACCAGTGAACCTACACATGTCTTTATAAGTAATGCTGATGGTAAAATCAGAAAATATATGTTTTCTTTCATAACTAATTTGCCTTACCACACCCTGCAAGTATCCCTCCACCATGAATGGATTAAACAGAAGTTTAAAATACATCACAAAACTATCATAAGACAATGTTACAGACATCGGATGAATGTTCATAGATATTTCAAGTAATACATCTGTATAAGGAAGCTTGTAGAATCATTTACCTCTTCAGATATCTGCTTCTCCAAAACTCTGACTTAGTTTACATCTTTACTTTTTAATTGTGTGGAATTAACCTGCAAGATCATCATCCTGACTCAGGTAAAAGAGAAAGGGAATTCATGCTTCCTGTTGACAGTGTCAGTGTCGGCCTGGTCATGGAGGAACAAGTGCTAATTGAAGACTTGAGTGAATTCCATACTGACAGGACAACAGAGGTATACTTTTTAAGAAATACAGCAAATTATGGTAAGGACTGATGGAGATCCTTCTCATAAATAAATTCTTATAGTACGGACTGATGGACTAAAAGACTGATTGAATCAGATTCAATGTTTTATTTATAAATGTCATGTCTGCAATTTATGTGTGCAATTCTGTTTTTGAACATTAATAAATGCAGTCCTTTATAGCTTCATGGCTTTGATTATGTTTATTACAGAGACTGAATGACATAATTATTTTAATTTGTTCCTATCTGTGGCCCCTCCTGTTCCCAGGTGTTCCGTATTTCCTGTGTTACCATCGTCTCAACCAGTGACTCTACTGTTCTTCATATTTATATCTATTTAATTCAGTCGGTACTGTTCTTTACTGCTGCACTTAGCATACAACTCTGCACATGATAAGTTTACAGGTGTGTCTGTGCATGTATGTCACTGTGTGTGTGTGTGTGTGTGTGTATGTGTGTGTGTATGTGTGTGTGTGTGTGTGTGTGTGTGTGTGTGTGTGTGTGTGTGTGTAGATTGGATGTGCTACTTCTGTAATGTCAGTTATCGTGCACTGTGAGCTTCTGTTACCAGACACAAATTCCTTGTATGTGTGAGCATACTTGGCAAATAAAGTCCGATTCTGATTCTGATTCTGAAATACCCCCAGTTTTGGAGAAGGGTAAACAATGACATTTATTTTCCACTTCAAAAGTTTATATAGACTTTTTTCATTAATGTTGTGTTCTGAGCAATAACACAAGATAAAATAAATGCTACAAAAATAAACAGAAAAATAAAAAAAACTTTTTGTTTTTAAAAAAGTATACTTCAGTGCGTGAAAAGAATTAAAGAAAGATGAAAAAAAGATTAATTTTAATTGAGCCACTCAAAGCAGGGTGAACAACATCCAGTATGGATTAACCTCTGCTGTGTCCCTGTAACATCAGCTCAGGGGATTTCTTTTTAAAATAAAAGAAAGTGGAACACTAGAGTCTCTCAATTTCAGCGGAAGGAGTTGAGAGACGATTTCAGAAAACCTGGTATTTTGCATCACTACTCTCAGAGCTTTGTTTTGAAGCCTAGACTGTTCCAAAGCGAACAGATTCTGAATGATTTCGAGCACATAACTGATGCATCCTTCCAGACCATCCGTTAACAACAATTCTTAATGCACATGTGGCACGAAGTGGAAAAAACATTATGAAAATAGCAGATAGCTGTTTCCCCATTGCAATTTACAAAAGGAAAACAGAAGTGTTGTGGCAAGATATTAGTAAATTCCAGCTTCCTAACAAAGTTAAAGAAATGCACAAATGTATTGCTATAAATTATACAATGGTCTTGTTCCTAAACTATGATATTAACTTAAATAAAATAAAGGTTACTAGGTTATGAAACTGATCACTGGATTCTAAAATTCAAGACTAGAATGCAATTCCAAACTTTTTGTTTTTCTGCAATTATTTATTATTCTTTATTACAAATACAATTTTAAAAAAGTTCATATGACATCTGTTGATGGAAATTATTAAAAAACTGCATTAAGTTACACTGATCATATCAGGAAGTGACCTCTATACAAGCTATATGTATGTGTATATGTATACATTTTTTTTTCCTATTTCTCTCATTGTGTATAATTACTTACTGCTTAATTTGGTTAGATCTTGCATATATTTGTTTCTCTTTTTAATGATGTATTCAAAATGATGCAATCACCCCTGTTCTATATATATATATATATATATATATATATATATATATATAGCTACAAAGCTTGTTGGCATATTGGTTAGCTACCAAGCTGACGCACATGTTGCTTTTTAGCATTTTATTTTTAAGCCCAGTCCACATTTAGGTTTAAATTTGAGCGTTTAAGAGGCACGTCGCCACGAGAGCTTTCCGGTGACGTCACGACTCAGCCTGCTTTTCTTTATGTGATCTTGGATTACAAGCATGGGTCTTCATAGTAAAGTCACGCCTAAGACCCGTCCTAGCTCGGCTGCAGCTTCATGTCTTTTCAGCTCACACACGCACGCCACGAAGTGTTCCTGGCCCCATCCTATCCAATAAAATTGTTTAGTAAAATATCACATTGAAATAAATGCTAAGGAACACAAAACCTAAAAACATGCATAAACATTTCTTGAACACGCTAGAATAAATATGGTTTTCCATAACAGCTACTCTAAAACCCAATAGCATCAGACACGTGTGTGATCTGGCAATGTTGCTCGCTTTAGCAAGTTGCTGAGAGTATCAGAATAACGGCATTTACGTAACACTGGTAGCACAAATAATACAAATAATTAATGTCATAGTTTTCAGCTGACATTGCGCAACAGGAAAAAAACAGGTGTATTCTGAGAGCTGTAATCAGTGGCTGGGAACTCTGGCACAGATAGTGCTAAGTGTACGTGCCCCCCATGGACATAGGCAACTGGAACAGACTGCCTAGAGCATGAGGCGCAGGTTCTTAACCCTAATCCTTGAGTATCCCTGTAGTGAAACCAAGTCAACCAAAGGTCAGCTTGAGTGCAGAAACACCCACAGGCGATGAGCGATCATCGATTTGGGCGATAAGCGGCGAAAAGTCGCTGTCGGTGTGAACGCAGTGTTAAAAATTAAAGTATTCCAGTGGACAGTCCAGGACAACTGTTTGGAATCAGCCAGTATCAAAAAGTAATGAGTATGTATGCTTTAACTTTCCTAAAGGGGAAAACTCAGGGTAGTGGTTATAAATATCCTCCAACCGCTACAGTATAAAAAGCTGTAACCTGATACGTGACAGGGCCGTTATTTCCTGCTGTTTAGTTTTATTTAAACTCGGGACTATTATTTTGAAACGCGGTCCAACTGTCGGCCATCTTGCAGAATTCTTATTTGCTCCCGTTGGTTGTCAGGTTCTCTAGTTGTAGGTCAGACGGTGTTTCCGGAATAATGATAAGGCAGCGCTAATTTGTTGGTGTTTTTGTATATTAATGTTATTTTTTCCTTCTTTGTTTCTTTTTATCAGTTTAAACGAATGCAGCTTCTTCAATTGAGATTGGTGGCCTATCATGAAACTCCGGCCTCAGTATGACAGGTACGATGATTATTTTGCTGGTATATAGCACCAAGTTAGCTATATGCTAATTATGCTGTAAACATTTAATATTTTGTAGTATTATTCAATCGAACGGTCATAATTGTGGCATATTGTAGTTGTGCGTTGATGTACCTTTAAAATAGTTGTGATAAAGAGTTTGTACGTAGGTAGTATCTTAATGTAAGTAAAGTGCAAAGAGCACTCCGAATGTGCAAGTTAGAGTTGTTTGACGTCATTACACGCCAGCTGGAAATGTAACGTTGCTTAGACAGTGCTCGTACACATTCCGACATATAAGGTATTACAACATAGCTTAAAGTCTGCAGTGTAGCTGTTCTCAGCTTTTGGGTGTTAATTAATTTTGCAGGACAGTTTGCAGTGAGTCCAGAAGAATACTAAAACAGAGGGAATCGACTGTGATGCCGACCGAACTGAACGCTCACGATGGAAGCGGTTTGTCTTTAGCTTTGCATCCCGAGCACCTTACCAGGACACCAGGGGCAGGAGCGTCCAGCCCCCAGGAGATCGGCGAACTTCGAGTGGCAGTCGGCCACACAGCCGGAGAAAGCTCCGGTCGGCCAGCTTCTCGGAGACCACGAGGCGGAGCCCACAGCCACTCTCATTCTCATTCCCATTCTCATTCTCACGGGGCCGGGAGAGCTTACACACAGCCGGACCCCGAGGCGGAGCGATCCGGTGCTGAACCAGACTCCGGCGAGTCCAGCGCGTCTTTTGCCGAATTGCGCTACCTGTTTTGCTGGCTGCAGAAAAGTCTTCCTTTCATCGTTATTCTTAGTGCAAAACTTATTATACAACATGCCCTAGGTTAGTAGGCTACCAGTACAGTCTTTAGCTACTAATTTGTAGGTAGTTTATATGTAGTATTTAATTATGTCGTATTTATCCTTCTGCAGGGCTGGCTGTTGGAGTGGGTCTGTTTACAACGTTTCTGTATGTAAATAAAAATATCCAGACCCAGGTTTTTCTGCAGGTACGAACTGTGTTCACATTTATCAATAAAGTTGGTTGATTCAGGTATTGGTGGTTCCTCTTGTATTTGTTTTTCAACCAAAAATTAAAATAATTTTATTACCCATTTTCTGTATTTTTTTTTAAGAATAGATGTTAGACAGCAACAGCTGAAGATGAAATAATCCTGTTTGAATGTATACTGTTACCTGATCATAATACCTTATTTCACTGTAGTTTTATTTGTTTTAGCTTTTATTTATTTAAATATGTCCCTCTAGATGCACTTTTGTTTATGAAAAACTTGATGAAAGAAGTCTAGACTCTACCTAGTGTACCTTAAGGTCACAGCTGTTGTACTTAATTTTGATGTGCTGGTGTGAAAACGGTATTGTAGCCTGAAATTATATCATCTGCTGTATGTTATCTGAAAGTTTTAATGCAAATCCTTTCTTGTTTTCTCAAGGACCGGCGGTCAAAGCTTCAGTGCTTATGGCTTATGTGCTTCCTGGTAGCTTCTTCCCTGCTTTTCTACTACACATTTCAGACAGAGTCACTGTACTACTGGTTTGTAAACATTTGTTCATATCGTATCCTCTTGGATAATAAACTTTTTTAAAACCTGAAAACACTACTGAATGTCATATTTGAACTTTGTATCATAGAGTCTGACTCTTTGCCTCTCCCACTCTTAGTCTTATCCTCATGAACCCCCATGTTGAGCAGATGGATTTCTGGGAGGTTTTGTGGGCTGTTGGAGTGACCAGTTTCATTGTGAAGTTTGTCTTCATGGGATTCAAGTGCCTTATTCTTCTTCTCCCCTCCCCTGTTATGGTGTACAGGAGACGGGTACGACATTAAGTAGATTCACCCTTGTATACATGTATTTTTTTTTATTTCAATTGAGGTGTTATTTTTGTTATTATTATTTTTTAATAAACCCTCTCTATTCTTTGTAGGCTCAATGGTACATGTTTATAGAGGCGGTTAGTCAGGTATATCAGGTAATTGCACCTGTGCCTCTTTGGTTCCGTTATCTGGTTATGTCTCAGGAAGTCGATGGCTCTGTGGGATTGACCCTGGGAGTTCTTCTAGCATTGCTATACCTCATTCTGAAGGTAACAATTCAGGAAATGGTATTTCCACATTTAAGTAGTCCCTCAGGATAAGAAGGCTGATGTAAGATTAGTTTATTCATTTACTATAGTAAATCATGTGAAATTGTCATTTGCTCTACAGTAGTCTTTACATTTTTATTGTGCCTATGTTTGGCTCTTTTACAAACTGTCAATGTGATATGAACTGTTATGTTCTGTTAAAGCTGTAACTCTTGTTTCAGCTATTGGGACTTTACAGTCAATGGGGATCCCTGAAGAAAACAGTCCGGGCCTTTTTCAGTTATGACGTATGAATGATTTTCATTTTTGGAACATTGCCATTTTATTTGTTATTCATGAAATTGTTCAGCTTTTAGGTATGAAGTCTGTCTAAAATCATGTCGGCTAGCCTGTATTCATAAATATATTGCCGCTGTCCAGAAAAAAATAAGTATCTCCAAAATGATAACTTTACAGCAGAGGACAAAAACCCTCTTTGCTTTCCATGTATGCTTATGGAAAGTTTTTTTAAAGCAGTTTTAGAGCATTGTATTGGCCCAGTCATCAAAACAATTTTGCCATAAGGTAAAGGACTATAGAGTTCAAATTATGGAAGTTTAAAAATCACAGAACATGGAGCTACCTTGCTTTCCTTGGACAGTGATGATATGTTGTTGTCATTTCCTTTATATGTAGGTGAATGGGGCACCTGCCACTCAGTCCCAGTGCACTGAGGCTGGAGATATCTGCCCTATCTGTCAGTCAGACTTCAAACAACCTCGAGTTCTCCTGTGTCAGGTGAGCCTTCAACCTTCTTGACCTTTTTACCTCCAGCAGCCACAGTGAAAGCATGAAAACAAAATATGTTGAAATGCATACCGGACCTTGGCCTGTCACAAACATGAGAGTTTAGCTGGTGGTTAATATCTATATAAATAATTGTCATAAACAATTTCTTTTTTTTAACGTGTGCATTTAGGACGCAAGCCTAAAGTGATCAAATTAGCTGATTTGGATATTTTGCTTCCTTAGATGTCAAAACTTCAACTGATGATTAACAGAGCCTAAATAAACAGTACTTACCAAGACAGAAGTGTTGCTTTTGTGAGATCCATAAGTCTTGGTAAATGCATTTCTGCATTCCCTTTTATTTCTATGTATTAGCCTAAACTTAATCATATGTAAGGCTAACTTCACAAGATTGTGGAAACTAATCTCAGTCACTTGTGATCAGATTATTATTATTGTGACAGGGCCTACAGGAACCAGGATTGGGAATCTGCACTGTAAAATATTTGTCTTGTCTGCACTAGGTTTAATTAGGTGTTGTACACAGTATGCATTCATTGTTGCAATGGCTTATTTATTGCTGTGCCAATTAATGCACAGCCAAGGTAAACAAGTTTTAACAAAACATACTTGTGTGTTCATTTACAAGTCAAGAAATAATTTTTACATTTTTTTACAGCACATATTCTGTGAAGAGTGTATTGCACTGTGGTTTAACCAGGAAAAGACCTGCCCTCTATGTCGAACCATCATTACAGATAAGGTACACAAATGGAAAGATGGAGCGACCTCACCTTACCTACAGATCTACTGAGAGTAACATCACCTCACCTCTATATCCACTGAATGTCAGAGATGACTCCTTACTTTCTTACTGGAAAATAGCAGAATGAGGTGTTAAGAATCTTAAAACCGCTGTGTACTCTGAAGACCCTCTTGGGTCACTGGAGGTTGGACTTTACCCATTTTTCTGCCCTGCTGAGTGCACACTGGTTTGAATGAGTAGCAGCTGGTTCAATGGCAATACTTTGTGTTTTGAAAACCATGTCTAATGTTTTGTTGATGCAAGGGCTGTGATTTTAAACTCTGTAGGGACGGGTGTTTACAGCTGTTCAGAATATTAAGGTTCCTTTTAAAAAAAAAAAAAAAAAAAAACGTTTTATATGCTGTTACTTTACATGGCAGCAGATTTCAGTGATTTTGACTTGTGTCGGTTGTATAAGTTAGCCTGGAGGATACAGGGTTTTCTCGTAAGGTGGGGGATTCCTTTTTTATTTTTTAAAAGATTTCTTGTAAAATGGTAGAATTTCAATTCTCCCACCCAACTTCTGTGCATATTCCCCTTTTAATGATTATATCTGTGTTACCACTGAATCTACCTTTATGGTTTATCTAATATGGTGTTTGCACAGGAAGCAGGGGCCTTTATGTAGAGTGTTACATAGTAAGGAATGGAGGGTGGCCATAATGAATTATCAACTTTGCAGAAGCTTATTTTATTCATTTGAGTTGGTGTATCTGCATTTCAGAACAAGATGTTCATTCAGCTATACAAATCCATAATTTACTTTTCTAATGATTGTGCACTTGCAGCTGTGTAATAAACCAAAGAATTTAAAGATCTATTTTCCTAACATTACTTGTGGAACATAAACCACACCAAATGCTTTTATAATCAGACAGACATTTCAGATCAAGCATGAAAAGTGATTATTGAATATTTTTTACATTAACATGTTACTACACTATTTTTATACATAAAAGGCAAAAATATAGAGAACTTTCTTTCTGTTTTAAAGTGTCATATTTCTTTAAATCAGTATTTAAAGCATTATCAAGTCTGTACTGTTATAATCAAAATAAAATATGGCCTTCAAATTGTTTTTATTTTTATTCGGCAAATACCAGAAGCAGAAAAGACCAATGTACATGCTGACACTTTAAGAGAAGAGCATTAGCAGGCACATTAACCCTTAGAATCTTTTGAATGTGTTCTTGTGCAGCGGTAGGAAGCCAGTCAAAAGTAGAAGGGATACAGCAACCCAAGGCTTTTAGATTTAATTCAATCTGTGTACATGAACGTTTGAATTCTTGGCAATTAAAGGTGTTACAAATGCACAATAGGTTGTTATCTAGTAAACTAAACGGAGCAGCAAAAGACTACTGACACAATAATATGTAAAAGAAAAAAGTAGAGAATGTGACAGACCTCAGTGAGCATACAATGCATTAAAATAAACAGCAGCGTAACATGCTCTCAAATTAACAAATCAGGGGAAAAAGTCAATGGTTGTCCTAGAATTCCTCAATGCTTGAAATATAGCTGCTCACTAGAATTCTCAGTTTTTTTACAAGTTCTTACAAGTTTAAGTAAATTGGAATGTCCAAATGTGTCTTCTTAAGAGCTTAAAGAAGCTTGTTAGGTGAAGCTAAAACTAGCAATTATCATTATTCTTGACAATTCCATTGGCTGGTTAACAGGCGGCGGAAGAGAGGAGGAACCAGATCATTATCTGGTACAAACAAGTTACTAATGAGCAGTACATTTAAGAATCTGTGTGTTAGGAGCAATAAAAGAAGCACAGTCAAGTGAGCACAGATACAGGAAGATACATGGTTTATCTTGCTGAAAATGAGCAACAGCTTCCTGTTTTACTCCATTAAAAAATTCTGCCCAAGATTTCTCACTGAAAACCTAAAAGCTCAGACAAGGAAAACGCATTACCTCACCCCTGTTCTTGGATTTCCTGGAAACTTGTGCGTTGAGAGGATTTTTGGCCCGACTGAGAATTTCTCCTTACTGTTTTCAAGCACAGATGGAGCTGCATATGTGAAACCCTGAAGAGACCCAAAACAATAGATTAAAATTGGCCTTATGGCCACAACAAGAGCGTTAGGAGAGAAACAAGACCAAAAAAGAAGAGAAGGAATGTGGTGGATGAACAATGGTGATAAAGTAAAGAACGTGTCATGCTATGTGCTGTAACAGCTTTTACACTTAAACTGCAATAACAAAGACCAGCTGAGGTCTATTACCCGCTTCTCGTAAAAAGGTCCCTTTTCCTCTTCCAAAATATACCACATTCATGACACACTTACTTGCTACAATCAGTAAAAACTGAACAAAAAGCATGTACACCCTCATGTTAAGTTTTGAAGCTCTTAGTAAAATGCTAGAGACAGACAGCAGTGCTATAAACTCAGATAACTAATAGTGTTAATTTTGAAAGCAATTTTGATTTGGTTTTAGTCGTAGTCTTTTGACTAAAATCTCATCTAGTCATCTGAATTGTTTTTAGTTTTAGTCAAATTAAGAAAGGCTAAGCTAGTGTTAGCAGCGGTAAAGCTAGCTAACGGTGGTGCTGGAGGGCTGATGTCCAGCATGGTGTGGTGATTTTCTCTAAACACAAACCCTAAACTTTTTCTTTCTGCAGACACTGTATGGATAGCTTGGTTCCATCATGAGTAACGACAGTTCACAGGCTTGTATGGTCTTCCCAGGTTCAGATCAAATTTGTGCAAGTGTACGTTTGATTGGATGGCTACCCGGCTTGTCCCACCTCTCCATACACGCCGAAGTATTCATGATTGGATGTGTTCCTAATATGTACATCTTTCCTTGTCCCTGCCTTTCATAAAACTCAATCAGTTTTAAATGGATGTCATCCCTGCCAAACATCTTTTTTTATTCGTTGACTAAAATGTCAATTAATTTCTTCATAGTTTTTATCCTGTTATGTAGTTTTTATTATTTATCGTCTCATCTTCGTCATGAAAAAAAGGTTTGTTGACGAAAAATATGATGAAAACAGTTAGTCAACCAAATTAACACTGATTACGAAGTGTAACTGCAAAGCCTTAAACAGTTCATACTAACTGAATAAACAGATAATCAGTAACTGTTCTATCTAAAGGAAATGCACAGCACCATCAAGCATTATACTGACTTCCTATTATACTTCCTTCCTACTATAGCTGAATTTAATGTACTTCTTAAATCTCAAATAAAGACACTGGAAGCTCACCAGGAACACGCAGTTGGCAGGTTGGCACTTTCACTGAATGTGGATTTATCAAGACTGTCCACAGGAGTTTGGCTGGTGAATCTGCAGTCAAACTGACTTACATTACTTGCTGATCGCTGTAGAAGAAGAAGGGATGTGTAAATCTTTAACATCAACAAGCACTGGATTTCACATAGAGATAACAACATTATTGTACACAGTAAGAGAAAAGGAAAACATTTTATCTGTAGCCAATTCTCTAATGTAGCACAACTGATCTGTCAAAAACTCCAATCCATCAGCACCTCTGGAGAACAATGCTAAATAACTGACTACAGAGTAGTGGTCACAAACCTTGCTCTATATGATCTATCTTTCTGCAGAGTCTGGCTTCGAACGATCTGCACCTTCTCCAACTAATTAACTTGTTAAGAAACCCATGAATAGCTTGATCTGCAGCATAAGGTGTTGGTTAAGGAGTACTGCAAGTTAGAAAGAGGTTGAAAATAAACACTTGGTATAAAATTTACATAGTGTGTAAAAGATGCCGTCTCTTACACACACACACAAAAATATTTTAGATATTTACCTAGCTGCTCATTTTGAATGTAGTGTGTCATCAGCATAGCAATTAGTTTAGGAAGTTATAGTTAACATTTTACCACAAAATCTTTTACCATTCAAAATCATACATTGGATTCAGACGGGACTAAAGTTACTAAGAAACACCAGTAAAATGACATTACTTAATTTCCACAAATAACCTAGTACTTCAAAGCTTTTTTCTGCCACAGTCAGTAAGCATATAATAAACTGTATCCACAGCACACCTTAACCTAATTCCTAATTTAAACCGGTCAATTGCATGTACTGCACTTTTATCTTCCATGTTTTTATTGCTTATATTCTGTATCATCACAATCTGTAGACCCCCAGATCTTTAATGTTTGTTTAATCATTGACAATTTATTAGAATGACCTATAATGATGCAGGTGTCCATTGCAAGAGTAGCTACAAACAGAAGTGTGCCTGGTTCCATTAAGCGCCTGAAAGGGTGCACTGTATTATAGGCTTACTAGATATACTTCAATAACTTTAATACGTAATTTAATAAAATAATAAATAATGCATACATCAAAAATTATACCCTCTTAACTGAACACAAACGTATCCGTAATTGTAAGAAATGCATCTACTTTTACTTTCACTACTTACAATAGAACTATTTACATCAGAAATGTGTACTTACAAGTACACATTCCATTTGACTTTAAAGAAGTTTTTTAAAAAGGTCCTGTGCTTTTTAAGTGAGGTAAGGTCAAAGGTTGAATTCTGTCTAGTATTCTGTTGATGGTCTTTTTCCGATTATCAGTAGTTAAAGGTGGGCCTCAGAGTGGAATACAGCCATAAATGTTTTAATAAACATTACTTTTTTTTGGAAGTTCCTTATTTTAAGGTATAGCTTGACTGACATGAGTTGGCTGACATTGTCAATGTTGATAAGCTCTGGATTAATGGCAAAAATATTACTGACAATCAGACACTGACAATCAGGGATTTTTTTCCAGGGAGAGCACATTGGGTAAATCAAAATTACAAAACCTTATACAGGAATGCCAATATGTATATTAAAAAACACTGTCATTCTTAAAATAAGAAAAGTGTGCAAAAGTTTAGCATTACAATGTTACAACACAAAATGCCTTCTGCATCTTCCATTACCTTCACAACACACTGATTTTTATTTTATTTTTTATCCTCAGGTGGCCGGTGGAACATGACAAAAAATACATTTTGTTTCCTCATAGCAAAACTGCTGTTACAGAAATCCACAGAAACCCATTGCATACATGGGCATATTTCCATAATATTTTCCATTTGTGGTTCATTTAATTTAATAATGATCATGCTTGTTGTGTTCAAATTAGTACTACAGTACTACAGTAATACTCTAATTTCATCGTTAGTTGGTTACTGCCAAGCGGGATCTCCTTCTAGTTGGAACCTCAAAAATTACAATTGAACACCTAACGATGAATTGGAGGCATGAGCGATGTGTTTCAATTAGTTAGAAATAGAAAACAGCAGCAGCATCTGCATGCCAGGGCTGTTTCCTGGAACAATCACTGTAAAATTGCCGCATACAAGGTAAAAAATACATCCATACGTCTATTACAAGCTTCATTTGCATTTAATCTAGATTAGTCAAAAAAATCACAGTTGTCCTAAAAGCTAACATGCCACCCGTATCCAAAAGAGTTACCACGTAACGTTGTAATAGTGGGGTTTTTCCTTGTTTTGGAGAGAGTAACTATTTATAGCACAAACTAAAAAACCTAACTCTTATAGACAAGGTTTGCCACTGAAATTTAATCCTTCTTTTAGTGCCCATCAAATAACACCAGCTCAAAATATATATATAAAGAAAATAATCACAGCATGAGCTTGCCAGGCTAAAAGAACTGTCTCCACAAAGCAAGGTTAGATATACATAATGTAAATAAGAGATGTCTTCATATCCCGTATATGAATTAAATAAAACGGCAAAAAGCACATCTACATGACACCCAAGACTTTTTGTGGAAAAAAAAAAACAAATGATTAACAATATTGGTACTGTTACATCTGGTGTAAGGTCAACAATGCATTCCATCATAACATCATACCAACAGTAAAAAATAGTGGTGATAGTGTGATGGTCTAAGGCCGCTATGCCTTTATAGGACCTAAATGATTTCTCATAACTGATGGAAACATAATAGACAGATAATCATGAAGAAAAAATGTCCACCCGCCAGGTTATGACTTAAAGCTCAAGCACAGTTGGGTTATGCCGCAGGACAATGATTCAAAACACACAAGTAAGTTCACCTCTGAATCGCTAAATATAAAAAAACAAAAAACAAAAAAACAAAGTTAAAAGTGACCTTGTCCTGACTTGCATTGCATTGAGATGCTGTGGCAAGATCTTAAATGGGCTGCTTGAAAATCCTCTAATGTAGTCGAATCAATACAAACATTGTCTTTGCTACTACTTTACACTGCACAAAGTACAAAGTCTTCAAGCTATTTTAAAGGCTGATTCAGAAGCCATTCTAAATAAACCTGAGTTAAATTTAATAACTATTAACCTCAGTTAATTACCTCAGTTAACTACAGCTACATGTTTAAAGTCTGTCTTAGTATGAGAGCACTGTCTTAATGCGTTGTTTCTTGTTTATTAATTTATATACGGGGAACATGGTAAATACACAGCAAAACTGTACTCTATGGTTTTAGAGGTGTGAGTCACAGTGCAATCATGAATGAGTTCTTACAAAGTCCAAATCATCTTCACATGACCTATATATGGGGGAAAGAACGTACTAGAAAAGACTGCACCAAAAAGACAATAACTGATGCAGGCAACCCAAAGCCATAGTGATATCTGCTAGGTAAAAGCTAGAAAGGCAACAAAAAGTGCAATATGAGATACCACTACAGAGTTTCATTCACAGGACATATCAATGACAGTAAAGAGCAGCTAACATGACTTATCATCTTCCCTCATTACGGCCATGTTTACTCAACAAGAGAACGAGCACACTGTCCCCTAATCTCTGTCCAATCCTGCTATGGTAATATATAAATACTACTGATATATCCTCAAGGTCTTTACTCACTCCACAGTGTCCTCCATGAAGATCCCCTCCCTAGGAAATAAAACAAACCTGGTGTTAGCTCAGCCTTGCAGCACAGTCACTCAAGAGGTATACAGTTAACCAAACAAAGTATAGTAAAACAAAAATAAAATATTTAATCAGCGTTAAATTAAAGAGCTTTGCTTCTGCGCCTAACTCACCTCTGAGGTACTGGAGGATAAGGTATGGTTTGCCTCCAGTCTGAAAAACATATATGAGGTCTACAATGAACGGGTGTTTCAACTCTTCCAGAATGCTTATCTCAGCTTTGGTGTCTCAGCTTTAGGCTGCGTCCTTAGCATTACAATTACAGTGTCCTTAGCATTACACATAGCCTTTCCAAAGAAAGAAAAATTTAACCGAAAAGGGAAAGTTTGTGAAATAATTGTAAGTTGTATTGACAAAGCCAGCTACTAATGCTAATAGTAGTTAGTAGTAATGCTAATAGTCGCTATATTGATGCTACAAGGTTGCTATGATGTTCTAGTTTTTTAGTAGGACATTTCTTGGTGGTTGCTGAAGTGTTGGTATGATGTTACTATGGTTTCACCTATTTAAGACTATACCAAATACGAGTTAACTAATTTAGGAAAGGAATTAAGGTTCAATTATGGGTTTGTTACAATGTTTTGAGCAATTTTGTACTCATTGCCGATTACATGGCTTTCTAGGGAGTCAGGCACATTAGCAGTCATGCTATAGAAATAACTTGGAACTGAAAATTCAGTTTGGGATAGAAATGTATGGAATTTTTACTGTACAACAACAGTTGAAAACAACGGTTGAGTTGACTGAAGTCTCAGACTCGTATGTAGGGGGCACTGCTGACCAATACCAGAGAGATAGGGAGAGAGAGATTGATTTGGCTACCGTGATGCCAAAGCCCGATTTCACTGCTTTATCATCAATTGTGAAAGAAAAGTAGTAAGACAGCAGGTCCACTGCTTAACACTACAAACATAGCCATTTCTGAAACTCTGCTCTCCAGGAAACGAGAAAACACTTTCCAGACCAGACACAAATTAAACGAACGCAGTTTACTACGCTGACAATAGGAAATTATGGGGTGGATAATAGAAACTTTCCATGTCTACCACCCTGTCATGGGAAAGTTACAGGACAGGAACCTGCAGCATCTCGTGATATTCCTCACCACAACGAGTTGTTTATTGTGCCTTATTTATTTATTGTGTGTGTGTGTGTGTGTGTGTGTGTGTGTCTGTGTGTGTGTGTGTGTGTGTGTGGTCTGACTTATAACGCCGATGAAGCAAACGTCAAAGAACAGACCAAGTCAAAGCTGCTGCACTGTTCTATATATTCCTTAATTTGAGACAGACAAATAATTTCTCCTCTGAACATGAAAGTCATGTACAATAAAGCAGAAAAAGGCATCCGTTTTTGTTTCTCGAACAAAAAATATTGCGTCTATCAAACCTAGTGTTTTCTGCGGGTCGTTAATGCTAACGTTACACCCACAAAGGTGCCCGTTTATAATACACTCGTACATATTTTGGGTCTTTACAGTCCTGTGACACACTGTGACGGCTAGAAATAAATGGTAAACAAAGAAGTGCTGTTCGCCAGAGATTGTGTGTGTGTGTGTGTGTGTGTGTGTGTGTGTGTGTGTGTGTGTGTGTGTGTGTGTGATTTCTAACCGGTTAAAGAACTTGCAGCTGTCCGTAATTACATCATTTTAATGTATGCGTTTATGCTGTTGGAATAGACAATCATCAGCAAATATGCAATTTTTCACTTTAACCTGAGCGAATGCGCCATTCCACTGCGATGCCGGACAGCGTTTGTAATTAGCCCTCACTTACCCCGTCCTCGAGCTCGTCTTTAGATACTGCCTTCGCTGGCTGATCTAGGTCAACATTTAACGCACCAGCATGTCCCGCTCATTCCCGGCACCGAGGTGTTAAAAATTCCAGCGTCAGCGAGAGAAACGCATGCGTTTGCACACACATCAGATTTAACTTTAACAAATGACCAAAATATATTCACTAAAATTCAAAGCGTTCGCTATGTGAAATAAAAAAAAAAACAGGCAATAGAATGAGGGTGTCACGCACGCTACCGCAGTAACGGTAATTCGCCAGACGATGGCACTCTATGGCCTTGCTTTGCTCCGTCTCTCGTCGAGCCGTTGTCATTCTGTGGCTGCAGGAGGCGCTGTTTCACAACTCACACTACGTAAGCTTTTGTTTGTCTTTCTAGCAGCCTGAAAAACGCGTGTATACACATTTTAGTTGTTTGTTCATTATAGACTTGTACTTGGGACATGGACGTTTCATTACAAATCTTCTGCATATATATAGGTCATGTGAGGGTGATATGACAGTGTATGCCAGACGATATCACTATTTTACCTTAAAATTAAACACCAGTTATAACCAATGTTATAACAAATTAATACACTCAATAAGAGCACCATGTAATAGTTGGGTTAATACTCCAACTATTGCCTCATGGTAGGCGTGCACCCTTAAATATTGTTAACTTTTTTAACTTTCTAAAGTTTGTAACTGTACTCTGTGGTGCTTTATTCTGCCAGACAGTGGGTGGTTTGTTTGGGTTTGCTGTCTGCAATGTGTGGTTGAAGGTGACCTGCCTGCTATAGCTGCCATTTAGTAGCTCTGTTGGTGGTCCTCTCCTACTGCTGTGTTCAATAAAAGAGCATTTGCTTAACGTGTTATGTATTCCATGACGCCACACTGGTGTAACGGGTTGGGGAGCACTGTCTTAGTGGATGAGTGAGGAGCATGCTACCACAAACTCAAGAACGGTTGACGAGAGAGGCGTAGTTGGTGAAAATCTACAACAGTTCTGTGCAGCTCTAGGGGGAGGACAGCCCTGTGAGGCTTCATGGCAGAGCCAGCATGGGTAGGCCCAAGCACAGAGCTGGGGCTCATCAACGAAGCTGGCACAGCTAGCCCACCCCATCACCCAGCGCAAGAAGTGTGTTGTGGGAAGGCACGGTGACAGTGTAGGCTTCATTGAAGGCTTCAGCACTGGAGGGTCACAATGAGCCGTGGGGCAGTTGGTAAGCTTGTGTTGTAATGCAGTGCCATATCCTGTATACTGAAGTAGCCTAGTATCAGCATTTTATGTCCTTGACAACTAAAGACAAAATAAATGACAAAAACCGTTAAGTATATTTTACCAACATTTGCTTTTTAAATGCTGGACTGAATGAATGATGTTAAAAAAACAGAATGCTTTTGAAAAAAGTGCATCATAAAGTGCTTATTCATAAAAAAGAGTAAATAAATTTTTTTAGAGCACACCATCTGAATGAGCCTTTCTCTATGACTTGCTTTAATCTCCGACTGCTGAATGCTGAAAAAGGGATGGTATGTCACCTAAAAAGGTTTGATCTTTCATTTTTTGTGGGGGTGACCCTTCTGCGAGGGTTATCTATCCGTCATTTATGTTTACTGCCAAAATAAACTTCATAACTTGTGTGTCATGATAGAACTTGATATAGACAAATTTGTCATGATTCTGTCATCTATCATGAAAATACAAATATATCACAGACACATTTACATGTATTATTCTAAATGTTATTGTTGTGTATATTAATCTGTTATGAAATGGTTTATTTTGCCTGGCATTTTATTTAATTAAGGTAAAATAGTGCTGTTGTCTAGTGTACACTCTATCAGATGTTCTTTACATGACGTTTGTGGAAAAAATGTAATAAAAACATTTATGTTACATTTATGCAATAAATAGACAACATACATTGTCAATTGGCACAAAAGCGTTAGTATAGTTTACATAGTCAGCAGTACAGTGCTCTTGCATATGAACAGAAATTGCAAAACAGCATCCACTATGATCAAACAACTTAACAATCATACAATTCGGTGTGACACTTAAAATATTACACTTGGTCATTTATTGATGAAGTAAAATGATAAAATATTGCATATCAGAAATCCATCCATCCGTCATTTCCGCTCGGGAGAGGTCCCCAGTCCATCACATGGCCAACAACACTCACAACTACAGGCAATTTAGAGTGACCGATCAACCTAACATGCATGTGTTTGGACTGTGGGAGGAAACCCACTCAGACATGGAGTCAGAAGTACAGACAATTCTGAACTTACAAGCATACTTCTTTCTCCACTTGACCCTCATGTAACTGCTATCAAAAATTCACAAGACTTTGTAAGCATTATGGATGCCATATGCCAATGTGTTTTGCGGGCATATCTGTTTTTTAGTCTTCATTGCCAGGTTGCATAAAACCCCTTAAGAAGTTTCCCTTTTCAGATTTGTTAAGGATGTTGCATAAAATGACCCAGACATTTCCTATAGGGACATTGCTGAGGGGTTTGCTACTGTGTGTACAAGTTTTACCATGAAATTCCATTTTATCTCTACTATTGCTAGCTAACTGAATTTTTAATAAACTTAATATTTTAAAAAATATTATTCATGTGGTTCCGCTTTTGCCTTCCTTTTGTAGGATAAAATCACTTCATGACTGGCTGTTTTGCATGTCAGTCAAACACATTCCTCTGAAGTAGACAGTGCTTAGCCAAGTATAACTACAAAGTTAATCAGTCTGTATAGCAGAGCAGAGAAAAGCTTTTTCACAGCTTCAAATAAAAACACTCTTTTAACAAAGACATGTTGGATTATTGTATGGATGTTAAAAACCTTTTGTTTTTTCCTGAAGCAAAAAACACCTGAAACTTTACTTCATGGCTGCCGTTGTGAAAACGAGGTTGGCTAACAAGCATCCAGTGTGAGTGTGTGATGTTATTGCAGAAAAAATATGTTTATCTAAGTTTGATATTTTTATGTACATTTTGTACATATATTTCCTTCAGCCGAAAGCCCTACTATATTAGACGTCTGACGTAGAAGGAGTCATGGAAATATGTAAAAATTTAAGGGTTTGTGCCAATTTTACTTTAAGAAACCTTAAAGTAATACCCTCTTTTTGTTCAATACCCTTAATCTCGGGGTAAATTTAAATGAAAATTTAACTTGAGTTGATTATGCAACTGGCAACAGGCCTTTACTATCCAGCTTCAACAAAACTGAGCTGTGACATTAGCATCAGTAAATAATCTGGCTCAAAAACCACCCAAATACAAATTTTAGCTTTATGCTTTTAACCTTTATTTTATTACAAAGTGTTAAAAACAGCGACATGATTCTCATGTTAAAACACATTTAGAAGACCCTCCATTCACTGACCAAGGAATGTTCACCCACATCTGACCCCACCCCCAGTCTTTGGGATAAGAATGAAATATGGGGAGGAGATGAGGTGGTGGGGAGTGCGATACAGGAATGGAGTGAGAATGGGGGTGTATATATAGTAGAGCTAATCGTGGTCCAGCTCCCAAAATTAAGTTACATAGTAACTTCACTTTACAGCTGATCACCAAAAAAACAGACATTCTCTGACTCTCCATGGCCTTCTGCTCGGAAGGGTCAGAAAAAACACTTGTGCTGTTCCAATATGCACTGACCTAGTGCACTTCAGTCTTTCACTGAAAATGTGTAATAGGCCCTGATCTTTTATATACACTCAATAATAAGCTACAGAAAGGATCATCATCAAAATCACTGCATTTTGAGCTTTCAGACACTCCAAATGCACAATTTATAAGAAAGCATCTGCCCTGACACTTGTTTTTAAGACATATATAGGCAAAAATGTAAAGAATTTTGCAGACGCTTAGTAAATTTGAGATAAAAAATGAACCAAATTTAGAAGGATATCACATTTCTGTTAACATTTACATGTGTTGTCAAATAAGAGCTTTAAGAGCTTATAATTAGGAGCAAATTGTGCTTTTCCCCAAAATTTAGAATCTTCACAAAATTTTAAGATAGCTTCAATATTTTGGCACATGTACATCATTAGGTGGTACTGTAACTGGTAAATGACTCTTTCTCAGCATTGAGGCATCCAATCTAGGTGAAATGCATGGATGACTTGATAGCTTAAAATTTATTGGAAATGCATGGATGATTTGATAGCTTGCTTGTTTATTCGGTTAAAAAGAATATATTTGACTCTCATTAAATTAACAAATATTTTCAGTTCCCACCTGCATTAATGCAGTGACATACTGAAATATACCAGAGCTCATACAATGGCTGCTAAATTGGGCTGCTGTCATACCTAGATTACTCATTTCTGGATGTCTCCCATACAATTCATAGTAAATAAACATTATAGGATGCTTACAGCATTAAATGATCAAAAAGAAAACTTTCCATAAACTGCCTGTAGCCCTAACAATATCCTAAATAAGGAAATATTAGCAAAACCAAAAAATCTAATAAAAAAGCTGGAAGACAGTTTATAGTATATATTACTACAGTATGTGAATTTACCAAACCTGTGTTCACACATACCTATTTAAGCCTTTGTAAAACAAAGCTCTTTTATTAGAACCAGCAGAAAATGCCACTTCACTGCAGGACAAACAACTATAAAAACTGTTGACAGTGACTACCACACACTTTATTTAACAAACCCCACAGCCTGGCACACACAGTAAAACACATCAACACTTCTTAAACAGCAACTCTAACAACTCTCTCTAAAAACAGCACATTACCAACAACAACAAACACATATGTGTAAACAACATAAAATGTGAGTGGAATCTGTAGCATCCATATGTATGTGTGAGGGGGAGTTGTATTCTGCTGGCAAAGACATCAGAAGAGAAAGAGCCATGCTTAGGTTCAAAGAACCAGATGGTATTGCCTGCTATTGGAACATTTTGTATAATCTTAGAGCTCATATCATGCTGACTGAATCCATCACACTGACAATACATTTGCCACCTTCCTATTAGCTGTGTAATCAACATTGCAACAGGAAGAGACAGAGCCAATAGTGAAAGACGATTTTGAAGCAGTATTTCACGGGCTGGGTTTTATCAGTCTGGAACAGGGGATTTAATGGCAGTCCTCACATGGGCACGGTATTACTTTTACAGACCCCTCTGGATGCTTAAGGATGACGCTGTAGAATGTTGTGCACTTGTGTCTTAAGCCTTGCCAACAACAAGTGGGTGTGCCTCAAACTGCACACTTCCGTTGTCTCCAGTGACTCCTTCTACAGAGGAAGTGGCTGTCCCCATTAGGGCATGGGCGTACCCATGCAGTGGACACACAAGCATCCTCCAAGAGACCCTGGCATTATCCATTGCCCAGCAGCCCACCCCCTTACTGACACAATATTTGGGCATGCCTCCAATGGATGGTCAAGGGCCATAAGGCTTTCAGTCAGTCTAGAGAAAAACTTGCTAAGCTTGTCAATCCTCTCATAGGTATGGTTCTGGATTCTCAGTTAATGACAGCAATGTTGTTGCCAAAGTGCTTAGCGGACATTTTGAACCTAGGGGTGCAGTTCTGCATCGGACACTTGGTAGCCACATAGTGCCCAGTCAGCTCTTGACCTGCACTACTGCACTTCTTCACTCACTCACTCATACAAGTGACTGTCTGGTCTTTGCTTTAGAGGACAGATCACCCTTCTTAAAAAGGGGGGCTGAATATGGCAATCTCACCCAGAGTGCCTCCAATTATGGGTGTGGCCTCTGGGCCCAATGGTCTGCAAGTGGGCTGTGACTGCTGTGAAAAATACAGTTGGGAATGCAAGACTGCATGCTAACCGATGAAATCTGCTCTCTAACTGGTATGAGGGGTATCGTCTACACAGTGTGACCTTCCTTTGTTGTTAAAAGTTTTCTAGCGACTCTTGGATGAAGGTTAATCGCCATCCACCATCAAAGTGTATGTGGCCACTTTCCCAAAACGTGACTTTAAGTATGGGCTTGGCTGCGTCAATTCTGTCAGCCATTCAGCTGCGTGAACAGGGTTGCACAGGTATCCATAGACTCTGGCGGTCAGGAGGCATGAAATAGAATGTTAATTATAAATGAGACTGTGATTCTATGAATGCTAGACCACCAGAGCCACTTGTCACTCGGACGCTGCATGGTACATGAGAAGTTTCATGAGGACACACTATGTGTGTTGATGCTCTTTATAGTGCAGGATATGTCACATGTGATTTTATTGCACATATAAGAGACATTTAGTCTCATTGGCTTAAGAAACTGGAACAGAAGGACATTTCGGTAAAACAATAACCCCAGTCAAAATGACTGGCTTCTAAAGAAGAGGCTTGCAATGTCTAGCCAAATTTATGGAAGATTTTGAAATTGCAAGTCCAACAAATGAACCCTATTATCCCCACTAGTACAAGTAGGTTAGAATCCAAAATACCATTCAGCTCAAACACTGCCAGAACAAGAGCCAGTACTAATACCTAGAAAGAAACAAATAAGCATATGTGCATTACCTAGCAATACCTGACCAGTGCTCATACCTAGTAAGAAAATAAAAAGTTAGGTGCATTGAAATACAATGAATTTTAATGAATACTTAGTTTTTGCTTAAGTGGTACACAGTGATATTTCTTTAGTCTGTGTTTAAAGATTACAACAGTGTCGACTGCTCAGACACTTGGATGAATAAAACTTGATGGTAATAGATTTACTGTCACAATGGAGCATTCAAATCCTCAACTTTACAGGAGCGACCAAAATCATACTTTACTTTTAATGTAAGTGGAACCAGATTTTTTTTCCACATGGCAGCTGTTGTGTTCAAATGATGTAGAAATCTGAAAACTGACAAAAATGGAAATACATGATACATGTAAGATACCATTTGACAGCGACAATATATAAAAGAAGGAAAAATGGTAAGGATAGGTAGAATATTTTGATATCCTAAATCAGCTTATTAGAAAATACTACTAGCATTAAAAGTGAGAAATTGTCTTGTTGTAGGCTACATAGTGGGACTAGAACTGCCTAGGGGATGTGTGAGTGCATGTGTGGACAGAGCAGATGAGGGAGATAGAGACATGAGCTGGGCACCAAATGACCTGTTATATGAACTGCTGATATGGGGCGGTGGCTGGTAACAGCTTGAAAGTAAATCACTGTGTCTTGTGTGAAAGCTGCGTCCTTTAATAGCCATGAATGTTACAATTTGGCAGCCTAAATGACCTTATCAGGCGGTTAGTATTAATATTAAGTTGCGTCAGATTCGGGGTATGCAACATTAAAAACACACTGTCACAACTATGGTTCCTTCCAGCACTTCTGATCTTCCTGACTCCAATTCCCAGAGTGCAACTCCCGATGACATCACACCCACATGTTCACAATACACCAATCACACATCACTTCCTCGTTCTGCCTCCCCAGAGTATTGAACACACACACCTGATACTCATTAGACACACACTATGTAAACATCACACACACTCTCTCTCATTGTGAAGTTTTGCCAAACCCAATTTGCAATCCTGAGCGTTCTTTCTTTGTCTTCCTATTTCGATCTCTGGTTCTGACTTCCCTTGATTCTGACTCTCTCTCTTGTTTATCCCTACTGGTTCTGTTTGCTTGTGTTTCTTGACCTTCCTGGCTCTGACTACTCTTCTGTTCTCTTGACTCCTCTCTTGCCTATTCCTCATGTTTAGTTTGCCTGGCTTACAGATCTTTCGGTTTCAACCTTTGCCTGTATCCTGGACTACGATCTTGCATTGCCCCTGTGTTCTGTTTGTTCGCCTGTTGCTGTTTTATTTGATTGCTAATTTTGTTATTAAATCTAATCTGACTTTTAGCTCTGCGTGCATCGTGCCAAGTTCTTTGTTTTTGACAGAAAACTTCGCCGCTTTTACGATGGCAGAGCTAAAGGATCTACTGCAAGCCGTGAGTAGTCAAGGCCAACTTCTTGGCCAACATAATCAATTGTTTGACTTTCTCACTTGTTCTGTTGGCAATCTTTCAAAACAACAAACCGATCAGCACACTCAACTATTGCAGATATCTGCTAATCTACGCAATATTTCTGCACAGATAGCTCTCTTTAATGTCTCGTCTGCTCCAGAGCCTGAACCAATCACTGCTCCTTCCTCTGTGGTTGGTTCATTCCCTGTAAGCAAGCCAGATAAATTTGATGGAGCTCCAGATCAATGTCGAGGTTTCCTCCTTCAATGCTATATATATTTTTCAAACTCTCCACCTACTTCTGATAAGTCTCGTATCTCTTTTGTTATTTCTCAGCTCACTAGTAAAGCTCTGGACTGGGCTACTGCAGTCTGGCCCACATATGAACATGGGACGTATGAACATTTTATTCAAGAATTCAAGTCAGTGTTTGATCACCCTAATGAGGGCCGATCATCTGGGGAATTACTGGTTCAACTACGTCAAGGAGATCGTTCTGTGGCGGATTATGCTTTGGAATTCCGCACATTGGCTGCTGGCAGGGGATGGAACGAGCCTGCTCAAATTATTGTTTTTCTTAATGGTCTCAATCAGGACATTCTCAAGGAGCTAGCCTGCCGTGAGGAAGGTCTTTCATTGGAAGGTCTTATTTCTCTCGCCATTTGGCTGGAACAGCTCAAGCATGGAGCAGTGTCAAATCAACACCGATCAACAGTATCCCGTCACATTCATTCCCAGCAAGCCTTCACACCAGATTTACATCGTTCCCCAGCTTCCAGATTCCACATCGACCACAATACAGAGGAGCCAATGCAAGTCAAGTCACCACATCTGTCTCCGGAGGAGAGGAATCGCCGGCTTCACAGAGGTCTTTGTTTGTACTGTGGAGGTTCTGGACATGTTATACAAGACAACTTCGTCCTCCACGGCCTCTTGTGCCCGTGGCTCTTAAGCAAGTGGAATCCATACCACAAACCATCAGGGTGAGTAATTCCACTGCTCATATGGTCACGAAGTCTTTACTCATACCTGTCACCCTCCGTTATGAAGGATCTACCTATCTTATGTATTTCCCGCATGATTGATTCTGGAGCCGAGGGAAACTTTATTCTAGCACGTGTGACTAAGCAGCTTAAAATACCCATCATCCCACTTACTAAAACCATGAAACTGTCTGCTGTGGACGGAGATCCCGTTGGCCAAGGGATCGTCTCACAGAATACTGTTCCTATCTCCATGGACGTTAGTGCTCTTCACTCAGAAGAGATTAGTTTCTTTGTGTTAGACTCTTCCGAGTTTGCTATAATTCTTGGTCTACCTTGGTTAAAGACTCATGATCCTGTTATTTCTTGGTCAAAACGGGAGATTGTTGCTTGGTCTAATAATTGTTTTAATAACTGTCTTATGCCTTCTCTGTCGTCTGTCTCTTCTACCTCCATTGAGAGTCCAGAGAATCATGCTCCTGTTTGTATTCCTCCTGAGTACTCTAATTATTCAAAGGTTTTCAAAAGAAACAATGCTAACAAATTGCCCATTCATAGACCATATGATTGTTCGATAGAGTTAATTGAAAATCAAATACAAGTCACGTGTATACCCACTTACCCAAGCGGAAGAAAAAGCTATGGAGGAGTACATACAGGAGGCTCTAGCCCAGGGTTTTATATGTCCATCCACTTCTCCTGCAGCCGCCGGCTTCTTCTTTGTCAAGAAGAAAGATGGTGGTCTCAGACCGTGTATAGATTATCGCGGCCTAAACTCTATTACTAAGTCTTATCCCTACCCATTGCCTTTAGTACCTGTTGCTCTGGAACAGCTCAGAGGAGCTACTGTGTTCACCAAATTAGATCTTCGCAGCGCTTACAATCTTGTTAGAATCCGTGAGGGTGATGAATGGAAGACAGCCTTTCTCACCACTAGGGGGCACTATGAGTACCTGGTGATGACTTATGGTCTCAGAAATGCGCCTTCTGTGTTTCAGGTATTCATTAATGACGTCCTCCGGGATATGTTAGGTCAATTTGTGATCGCTTATATTGATGACATCTTGATCTATTCACCTGACTTACCTACTCATATCCAACATGTGCGTAAGGTTCTGTCTCGTCTGCTAGACAATCACCTGTATGTTAAAGGTGAGAAATGTGAATTTCATATGGATTCAACTTCCTTCCTTGGGTACATAATTAGTCCTGGTGGAGTAGTTATGGACGACTGCAAGGTAGATGCTGTGGTTAATTGGCCTGTTCCCAATTCAGTACGTAGTCTCCAAAAATTCCTAGGTTTTGCGAACTTTTATAGGCGTTTTATAAGAAACTATAGTTCAGTTGCCGCCCCTCTAACTTCTCTTCTTAAGGGGAATGCCAAGAAATTAGTATGGAATCCCCAGGCGGAAAGAGCTTTTGAGGAACTCAAGAGGAGATTCACCACTGCACCCATACTACAACACCCAGATCCCACACAACCATTTGTTGTAGAGGTGGATGCCTCCAACGTGGGAGTGGGTGCTGTACTTTCACAACGCAGTGGTGAACCTCCAAAACTGAGACCTATTGCTTACTTTTCTCATAAATTATCCCCTGCCGAAAGCAATTATGGAATAGGGGATAAAGAGCTTCTTGCTGTTAAGCTGGCTTTTGAGGAGTGGCGCCACTGGCTAGAGGGTGCACAACACCTCTTTATTGTATACACTGATCATAAAAATCTAGAGTATCTCCGTTCTGCCAAAAGACTAAATTCTCGTCAAGCCTGCTGGTCGTTGTTCTTTTCTCGTTTTAATTTTCAAATTACTTATCGTCCTGGAACTCGCAATACCAAGGCTGATGCTTTGTCTCGAGTGTTTGAGGTTGAATCCAATGATAAAGAAAAACCAAAACATATCCTGGACCCTAAGATGTTTCTAGCTCCCATTAGATGGGATATAGACGTTGACATTGAGCAGGTAAATTTGGTGGAACCTATTCCGGAGGCGTGTCCTCCGGCTAGATTGTTTGTGCCTTTGCAATTTCGTGATCAGCTTATTACCTGGGCTCATACTTCTCTCACCTCAGGACATCCCAGAGAGACTAGAACTCTCCAGCTTCTCTCTGGGAGGTACTGGTGGGAGAGTATGAGTTCCGATGTACATCGTTTTATATCCTCTTGCACTGTTTGTTCAATTTGTAAAACTACTCGCACGTTACCTGCAGGCAAATTAATGCCTTTACCCATTCCGTCTCGTCCTTGGTCTCACATCGCTGTTGATTTCGTCACTGATCTTCCTAATTCCCAGGGCAATACTGTCATTCTCACTATTGTCGATCGATTTTCTCGTGGGGTTCGATTTTTACCTTGGAATGCTTTTATGGAGAGGTTGGGAATCTCTGTCAGTCTCACTTCAGGTTATCATCCTCAAAGTAACGGGCAATGTGAACGTGTTAATCAAGAACTTTGGAAGTTTTTGAGGGTCTACTGCCACTATAATCAACATGATTGGTCGGTATATTTACCTTGGGCTGAGATGGCTCAAAACTCCCTCATTAGCTCCTCTACCACTATCACCCCTTTCCAATGTATGTTAGGCTAACAACCGCCTCTTATGCCATGGTCTGGTCAATCTTCGGAGGTGCCCTCTGTGGACCATTGGATGAGACGAAGTGAGGAGGTGTGGGAACAGACCCATCAGCGTATTGAGTCTGTTCTAAGACGGCATAAACGTTACGCTGATAGACTGACTCAGAGATATATTGGCCCATATAAGATCTTAAGCAAAATTAATGATGTTACATATAAAATTGACCTGCCTGCTCATTATCGTGTTTGTCCTTCCTTCCATGTGTCTTTATTAAAGCCTGTAGTTCCTGGTCCCCTAGATGAGGCTCTTCCTGACGCCACCCCTTCTCCACCAATCGACGTAGACGGAGCTCCTGTGTATGCTATTCGTCGGCTCTTGGACTCTATATATATATATATATATATATATATATATATATATATATATATATATATATATATATATATATAATCTGGTAGACTGGGAGGGTTATGGGCCTGAGGAGCAAAGTTGGGTCAAGGCAACTGACGTGTGGGACCCCATCCTCATTGAGGAATTTCATCGCTGCCACCCATCACGCCCTGCTCTGTACTGTCACAACTATGGTTCATTCCAGCATTTCTGATCTTCCTGACTCCAATTCCCAGAGTGCAACTCCTGATGACATCACACCCACATGTTCACAATACACCAATCACACATCACTTCCTCGTTCTGCCTCCCCAGAGTATTGAACACACACACCTGATACTCATTAGACACACACTATGTAAACATCACACACACTCTCTCTCATTGCGAAGTTTTGCCAAACCCAGTTTGCAATCCTGAGTGTTCTTTCTTTGTCTTCCTATTTCGATCTCTGGTTCTGACTTCCCTTGATTCTGACTCTCTCTCTTGTTTATCCCTACTGGTTCTGTTTGCTTGTGTTTTTTGACCTTCCTGGCTCTGACTACTCTTCTGTTCTCTTGCCTATTCCTCATGTTTAGTTTGCCTGGCTTACAGATCTTTCGTTTTCAACCTTTGCCTGTATCCTGGACTACGATCTTGCATTGCCCCTGTGTTCTGTTTGTTCGCCTGTTGCTGTTTTATTTGATTGCTAACTTTGTTATTAAATCTAATCTGACTTTTAGCTCTGCGTGCGTCGTGCCAAGTTCTTTGTTTTTGACAGAAAAACAAAGTTACACTAATGGTATGTGCGTGACCAGTCGGCCACTTCCTGAGATCATAAAATGAGCACCCATACATTTTACAGAGAAGTTTTGTTTTTTTATCAATTTTATCCTTGTTTTATAAGTATGATAAAAAATCAAATGTAGTAGATTTGTAAAGAAAAAATACAATTTAAATAACAATCACTCTAATCATATGTGTACAAAAATGGATGTACTTAATTTACATGCACATTGATATGAACACATAGAGCAACTATTCAATGTGACATTTAAAGAGTACACTGTGCTTTTGTTTATATGTTTATAATTCAGAAGCATCTTATTCACTGCATTAATGAAGTGTTTAAATATGTTTTAAATTATTTATAAAAGTTACCTTTTTACATATTATAAAACAATTACACTATACAGTTACATCACGCTGCCATCTTAAAAAGTTTTATTTCACATTTTATTCTTCATTTGGTCAGCAGGGGGAGGAATGCACTCAATGTACCTATACAGTCATTGGTACAAAAGGTGCTAAATGGTTCTCTTTTTTTCTTTTATTCCTACCGAACCATCCACCTGAACTAGAGCGTGCCTTATGTAAATAATGTGTAAAGGACATCCTAGTGGGCTGGCTTGATTTTGATATTTTACTTTTATATTTATTTATTGAGGACAATGATTCAATATTACATATCTGTGAGTGGTAAAAGTATGTTAACCATTGCTTTCTGTATCTGGTGTGGACCCCTTGCCAATGTGTCGGACTGATCAAGAGTTACCAGAAGCTTTTAGCTGCAGTTATCGTTGCGATAACTGCAGCTAAAAGCTTCTGGTAACTCTTGACCAGTCCGACACATTGGCTTGAAGAAAGTTCAGCCCATTTTTGACTAAAGAACAGCTTCAGCTTCATTACAGACTATTGCATGCCTTGCTCTTAGAATGGTCTTTGTTGATTGACCACTCCTGGTAAGAGTAACGATAGCCTTAAATGTTCTCCATTTTTATACAATCTGTATTTAGTGGTTTTGTCCCCTTTTCCAGCCTGATGAGCAACAACAACTTGTTTTGAGGTCCTGAGAAATCTCCTTTGTTCATGCTGTGATGCACTTCCACAACCATGTGTTGTAAAGATCGGTCTTATGATTAATCCCTGTTCTTTAAATACAACAGAGAGGCCACACACACCTGATTGGCATCCCATTGTTTGAAAACACCTGTCTAGAGATTTACATACTTGGTCACTCACAGATATGTAATATTGGACACTTTTATACTCCTAAATAAATGACAAACAGTAATATGCTTGTCTCTTTTTTGTTTTTTTACATGGGTTCGTTTTAATCAATGTTTAGGACTTTAGAACGCATTGTTATTTATGCAGCAATAAAGAAAATTCTTAAAAGGTTCACAAACTTTCAAGCACCACTGAACTATTAAATGTCATGAATCAGATGCATAGATTTGAGTAGTTTATATGTCATTAAAGGTGGTCAAATTGTTTTATGCAACTTTGATGAATAGGGCTGTTATGTGTGTGAATATTAAGTGGGTCACTGTACTAGAAGCATACATAGGTATCTCAATACTTGTCTCCTCTAACAGCAAATCACTTTTTTATTTTATTTCATTAAAAATGACACAACCGGCACAATTTGCACACTACCGGCAATTATTTATTATTCTCTGTCTGTACTGTGTTGTGTTGTCTGTCCGCACTTGTTTGTTTGTGTTGCACTTGTGTCTTGTATGCACTGTCTATGTTGCACCATGGTTCTGGAGGAACGTTGTTTCGTTTCACTGTGTACTTTGTATGTAGTTGAAATGACAATAAAACCCACTTGACTTGAAGTAGGCAGGTAACTTCCAACCGCATGACTCCCATTTACAGGAGGCACTAATATTTCAGTATCCCCTTGACCCAGCACATAGAACACATGTACACATACTGCGGTTAACACTAGCAACTTACCTACAGTTTAGAATTTCTCCTGATTTGGCACTTCCCCTTAGCCTCCATAGATCCACCATTCCAAGAGCCATTAGTGGGACGCTACATTATTATCTGCTGAATCAGTCTGTCTGAGTGACAGCTATACTATGGCCATTTACAGGACTGCTATGCTGCGCTTTTCTGAAGTTTGAAAAAAAAATGAAGAGCTTGCCCTTTTTTTATAAACGATTCAGCCATAGTAGTGCTTAGAATAAGATTTTCTTCTTAAAAACTGGGGACATCCCCTTATGATGACTTATTTTGGCAGATGAAAGGACCTTTTGAACAACTACATCTACTGTGGGTGGATTTTTGGGGGGCAGGATAACAGATAGCTAACCCATACGAAACTAGATATGTTACTATGGAAATATACTGTGATTAAAAAAATCTTCAAACCACCATTGCATATCAAAGAATATACTAAATCTCCCTATAAAGTGAAGCCATGTGGATGGAAAATTCTGATATGGTGGAAATTCTGGAGTGGCCATTCACATTTCAGGGAAGGTCACTCACAATCCCAGTCACACCTTAAGAACTGTGCATGCCCAGATATCTTATCCAGTTTGACTCCTTTTTTTTTGTTCGGGCATCTATTTTGTGCCAAATAAAGATAAAACCACACCTTTGATGAATATGCCAATATACAGCTTTCAAATCTCTCTAGAAGTCCTCTAATCTTAAGTATGCCACATTTCTAAATATACATGATTTTTATGTGGCATATTCCACAACTGTTCCAATTGCTGCTAACCACTTTTTATTTCTACTCATTTTACAATACATTTTTGACTGTTTCACTGCCAGATTAACACAATGTAGAAGTATGTCTTGTGCAGGATTAAATTGAGGGTTGTTGTATACAATGTGTAAGGGTCTTTGTACCAGCAGTCAGACCAGAAAACTTGTAAAAGCGATTGATGAATTGTGTTTAAAGGGATTAAGGAAGACCATTAGACATCATTCTCTTTTTCCCCACTTCTTAAAACCACATGAATACAATGGAGGCTTTGTGAGCCATATACGCTTTGAAAGCAGGAAATACATTACCATGCAAATTGCAGTTACAGGGACTTTCCGTCACATTTCTAACACCAGTGATACACCATTAATAATGAGAATCATGTAACTGTGTCCATACACAGTTATTGCTGACATTATTGATAACTATTATTGAAAGGACTTTTTCTTTGAGGCACTTGTTCCTTAAAAATACATGTTTTCTGTTTTAAGTTAGGAATAAAGTTCAAAGGGTAAATAGTTCCTTTAGTCAGAGTATGGTGAGCAAAGTAATCATTTCAGCTAGATGTTAAAGATCCTATGAGCAGAGATCACTACTTGATTGCTAAGTAAAGGTGATTTGATGGATTACAATGGTGTTCTTGCCAATGCTGGTAATACAACAGTGCTTATGTTCTCAAATTCAGCATTTGCATGACTCTCAGACAGCTAGTGGTTGCACCTGGTGGTGAGTAAACCTGGGTGTGCCAGTCCTGTCACTCACATGACTGGTCCATCCCCTCCCACTGACAGGTGAAGCCCCTGACTCACCTGGATTATCTAGAGCCTTTAATGATGGATAGGACCTCACCTGTGACAGGCAACTACCTTGAGAGTTATTATCTTATTTAAAGTACAACAGCAGTGTACTCTGGGTACTTGCTTTGATCATTTTACTGAATTACAAACATTTTTCGACCTGTATGCCACTTAGCCTAATATCTAACTATCGATCCTGATTTTATTAAATGGTCGGCTGTATATGGGGAAAAGACCAGAAATAGCCAGTAGCACTCAATAGTGTCACTTAGGCTGGGGAGGTGTCTACATGGCCTACACACATGTTTAAAAGCAGTACACAGGGTTTGGTTGACCATCACATTGCTTTGTTAAGATATGTATGAGACAGTAGAGACAGAAATGAAGAACGTGCTCCATCAGAAGTGGTTTTTCTGTGTGTGTGCGTCTAGAAGAACAAAAGAGAATGCATTGCAGTGATCACTCTAGACCATATGGTGCTAATGTTATGGGGTTTTCCGGTTTGAAATCAAATACACTTGCACACACAAAAGCTCACGTGCTAACATTAAACAGAGCAGATGACTGGATAAAACGGCATAGGCCATGTTTGCCCAATCATTTTAACACATACAATCCTCATATTATATTTAAAATTATATTAAGAAGTATCTAACAGTTTATTTTCAATAATTAGAGAGCTGTGTATATAAGAGGCATTTTTTATTGGAGTCAGGATGTAAAACCTGTTTTAAAACTACAGTTCTGTGAACGAAACATGACAAATCTCTATTGGTCTAAATCCATAACAATTACTTGTCGCTAAACCTAAAAATATATTCTTTATTCAAGCATGACCTTCACATCAAATGCCAATATGAAAATAATTTGTATAGATGTAAAATATGCAAGTATTATGGATTGCTTTACATTCAACAAAGACACCCCCTTCTGGAGCTTCTGGAGCTAGCTACAGGCCGTAAGCAGTGTGTTTTGTGTGTGCGCGTGTGTGTGTGTGTGTGTGTGTGTGTGTGTGTGTGAGAGAGAGATGATATTTTACACCAGCCAACCATGAATAAAGTGCTGCTCTCGTCACACATCAGGCAAGGGCACCTGACCCATTTGTGCAGCTTAAAAAAAAGGAAATGGAACATGCCAGATTCTTATTTGAATACTAAAACCTGTTTGAACAAGTGCAATTTGCATAATAGTTTCATTGTAAGCAGCTGAAGCAGCTCTAGTGAGAAAGTGAGACTGGTGTGAGTTCACTTTCATACTACTATTCAAAAGGTTCTGTGTATATTTGCTGGAAACTATTTTTTTTCTACCCCCAAACTAATTACATTTTAGGCTGTGGAAGGTAGAATTTAACCAAGGAGTTCCAGCACTCTTAAGTCTACTTTTGAGAAATATGAAAGTTCTCTCTAATTTCAGTTTCAACCATGAAGCATTTAGTTGAACATGTTTCAGCAAGAAGACACCATTCATGTGATTAACTAACTTTCATTACAGCAAATTCCCCTTTCAGTGACCAGTTCCAATGAAATGTACATTATCTATTTTCATTCCAACATTACCATTTTCTATTATCATTTCTATCATCATCTGAAGTTGTTACAGACAAGTGAAATCCCATCAAAGTATCAATAACCACAATTAGTATACTAAATAGCTGCCTGTGCTATCATTTTCAGAGCAGAAGCACTTCAGTGGCTGGACGATGACTGGCAGATGCTTTAGAATATGGGCTGACCCGCTATTACGGTTTCACTAGATATGTGAGACATGCACTGTTTATGACTGACTCGCTAAAGCTGGCCGTAAAACTGTCTTTTAAACTTGTACCAGATATATTAGAGATAAATTAGGGATTAAAGAACATTGGCCTCTTAAAAGTGTGTGTTTGTTTCAGACACTGATATATGGAAACAGGAATAGAGATCCTATAGTGACTTGTTAGTGGGGGCCGTGTGATCCATCAGACAGCAAAAACAACCCAGGAGACGGATTGGGAATTCAAAACAACTTTATTTATTTTTCTTAATATACATATACTTATATAAGAACACACATGCATACAGTCATACAGAAAAGCAAAATTTACCAAGAGAGGGACTCTCCTTAGGAACAGGATGTTCAGAACACTATTAAGGAAAACATACTCCCTGAGTCTGCAAGCCAACCAGACCATTCCAAAGTTTTTACAACACCAAAAAAAAGCCTCTTCATCACAAGTCTATGGAAAAAAAACAAGCTATCCCTCAAAAGGTAAGTCAGCTTGGCCCTGGATTTTAATGACCACAGAATGTGCATTAATTGGTCAAGCCATGACTTTAATTTAACCCAAATGAAAACTCTGGGCAAAAACAATGGATGAACAAATGAACATAATCATGAGACCCAAAGACAAAAAAAAAAAAAAAAAAAGTGTTGAGCAACAAAGGCAAGGTTCCAGAGAGGAGGGGGAAGCGTTCCGAACACCAAAACTGTGTCATAACAGTGTGTGTTGCAATAAGGTGTGTTCTTTCTGGATTCACAAGAAATTTAATTGGACGAAGGTAAGCCCCGGAAACGCACAGACGAGCACGCACATGAACACAGCCGTACGCACCCGAGACGCATGCACGCACACACCCTTCTTAAAGGGAAGAGAGTAGTACAGGTCTGAGCACACATGTAGAAAACGAAAGAAGGCAATTACTTCCTGTACAAAAAGCATTTACCTTCAAAAAAAAATCCAGATGTTGTTCAATTGATATAGACCTTTCCTCTACCGTGGCAGAGCAGTGGTATTAAAAAGAAAAATGGCAGTGAAAAAATAATAATAAACAAATAACACCAACACCCACAAGAGGAGAGTACAAATAGGATGCATTTTTGGATGAAAGAGCCCAAAATGTCAGACAGCCTACAGACTGTTGTCGCCATGCAATGTAACAGCCAACACCAGTCTGATAAGCTATCTGACACACTGGGAGAGACGGATGGAAATGCCTGACCCACACGCGAACAGAACAAAATGAAGGGAGGAAAAGAACACTTACCGTGGATAAAGAGGAGAAGAAGGAGGTGGTGAGGTAAGGTGGGGGACCAATGATTATTTTCTAGCAGTATGACATAAGTCCCTTCATGGCAATGTAAAATGTGATTCCCATTCAGCGACTAGCGTGTGTGCTAGCTGAGCTCAGTCTAGCCTCCTGCCTGTCTCTGCTGCTTCTGCTCCCTCTCTCTCTCTCTCTCTCTCCCTCATCCTCTCTGCCAGCAGCACAGTGCATCGAGTTCAGTCCTGGGTTCAGTTAAGGTAACGGCAAAGAAACTCCACACTGTTCCATTTTTTATACGCCTGAAGCTTCCAGGCTAGCATACCAGGGCAGCGTTACAAAAAGGCACCGAGGAGGGAAAAAACATTTCACAAGCAATTAAAAGAAAAAGAAAAAGGGAAAAAAAAGTCGGACAAGAAAGACGCCCATGGATTAAGCTTTTCATACTACACAATCTCACCATGGAGAAAGCGAAAAATAAACGATGACATAATGCTATTTTAAGTGGAGTCTGTGTTACAGAGAGCAGGATCAGGCATGAGCGAGCACACCAATGTTTAAAAGGGGTTGAGCCAGGGTTAGAAACTTCTGAATGAATCACACTGACACTACCCAAAGGACCGGGGCCAACAGACAGTGTGCTTTTAATATTATCCACTATATTAATATTATCCACTGACAAACAACCACCAGTCCCATTAGCACACCCAGTACCAGACCGTCAGACAGACACCAATGTTCTGCCTAAAAAAAGCACTTCAGAAAAAACCTCAGTGACGATGTAAAGAATATACGGGAAGCAGAACTACATAAGAACGTTAAGTAGGCAACCACCCACGCACATATGTGCGCAAACGAACACGCGCACAGACACACGTCTTAATCTGATTCTGTGTATTATTGCATCTGGTTGCACAGCCCTGGTCTGACTCATTTGCTCTCTTTCTGTCTCCCCCTGGAAACAAAACTATGACTCCAGACAAAGGCAACATGATGATTCACTGGGTCTTAGTACAGTCTGAGTACTTTTCTAACTTAATTATTTTTGCTTACTTTAAACATGTACTTTACTCTGAACTTTACCGAACAGTACTGAATACTCTACTTGAGATTTTTAATAAAGTGTGCAGTCAGACCTACAAGCACATCTATCCATTTTGTAAAAAAAAATCTATTCCTGAAAGGAAAGTGCAAAGAACTGAATCAAACTTAAAATCTACAATAATCCCCGTACCTCTTGCGAGTATCTAATAAACCCAGGCTAAAAAGTCCATGATATGTTGTAACCTGAAGCACATAAAGGAGATTAAGGCCTTGCTTAAACATAAAAGGATCCATGCAGCTGCTTTTGAAAAGGTACTGATCACTTCCTACCCAAAGGCACATAAATAATACAGTGCCACTAAAGAAGAACAGCCATAAGCCTTGTATCTAAACAGAAACAAAGCACAGAAAGCGAAATAAATGTTATACGGAAATGCTTCTGTAGCGCTAAAAACAACTAGGTAACTTCTAAGTGGGTGTGCTATGGTGATGTTAATACATAAAGATGTGGTCTAGTCTTATTAAAGTAAGCTTATTTGTCAAAGAATGTGCTAAAAAAGTCACTGCTAAATCTCTTTAAAAAAATGGGTTTGATACAAGATTTTACTATCTCTCCCTCATTTAATTTTGCCCTCTGAGTATTTCTTCTGCTGCATCCGCTTGACGTAGCTTTGAGCCATGGAGTTGATGATGGAGCAGACGAAAAAGCAAACCATGATGATCACCACCTTCTCGAACACCCAGGAGAGCCAGTTTTCATTCTGCACAATAAGAAAACATACAAAAGAGAAGAATATGTCATTAAACTAATGTTTTGTGGCATCAAGGAACCAAATGAAGGTAGCAGAATTAAAGAGATGAATATTGCCATTAGTTCAACATGCTCATAATTCCTGTTTTCCTTCTAGACCTCACTTCTTCTCTCTCTCTCTCTTACATTCTCAAAGCTGGGTTTAATCCACTGATGCACAGTGGCATCATCTCTTATTGCCAGTTAAACAACCCTAGTTCTTTTACTCAGTCGCTGCAGGAGGTTCAAGTTACAAGAAAAAAAAGGAACTTTGTTCCAGACACTGCCGTAATCTCTTATTGTGCAACTTCAATTCCCCCTCACAACCCCCGCTACCCCAACACAAACTGGAAAAACGCATTTGGTTATTAAAAAAAGGAAGGAAGAAATCAAAAAGAAGAGCTCTGCTGATATGTAACAAGCACGCAGGCGTAAAAAAAGCAAGGACGAAAGGTGTAGGCTCTTTGTTTCCACACACAGTTGTGAGAGATTGTCAGTGGCAGGAATTGGGAGTACAGTTCCCCCTCCCTCTTTCTTCCCGGGGCCCCTCCCGTCTCGGGCAGCCCGCACCGGGTTCAACAGGGTTCGACTGCGGAGGGCTAGGGGGAGGGGGAGTGGTAGTGTGACGCGGGGGAGTGTCCGGTTCACTCAGAGGAGCTCCAACTGCTGAGCATGACTCAGCATCCCTCATGAGCCAGAGCCTGAACAGCCCACAGCGTTACAGTCGTTGTTCAGCCCACAGTCGGCCCCCAGCTTCACGCCCACCGACACTCGTGCTGACCCAGCCGCTGCCGCTCTACGCTACGCTGAGCCACTCACTACACGAAAAAAACCCCGATGCCTTTCACCAACTTACTGCACTACACACAACACTATAGTCTGTGACAGAAGAACAAGAGTGACACAGAGAGACAAGAAAGAAAGAAAAAGAAGCACAAGCTTGACGAGAGACAAGCAGGACACATTTCAGCTGAGATACTTACGGCTGGCACGGCTTCTCCGACGCAATGTAGCTTTGCCCTCTGAGTCTCAAGATACTCTCTAAAAGGCTTATGGAGAGAGGCGCCAAACAGGGGAAGAGCACTGTAGAAGAGAAGGAAGGTTGGGCTGGACAGGTCACATAAATTTTACTCACCGATTCTAAAGGACAGTAAAAGTCTTTAGTAAAGCACTGCACTGCTGCCCCTGGATGTCTCTCAGACAGAGATAGAATGAGGGAGTGAGTACAAGAGAGAGAAAGATAAAAGTAGAATAAGCACTGCAAAAGCTTTATCCGGACAGACAGAGACTCCCTCTCTCTTTCTCTCTCTCTCAAAAAAGAAATAAATGAAATAATTAAAAAGTAAAATAAAATGAAAAATATCCTAAGCAATTTAGTTCAAGAAAGGAGAAAAAATATATATATAAATAAACAGAAGCTGTCCTTAAGACACGCTAACACAAAGAAGCATCCATGCCGCCTTGTACTGTCCCTCAGCTCAGGAGGAGGAAGAAATGAATGATTTCTGAGAACTCTCACATTTATCACTCACGGTTCCTGTAAGAACTGGTTTCAGCCAATTAATGGGGAAGTGAGTCGTTGCTGTGTCATCACTGGCTGAAGGAGAGGGCAAGGTCCCGCCCACTTACAGGGTAGAGGAGGAGTCCTCAAAAAGACAGCCCATATTAGGAAAACCCTTTTACGAGATTTAGCCACCAACTAGCCCCCCTCTTTCCTCCACACACCCCCCACTGTCACACACACACACAGACACAAGGAAGGGGGGTATGGCATGGCCCCTCCCGAACAAAGCAGCCAGGCAAGAGTTAGCAATCGGTCAAATATATTAAATATAAATGCAAAACTTCTAGTAATTGTCTCTTTAGCACCCAGTAAAATCTTCAAAAGCATTTTCTTAATCACAACTATGTCAAATATATGTTTGTTACAGCAAGCTAGCATGACACATTTAAGCCATTGTTTGGCCAGTTGAAGTCATGTGTCTTGTGGTTGAGCAGATAACATTTTCCTTGAACTTTCATTTCTACATTTTAATAAAGACTCAAAGAGCCATGGCACTTTTTCCGTCTTACCAGATGAAAGTACAAACATGCGCACAGGACAATAGATGAAATCATGCTGGTTTTTTTTAAACCAAATGTACTGTCTCAGACACCTATAGCACAAGTAAACAGTAAAAAAGATCAGCAAGGTTAAACCAGACGGCCAATTGAGACAGCCAGTGAAATATCTCTAAAATGTACATTGTTATATGTGGTTTTCTGTAGATATGTAACCCCTCTAAAGACATCCGAAACATTAACATTCACAGTCCACGACCCTGACATGTGATGTTCTGAAACATTCACAGGTGTTCAGAAAGAGATTAGTGTACAGGTAGGGCAAAATACTCATACAGAAGAACAAAGACTGAGACCAAAAGTTTGCGTCTTTGTGCTAGAGAAATCGCGGGCTGGATGTGAGCAATAGTGAGTCAGCGCCCGGACGAGTCAGTCATTACACCGGGAAAAACTCAAACCAGCCATCAGAAACATGCTTCTTAGACCTGAGGACTACCTTCATGTCTGTCTCCTCCATAAAACAGGGATTTTCACATTATTTCTGGAACATTCTCTGGAACTGAGGATCTCTTGGGAAAAAAGTAACACATGCTGGACTAACTGATATATATATATATATATATATATATATATATATATATATATATATATATCATGTTCTTTTGTCTTTCTCAGTTCATATATCAACTTAAGGATGACAGAACATAGATGTACGTGTTGTTATATGTCTCAGAAAAAGCTTGATGAGAAAATGTTCTGTTCAAGATGGAGCTTATGCGCTTTGTACAATGAGGGACAATAACAGTGAGTACTTAAAAAATTTCCAAATAAACCGTGGCACTGTTTTTAGGAGAACCTAAGAGGTGTTATTCCTGTAGAATAAAATGACTAGAGCTGAAAGTCACCTTAAACACAAATTCTCAGACACTATGCTTTACACTTATCAATGGTGTTTAGTATTAAAGGAAAGGCGAAAGGTAATACACATTTGTAAAGACATTCTGTGTTCATTAATGAAGCTATGCTCAATTGGCAATGACTTGCAAATACTTACAGTTTATGAGTAAAAAGCTTTCAACAACACTTTAACCCAGCCTAGAATCTACATGTCCAAATAACCAGGAAATGTTACAAAAGTCTACAAAAGTTACAAAGGCTGTACATACTGACATATATTAATAGTTAGAACTTTTTAAAAAGTAGTAGTAAAATGGCAGAAGACACCATAATGAAAGATCTTTGTATATGTATTTTTATATAAACACTGAAGCAAATGTCAACACTGTATTGTCACACAGATTACATGATTACAAGCATATAAGCACATACACACACAGTTTCATATATATATATATATATATATATATATATATATATATATATATATATATAAACACACACACACACACACACAGGCATAACTGCATCTCAAGCAAAAACAAAATAAATAAAAAATATAAATTGTAGTATGTACACAGCTTACATTTTCATTGCAAATAACAAATAGATAACAATTCAATATTTATTATTATGATTATCTTTTATCTGAAATGTTTTAGATAAATATGTGGCTAACAAATAATAAGATATGCAAAATATGTTCTTTGCAGTAATGCAATTATTATTTTTTAAATAAATTATATTATGGTAAAAAACTATAATATAAGCATTTCCATTCATTATTTATAGAATCACTGTTTGTCAAACTATTTTGTATAATTTAAGACAAAAATTCTCTAAATAGTAAAAATTGTTGCTTTAAAAAAGTATAATTTGTACAGAAATATGTTTTGTGGAAATACTGGAAATAATAATAGTTTTCATTAAATACAGTATGGACAGACTGAAGGAAAGCACAGCGGGGATGTGGATACCACTTAAATAAATAAAATAATAAATGAATTTTATCAAACAAAAAAAGATAAACTAATACAATATGTCAGAAATCAAATCTGGAAATAATTCTGAAAGGGCCCAATGGCCTTCATCCTCTTAGGTTTAATAAAGATCACTGACCGTAATAAAACATTACTAGAAAACTGTAAGGAGTCATGTTTATATGAAGATATGGATGCGGAGTGGGATAAGCACAGTAGCAAAAATACACACATGCACTGTGGAATAAGTATAGAGTATTTTTTTTTTTCTAGCAAGTATATGGAGTGTTTGAGAAATACAGCAAGTAATACATTGAGTGTATGAGGCATTCAGTGTGTGCAGTACACACTGTAATGCTAATAAAAAATGTGTTTAAGATATAGAGTAAGTCAGATTTTTTTGCATGATCACCATCTCCCATTTCTCCTCCACTGCATGATCTCACTGCTAAAGAACAGCTCAGTAACGGGAAGCATGGGGTGATTCAAAAAAGGTGCCAGAAGACCCTGATGGTCATCATAACCTCTGTGTGAATACATACAAGCTACAAATTCCAACTTTCTTAACCAACACAGCAACCCCTGTTGCACGCAGAGCAAGACCTCCCTGCTCGTCCCAAGACAGACTGAGAAGAGTAAACAAGAGCAACAACAAAATAATAGAAGCTGGAAAAGTCATATCTAGACAAGATGAAAAAAGCCAATTATGAGCCAACATGCTGCTTACTGTTGATACATGCATGATGCAAGACTAGTAGTCTCAACCAGAGTAGAGCACATCGGTCCCGCCTGCAAACTGAATGCTTGCTCTTATAAGATGACCATGTAGATTATGTCGCCTATTGACCAAAGTGAAATAACAGCGAGAATCAATAAAATTTTAATTAAATCAACGCATCTGCACTTTCTTCAGTAAACAGTTCTAGTAGATTAATGTAAAGGGTGAGTAAATGCTAGTCAAGGACAAGCTCAAACAAGCACATATTGGTGATCCATTAGTAGAACCTGAGCAACCTTCTGGTATTCCTCATGCCTTTGCTTGAACTCAACGAACATAAGAGGAGAGTTTTAAGGGGAACTAACTTCCTGCTTAAAAAAGTTAAAACATCTACATCATTTCCTCTAGCAGTCACAATTTTTCTTTCCGCAGTATTCATTTCCTTGAGACTGGATTCCACAGGCCCTGAGTCAAACACAACCTTTGACCTCAGGTCCCCACTGAAGCTGTATGCAGAGATGAGAGTGACAATCTTTAAAGAACAAGGGGGGCACAAGACATACACTCACAAATGTATATCAAGTGTGACATGCTCAGTGTTGGTCAAGAAACAGATTAACACTGTTGGAGTAGTACTGCAAACGTCACTGCTTTATATTCATAGAAAGGCATAAAGCAAGAACTGTGTAAAACAAGTCCAATAAAACTCCAGTATTTTGAAAAGACAACAGATTTTGAAAAGGTACTTCATTTTGAAGTAAATTTAGATGCAATCTAAGGTGAGGCACACAGGGCCTTTCACCTCTATTCTGTTCCTCTGTATATCAGCTACAACCAGATCCATGCTACACAAGGATTATTCCTGATGACCTCATCAGCAAACCACGAGGATTTGTCCTGAATGGAGATCCCCGAACTCAGGGTGTTAATCACACACACACACACACACACACACACACACACACACACACACACACACACACACACACAAAGATGCATGTTACACACACAACTGCTCCAGCACCAGTTGTGCCAGCATACATTCAAGTAAAAGTAAAAAAAAAGCCAGACTAAACAAAGGAAAGAAGAAAGAGAAAGAAAAAGGAGAAAGAGAGGAATGAGATCATTCCTATTTTGGAAAATTCTTATCAGCACGGAGCTGGGAGAGTGGGAGAAGTGATCTCTGCCCCATGGGTCACCACGCACAGGGAAAAACCTACACTAATTATAGCTGTCCGATACTTCAGCAACTTCCAAAATGCACAGCAAACACACATCGCTTCACTCAACCTTACCCTTCACACATACACCACACAACGTATTTGTGATAGGTGGGGCAAGGCTTGTGTTGCTATCAGAGCAACACAGTGATCCTGCCTTTGTCACTTAGGTTAAATAAACCTAAACTAAAGAAATAAACTATATTTATTGCAAGAGTATAGGTAGGGCAAATTCTGCACAAATATGTGTGTGAGAGATTTTCTACTATAACATGATACAGAAACTTCTTTTACTCACAAAAAACAACAAAAAGTCAGGCCACAGGTAACCACTGCCTCCCTCCTGCCTCACCATGGATTCCTCGATCTATAACCACACAAACACACCAACATACCCACTGCCCCTTCTCTCAATAATATGTGCCACACAATGCAGCACTGTCATGAAGCTCAAGCCATCAAGTTCTAACACCACAGAATAAACAAAGATAAATCCCATCTCGCTCCCACTAATTCTCTATGTATAAAAAGACTCACTGAAAGTGAGTCCTGGCACTCAGAAAAAGGAACCAATCACCGTGAACATATCCCATGATTAACACATGCCATCCCTCAAAAGACACAGATCTTTTCCAAAAACTCCATTAAACAGTGCACGATTAAGCCTGAAATCGAGTCTTGGATGCGCACAAGCCCAGCTCAGAGGCCTGGGAGGATCATACTGAGTCACCACTGCTTCAGACAGGGCTACGATGAGTGCACAGGACAACCTAGCCTGCACCTCGCTGGACTGAGAGACAACGGAGATGTGTGTCTGTGTGTGAGAGAGCCTGGGAGGAAGTGATAGAGGGAGCTGCTGCTGACACCAATGTCCATCCGGTGGTGCCCTTCCTTCCTTGCGTGTATCGATCCGCTCATCCATTCAGCACCGGAGCTGGCTGGGAAACGTCCACTGTGGCTGAGGACAGGCCATCCACGTAAAGCACTACAATACAGATCATGCTGATGTCGATCCTGCTAACTATAAAATCTATTCCACAAATCTGCACAGTCTACAATACCAGATAAAGCTCCGTAGCTACAACATACTGACCTTTAAAGTCAATTGGGCTTCTATCTGAACACAGGAGAAACATGTACTTAGCAGAACTGTTTACAAGTAAGCTAATTAGTTCCCAAATACTGGAAATCTGCACAGAAAAATATATGTGAATTTAAATTTCATTACATCTGACTCGAAACATGAGCCAGTGCTGATTCTAAAGTGGAAAATGACCCCATGTGCAATCTACTACTTGTATTTCAGTACATGACAGAAGGATGCTGTACACAATATTAATTCATGTGATGACAGTACACTACACACAAAAAATGTTGTGCTTTCCGTATTAAACCCAGTGTTTTTCAGAAAGGGAAGGTGATTAAAACTGAGAAACAGAAACTCTCTGTTTCACACAAACACACACACACACACACACACACACACACACACACACACACACACACATTTATTTAGAGACAATCGTTGAATGGACCATTCAAAGAAGTATATGGCCAAGGGTTCAGATTTCTCGGGGGAAAAAAACTAATTTACACAAAAACTGTCTGTACAAATGCTTTCTTTCATACGGTAGTAAGATACTGAAAATATTTCAGCTTTGAGGGGTTTTAACTTAAAAGAAACTATTTTTTTCAAAAAAAACCAAACTTTTTTACGCAACCATATCTAGTCACAAAAACACAAAATCAATCACCAACATGCAAGAAGGTACACCATCATTTCCAAGATGCAAATCAAGCACATAATACAACCATGCTATTCATGCAGGATACAGTGCACCGGTACAGTTGATCAGTAGTGAGTGGGTTTGTGGGTAAACCGTACACACCTTGGGGCAGGATGTTGTCTAGCCAACAGACAAACAGTGAAAGTTTTTTGCAGCAGAAATGACCTTGCTGCAACATCAAAATGAAAAATCAAGAATGTAACAGATGTTTAGAATTAGTGATGAAATTTATACAAAATAAGGCTATCACAAAATTTCATCCCATTTTTTAAATCATATTTTATAGCACTGAATGAATGAAAAGATTGGAAGATTAGAATCTGAAGCTTTGCCCTTTCAACAATACACATCCTGCAGCAAATCAGACACAATTCTTGTGTCCATCACTTAAAAAACTGGTATCAAAAAATGGTAAATGCTTTCAAATAAAATTCAAGAGAAACACTCATTTAGCTACTTTCCAACTACATCTCATATACATACACGATTTTGGCTATATTATATAAATACCTATAAATACTTTATATATACTTATAAATCAATACTAACTGCACATGAAGATATCACTTTCGATAAACAGTCAAAAAAACATTGTCTCTTGGCCACAAAATGTCTGTAAGAACAAAATGCAATCTATTTAAAGGGAAAATGTTCATTTTTTAATGGTCATACTCTGACCATTAAAAAGAGAAAATCCAGGCTAAGCATCAGTCATGCAAACTTCTGCGACTCCATGCCTATGTGTCATCCAACAAAGAATTAACCTAAAAAAAATAAAACCTGACCTACATAAATGAGACACTAATGTTTTAGCATTTTTGCTTATTTACATTTTCAATTACTCACCAATTTTTCATTTAGTAAACATTGTCTTTGTTGCTAGTTTTTGTGATAGATACAATGGAACTAAATGGAGCACTAAAGATAATATTCTTACTTCCACTTTTGATGTGAAATATTAAAAACACTGTAATAATTGAAAACATATAAATACTGTGCATTTAATACAGCATAAATAAAAAAAAGTAAATAAATAATGGAATAAAAAAACAATATTATTTCTAATTATATTAGTTTAAAACATAGTTGAACATAAGTTACTAAATAATTACTGCAAGCATCAATATTATTATACTATTGTCATTATTTATACTATTACTATTAGACTATTATACTATTATACTATAATCCAACAATATATGCTAACAATACTTACAGACATGCATCTATGCAGAAACAAGGTTGATGCAATTGTCAGTGCAAATTATCAATGCAATTTGGTATTATTTAGTTTCTGCACTAGATAATTGATAACATTTGATTTTACAGATCAGTTTTGTGGTTAAGTACATAAACAAACAAACAAACAAACAAAATCCTACTTGATACTACTGAACGCAGTAAGCCCACTGTACACTTGCCTGCCAATTGGCAACAATTTTTATTTGGGATCTTAAATGTCTATAAGGTGCTTGACACATTTTTATGCACAGGGACACGGAAGCTCTGCATCTGTGGTTATTATGAAAAATGTCACAACTCTTCTACAGCAATATTGTTATTGTAGTGCTTTAAATTAGATTAGACTGCAAATATTTAGATGATTTTATTTCACTACATATGTTGAGATATTCAGAAGTTGTTTTTTTAATAAAACCATGATAAGCATGACAATGCCTTGCACATTTTTTTTAAAGTGATACTCCTACATCATTTTGAAAGTTATACTGCTAATAAAATGGTGTTTGCCGTATTTCATTTTCTTAAAATAAACTTTACCAAGGGTAAAATTCTGTTTCACCTGCTGTTTTGCAGTAGCAAGTGCACAACTAATGCAAATTAACAACACATTACATAAAACAGAATAATGCTTATTCAGAGAGCCTCTAGTTACTTACACAAAAATATCTTTATACTTTTGTAAATAAATTAAGAAATACAAAAATACTATATATAAGCAAATAAGCTGATGAGTAAATAATATAATGCTTCTAAATAAAAAACAAAATTCTTGTAGTTTGGGCCTATATACAGGAAACATAACAACAGTTCCCAGTGTAAATTATCATTAACCACTTCTCAAAAGTAAGTTTCTGTTGTTCATAACCTAAGACTATGAATTAATATAGATACTGAAGTAAAACAATGACTAGGCTTTTTGAGGACGTGTTAACAAGTGGCCTAACAAGTTGTTACTTTAAGCCCAGTCCAAGCTTTTATATCCTCCACTTCATTTTTAAACAAATTATATAAAACCTACTCAATTGTTCAAAAGGAAAAATAGTTTTATTTCATCATGAGATTTAAGATCACTAAAAACTAAGTAGTCCATAGGATTAGATTCAGAGGTTAGCCTAATGGAAGATTTCTCTCCTACTTCACACATCTGTGGTGCTTGCCTGCTATGGTGTCTGGAGCTCTTCTATTCTAGCACAGACTAACAATGATTACAGTTTGTCTATACATCATACTCACATATATCTACTACCATCGTAAAGTAGTATTTTATGCTGACCTCAAACACACATCTGTAAAATAACATAAAGAAACAGCATTTCATTAAACAACAAAAACGTAAACATATACATTTGCTTTAGTGCAAATTTAGTAGTCAACCTAAAAGAGAACACTTAAAACTGTTTTCCTCTTAAAAATGTTTTCTCTGACAGCCATATAATAAGAATTGTCTGTTTGGTTAAAGACTGATCTGGATAAAGCATAAGACTCTGTCCCCCCTCTTTTCAGGCGATTCTTTTTTGCCAGAGTTAACTTTAACGACTTTGTCAATTACTTTCTAAAGTGTCATCTGCTCAACTTCTTGTGCCATTCAGATCTGCTGTATTTTAGAAAAGCATTTTTGCATGCTTTAGCAATTTGACCCATAAAGCCCCATCATAAGCTGATAAGTTGTATTAAAACCTGTGCCTAGGCTGAGAATTAAACACTTCCTCTGACAAATGAATATATCTGATATAATCAACTAATCAAAAACCTTATCATATTTCAAATATTTTAAAACATTACCTTTTTAGATATGTTTTATTAGATCTGTTTATTCATTTAAGTGACTTCTGTGCCATTTTACCATGTTCTCTTAAATCAGGGTCTAAACCAAGTGACTCCGGGTTCTTGGTGCACAGCTGCGTAACGACTTGTCTGGGCCTAAAGTGCTGAAGAGGTCCTGCACAAGGCACGCTACCAGTTCCCACTGAAAACACCTCTGACTGGACATGCCTTTCTCTAACTAGCTCTTTCCCTCTCACCCATTTCCCGCTCTTGTTTCTTCAGCTTTGCTGACAGCCGAGTCACCAAAACAAGTCAGCAGTAGTGTCGAGTCATAACCCAAAAGAACATTGTCTGCACAACTTCGACTCTTGAATATAATAATAGACTATAGTTTTGTGTGCCATTCTGTTTAATTCTATGAGAAAAAATAACTACTAAAAATCTACTTATCAGGCAACTTTTTTGGCCATCTTCAGAACAATGAAGTGATTTTCTCCTTACTCATTGAACAAGCTTTAAATAAAGGACACAGACTTAAATCACAATTCAAAGGTCATTCAACTCTTATTTTTCCTGTACATTTCTATGTGCCCTTTTGTCTGACTGGGAGGTACCGATGCTTTGTATGAAGCATTTACCTCAATGTAGTCTTTGTTCGATGACTGTTCTTTCCCTCGTTCTCAGAATGTGTAACAAAAAAAGATGAAATCATCTGCTGTGCCGATAAAGCAAATGAGTATGTGATACCAAATCACCCTTCTTTGTGTTCAGCAACAGCATGTTATGAAATCAACCAGAAGCCAGCTAGTAATGTTAATATCCCCAGTATGAACTGCAAAAAATCCTCTTGATTTAACTTTTAAAGCCTTACGCTGTCTTACAGTACCATCTGTAATGATTCACTGTGTATTCCTTGCTTCCTGTGTTAACACTGAAGAAATATGTATGCCCTTTAATCATTTACTCTGCCTCTCAAATGTAGCACTAGTGGATTGTTTGAGCAATGCCAAATACTACTTTAATTGCAGACATCCCCATGACCCTGCAGAATCCTCTCTATTTTACTCCTTCTGTTGGTTCCCACGTCCTCTCCGTCAGTCACATTCTGTCGGATTACCTCTACTTGCCAGTCCTCGCCAGTCACTGTCATTCTTTCTGAAGGGTCCTTCCAGTCTCCTGTTCTTCCCTAGCCCCTACTATTCATGGAATGTCCTCTCAAAAACCCAGAGAGGGTCATCTGCATTTGCTTTGTTCTGATAATGTGACAATGCACTGTTCTTAAAGGTGGCCCTCTAGACAGTGGGAGAGCTTATCTAATGGAAATGTGGGCTTTTGCGCATATGCTCCCTCTCTTCTGTTGCTGGTCCATTCACTTACAATATAGTGCTGAGGCAACCATCTAAGCACATGCAGTGAGCCAATGTTTATCAATACAAGCCGGCCTACAAGGGCGTGGCATGCAGGGACTCATACAGTGGCTCTTCCATGAATCGCAACCAATTAACGGGCACATAAAAGGGGGAAGAATGTAATCGACAAGTTGATGGGTATTCATGGAACGGTTTCTGGTGTTACAAGCAGGTCAGAATCCATGTCTGTAAGACTTGTCTATTTATGTACAAACGCTCATGCACTCACTCTCACACACCCACACACACACACATTCCCTCTTACAACACACACTTTAACAAACACACAGGACACACAACAATACACAGGCAAACACATCAATAAATAAGAAAGTGAACACTCACCAACATGAGTACATGCAAGCACACACAAATCAGAACAGGAGAGCAAGTCCACCCCAGAAAAAATAAGATGGTTCAAACATCTGGCCTAGTTCCCACATGAACTATCTCATTATGATAATCAATAGTCATAACGAGAGACAGGATAAACAGCCAACCTCTAGCTCAACAAGCGTCCTTAAATTGCAGATCAAAGGCTGCTAGACCAAGGACTGCAGCAATGTCAAATCATGCATGGTTTGAAACTAATTCTCAGTGATAGAGCAAGGAAGTGCTTCAGTAATCATCAATTTTCTTTTTCACTCCTGAGAACACTGGCACTGGAAATCTCAGAACTACTGGAGAATAGGGAGAAAAGGGGAACTAGACTAAAATGCAGACAAAATATCAGATCATATTTCCAGATTAACCAAAACATGATAGTCTCAGTCATCAGTTATCAGACTGTATCATATTATATATTTATTTCACAGATTTATTTGTTTAACTCTGTTATATATACTATACTGTTATCATTATACTCTGCCTATTATGGTATACATAATGTATACAGTCTGCACATATAAATAGTGCTGCTGCTTTTTTATTGCACATTTGCACTGCCGACTGCATAACTGCGTATTTGCACTATCAAAGTGGTCTACACTGTTTACACGAGTTAACTGCACTACTGTCATCACTCTCACATACACACAGTTTTCTATTTCTATTTTGTATATTCTATTTTTTTATATTCTATCAATTTTATATTCTTTTTTTTGTTGTAAGTGTCCTGTTTTGTCTTATCTATCTATCTATCTATCTATCTATCTATCTATCTATCTATCTATCTATCTATCTATCTATCGCTTTCTCAATGAACAAATTGCAGGGAACCTCTGGTAGTGACATAATAGAGAAAAAAATCCCTGCATCCTTATAATGCTAGGCAGATAAACATATACAGTTCAATGAAGTTATCCGATCTGCTGTCAAATGTTATAAGACAAAACGGTGTCACCACTAATAATTCTCGGTGTTGCTATTTAGAAATATTTTTTAAAATTGTAAAAAATTCAACTGAATAAATTTTATCTCAATATTTAATTAATATTATGAACTAGGTCTCAAGAAAACAAAATATATAACACATACCAATATGACTGTCAAAACATTATCCAACGAGTACACAACATCAAACTTATATTCATGAATTTTTAAATGAAATTACCCCCATCATCCAACAAGTGTTAATGTCTATGTCTCTTCTGGGTTATGATATCATCAAAAACAAAACAGCACTTTAGACAAAATTCACTTAAACCTGACTTCACTGCTGCAAGCTGGGGGCCAAGTACCTTTTAGTAAAACTACTGCATCTCATCCAAACAATTTGCATTATTTACTTATTTATTCAAATCAATTTCCTGCAACTTATACAATGCAAAAATGAGGGCATTATCATATTTTTTAATGTAAAACAACAGCAGTTCTTTTTGAGGTCTTTGAAATTTTAAGTTAACACTGTTTACACATGAACTAATATTTAAATTAAACCGAACAATTACTGAAAGCATTACATTATCTGAACCTATACTTCTAACTCATCTTTAATGTAAGGAAACATAAAGACAGAGAGAGAGAGACAGGGAAAGAAACTATTCTGAGATCTCAAGACTTTTATCCGACTAGCATTACTATGTTTTACACTCTGAAATGAGGCTGTAAACTGACATTTACACTATTAAAAGCACAAAACAATGAAAGGTAAGAATTTAAATTTTTATCTAAGGAGGCATTTATTTTTGAAAAAAAAAAAAATCCAAATTTACATTCAAAATAAAAATGTTTTTTAAATCCAGAAGCACACATGCAGTCAGTGTGCTGTGTTTAGCAAGGGCATTCATAAGCACAAGCTTAAACTTATGCCTACAAGGGTCTCCTATCATCCCAATGAAACCACATCTTTTCCTATTTGGCGAAATGGAGAATACAAAATCTTTACTTTCCCCTTTAGAAAGATAAGCTTTAACAAAAGGCAGTATGTAGTATATAGCTATTTTCCTTTTTAAAATTAATGTATACAGATTCTAGAATTAAGTTAAACAATACACCAATGGTATCCAATAAACGTTAAAATGCATAATAAAATCTGCCCTACACATTAAGAATGCTGCAAATTGTAATTGCGTCTTTCTCATTTCACTGTGTGACAAAACTTTGATGCCACATTGCTCATATACTGACCACATTAGGAGGAAAGTAGTGTTATAAAAGGATTTCAAGAAATTAACAATCTCTGACATAAGGTACATCATTTCTGTATTCTAGGTAACACTGGATAAATAACATGGATACCAAATGTTGCGCACCAAGATTAAATTAACCAGATGCACCAACATTACTGGTAGTATAAATGTACAGTTTAACATAAACTAATTACGTATACTAATATATTAATTCTCAAAAAGAAAGACAAAATGTCACTAAATTGTAGACCCCGTCTAGATATTACTAACTGCACACACACAGTCTGAATACATGGTCCCTGAGGTGTGTAGAGGAAAGTAATTGCAAAAAAGGCAACCAACACATGACGGTTTTAGGCATATACTGAACAGGGAAAACAATTCCCAGGTCATCACTTAGAAACACAAACTTTATTGCTGAAGCAAACTTATGTTAAGGATGACAAAGTAACTCCAGCAACTGTCAAATTTATATTCTATTTGTTACATAATGGTGTGACAAAAACAGTGTATTTTTAAATGTTCTATACAGAATGTTTATAAGCGCACTGTAATAACCATGAAAAAAAATATGAACCCTTCTGTAAGTAAAGTGAGACTTTAAAGAAATTGAGAAAACGTGACCGTAGATGAGAGACTTTTAACAGTCATGAGGACCAAAGGGGAAGAACGCAAAGAATGTATCTGTTGCAATACATTACCAATAAATACAGCTAATTAACATTGAAACTCTTAGATCTACAAGGGGACTTGCAAAGAAAAAGATGTAAAAATCTGATAGAAAACTAATTTTTGAGAGAAACAGAAACTTGTCCTTCACTAGAAATGTGTTTGAAGTTTTGAGTGAGGTGTACAGTGATACTCAGTTCTCAACAAGTTGGTTTCACTAACTTTATCTTTTAATCTCTGAACAGTTATACACACATACATCCATAACCATACACACTTATACATTTGCACACATAAAAAATTAAGGAAGATCCTCTACAGGTACTCTGTGGAGCAGACACATACACAGACAAAAATATATTCAAACTTCATGTATAACACAGAACACTGTACACTGAGAGACCAAAGGCATACGTACCACGTACAAACAACTAAAATGCTCCCTCAAAAGGTACAACACTGGTTTTTCAGTCCAGCTATATACCTTAATTATTTCCTAATGTTACATAATGCTTTAAAACAGCAATTTAAAATGAAAAGCCTGAAGTCAAGTCAAGCTGTAAAGAGTCAATGTAGCAACAGAACTGCAATAGAATATGGTACAATTATATATACAACTAAAGCTACTGAGAACCACCACAGTGACAAGAGGGGTACAACACAGTGACATTTAGTATGCAAACTATTTCTGAGAGTGCACCATTAAATACAAATACACGTAGTGGTTCAGTTTGCCTACACGGGGGCTCTATACTTTGTGTAAAAGCAAACAAGATACTATTAATCTACTACAAACCCTCAAAGAGAAATATGAGAACATATAGCCCTAATCCACACCCTCAACCATCAATTGATTATTGTCAATCCACTTAACACACCCACTAAAATCTGCTGCATGGCACCATATAAGTGGAAAACAAAATCATAAATAACTAATTTGCTACTTAGTCATAAGCACTTGGACAAAATGTGAGGAAAACAAGACACTTTTTTTTATTGGAAACAGATTTGCAAAAATTCCCTACAGCATCAGCATTCTTGAAAGTAAAAAAGGAAAACACACTTGTGATTAAGTACGGAGCTGATGCAATCTCTGTCTGAGGTTTCTGCAGCGGCTGGCCTATTGACACTCAGCTTTGAGGGATGGGGGCTCTCCCTGGAGACAGGTGTTTGAGGACATCACTTTACTGCACCACACTGTAGTGCTTTATTGTGAGGTCTATGATTCACGTTACACATCTTTATTATCACACAACATAATTGTTAGGACTAAGAACGTATACCAGGGATGAACGATGATATTGGAATTGATCGGTTTGGACAGATATTTGATTAGAAATTATTAATATTAAACAGATGCTTAAATCAGATGAACATTTCAAGCTGATGTTTTATGACATGTTCTCTAAGCCCAGGAAGAGGAGAACATTTAGAAGGATGCTGGTCTACTCCTAATTCTACTCCATCTGTAGCACTGTGGTAAAATAGGTGATCTATCTCTATCCCAATCCATGATCTATTTACCACACTAAAGGATTACATAATCAAAATTTACATCTTTATAGTCAAAACGACCAGAATCCTTCTAATAGAGAGGTCAATACAGGTTAAGAATATAGCACCCTGAAGTCTTAACAAGACTCTCACAGTCTCTAGGTGTTCTTTTCTCTTACCATCACTTCCTACACACCCACATTCATGTACACACACACACACACAGTATATCCCACCCAGTTACTATAGACCACTGAACTATTTTGGGGTCTTTATATGAGACAGTATGCAGGCTGGGTGGGTGTGATATGTTAAGATTAGAGGGCCCGCAGGCCAAAGGATTGTGACAGAGACACTGTCAGATGTGTAGCCATCACGCTGGCTACATCACGGCCTTTAATATACTCACAGTCTGCAGACTACCAAACCCTACAATAAAATCAATATTCTTTTAGATTAGAGTGGAAAGCTATTTCAACCCATATAACCAGATAGAGGGTCTTCAAATCAAAATACTTCAAAGCTTGGCAAGAAAATGCACTGATTCCCCAGAAAGCATTGGGGTAAAAAACTCTTGCGCACAAGAACAGAAGCAGACAATTGATGAAACTCTAATTAAACATAAGAATAAAGAACCGTGAATGTGAAAGACATTGATTTAGACCTTGTTAGAGAAATGATGGAGCAAATATAAAACATTCAGAAACATTCAAATCTTCTACCTACAATACAGCGTTTTATTTAAGTAAAAAAAAAATATATAAACACCAAGACTGGTATATTCATTTAAATTATTTTTTGTATTGTAAAGCCAAGAAAAGGTGTATTTCTGATAGACAAGTAAAGGGTTTTCACAAACAAAGAGGCGCAGTGGCACATATGACTCTTGTCCATTCTTCACTTTTCCATTTAACCCTTTTCTCCTCTGCTATAAATCATGGTGCTTTACCCACCCCGCTGTCACACAGAAACCACAGAGACATACACTCCTTTCCATTTGTTCATGGGCTCCCCCAGTATAAGTCTGTGGCTTGAATTACTCACCCGATGAGGGACACCATCTGCTTCACTATGTGCTTGCTGAAGGTAATGATTACAAAGAGTTTCTGTATAGGGGAGAGAGTGACAAATAGACAAACAGACAGACAGACAGACAGACAAATAAGTGAAATGCAGTCACTCAATCAGTCACAAACGTGTTCATGTAAGAGTGTCTGCATGACCTATCATCCTATCTCCACCTTACAGAGCCTCCAACTAATGTTCTTGAGGAAGCAACCAGACAGTGGTCCGCACAAAGAGACCCTTTGCGGTGGGACACAAACTAACCTCTAGCTATGACTCATAAGCAAACCTGACATACCTGGCCAAACAACTTTTAAATGACATAGGTCAAAGCATACATAAACACTTCAGCTGGAAAAAAACTTAAGGGAATAAAGTTAGAGATGATGGGGGAAAAAGAGGAGAAAGAGGGATGAGAAGAGTCTTGAGCTAGGGGTCTGCCCTGGACGGATAGGCAGATGTGTCATCTTTTGTCTTTTATTGTCTGCACTTTTTAGACCCAGACTACAAGTAAACTCAGATCAGTGATGGCTGCTGTCCAGTCTGGATCCTGATGACTCACAGGCCCAGGGCAGTCATGATAAAAGGCAGGATGGGGAGATGGAGGGTGTGGGGGGTGACTGGTGCGACTCAATCAGTCTAAAATCACTCATTACGCTCTCATTACTGTTTTTCTCTTCCATAAAGTTTCCCCTGTATGAACAAAAACAAGCAGCTGTTACTAAGACAAGTAAACCTGTCCGTTAACAAACACTGTCTGGGTTTACCAAATAGGTAAGTGCTGGGATAGTATTTATGCTGTCAAAAACCAGACACAAATCCAAATTTGTCAAATCTGATTCTGTTTATGTATTAAAATGTGAATTTATGTAAACCAGGTCACAAATTATGCGTTAACTCATTAAATAAACATTAAATTTGTAAATAATGTTTTTTTTTATTTGCATATATATATATATATATATATATATATATATATATATATATATATATATATATATATATATATATATATATAAAAGAGTATTCTGCTAACTGTACAAATGGAAAAGTGTACATCTGTATATATCATAGTTTTCATTTCAAAAAATCTTTTGGATGTTGCAATATTGATGTACATTCATGTGCATATATTTTGGGTAAATGAAATCACATTTATCACTTCACGGTATATATATATATATATATATATATATATATATATATATATATATATATATATATATATATATATATATATATATTGTGACGTGACACACGTGATTTCATTTGATTCCTTTATATAAGACATTTATTTCTAAATACTAATTTTAGTAATCAGAGGTCAATGAAGAAAGTTTTGTGACACAGTGAAAGATACATTAATTAAAAATTTTAAATCTTATCTACCCTGTCACTGTTTCAATTCTTTCTAGTTGAATATCATGCACATTACTAGTTGTGCAGGAATATTTAAAATAGCCCCTCTACATAGAGTTAATCCTGGCTCTGTGTATGTTGAAAAAAAACCCACAATGCTTGGAAGAACTTTATTATGATTAAGTAATATTTACTAATGTTAATCAAAGTAGTCAGCAAAGGGTTTTAAGGTGCAAAAGTAATAGACTATGCAAGAGCATGAAACGTTACACTTTGCTGAAGAGACCAGTGCGGGGGGTTTTATGAGAACTCGTAGTATCATATGTCTCAATTCACCTGATCTACAAGTTTGACTTTTCAGGCATAGAAGAAGCTTGATTAACACTCACCACCCACACAAAATGTCTACATTCTGTGTGCTTTATTCTAAAGTAGTCCAAAGTAGAATCAGGGGAAAAAAGAAATGATGAGTGAGAGTGAGAGAATCAGCACTGAAGTGTGTGCGCAGAGACGTTTCAGCTGCTGCTCTTTGGAGAATGTACCTAAGGGAGTTGTTTTTGTGTTCACATTAAAAAACTTTACTAAGCTTAACAAAATTGGGGCAGGCAGGTCAACATAGTTTTATGTATGTTGACCTGCCTACATAAAACTATGTAGCAACATGTTAATATAATAACCAACTGCTATTAAAAGCAATGTCTTAATTGTTTTTACTGTATATAATGTGATTGTGGTTTTTGGGCTACTTTATTAACAGATAGCAAAACAAATGTAAGGCTTCCGTTTTGTCACCTTTGTACGATATCTGCACAACCCTTTCAGCACATTCCAGGGCTTTCCATTCTAACTAACTCTAAACCTCTGACTCTGAAGCCAGGACGTTGCCTATGGAGAGCAGGACAGCTGCAATATTCACAAAATGGAGGGCAATAAAACACAAAATGGCTGCCTCTTCTAAGGACTTGCATACACTCGGGTCTGAATGTTTTTGCTGACATGTAGCAAATGCAGCAAAACCCTAGAAAGCAAAGATGCTATATGTTTGAATCAGGTAGTTTTTCAAACAGAATATCTAAATATGTAGTAATATGTCAAAGGATAAAGAAGTAATACAAAAACAGTTTCAGTGTCTGTAAGAGCATCTATTCCTTATACTCACCTGGATGTGCATTTTTATTATTGCTTTGCCAACGAGTGTGGCTCCAAAAAAGCTCCAGAATGGCACTAGGAAATGTCCACAGGTTATTCCTGCGAGGTCAAACAGTGAATTTGGGATCTGAAACAAACATAAAAAGCAACACAGTCGAGCAAGAATCTAGAAAAGATGATTCAAGCATATTACAAACACGTGGTATACTATGCACAAATGATGCTATGTGAAATGACTTTACAGTATTTTATTTTACAGTATAAAAGAGTAACAAAGAAGTTACAAAAGCTCTGCATTCCAGAAGTAATGTGCACTGACATGCTTCCCTTGGGGGACGAAGGGCTCAGAAAAGTTTAAAGAAAAGAAGATGATGTCTTTAAATGAGTCATGTTTTTACATTTAAAATAATCGAGGAGCTCTAAATAAAGCTGCCAGAAAAATACATGACACACTGTCACAGTTTACAACTACAACTTACGGAAGCACAGGCAAGTATTGCGAAGAATCCAACTCTCTCAACCATTTTCTGCACTGCGAGCTTTGCTCTGGTGGCAAAATCCTGAAGGGGAAAAAGGAAAGGACAGTTTCCCAATTATTATTATGATTAATTATGTTATTTTTTATCTGTTTATTATCTAAAAGCACAGAGATATATTAATGTAGGTATTGAAAGCACAGTTAGGGATACACAGGTCACTAATGATAACTCATTTTACATGCTACTTAAAGTCATCTATCATAAAAAAAACTAAATAAGAAAATAATCAAAAATGAACAATTCGTTTAAGTCTTATTATTTCAAATTAAAAACATTGACCAAAATCAAGATTTTCCATGTAAATCAAACACTTTTAAAGAGCTTTTAATCAAAATTAAAATGAAGCATTTACAGCTCAAATAAAAGAGCAATTCAATTTCATACAAAACAGTTTGGACACATAATAATTGCATGTTTGGAAAATGTGTAAAAAATTGTAACAACATGTTACTGTTGTGGCAGCTGAGCAACACACATTTAAATTTTTTTTTTTATTTTCCAAGAAGTAGCAGATTATTATTTTTTCTGAATCTGTGGTTACAATTTTCCTTGCTTGATATCTAATCTAAACTGTGTCTTCTCAATACAGAACATTGTACGTTTAGCATATTTATCTACTGATTTTACAGATTTAATTCAGAAGACATCTGAGAAATACTCTATTACTGTTTATTGTTAAATGTGCTGGATAAACTAGATGTTTGAGAGAAATCAGTAACTTGCTGTGAGCAATAATTTATACAAGAATTTAAATAATTTTAGAAACTTAGCTCTCAGTTTTGTTATTTAGTCTGCAGCTTTAGTATTGCTTATTTTTTATGAAAGGAAAAATGCCCATGCATTTAAATCTTTCAACAAAACCATTTAAATAATTCTTGTAAACGTGTTAAATTCTTGTGTGAGGATTAAAAAAAAAGTGCACACTACAAAAAAAGGTCGGTTCTCTTCTTCACTCTGAAAAGAACTTTCAAACAACAAATGAGGAGTGCAGATGCCTGTTTCTCTCAGTGCTGAAACCTTTAGCTGAATATTTATTGTGGCGTGTATTTTAATTTTAAAATCACACGCGTTTAATTTTTGTTCTACATTTGCGTCACATCTTTAATTTTCTTCTCTCGCTCATTTGTTTTGTTTTTTACTAAATAACTAAACTTACTAATTCTTAAAATATATGTGAAGCACAAGCAGTCAGAAAAAAATATTATTTAAAAATGAATGATAATGATAATAATAATAATAAATGTATTCTGTACAACAACACCAAAACAATTCCTCAGATCAGATTTAAAGGCAGCTATGCAATGTAAGAGTGTTAAAAACTGCAAAGATACTGAACTCAAGCCAGAACCTAAACCAATCAGGTATGAACAGAATGCAAGTTTCACTGAATGCTTTTCTGTGAAGCTCAAAAACATTAATGCTATTTTAAACACATTTTAATATTCATATCATTCCTCATTTCTTTATTATTTATTTTTTTTATCTCTCCATTAAACAAAGAGTGTTTCTTGCAAGCTCTGTGGCAACGTAGAGAGAGTTGAAGAGGAAACATATCTCTCTATTGTCATATCACAAATTCAACTGGCAACTTTGAAGCAGGTTTATACTGAGATTACAAATTATTTCAAGCAGATCTACATTTATCAAATCATCCATTTTAAATTATACACTTCCGACAATTTCTTAAACTGAAATCATTAACCCTTACCAGAGAGATCCATAAACCTTTTATATTCCTTTACAAATGGGTGGTTGAAGAGCAACACCAGACTTTCCCAGGTCATTCCTATGAGTCAGAAATGCCTTTTAAATATATCCAGCTATCTTTTGCAATCTGACAAAAGTCTCTTTCACTCTAATAACATGCCCCCCCACACCCCCCTTTCACCTTTGCTGGGAAGTAGAGAGTTATGGTCATTTTAACATGAGGGTTAAAATTAATTCTGCTGGCATTGTAATGCAGCAGCACACGTGTTGTGTTTTTGCGAAAGGTTCTTTTTAAATAGAAACTCTGCAGCCGTAAATGTATTCATCTAAAGCTATAATACCAAGAATTCCAAGTCTTTCTATTTGTTTTATAATTGATGCTTATCTAAATGTGCATTTTTATTATTATTGTTTTGTTTGTCCTGACATTAGACTGACATTTTCCCCACTGTTTCTCTCAAATAAATATTCTTTAGCCAATGTCAACTTAATGATTTGATTCGCATGTACATACAATATTTTTTCTTAAATGATTTTGTATTATATCTATCACAACAAAAGCCCACACCCCAAAAGAACATGTTTTCACAGTTTGGAATTCTGAAAAGCTCTTGCTATGCACTTTCAAAAAGGCTTGAGAAAAAAGAGATTAGGATTAATATATAAAGATCACCGATGGGCAATTATGCAAAACACAGATTGACCCTATGGGCTGATGAGCTCATCTTTAATTAAATTCCAAAATGCTGTACATCCTATCAGACCCCACAACATAAAAGTCCAGTGAAACTTAAGGGGTCTCTTATTAGGTAATGGGAGGAGATTTGACTGAATCGAGCCTAATATGGACATCAAATCAGGCCAAGTAATGTTGGCAGGGAAGGAGGAGGGAGGGCTCCAGAGTCAACGGACACAGCTGTGTTATGATTGGCCGAACTTTAAAAATCAGAATCGTTTCTGTCCAATCGCAGAGGCTGAGCTTACACGTAGCAACAGCACTCGTTCTGTTTGACTCTTCCTCTCCCTCTTCTGATCAGACCGAGTGATGGCTACTCGTAGTGTCAGAGGAATGTCTGTTGTTCAAAAGGGAGGAATGTCTATTGTTTATCTCACTGACAGCGTGACCTGTTGGGCTCTTTACTGTACCATGTCGATAAAAGAGCCACATTCAGACGCCAGTGCCCACTCTCATCGCAGACGCATTATGCCACATGAGTAAGCTGCTTCTAACCATCAGAAGAAAATGCTGAGTAATGTCAAGGCTAAATCACAGCATTCAAGTCCAGTCACAAGTCTCTCATCATCATCTTCCCACTTCAAACACAGAGCCCTTTATCCTTTATCTTCTGGCATACATTTGTAGCTCTTCATATGCCTTACAAGTTTTTTGTAACATTTCTTCAATACATTTCATTTTGCTGATTTGAGAAAGTATATAACGGTCTTTATTTATAGTACCGAAAGAGTTTCCATGTGTCAGTTCACTCCGGTATTATTAAGCACATCAGACTTTTTTTTCATATTTACAGGTGTTGCAGGACCTTTTTTAACTCATCATGGAAAATTACCATTTGGCAAGCCTTTCACCCGCCACTGCCACCCGCCCTATCCAGCACCCACCCAGCCATCCCCTGGGGCAGGGCTTCCCAGCAATTATGTTTAGGAGATCTTGTCAAAACTGCACCAGTATTTAAGACCATGGGACTCGTTTTCAGCCCTCTGATTTGGGTTTGGCACAAATTTTGCACTTTTTGCTCTTTCGGCTTCATTCTGCGTCACCTCTGGTATGAAATTTGTTGAGGTCTTTTGTTCAAACTTCTTACAGCCTCTGAAATGTTTGAAGGTTTACATTTTGCAACTCTAGGTCAGGTTTTAAAGGTGAACTGGGATGAATGAAACCTCCAAAAAGCAAAAAAGCATAATTTCCTATTTAAGTAATAAAATCCACCTTCCACTCTTCTGCCTACAGCCTTTTTCGACAGGCAAAAAAAATGTGCTGTATGTTTAGTGCTGAAGGCAGAGTCGGAACAGGTTCTCACATAGAAACATGGATGCAAGACTGATGCAAATAGACAAGAAAGAAAAACTGGCTTGAAACTGTAAAAATGCTTTCTTCATCATTCCAATTAAAACAAAATACCAACTAATTCTACTTAAATCTATAGCAAACAGCAACACGTTTTAAAGTTATGCTACAAAGGTACGTATTATAAAAAGTTTGGATAAAGCTTACTGAAGAATAGTTCAGTATAAATCAATTCAAGTGTGTGATGCAAATCATAAAAATTAAAGTACATGAATGGTCTGTCAAAATCTGCATATTTGCCCTGGTGAACAAAGAAGGGCTGGTCATAATTAGGTCAACACTCAATAACACTGTTTTTAGCTCATTTAATTTTATTTCTGAATTAAGCGCAGACAGACAGACACGTGTTTTAAGTCCACCCCCCCACCACCACACACATACACGCTTGTTCGATGCCATCACAAGCTCTCTCTCCCTCCCTCCCTCCCTCCTTTACAGTGTGTCACAGGAAGTTAAACGATTATGAGCCCCTGACGTAATCCGACCCAGAGACCGTTCCAAAGAAAGGAGAAAAAAATTCAAATCTATTGCTAGGAGGAAGGTGGGGGGTGGGGGGGGGGGGTGTAATGTGCGCCCTGGAGTCCACGTTGACAAATTCTTTAACAAGCTGTGGTTGAAGGGAAGCTGCTCTGACTCACCCCCTCCTTTCAAGCAATTTACTGGAAACATGGGGGAAGGCAGCGGGAGGGGGGACTTTCAGAGAAGTCACGTGACATGCAGGGGCGGGGCTAACCACAGATCAGGGAGGGAGAATGCTCTCTCTCTCTCTCTCTCTCTCTCACACACACACACACACACACACACACACACACACAAACACACGCCCTGCCCAGCACAGATGCTGCTCAGTCCAGTTACAGATTTACTCGCCTGCCTGGGAGTTGGCAACTGAGAATTCACAGACTCATTAACCCCATCAGTGCCAGGGCAAGTTAACTCTTTACATCCTGAATTCTTTCAATAATTATTTCACTGGATTCAGGTTAACCACTTGTGAGCCAGATGTTCTAGCAGAACAGAATAAAAATAAAACTATTACAACGTGTGGAAAACCTTTTCCGAAGATTTTCTAAACCGCTACATATTTAGGAGGAGATCCTCAGGGATTTGTTGTTTCTGAAAGAGCTCCAGTTTTATAGATGTAAAGGAGAAGGACGAGGATGATGCCCGGTCCAAAATAGCTGGTCCTGAGTTCTCGGTCTAAAAGCAACAGTCACAGCGCCACTGGGATACACCTTTGACCCGGAGCACAGGCCGACCAAAAGGACACCCGTTCACACACTGATCGATGCCATCGAGGGCATCGCACTTACATGCAAAATTCATCCATCAAAAAATACCAAAATTCAACTGTGAAAAATAAACCTACCTAAAAATCTTTTTAAATGTTTGGGTTTTTTTGTCACCAACAGTGTATAACACAAGAGAAGACACTGCTGCAAAGGAAGGAAAATAAACTAAAGGAAATGTGGTCCATAAGACCAAAAACAAAAAAATTCTGGAAATTCCAGCGAAGAAAAAGTTATCCTGTTAGCTAAACCAGCCATCTCTCTTCACACGGCACATTTTATCAAACGCTCCTGTCCAGAAGGTTAGTGTTATCAAGGCAGAATAAGACGCATAGGGCAAAACATCGTCAACTGAAGAACGCATCAAAGAGATCTCTTCAGCAGTCAAGAGGGAAGTTTTCCTTCGTGCAGGACAGGCAGACATAGACAGAGCGCAAAAGAAAGAGATCTAGAGGATGAGAAAGTGGGAGAGAGAGAGAGAGAGAGAGGATTAAAGAGGATACAGGTCCCAGACTGGGCGGATGTGAGATTGTGTCCCATACGACAACGAGCGAAGGAGGAAAGAGGAGGAGATGAGGGGAAGGAAGGCTTCCGGCTGGGAAGTGCTCCTGCAGTCAGAGAAACCTGCACTCAGGAGCTTCTTGCCACATGCCGTAGACACACCAACTGCTGGACCATTACAGAAAGAGGGAGAGAGAGAGATAGAGAAAGAAAGAGAGAAGGAGGAGGAGGACAAGGCGGAGGAGGACCAGATTGGAGCGATGCAAAACAGAGTTGAACACTTAAGGGGGCCGTATCATATAAAGTCATACGCGTGCATCATTCAGAAATTTTTGTTTTCAATACTGTCACTTGGTCTTCTTTTCTCTACTTTTCTTTCAGGTTTGCAAAGCATGGCACGCAGAAGCAAAGACACACCTTTAAATACACACACACTTTTTTAGTGTTGCTGAGCGTGCAAGCACAATTTACCCAACTGCACAAACGTTTACATTTTCTGTAGAGGAATGAGAATAGTGTGCGTGTGATCTGTCATAGATGACTATTCAGCACACCTACATTTAAGTCACACTGAGCTCATTACTCTAGATAAAATCTCCCTTAGCTGAATGAAATGACTAGAAACGTCCCACTTAGCAGAATCGTTACCAGAAAGAGGTCAGAAACTACGACGCTACATCTCACAGAATACACGCACACAACAGTTCTTAAAACATCTTTATTTAGGCATTGTGGTTTGAGAAAGAGATGAATGGAAATACAAAGAGATAAACTAAAGGACAGCACATGACAGATTCAAAACTGCACAACATGTAAAATAAAGTGGCCATGTTTACTCTGTGGCAAAATATTTGGTCAGATTTGGCCTAGAATGTGCTGATTGACAAAACACTTCTGTGAAATGATTTTAGGGGGTTTCCATCTGTGATATGCTCTTGTTTTGCACAGCTAAAATGTTTTAAATCTCTTAATGGACATTTGTTCAGTTGTTACAAGTGTTTTGAGGGGACATTCTAAAATGTCTTGTTTTAACCAAGCTGAGGGCTACAAACAAGTACAATTACTTTCCTTTGAATGCATTACTTCAATACTATTATTCAGGACAAAAAGTAAAGCACAAAGCAACAAGTGGGGCTGCGAATGGAGAGGAATAAAACAAATGAAGACGCCTACCAGAGATTCACCTTTTCTGACCAGGGGCACTAGCTGTATGACCAAAGACTAACAATACTGGCCACCAAGGATTCATTTTCAGAATTGGGTAGAATTTTAGCTACATCATTTATCCTTTGACATACACTGTGAGGTAAGCAGTGATACATGAATAACTGCCCAAACATAATCAAATAGAAATTAAATCTGGTCAGCCTTCTTGCAGTACAAACTGCCAGTAGACGTGTTTTAGCAAAAAAAACCCTACGTTTTTGGAAAAAAAAAAAAGAAAAAGAAAAAAGATTGCCTATATATATATATATATATATATATATATATATATATATATATATATATATATATATATATATATATATATATATATATATATAGGCAATCTTTCTTCTGATGTATGGCTGGAAAATCAGTTAGGATATGACATCAAAGTAAGGACCGAAATAGGATAGAAAAGGGAGACAATTTGGAGAGAGGGGTGAAGGTGAACAGAAAGTTAAGTTCATAGACGCACCTGTGCAACGTCAGTTCTTTCCAGCATCTCCTCAAACTCCTCATAGTCCTCATCATCTGGCTCTGTGCCAGACAATCGAGCAGCCCAAGCCATAAAACAGGGGGGAAGTTCTCCTATGGCTGTTCCTGCACCCTGCAAAGACATATACATGCACACACATACAGACATACACCCAGACACACAAGTTTGCTTCCATTTTTGGGGCAATTACGTAGATTTCCATTCATGTCCAGGAGATTTGCTTAAACCATTACCACAACTACTACTAGCCTAACCCTAATCCTAACCATACCACCAACCGTATCCTTACAGGACCCTAACCTAACCCTTGCTTTAAGATTTAATTATTTTTTATTACCACAAGCTGGTCCCCATAAGGACAAAAGTTCTCTACAACTTTACCCAAACCTAGCCCTACCCTAACCATTAATCTGACTGCCACAACATGAGTATAGTAAATAAAAAAGCACCATTGTACCTTTGTAGTACTGTCTGACTAAACGACTTTATGGCTTTAAGACTTAAGACGGTCATTCTGCTTTTTGTTGGACTTTGAAAGAAAACTTACAATAAAGAACGCACAATTACAACTAACAAACTTTTAAATAAAACTATTGACCAATTAACTGACATTAAGTAAGTCTCTAATATGAAGTCCTCTAAAATAAAGCAATGTGACTGAGATTTGGCCTAGGTTCAGGCACAAACAGAACGAGAGAATTAAGAAATGCGGCAGCAAAAAAGAGAGCCACAGGTCAGCCAACTAGCTTGTCACTTGCCACAGCAACAGGACGCTCTTACCAGGCACCGAACAAAAGAGCCACATGAGGCTGTATAGACACTGAGCTGACCACACACATTCACTCATTTAGCAGTACAGCAGAGTGCATGGGTTTGAAAGAAGAAAAAAAAAGCAGTATCGGATTCCAACTAGATACAAAAAAAAAGCTGATCGGAGATGTAAGAAAATACAAGGAGTTCCCCAGGGGGCTGGGTGTGATGGTAATTTAAAAGCACAGATGAAGACAGGAAAGTCTGGACAGTTTGGAGCTTTGCCCATGCAGTTTTAGATGCTCACCATCATGGAGCACCATTTAAAATGAATGAAGCCTTATGGCAAAAGTACAAGTGCTTTTTTCTCTCTTGCCGTTGGTGGTCAGGTATTAACAGGGCTGTTATTTAATCTCGACATCCTGCCTCCTTTCAAAACAACTGGCTTTGATGGTGGCCGCCACCGGGTTACTCATCGAGCAGTTGCAGCTAATCTCCTGGACAGCTGCCTCATCCACAGCCACTCTGTGCAAGTCGTTTGGCCAGTGTATATGTTATGCATGGGGTTTTATGTATAAAGATACTGAATTTGTGACCAATGGTGCATTTGTATGTACACTGTTACTCTAATTGTGAGGACATTTGGTCAGCACAAAGTGTTGTTGGGTGGGATTCTGGGTGGGATTTTTTTGTAATGTAAATTAACTTTTATATAATTTCCTTTGGTCATTAAAGTTAAAGTTAGGACACTGTTTAGAAGCAAGTACTGCAGTATTTTGCTATATAGGTCAATGGAAAACCCCCATAAGGAGAGTATGTGCATGTGTGCATTTTGCTACCTCTCCTTGTGTGGGTTGTTAAACAACCTACAGGGGTGAGTGGTGTCACACATGCTCAGTGAGCTGCAGGGTGAAAGGAGGGGGGCTTGTCTCTCACCAAGACCTTCATGTACTGAAATACTGTCAATTAGTGTGTGTGTGTGTGTGTGTGTGTGTGTGCTGCCTCTCACATCATCAACTGTCAATAGCTGCTTGATTTAGCAAATAAACCTTGCTCACAATTGTCAGTTCTTTGTTAATAGGAACAGTCAAGAGCATATGCTCTGTGTCTGTGTGGGTAAGTAAGATCTCTCTATTAGGTTGCTGGTCGCCTTGCCAAGGGTGGCTCTCCTAACAATGAGCCTTGGCACTGGCAGGATGTAGGGTTAGGGCCCAGCCCAGCAGGTAGTCAACCATCGCCAGGTGCTTGAAAAAGACTCATATTGCTAAACAAAATCCCAGAAAGTTTTACTAAAATACAATTATTCCTGGTTATGCACGATTTGTTGTGGTTTTTACCAACTTCATTTTGAGATGTGATTTTAATAAACAATATTAGTGTAAAGACAGTAAACTAGAGTTGTGTCACTCTGCCCAGTCCATGATCACATTTTGGATTTATCCCATTTCTCAGGCCACTCAAACCAACCAATCCAAGCAGAGCACTGAACACCTGGTACAAAGATAAAGTATAGCAAAATACTGAAAAAAAAACAGTTGGCACTTAACACTTAAAAACATTAGCATGCTTTAAATGAACATGTTTACAAATAAAAGAAGGCAAATTGTATTGCTAGTAGGGCTGTGTATTGGCAAAAACCAGGCGATACAATACGTACAGCGGTCACATATCAATATATTGTGATATATTGCGATATTGCAAATATTGCAAATATTCAAATCCTACAATTAAAACACACCACTAAATGAACAGGTTTGTCAATGCTTACAACAGTCAGAGGTTTAAACACAACACACAATTATTCACTGTCTGCCAGGAATCTGTGTATCGATACTGTGTTTTGAGAATCAATACAGTATCAGTAAAAACATAATATCCTGATATTCTAGATTTTCTTATACCCCCAATTGCTAGGTCTAACTCTTGTGTTAGTCTCCCAAAAAAACAGACAGAGATGACAGGTGCAGTCAGGTGTGGCTAACATGCTATCCGTCTCAGAACCTGGCACAGGGAGAGGTGGCACATCCTGATGCAAATTTACTACTTTAACTGTACACCTACACTGTGTGCAATCGCCATGTGCAAGCTTAGCAAACAATCTGCTTAAAAACACAGCTTACCTTTAAACTTACAGTTCTGTAAAATATTGGTAGTCTGTTGATTAGGGGGAAATCACGTTTAAAAAACCCTGGCTAACAACAGAGAAATTATGTATTAGCATCTCTGCTACATCATAAATTCTCATATTAAATAACCGTATGATATCTGAACTCCATTCAGAAGAGCACAATAAAGAGCATTCGTTTGAAGAAGCAGGCCTATTAATACTACTTCAGCTGGCTAAAGGCAACCACTAACCTGAGGGGCTCTAAGACACAAGTATCACTTGCTTTGAGGTAATAAACAATATTTACTGTTGATTTGGTTTATTAGCATAAGGATTTTGAATTTGTATTTTTTGATTAAGTAATTAATTCACACAGCTAGGAGATTTATGTTCACATTTTTAATCCTTTGTGCCCTTATTTTTGGAAAATCTTGTAGTCGGGTACAGAAAGTACTCTTGGATGTACCAGAATCGATTTATGGTTCTGTTGTAGCCACATGCATCTGCTGATAACCAGGACTGAGATTAGTGTATTCACTTCTCGTTTCTGATTAGAGGAAGAAACAAAAAACCCCAACCACGGCTTTGCGCACACAGTTCTCAGAGCTGCAGACCTGTTTTTTTCATTGTACATTCTAAGAAAGGTCTCTGAATGTTCTGAGAAACAAAGAAGAAAGAAGTGACAAAAGCATAAACTATTTTGTGAATGGCTAACATCTCATTATTCCTTTTTACTAAGTCCTTACCAACTTGGCTCAGGTCTGTACAAGCGAAAAAAATGCCAAACTTTGCAGGGCAGACACAATCCAATAGCAGCACAGAGATACACTAAGGAAGCATATGTGAATTATTTAAATACATTACAATACATTCATTTTCAATGGGCATATATGCGGTTGAAACAGGACGCCTAGTGTATCCCACAACATTTCAACATTAACATTTTAAAATAACATTATAGTCATTTATGGCTTTTAGAAGGATGTTTTTTTGGGAAGGTGGGCTAGTGAACTATAGACCCCTGTGGTCCGGCCTAAGCTTTTGTCCTTAATGGAATTTTTTCCCCATTACATTACTTTTGCTTTTGCTTTTGTACTTTAAGTAGTTTTGAAAGCAGTGCTTTTACACTTTTACTTGAGTAAAAAGCTTGAGTTGATACTTCAACTTCTACAGAAGTATTTTTTAAACCTTAGTATCTATACTTCTACCTGAGTAATGTATGTCAATATATTTGACATCTTTGCTAACTACAAGATACATAAACTCATCGACTTCAGGCTGTAAAAGACTATTTTGTCAGAATTTTGTTTCCAGTTGACAAATAATAATGTCCTGTCTGACAATGACAAGAGCATTGTGTAAAAGGTGTAAAAGTTGTACTAGTTGTTCTCTGTCATGGCAGGAGGGTCATTTCCTATGTAGCTTTGTTTTTGTGTATATGACCATAAAGAACAGGTTGTACTACGGTCGGAAAAAAAAAAACATGTTAAACCACAGGTCTGGTGTGAAGTGTGAAACCGCGAGAGATGGTGAGGGGAAATTCAGCAACACTTACAGGTTATTTCCCCACTACCAGTGGTTATCATTCAGAAAAGACCAAAAAATCTCAATGAAATCTGAGGATCTAGTATACGACTATGACTGGAATGGCAGTTATTTGAGCTTAATTAAAATACCAACACACAGTTTTAAAGTACTTTTTAAGTGAAATTATAGGCCCTGGTATTACTACATATACTCACCCACATACATGCCTCCAGACGCACTTTAGAAATGATGGCCCAGAGAGAGACATCGCCAGTCACTGCCCCTATTACAGTTCTTTCTGCCCCTACTACCCCTTCCCTTGGCTCTACCTGGGGACAGATGATCTGGTCAGGGTAGGGTGGCTCGGGGAAGTCCACTGAGCCACACTCGTAGGCAGCCAGTGTGACCGAGGCTATGTGGGGACCCTGAGAATAGAGAATGGATAGAGAGTGGTTAAAACAAAACAGTGGCCAGAACTCCACTAAAGCAACAATGATACATCAATAACATGTCCTTTGTGTGCCATACAGAATAATGATAGATCATCACATTTTCAATCATATGACTTTATGTCATACGTTCAGTTATTGTTTGAAGGCTTGTTTAATTCCATCAAATTCAAAAGAGTTCCAACAACAAAAGAAATTTCATCTTCTGTTTTTTCCACAGTATTGGAAGGCAACCAGTCTTCACCACAGCACTTTCATGTAAGTGCTGGTTATGAAATGAAAGACTAGGCAACTCAAACTTTACTGTTTACTGCTCCCCTGCACAGTGAGCATAAATGTCTGGGCACAAAAAGGCAGGCATGTAAGCACAGAGATTTACGAAAAGCTCATGTGAGAAATGCAGATCAAAAAATGGCAAGTAAAATGATCTGTACTGTTGTGGTTTGATGCAAGGGTCTAAAAATGGGGTGGGTTAATAATATAAGCTTGAGGGGTAGAACAGAGAATGAGATTAAAGAAGAAAAAGAAACTCCCGGACAGGAGCGACCGTTAGTGGGGGCGTGAGTTGCACCTGTGTCAAACTCTCTGTGACACAGTGATGTGGTCTAACACACATGCTCACACATGCATATGCATACACACACATCATCTCTCCCTTCTAGCCCATTCATATCACAAATACAGAAATGATGTGTCACCAGTCAACTATGGTTCCACATATAGCAGCTCAGCAGGCAGAAGATGAATGGGGCCCTGATAACAGATTCAACCATAAAATAATAGCACATAAAAAAATATGTTATTTTAATTGGAATTGTTTTCAAAGAAAAGTAGCTTTGAAACTCTAAAATACACTAAAGATGCAACTTTGAAACATGATTCTTAATACAGTTTAAACAGACACTTCCTTTAAAACCTAAAGAGACTTGCAGTTTTTGCATAACATAATGAAAGTTTGGTTGAACATGCTATTTTGGCAAGTAACAATCTGATTTGGTTGCTAATGGCTTATTCTCTATCGCATGTGATTGGACCAAAAAGCTAATTCTGACAATTAATTTTAAAAGTTAAAATTTTCAAAAAACTTGAATGTTGCTCATGATAACAAATTTCAGAGACAGCATAAGATCTCCGGTTAGTGCTCATTTACTTACCTTGAGACACAGTGTGAACTTGCTGCTGCATTTAACACTAACCAACACTAGGACACTATATTAGGTTAGCCAGCCAACAACTAACTGCCACTTAAATTATCTCCTTTTTTGTGTGTTATTACATCAATCTGCTTTAAACACTATTTGAGAAATATCGGATAAAATGTGCTTTAAAACAATCTAGCTAGCCTGGCTAAACTACTGACACTAGTAACGCTATGTCACACTGAATTTATATGAGCTGTAATTTACTTTGTTTTTTCAAGCGTACAATGATACATTATTATGAGAACATTAACATGATATGTTTTGTGACAATAAGTGTGAAAATAACTTGTACTAAACCACTACGTTTTACTTTAAATTCAAAAATTAGAGTGTGGGCACAGGTGCAAGAACTCATTTAGTCACATGCACTTACCTTTAAACTAATTTACGCACATTTTTACACGTGTAGCAAGATGCCAGTGTTGGGATAATGCATTTAAAAATGCTACTTAAATAAATGGTTAAGAGGAAAACAAAATAATTTGACATGAAACAAACCACTCTAAACAAACTTGTAGAGTCAGTATTGTTTACAGTAGTGGTCACTGGAATTTTACATCTAAAAGCTACATCACAGAAAGTTGCCTGAAAAACACAATAAAAATAATAATCTGTGATGTGTTAATTTTCCTGAACCTCTATTTAACTGACAAAAATTAGAAAGAAATTATGTGTTTTGTCTGACCAACGTGATTGTATTTTGTAAGTATAAACAACGTTTGATGCCCAAACCCAAAATACGGAGAAAACGTTTACAGAAGATTCAAGTTACACCGTTTTGAAACATTCCACAATAAGCAGGAGAATTGGTAACAGTTGAGGGTCTCAGGATTAAATAAAAAAGGAGCTACACCAAAATATGGGCTGTGGCTCACCACTTTGTACCAAACAAAAGTTGTTAGTTAAAAAAAAAACATTTCTCAACACACTTCAGAAAACTGTCACTTAACACAGTCCACCACCACATCAAGAAATGAAACTTGAAACTATTAAGGAGAAAGCCAAACATCAGTTTTATGCAAAAATGCTAGGCTCTCTGTGCTCAGGGGAGTTGATGTTTCAGCTTGTTTTAGGGAAAAACAGACACTGATGTCTCCGTTCCAAAGAAAAAAAGGACTTTTATCAGCGATACAAATTTCACAGAAAGTCCATGGTTATTTCAGGCAGGCCTCGTTCTGCATGTGCTACAACAGAGTAGCTTTATTGACACAGAATGCATGTGCTTGACTGGCCTGCCTGCAGTCCAGATCTGTCACATTCAGCAAGAATGGGTAAAAATTCCACTTGTAAACCTGCACAAATGATTGAATAGTGTATTTAAGATGATTTAACACAGCGGTAAACATGAATCTGGCCCAACATTTTTTTGAGTGCATTGCTGGCATTAAATTCTACATCTAATTAATTCTAATTGTCAGTTTATTTACAGGGAGCCTTTAGATAAATGCTGGAAATTATTCCAGGACCACATATATTTTAGCACCTTTTTTAGCACCTTATATTTTAGCATAAGTTGATCTGTGAAAACACTAAAAAAGTTTCAAGAGAATTAATAAATCTAATTTTTTTTGCGATTAAAAAAGGTTTCTATTGATGTTTGTACATCCAATGGTTACAAATACACATGGAGACATTTTATTCAACACAACAGTTTTGAAATAGAGATTTACAATAAAATGTATTTTTTTTTATTTATTCATGTCGAAGAGATACACACAAGTTTCACATCAAAATACTCTGAATGACTGTTTAGTCTAAACAACTGAATTGAAAAAAAATGTGGACTATAGTGAGCTATAGCATGGTATGATGACTACTCCACTAGGTATGACCATTAGCTTTAATCATTTAACAGCCCGTTAAGAACAGAGATACAGCTGACTTATGGAAAAGTGGTGGGGACACATCCCTGCATTAAGATGCATATGACATCATCTTACAGCATACATAGCCCATCAATATAGTCCATAGTCCATCAGCAAATGACTGGCATAATTTCAGTATGTGGCAAAACCCAAAATCTAAATCTTAAATTAGAGCTCTGCAGGTGGAATACAGCTTAACAGCTGGCCTAAAATCAGTTTTGGAACTTTCCTTATGATGACTAAAATCAAGACTCAAGATACAAGAAACTGATCCTAAATCAGCTCATAGCTGTGCAGCTGCACTGTGAAGCAGGTGCAGGAGAGGTGGCCTACGTCATGTTTGCTTTATATTTAAGTATAGGGGGAGAGCTAATAAGAGGGCAGAACAGAAAGGCAAAACGAGAGTGAGATGTAGACTGGCTTTGAAGAACATGGAAAGTTTAGCAGTGGAGAACGGTGGTGACAAATGCTGGGCTTGCCTCAACGTATTTTAGGTGTGAACACATTCTCTCAAATACATACACACACACACACACACACATTTACTCACACACTGCTGATGACCAACACATTTTAGAGCCGAATGACGGCTAATGTTTTTTCCTAACTTCAATCACTCAAACACCGCCCCCCTCAGTTATTTATTTCCATTTAAAAGTATAATAAAGTACAAGTTATTCAAATGATATTTCTGAAATTAGACATATGAAAATCCACTTGCACATACCCATGGAAAATATGCAATAAAATTGAAAACAAGACCTGTCAGTAGGAATGCACTAATATCACATACCCCATACTTATTCCTAAAATATAAATCAATAATAAGTAGCTAAATAATAATAAATAAGTAATAACAAATAACTAATCTGTATGTCCTGATTTTAATACAATTATAATCAAATTTTATTTAGGTAAAACATATGTTATGTATCATAACCTAAGAGACTGACATTTATTGTTGAATTATATGTGTTTTTTTTATAAATGCCAAACATTGTCCTTGTTATATATATATATATATATATATATATATATATATATATATATATATATATATATATATATATATATATATATATATACATACACACACACACACACACACACACACACACATTAGCGATTATCATCTACGTTCTTGTAGTCAGTAGCAGTGACTTTCAGTGTTTTTTTCTGGCTAAACAGTGAAGCTGCTGAGTATTACAGCTGACACAAGGAGGTGCACTGCAGGCAGGGCTAGCGTTGCTGCTATGAAAAGGGGTAAATCAAGGCTAAATGCTATTATTACACTGGGAGTCCAGCGGTTCCTTATACACCCTCAATAAATATATAATCTGGACTACCATTACTCTGATGGCAACTGACTACACAGTAGAAGATGAGATGTTCATTTTCTCATGAAATGCTGCTGGTAAAGACACTGCCATGAACATTTGTAACTGCTTGGCTCTGCTGCTCACCAGGCCACCACTATAAATAAACATTTCTTAATGACTTGCCTGGTTAAATTAAAGGTAAAAAAATCCCACACCGCTGGCATATTCTTAAGGTCTATGTGTGCGTCGTAAACTGCTTTGCCAATAGACATCTGTATCCCTATTGCCAATACGCCCACATCGGCACTGATACCTAAACCAGAATGGTATGGGCAAACCACTAAAACTGTCATAACTAGATAAACAGTATCCAACTCTTTCACCTCTGAGAGTTTCACTTTGGGTACTGCAAAAAAGATATCCTTGCAAGTAAAATAGAGTTTTTATATATAAAATGTTTTTCACTTTAAGATTGTTGTAAAGTTATTATGAGTTTATTTCACATATTTATATACATATTGTTTTTACTTGTTTTAATTATTATAGTCAGCCAAGTTATGTCACTGCACTGGCATATTTATTTATTATATATAATATATATATTATATATTTATTATATAAATATTTATTTCCTCTTTTAAGAAATTTTCTTAAAAACACAATCTTAACATACACTATACACATACACTATTTCCGCATACAGCAAACTGTGCGAGGCAACCCATTCAAGTAAAATCAGTTTGTGTGAGAGTGATTGTTCAATAGGGTGTGTAAGAACCGCTCAGTGACGCAAATTCTACATGCGAGTCAGCAACGTATTATGCAATTCAGTAGAGAAGAGAGAGAAAAAAATTATTTTGCAATAGGGCGGTGCCCAAGCTTCCGTTTTAAACTGGGACAGGAGAGAATGTAACAGGAGTAGGCAGTGTGTGACTGCATATAAAGAAATGCCCTCTTGCCCTTTAATGCAACACAACTTCTCTGAAAACATGAAGTAATAAGTAGTTTAATCATGCATTTCTTTCTTTCTCCAAATGTTAAAATTAACTTGGTCTGGTGTTTCTGCTCTTAAGCAATTTGGCTGCAGTTTCCTGTAACATATTGAGATTGCAAGTGCAATTAAACCCACACTTCCACTTAGACTTACGTGGTTACCATTTGGAGAAGGGGTGCGTGTACATTGCAACAGAATCAAATGGTGAATGTTGTTAGTTGCTGCTGCCACCATCAGCTTAGAACTTTGAATCATTGGACGGAGGAGCAAAGAAAGAGAGAGAGAGAGAGAGAGAGAGAGAGAGAGAAAAAGAAGAAGAAGAAGAAGAAGGAGACAGAGAGAGAGAGAGAGAGAGAGAGAGAGAGACAGGTAAACAGACAGGCAAACGGTCAATATTCATACACACACAGACAGATAGAAAGACAAACATACGCTGGCTTTGATCTTCATTTTGTTCAGTCATTGAGAAGTCCAGAAGGAATGTAGGAGTGTTTACAAAACAGAGGAATAAATAACTCACTAGAGAGGAGGCAGAGACTCTCTCACGCAGCCAATCGAACGTGACTCAGGCGCAAAGAACGGCTTGATAACACATTTCTGCTTTGTCACGCTATCCAAACACAATCCTAATGGAAATCCCATCTACCTCCCATACAGGTCGGCATCTGCTTTTTGGGCCATGTTCAAGCAACCTCAACCCACTCACACTGTACCCTTTATATAAGCAAAGAGGGCTGGCTGCTGTTGAAAAAAAAGGCAGTAAACTGCCACAGCTCCAGTTTATCATAGGAAAACTGAAGGTGGAAATCAATTATCAGCTGAAAAACAAGCAGGAGAAAATATGAGGAAGAAATTAATAAAACATGCCGTATCCTTTCAAGGAAAGGCACACTACAGATTCCCCAATCCGCTCCAGCTAAGTACATCTTAACCCCTACAATAAAAAAACACCACAGAAATAAATAACAACACCTATTATAGCTTCAGTAAGGATTGTTAACTTGATATTTAACTTAAAAAAGTTAAATGATATGATTCTGCTGAAGAGATTTATTGCAGTTGTATTTTTCTTATTTAGGCAATCCAGATGGTTTGATTAACTAAATCAAGTGTGCTTTATTAGGAGTTTGTAAATAATTAAAAACTTATAAAGCATACTTTGTCTGCTCCAGTTTTGGTTGTGGTGTATTCACTCTTTTACCCTCCAACACACATTTACAGCTCATTCTATAAAAGAACATGAAGACAGCCATCAGTAATCCTGACATAATGCAAAGCTAATATAACAGGACACTGCACCCACATTAAGGTTTTGCAAGATGTTTAAGCCGTTTAATTTTACTACTGGCTTTCAGGTTATACATGTGAGTTATGACTATTTGATTGAATCTGGCATCCTAGCACTGAGAATGAGGGCAAGCTCTTAAACAGGGCCATAAAATAGGAACTTGACTGTGTCGCAGGTAGAGGAGACAGAGGGAAGGGGGAGAGATGAGGGATAAGATGAAGAGGTAATGAAGGGAGCACAGCGTTGGAATAACGGCTTCCACACAGCGTACCGTTTGTTTGCCCTCACTGTCATTCCACGGCGGAAAAACTCGCTGAATTATGTCAGCAGCTGTGAAGCCCATAAAACAGCCACCCTACTTTTTTTGACAATGACCGTCTGCTCCCGCCGCCAACCCAGAGGCTTCAGCCGTTCGATAATGGAAAGAAAATAGCGGACATTCTTGCGGCAGGCCGCAGAAACCGAGGCAGCGCAATAAAGACAGGCGTGATCACCAGTAAAGTGTACACACATTCAAATCGGCACAGCCAAAAAGGCACGGCCAATTCTGCCGCAGTGGGAGGGAATGAGGTAGGGATCTGGCATCCTTTGCTTACGCTATGTGAACTGTCAAAAGTCCGTGCTCTTTAGCCATAAACACTGCTGCACTCCTGATGCGCAACTACGAAAAACAAAAACCGCTGTAAGGAGGATGACTCCATCCCACCGGTGCACATCTTCATTTCCTTTTCAAAGTGAATGCACAAGAAGATTGTTAATGGAATGACTGAAATATTTTGAATCTGATTAAATGATTATTATTATTACATTTCAACTATTTTGGACCATTTGTATTGGTCCATTTGTCATAAATTTTTCACAAAGTGAAAAATGTAGCTGACATTTCATCTTCCTATATTTGCCTTTTATTTTTACTTTACTTGAAAATGCCACTTGCTGTTTGCCACTTGCTTGGTAATTCCCAAATGCTGTAATTGTTTTAATTTAATTAGATTTAAATTTGATATGACAAAAACAATATGCTGTACAACTGGGAGCTTGATTGAAAACCCACTGCAAGACACAACAACAACAACCTTGCAAGACATTACAAAAGCTAAAATGACCTCAGAACACAAACCAAGACGAGGACCTAAAAGTCACATTTTGAACAGGAGGAAAAAATGATCAGGAGCGCCCCCTCCTCCAAAATGATACACTTTTTTCAGTTTTAGAATTGATGGAGGACTCCTGAAGGGGCTATTCTGACACTAGAGTCTTCCTGTGGATCTCTGATTTATCAGTGTGGCTTTTAGACCACATGAGCTCATCTAGGTTCCTCCACCCACGGCAATACCATTTACCCACACACAAATGCACAGTGCAGAAACCTATTGCTCAGTGGGGGACCCACTGCTCACTCGTCAATTAATAATCAACACTGATGGCAAATTTCCCCAAGAAGACGAAGTTATGTTCAGGACATCTACAAATCAAACAGGATTTCTGAAGTGATTTTGACTTTTTTGTCTTTGGTTGGCACTTTAATGTGTTGGGAGTTCTCAAATGGCCAAGCCTATTGAAGCAGGCGGCCATGGAAGCTACAGCTTCTACCATTAATAATTTATTGGATGAATGAGAGAGACATGGGCGACACTGGCATTGACTTCGTCTTCAGGGAACAGACAGATACAGAAATATGGAGAAAATATCATATCATACCCTGATATGTTGTGATATTTATTTTTTATAGCATTTTAAAATGTTGGGATTCAAAAATCTTATTTTTATTTAATGTTAATTAACACATACTGCACTGGCTAAATCCAGTTAAATAGAAAGAATTATGCCCTATTTGGAATTAAACAAGAATTAAAAGACCAGAAAAGCATTGTGACATACTGTGATGCAATATAGCAAATATTGTCATACTGCACAGTCTTAATCAGGATTACCAATTTCTTATTTATCTATCAAAAAATACAAAATAAAATAAATAAATATTAAAGACACATATGTTAAAGGGCATAATTGATAGAGGTTTAAACAGAATATTGTGATGCCTGCAGTCATGAGAGGCTAGAACTGGTTGAACTAAGCGTGAAAAAGTAATAGGGTGATAGGGTTTACCATGCATATGCCATTAATTTGTGATTAGTTTTTTAAATACCACCATACTAGTTTTTAATAAAGATACGTTTGTACGGGCAGGTGGCCTGTACTCCAGAAATAAAAATATCTAGGTATTATTTTCTTTACAATAACCACCTGTCTGCAGTCTTAGGTCAATCATTAGCATTAACTTGGGAATTTACAGGAAACACTCAAAACCACAGCACAAAATCAAATTTCCGTAACTGAACACTTTTTGTAAATTTCTATAACGGCTTGATTTTAGCCACAGAGATTTTTGAGTGCTTCCAGTTTACTTTTTCAAAACATTAAAAAAAAAAAAAAGAGTAGCTAACACAAACTACCCAATATATCCCCCACACGCAAATCTTTGGGATTCAATGTTCAAATCACATGTTTAGTTGATTTTCTGTCTGAATATATGTTAACACATCTCCTCTACAGAGAACACACTTCTGCACATTGCCCCAGTATCTATCAAAACTATTATAGAAATATCAATAAAACATGTTATTTAATCATCTTTTACCACTTCAGCCCTGATCTAGAGGAGTACAATATACGGTCAGTGTTTGGATAGTACTCTTCAAAAACTGGATGTTTAAATATTGTGCCAGGTGGCTGTGTAGGTGTTTGTCAGAAAGGAAATGACTTGGACATGTGAAATAATTACACAAAACAAATTACATTCCCTTCTAGATTAGCTGCATATTTCAAATCGCTAAAGGGTGAGAATGAGATTAGCAGTTATGAATCAGCAGAGTTACGAAAATAGGCTTGTACGCACAAGCATGTGCACATGCACACATACACACAATATCACCTACTTACATAGCCAACTGGCATTTTACTTTAATTGAATTTGAATGTCCATGAGGAGATCACAGGATGTAGGCCAAGTGCCATGGCAGCAGGATACTCAACAAACCAACAAAAAGAGCAGATGAATGAATCAAAGACTAAATAAATGAATGAATAAAGGAATGAATGAATAAAAAAAAAAAAACAAGGCCATTTATGTTTTACACCCGTGATTTTCCTCTCGGAAGTGAGGGATTTTTCTTTTGCCTTTTATTTCCATCAGGGGCTAAGTGTAGAGACACAAACACCCTCTGAACAGAAGCGCCACGTGCAGGCGGATGGCATTCTCCAAAGCACAATGAATCAAGCCATGCTGTTAACTCTTAGCAAGCCAAATTATCTTGGCAGGACTCTGTGGGAAATTATCTAGACACAAGATCGTACAAATACACCTAATGCTTTAAACTGCATTGGATCTGTATGTGGGCCCATAGTTAAATTCCTTACTCTTAATGCTGCATAACTTTGTTATTATTTGCAATTGTCAGGACCCTTTCTTACTATTAGCAGTATGGGCAAGCACCTAGGCCCCCAAGCCACAAAGGGTGTTGCTTTAACAAATGTTTTTATTTTTATATAATTTGTTAATGCTGATATTGGCAGAAAAAAGACCTCATGAAAACATCTTTGATGATTTTGTTTACAAAATGATGCACACATCACAGACCTAATTTATTTTCTTTCTTCTTATTGTATTTTATTTTTTGTAAAATACAAGATTTTAATTCTCTTTTTTGCAGTGACCCCAAATGTATTTAGATGCCACTGAATTTCATTGAAGCTACTTTATGAAACATTTAGCAACATTCTATTTGCCTCAGAGGAATGCACCTTGAACTGATGCTGGACACCTTTAGTGGTGAAAGCCTGATGAAGAATTCCAGCCTGACTGCACTACAGCTACTGTAAAGTCTGTGTATGCTTTTACTACACTGATGTTAATGAGCTCACTAATGCAGTTACGTACTCAGAAGTGAACAAAGTTATTGGTTAAATAATAAAAATCTAAGTATTTTGCAAAAAAATAAAAAATACAGTGGTGGAATGCTTTGCGTATTAAATGGCACTTAGTTTGACATGTTAACAATGTTGTTTTCTAACACAACAACACCATACACACGTACACAAATATACATGCACATTTATACACAGTTTTAATGTTGACATGCTTTTAAGAAAATAAAAAACATTATATGACAAAAATGGTGTACATAAATATTTAACCCCTTTACAGTGGAAGCTCCAAATTTTCACAGATGAAATAGGTTTCCTTAACGGGGACACAACTGAATTATAATTGGCCTCTACCTGCGAGTCACTTAATACAAAAAGACCCCTTTAATTCAAGTACGACTGGTCAGATTTAGAGTCTACAGCTGTAGACTGTAAAAATGAAGACCAAAGAGCATTCTAAGCAATTTTTGAGATAAAGTTGAGGACAAGATAGGATGAAAACACTATATGACTATAAAATTATATCCAAGTGTTTACATATCCCAGTGAGTTGTGAGCTAATGAAAGCCACATCATAGAACCTAGGCACTGTTTAGACAAAGCAGTCCCTGAAAGCTCAGCATCAGAGCAAGGGGACTTTAAGGGAAGCTACAATGAGGCTAACAATCACTTTGAAAAAGTTACAGTTCAGGGGCTGAGACTGGGGTAAAGTTGCATCAGATATTATCAAGAAAAACACAAAACAAATTAAAGTAAAATGTGTGCAATGCTTGCTGGAAATTATTTCTGAGCCCAAGCACAATATTGTCTTCACAACAAGTAACTGTGAGTATGACATAATTAGTTACACAGCCACAAACATCAACAATTTAATTGGCTTATTGATATTTAACTAATTTGCATAAGGTTTATGCAGAAGTAGAGACCATGAGAAGGATCTGGATCAGTGATTTGATTATTTGCTCCTACCACATTATGGCACACAATAACACGTTCAGCTTGCAGTAAATTATCAAAACATTGTAAATCATTATGCATGACATCACCATACGTGTGATTTGTATGCTGTTTTAATTTGCGCACCCATTTGCTTAAAATACTGTCCTGCGCTACTGTTTAAAGCTGTTACTGCAATTAAATGATGTTCTACCAAGTACCACTCCAAAGGGGGTAAAACTTTTACAAGCTGCATTTTTGAGTATTGGTAACAAATAATGAATTTTGAATTGACATATTAATTGAATAAAAGGCAGTCATGCTAGCAGATAGGTGAATACTCATAGCAGCATAATAATGGTACAAAAGATGTCCCGGTACTGCATTAAGTGACAAAATCTCACAAAGAAAAAATCTCACAACAAATATTATTATATTTAAAAAACATTGGCTTATGTCAGGTGGATCAACATAAAATGTCACAAGTTTTTTTTATTTTTCCTCTACAGTTCTTTTCACTCCTGTTACAGGTGGAAGTGCTGCGGGTCTGTAATTGGAGGAACAGTGAAACATAGACATTAAAAATGCAGTTGTGATTTGACAGAGAGTGTCTAGGACGTACATGCAATTACCCTGAGCACAGTTCCTTGCAAGATAAAATAGAAATGTAAAGTTCAGGGGATTTCAGGTGAAATATATTTGAGTTTTTTCAACAGTGCAAATTTCCTGTTAGTGATATATTTTTATCCCGTCTTTATTGCATTATAGAATTTTAAAAAGTCAGATAATCCAAAAGTTCTGGATAGATTTGGTCCTTCGGACTAGATTTCAGATGATACTTTTAACAAATAATCAGTGATCTATACTAGAACATATTTTTAAAGAAACCCTCCCAACTCAGGGGATTTTTAAAAAACCATCTACACGGTTCATTGTGAAAGATTTGACATTAAATGAGTCAGCAATTTTATTTACAGAGCGCTGAACCTATGTGCCACTTCTAAATCATTGATGAAGTTAAAAACAGTGGTGAATTCTAAATTAAATAAATAATAAATCAAAATCTTGCCTTACAACAGCCTGCACAAACATCACTGCCATAAATGAATTGTATAATTCACTGTATGGTATAAAACCTATATTTAAAAATGAATGTATTAAAAGCAAACAAACAAAAAAGGCATTATTGCTTCAGATGTCTAATGTCAATCATTGCTGTTATGAATAATTCTGACTGTATGTGTCTCTAGAACGGTGCCTTTTACATGAAGCAACAAATAAAAACTTTGTTTTAATTTAAGTAGAAAATTAGCAAGAATTTCCAACTTTCCAACTAAATAAAAGCTTCCATTTTAATGGGCTGACAAACCGATTTCAAGGGCCTTTTTTCTGTGATTATACGTTTTTTTGTTTGCTTCACTTTAGCGCATACTGACAGGGACAACCAAGCTGACTTGTGTACACACCCATTGTTTGGCCTCTTGGCAAAAGGTGCTCTGTTGTGGGTGAGATGGTGTGCCCTCAGAAACCCACTCACTTTAGATTCAAAAAGTCATGTGCACATGTGAACTACAACACAAGGGAAACCACACCCAACCACCTACACACACACACACACACACACACAAAGAGGATTTATGCACAATCATGCTGAAACACACACACACACACACACACACACACACACACACACACACACACACACACACACACACCTGTGTGATCATCTGTCCAAAAAGGCTGACACCAAACTCCAAATTATGCGTGTTAATATTTCAGAGACATATGCAGGTATCTGAAGCGAGGGGGTTCCCTCTGAAACTCACTAAGCATACGCACACAAATCAGTACGCATGATTAGAGATGCCCATTGTGAAGAGGGTGTGGAAACAAAGGGATGTGTGTGCGTGTGTGCATGTTTGTGTAGAAGGCACTGCAGGTGGTGCAGGGGCGGTAAGGCTTAATCTGTGGGACAGGGGTAAGGTGAGGGGTTAAAGGGTGTGAGGCCCCAATCACATGACTGACTGTTCAATCTTTAGACACCACCTATGTCTCTCTTTACTGAGATTGCATGGGTTACGAGTTTCCAATTGCACTGCAAACTGAAAACATATAGCAAAGTTACGGTCAAGAAACAGGGCTTATTTGTTCATCGGAGTTTGTGAGTTAGAGAGCAACTATGGTTATTTCAGATGCTTTGGGATTCTGGCTTGTATCTTCAAGGCTTTCGGCATGTTTGAGTCTGCCTGTGTTTATCCAAAACCTCCTGTACCGTGTAATTTCTCCGCCCTGCAAAGACGTTAAAGGCCCGGTCAGTAACATGGGCCAGTTTTCAGTACTGTAATGACGAGGGCTTTGAACAGCATCAGGGACCACACCCACTAAATTCCAGTAAAGCAGAAAACACAAAGCTGGACCACAGTGGTAGTGTTTAGGGAATCCCTTCCTATATAAACCTTAATAATTGGTATATTCACCACTTTTCTTTTCATTCCAGCATGCATATTTATCCTAATCAAGAATGGATAACGATATCAGAATCATATCTGTAGCGACAGCTAATTATCACGTTGTATTTATTTAACTTCGGAATAGCAAAATATTTAGGCAACACTGACTTACTATGCTAACAAGTCAGTGTTTTATTAAATTCTGCTACATTCATAACTCTCTACATATAAGTGTTACACTTTACTATAATGCTTTAGATTTGATCGTATCGGAATTGGCGTATGTGTACAAGAAGAACATTGGATATCAGCCCACATTTCCCATGTTAGTGCCTTCCTAATCCTATTACATTAAACCATGATTAAACCAGATTGTGTCGGTATGACGGTTACAGATAGCACAATTTTTTTCCCCAATCCAAACAGTGATCAGCTGAAACCGATCTGATATTTTGTTATTTAAAAACTTCAAAGCTTTAAAATAGACTGTTTTTGACTAAAGCACATCACTTAACCTGATCATCTGAAAGTACCAAATGTTCAGTAATCCTACTACCACTCCACTGGATGAAATACAAAGCTAACAACATGACATCATGAAACACGTTATTTTACGCTAGATTTGTTGCAAGATTTAATTGGATTCATTCTATTATCCGCCCTCCAATCTCTGATCGAGCATTTTCAGCTGACATTGGCTCATTACCAGTAACTGGTGCCATCTCTAATGACTGTTATTATTAACTGTGAAAAACATAGAAAAAACTAATTTTAATGAAACCTAACAGTAAATAGCCCATTTTGCTGATAAGGACTGTTTAGGATTAGGATGAGGACAGGACTTTTTTGCATTATGTTGATTAGAACATTACATTAACAAAAAACAGAAACAACACTGGACATCAATGTCAATAGTGTGCTTCAAATCAGCTTGATTAAACACTTTGTCCATGCTATGTCCTTTACCTCAAATCCCTTACAGGTCTGATTATAGTGAAAAGCCACAAATTACATTCTGTCACACACAGAGTGAGTGTGTGCAAATGGCTGGGGTGACTGGGACAAACACATGTAAACACACAGACAGGGGATCTCCCAAACTATGGCTTTCATCCCATTACAAGTGTGTGCAATGTGGAATATAATGGGTTCATAATGACTTTTTTTGTTGCCGATTTAGCAAAGTGCTGTAATTTTGTGCTGACCACAATAACTTAATGATAGCTGTGATTACTGAACATAATTTGAATGGCGGCTGAGTCAGAAGTCAGAACATCACTTTCATACGAAATCACTCGCAGCGTTCCCCGTCTGCTCCTGATTCATCCCATCATCTGCCTCGGCATGACAAAGATGAATTAGCAGTTCTGAGTACAAAACAGCAACAAAGTGAGGGCAAGGCATCTGCGGCATCTGTAGACGCTGTCCTGGAAGGCAATTATACGGCTGCGGATGATTTGTGGAGGGTGGTGATTCTTTGAAGTTACACCAAGTGGCTGCCCTGAGAGGGGAGCAGCAACTTGTTATTCTGACTCCTATAAAAGATCCATTGGCCCAAAAAAGAAGAAAGCAAGAGAGAACGACGATGAGGCTGAAAACTATGAGTCACGTCTCGTGCCATTCTTGGAACTACAGTGCAGACATAACAGCCATCAGAGGCCAGTCGTGAAAGCTGTCATCACAAGCCTTATTAGGTAAAAGTAGTTTGGTATGCCCAAACTTATCTGATTTCAGTTTTCTGTCATAGAAAGCACAAATAAAATCCACAGAGATTAACAGATGGAACAGGATTAGTGAATATGTGTATGATACTTTATGTTTCTATTGTGTGCCTGATGGATGTACTGCATATGCCCTGTAGGTTCCAATAACAAAAAAAGAGCCATAAAGTCACTCATCCTTTCATTACTTTGCTTATCATACCCTCTACTGGACAAGTACAGCAATACAAGTTGTATTTTGGTGTTCTAAGCTTACATCAAAGCACTGGAGTGGTTTAAACAGGCGTAAACCGTACATTTTTCTGTCCTCCACAATTTCCCACAACAAACTACAAAAGTCTCCTTCAATAAATCAGAAGATGAAAACAAGAGGAATACAAATCTTTGTATATGCAAACTCCCATTCGGAAGCACAGGCCCATGAAAACGTTTATCTAACAGCTTGAACCAGATGTTGGAATTTAAATGTGCCATAGGATGAAAAACTGTAATTACAGTTATTTATTTGGATAGTTGAATAAGGAAGGTATGGTACATAGTACTGACATACCCTGAACACTGTTGTTCCTCCTTGAAACAAAATCCCCGATTTGCAGTAAAATCCTAAACTGTTATGTAACAGTCTTAACCCATTAATAGTTACACCCCCACAATTTACATGCAACGACAATAGGGCAACAGAAAATGCTGTGCGGAAATCTAGCGTCCTAGGGTTTAAAGGGATTGTCTGCACTTTCCAAAGAAAACAGAACTTTCAACAGGCGTGGGCTTCTTAGGTTGGCTTCCTATTCACCTCCTTTTTAACCGTTAAAAAAATTTTCATTATACTTAATTGCTACAGCTGGTACAGACACTAGAACGTAGCTGCGGCTCAATTTAAGGTGGAATGGAAAATTCCACAAAAAAGTTGTTAGTTTGCACTGCACATTTTACTCTGGACAGTTTCTCAAACCTTGGACAATACTCAGCAGACTGTGCTTAGTATTTGACACTGCAGGGAGTTAAGAGGAGTAAGTTTCAACTTCCAACTAGGGTACACCTAGGCAGTACATGCTAATGATACTTGTTTATGCTGGAGTTGTAGAGTCTAATGGTGGAAGATTACTACTCTGCTATCTAGAGGCAAGGGGCTGTACCACTGAACCACTGCCTGTCACTAATCTCTGCATGTAAACCATTACATAACATCAACACTGTGTTTTTGAGAATCAATACAGAAACACCAAACATAATATTGTGACATTTTATATATTCAATATTTTCTTGCACTCCTAATCACAACCCCAAAACCTGTATGTGGGAGCCACGCTATGTGATTTTATCCACTTTTGCCAATTGAAGCCAGATCATCTTAAATCGAAAGTTTTATAGTGAGCTCACAACTTCAATGCACTGTGTCTATCTAAACAGTATGAGGACCTAGTTTATATACACAGAGGTTCCCTTTATTTTCCTGTCTGAGTCTATTTTGACATATCAGATTAGAAATGATCATAAAATGATTCAAAAACTGCCCAAAAAAGAGAAAACAGCTTGTTTCACACTAGGGTTTGTAAATATTATAACTCAAAATGCTTAATAACAACAAACAGATCTATAATTAAATATGACATTTATAAATATGAATTTTTATAAAGTTTACCATAATCTCCCAAAGTGTTTTACACTGAAATAGATGGTGTTATCTACTTAAACAAATTATAGAATCCAAGATTATCAAAACCAAATCTGGCTGCAACCCATCCTTTATCACAAGCATATAATTTTATTAATATTGTGTGGAATCAGTATAAACTACAAGTCTAAAGCATCCAGTGCTGTTCTAACACTTAAAACCTGTTATAATGTATAAGCACACATGGGAGATATAGTAGTCCCGTATAAACTAAAAAGAATGTATTTTTTCATTAGACTGTGGTGAAGGGTTAAAGGGCTAGCTTACATAAGCAGTGCTTGTAAGCCACTGTGCTATTTCATAACAGACATAACAGAGTTGCGGATCAGAGAGGTTGGAACCATAGTAAAAAAAAAAAATCAAATCATTCTTAAAGATGAAGTAATTAACATTACACATTGCTAAAAAGACCAATGGAAGAAAAATTGTAAAAAGACGCAAAGAGGGAGGGAGGGAACCAGTGAGAGAGAGAAAACAGCATGTGAGAGGGAGGGAGGGAGGCAAAACTCAGGGTCGATGAGTTTGTCCATTCCAAGAGTGCTCATGAAATGACAACCTGATCCTTTTTGTTTTTTTAAATGATGTCTTTCTCGATATCTTTCTCACTAATTTAAACTCAATTTGCCTCGTCTAACAAGTTTTTATAGTACGAAGCAATTTTCTAGCTCAAGAGTTTCATCAAAAGCAAAGGATCCCACTTTTGGCATGGCACAAAAATAGGACCAGGTACCAGGTTTGCCTAATGGAAAACAAAAAAACAAATATAGTCGAGTCAAGCTCGTACCATGCATTGTGTGGCTAATGAGTGGTATGAGAAGGGACATGTTAGCCTCATAATGTACAGAATGCATGGATCCCGATAGGACTCTAGCAGTTTGTACTTAAATTCTTCTCCAGTTCTCACAGCAGAATATAAAGATGTGTGTTTCAGATAATGACATGTACTTTCTATCTTAAGGTTTTAGAGAGATACGTTTAATTCAGCTAATTTAGTTTATTGTACAGCAGTTTCTTTACAAGAGAAACTCAGTGCTAGTCTGTAGTGCTAGAAGTAAATCTCAAAATGTTGATTCTCACGCAAGCAATTGGGAATTGAGAGTCGACTCCAAAGCTTCCCAGAATTCTGTGTCACAGTCTGCACTGCCTGAAAAACTGAAAAATGCATTCTTTCGCAACGTACACATCAACAGATTCACTGTATTTTGCTTTGGATAATGTGGAAACAAAGTGAACAATAATTGTGTGATACAAAGTGACTTATTTGCTATATTGCTTTTGCACAGTAGAAGCAATACATGCTTGCAGGGCAGATTTTGCTTAATATACCACTAGAATCATGTATAAAATACAGCAAGAATAATACTGTATGGATTCCTACCACTTGAAACCACACTTCAGATTTTCTGAAATTTCTGTATTTGTGTGCTAGTAGCTCCCCCTTGTGGAGAACCTTCAGCCAACTAAACAAGTTACAAGTCAAACCCTTAAGATGCTTTGCATGTAGAATGAATTTACTGTACTTGCTTGTTTGAAATGATTAATTGATTAATCGAGCTTAATGTGGATTTTTTTTTCCCTGCACAGATATAATCTGACTGGGAAAAGACATGGATCTGATTGGATGAGTATGAATAAAGAAATATGTCTGCAGAAGTGTACTTGGTGGGCAGGCATGTCTGTGTATGCTTGCATATGCGCTGGTAAGGGGGGACTTTTCACTTTCCTTTGGCCCCAGGACAATTTTTTTGATGACCCCCATTCCCACACCAAATACCTGGTATATTTACAAATTTGGTTACCTATCTATGCATCCATCCATTTTCTGTGTGATACATTGTTTTCTTTACCAATATTGATAGTGAAACCTTAAGGATATGCCAGTACCTCTAATAAATCTGCAATATATGATTTCAATCCAAAACACTGGTTGTCAAATTCAGTCAATGTCTCTGCCAGCTCTTTATTCTGTGTGCATGCTGGAAATAATACAGGGTTTTACACAATGCACCTGGAGCACCATCAACCTTTCGTCTTGGGGAGCAGAGCTTCTGAGGGAGCACTGAAGAGAGGGGTGTATTTGTTTTACTTGAACAAGTTGAAACATCAATAATTGTTCTAGAGAAGCATTTAAGATAGGAATCTAAATGCAGGTTATTGTGCTCACGCTTCTCAGGCACAGTAAGAAAGACACAGCCAACAACATAACTTCAGGTTATGCCAGGTTTATGCTCAAGTGTAAGGTTTAGGCTATATTTGTTATTTTTTTCCATTCATGTTTGCAATCTAGGATTTTCTTGCTGATATGTGCTCAAAGCTGAAACCCCTTGATAAGATTATGCATTTTCTAGTGAGCAAGCAATGCATAGGGGATAATATGCACCTTGTTTTCTTTCCAGGTTATTGACGTTTGCTACTACTCAACATTTATTATGATCTTAATAAACTGTGAAATATATGTCGTACCACCATCTATGTCACATGTATGTGGTTACATGAAGGAATTAAAGACTGATGGACACAGGTAGGGTTCAGTACAGATTTACTGTTCCAAATAATTATTATATCTCAACCAGTAATATAGGCACACAAAACGTAAGCAGGCCCTTTGGAATTACCTGGATTTTAGCATCAATTACTAATAAAATGTGGTCTAATCGTTATTACAACTATAGACAACACAATCTAACTAGCTTAATAAGACACAAACAGTGAGTACACATTGATTAAACATTCACATGCAGAGCAGGCTAAAACAAGTCCTTGAATTTAATAACCCAGAACTGTGCAAAGGTTTTGGGGACATTACATTTAAAAAGGTAGTTTTCTGAACAGGAAGCTTTTATTTGCTTGGTAAAGAAATCATTTTATTATTTAAATAAATTAATATTTCATGTTATAAAATAAGATTTTAATTTATTTATTATTTGATTTATTTAATTATTTCATAAATTAAATCTACCTCTTTCAAAATAAGATATTTTGTGCTTTACATCTGTTCTAATATTATATGGTGGTCTCACTGCTGAAAAAGCTTTTATTGCTAAGATAAAGAGTTTTAAAAATGAGCTTAGGTGCCTAAGATTCTTGCACAGTAGTGTAGATTCCCCTTTAGAAGTATTTCTGTGATGCCGGGCTCGCACAGTTCTCTTCAGGTCATGCCACAGCATCTCGATATGGTTAAGGTCAGGACTTCCAAACATTTTCTTGAGGTCATAGACTGCTGACCTTACATTCTCCTGCAAAATGTTTTCATACACCTTTGGATTAATTGTTTTCTCAATAAGCACAGGGCGTCCAGGCCCTTAAGCAGCAAAGTGGCCCAAAACCATGATGCACCATCCATCATGTTACAAGGTTTGGTTCCACTTTTGTGTCATGAGTCCATAGAAAAATGTTTTAAAAAAATTTGACAGTAACCACGGACTGAGGTACATCAATGTCTTTAGTAATGCTTCTGCAGCCTCTTCCAGACTCAGACTTCTCTAAAACTCAACTTTGTGATGTTTTCTGAAAGTTGTTTGCATCAAGGCATAAGCCACACCAACAATTCTTGAGAACAACATATTTGTGAGTAACTAGGTCTTGTGTGCTACCATTTATATATTTAACGGGCAAAACACCTGTGCAACCCTACACTTCCAATCTCATCTCCTTAACTGAAACCACACTTCAGATTTTCTGAAATTTCTGTATATTGATAGTGAAACCTTAAGGATATGCCAGAACCTCTAATAAATCTGCAATATATGATTTCAATCCAAAACACTGGTTGTCAAATGAAAATGACTGTTACCAAATCGCTTTAGAAGAAGTAATTAAGACAGATTTTCTAGCCCCCACTGTAAATGTTCAGTTAATGTGTTCAATAAAAGACACACCTGTTTGCGCCCTTGCAATTCAGGTCATTCCAAAGGATTTACTTTTTCTTGCAACTGCAAATTAATAATACCAAACAGAACGATGACTTACTTCCCCTTTCGATTTGGCTAAGCAAAATAAAAATCTGAACTGTCTTACATCACAAGATCATACAGGTTTGTAATGTGAGACCCAACGTTCAGTTGTTGATGACTGTTATGATAAAGCAGAGAACATCGTGTCCCCTGACGCTGTCTGTACAAACGAACAGTAGATGGCGCCATCGCTCCATCAGAAAAAAAACATTTATGACGCCTCTGAAAAAGTCACTCAAAAAGTTCTCTCATTACATCTAGGACAGGCAAGCTTTCCAGAGGAAGTCTCTAGTACATTCTTCGCCGAATGAGTCCACGGGTTCTGCCAAGTGCGACAGTGACGCAGATCGTTTGAGCAGCCTGGAAGAATAACCAGATGTTTAGAGAGAAGGTCCTATCTGTTGCTGCGTCAAACCCTATATGTCAGCACAGCAACTCAGTAGATGGGAGGGTGGGGGGGGGGGCACTTAAGAGAAAAACAACGAAAAAAAAAGGGCGAGGGGAGGGACAGAGGACCACAAGACGAGTACGTGTGAGTGAGTGAGTGAGTGAGTGAGTGAGTAAGTGAGCAAGATGGGCAGAGATAGATGGTGGGAGACAGTGAAAGAAGGAGGGAGAGAAGGAGGGAGAGAGGGAAGTGCGTGTGCGAGGGTAGGAGGGAGGGAGGGAGCTAAGCTAAACTCGGGGTCAGGGAGTTCGTTCATTCCAATAGCGCTCGTGAAATGACAACTGATCTCAAACACTGTGTACCATACCAGCGCGCACGCACACACAGACTCACCAAACAGCTCCTATACACACAGGCGCACAAACTTTGTCTCACACTTAATGTATACATATATGAAATTTGCGACTGTATGCAGCCCACGTGTAAATCGCAGCACAACCCAACGGAGTACAGTACATTTAATCCCTGAACTTATAAACAGCACGTAAACAACAGGTACACGTTGGGCCCTTTAGCCGTATCGGATGCATGTTTATGATATTAGCAGCATAAAACCCTTTAGACCATAACGCCAGGAAGAATCACTAGGACGAAACATTTTAATGAAGAGAGAACGAATCGGGGCATTTACTCACCAGGTAAAGGAGAAAGGTGTGCAAGCCAGTGCCGAGTCCGACAGACGACAGAATGCCCAAGCCCAGCCAGTAGGCGCACCACAGGCACTTCTTCTCCAGCAGCCGCACATACTGAAGAGACGGAGGAGCGCGTAAGGGCCGTGTGCAGCCTCACAAACGCACACATGGTCAGAAGGAGCGAAGGATCAAATAGAGCGAACGAGAGGAAGGCGTGGAGGGAGAGGTGAAACAGAAAGTGCGACACAAGGGGGGAGGGAAGGGGGGGAGAGAGAGAGGGAGGGAGAGAAGGGGCACCTCTGTGCGAGTTGTTGTTGCTTGCTGTTGCTGAGTGCGGGGAGGACAGAGCTGGAGGGTGAGAGAGTTCAGAACACTGAGAGAGAATAAGAGTGTTATTCTAGTCCAGCTAGCCAAGTCTTACACAACACAGTGCGCGAGGACAGCTAACCGAGCCCATGCTGCAGCTCGCGCTCTCACACTCTTTCACGCGTTCACGCACTCCTTCACGTGCTCATTTTTTCTCTATAGGTTCCTTCATCTTTCTTTCCCGTTTTTTCTTTATTTTCCTGGCCCATCTGTCTTTATGTGGCACTTCCCGGTGCCTCTGGGCAAAAAGGGTTTGTTTTTTTTTGCAGTCGCAGTGAAATTTACGGGTTTGGATTATTACGGGAACATTAGGGGTTTCTGGCAGAGTTCGGAGCTCTGCCTTACCAGGAATCCAGCAAAACAGAAAACAACACACACACACACTTCCTCACGTCTCCTCTTTGGTCTGTCTGTCTCTCATACACATAGGGGCGAGTACGCGCTCTCGCTCTCTCTCGCTCTCTCTCTCTCTCTCTCTCTCTCTCTCTCTCAGCCCCCTACGCTGCCGCTCTACCACTCTCTCCCTTTTGCTCTCTCAGATATGTGAATCGAGAACTTTCTACACTCATCCCTCCCTACCAGCAGAGTACATCCAATCTGTTTGTCCGGCATACCTGGCAAACCATTGTGTCTGATGACAGGGTTATTGGTTAAGCTACCTCAGAAACTTGCGAGGCACCACATTAGATACAAAGCCATTAGCTTGTACATAATTTGAGACAACTTTAGAAAAATAACTACTACTGTTCAAAAGTTTGAAATCACTTCTCAGATTAATAGGTTCATTCAATAATAATATAGCAGTAAGGTTTGCAGAGTAGACTGAAATGCGATAAACTGGGCACCATAAAGTATTTTAGGATATCGCAAATATTTGAAGCTTTTTAAACATCAAAAATCAGAATAGACTAGAAAGCAATCATTTCATGCTGGCCTAGTGCAAGTCAGGTGCTGGTTTAGGTGGTTACCCAGCATGGCCTTTCTGGATGGCCAAAACAGCACAACATATGGTGGTTTTGCTGGTGACCAGCCATTCTGGTCTATTCTGTCCTTTCATAGCAGGGAAATAAGATAATATATTTATTTATTTACAGTAATAAAGTTATCTATCTTGGAATGGAATCACCGCTTGAGTTTGAGACATTTGGGATGTTATTTTCTAACATATATCCACATTCTCTATGTTATACAGTTTCTCAATCATTATGGAATCATCTCCAACTAGTACTGAAACAGTGTTGAAACAATATTATGAAACTCTAGTGAATGTCAACATGAATGGACATGAACTGTCACAGTATGGATTTTACATAACACCCAATACAATGGCAATGAATTGTATAACACTAGCTTTACTATCTGTAAAGCTGCTTTGTCAATGTCCACTGTGAAACAGGCTATACAAATCAAACTGAAACAGAAAACACTAACTCTCAGTAATTTTTCAATGAGAGAAAGTGCTGCTTTATGGTGCATGTGCACTGTTGGCCCTCAATTTTCTATAATAAGAAAAAAAAGCACAATCAAAAGCAGCATCAGCAGTATGTGCATGAGAAATCTGATTATGAACCTTTTACATGTCATGCTACTGATACTGCAGGTTTGTCTTTGCCTTCAAGTGATTTCAGTCTGGCCTTCTTCTGAAAGTAGCTGAGGCCGCAGCCACTACTATCCTCTTTGCTCTTGCCTATGCTTGTATAATGCTTATATAACGTGGGTAAAAATCACCTTCTGATGTGCTCCTTCGATGTAGTAGGCAATGAAGAAGAGGAAGATGAGTAGCAGGAAAGCGAAGACCATTCCTCTCTGCTGCCACAGCCTAAAGGAGGAAGAGGAGCAGAGCAGGGAGGAAGACAGCTGGGTGAAGTGTCCGGGATTTAGCACAGCAACAGACACATAGACAGTTCAGTGGCCATCTGAGGAGACTGTTTAAGCTTTTGATCCATGTTAACAGCATTAAGGGCTTTTCCTGCTCTCTTTCTGATCTCTTGGGCTTCTTATTACTATACTATGCAGCGAAGAGCAGATGTGACAGTGATAGGTGATAGCTGAAAGTTAATCCACCTTGTAAAGCATGGAGAAATTTCAGACAGAGAAGCACTTATCACATTTCAACACTAAAACCAGACACTGCCTTCACATCCTGTACTAAGCATATGCAAACAAACACATTCCTTCTAACAACTACTCAGATTTATAACATCCTTTTTTCACATGAAAACATAACAGTTACATAAAATAACATAACATAACATAAAATCCCACACCAGCTAGCTGAGCATCGCTTGACCTATTTTCCAGAAAGACATTTGCGTCAGTGGGGAGCAATTTTGGGGAATAGGCCGGCAGTTTGCACTGTGGGCTGAGAAGGCTACAGTTAGTCATATAAGAAACATGTTCACGTCATTCTCGAAGCACTGTGTGAGTCGCTCAATTAAAATCTCCCACTCACCCTTACTGCCAAAGGAGGGGGCTCTAGCTTCTGATGGAAAAATCTGTTTCATTCGTGCCAAAGTGATAATATGACTAATATGTTTGTTAGGGCATGACACTACCCATCCTTTTTTGCACTAGTATTGCTTCAGGATGTCACCCACCTAAGGCCCTGTTTCAATTTACAGCTGAGCGATTTTGCAGCCCTAACGTGCAATATCTCATCAGGGTTCTGCAGGAGCTTAGGAAAGACATTTTCTGTGTTCAGGGTGTGAAAATGGGAAATATTGTCATGACAGTAACTTTTAATTCTACTTATGCAACTGAAAAAGAACAAAGAAGTGACTTTTATTGTTTAAGCTGATCACCTTGATTACATTTTGTAATTATAAACACATTTTGAATTCGCTGCCTGCAACGCACTGAAAAGTTCCAGAAGGTTAAAGCTGCTCTGTTGTGAAACACTGCAGACTTCATTTACCTGCACATTAAATGAAGCCACTCCAAAGGTTATAAGTATGTACACAGCCCCAGACTGTCCGGTAAAGGAGGGAATATATATGTGTAATTTATAAAAATGTATTAGACATCAATAAGAAACACAATCTCACTTTCAATTCTTTTGAACTTCTTTATTAAACATCACCAATCCAACCACAAACAGAAGTGTACTCACCCTAATCAGCATTTATAGACCACCAGGACCTTATTCTGAATTCTTAAAATTATTCAGTGAGCACTGAGAAACTAATAATTGCAGGAGATTTTAATATTCACTTTGAGAACTCAGCAGATCCATTAAAAAGGCTTTCTCATCTATCTTAGACTCTGTAGGTCTTACTCAGAATGTAATAGGGCCTACACATTCCTGTAATCACACACTAGATCTAGTTCTGACTTTAGGTGTTGATATACATAATCTTACTGTTCTTCCACAGACTTCAGTAGTTTCAGATCACTACCTAATTTCATATGAATTGAGTCTTAGTGAAAATGTATGTATACCACCCCGCTACTGCATGAAGCGCTCAATAATGCCAAATACACCTCAGCACTTTATTGAAATTCTTTATCAACTATAGCTTTTCCTTCAGACCCAACAGGGCTAGACAGACTAACAGACTGTGTTGAAAATACGCTCCGATTATCTTCAGACACTGTTGCACCTATAAAAGCTAAAAGGATGCAACAAAAAAGCTTACTCCATGGTACAACAATAAAATACGCACCTTAAAACAGACAGTACGGAAATTAGAGCACAAATGGCAATTAACTAAGCTGGAGGTATTTCACTCTGCTTGGAAAGACAGCCTTAGCAGGTATAGAAAGGCACTTATCAACACACGCTTAGCATACCTGTTCTCTCTTATTGAACTCAACAAAAACAATTCTAGAGTTTTATTTAGCACCATCGCAAAACTTGCCAAAAACCAGGCAGAAACTGAACCTCTAATACCCGAAAACTACAGCAACAATGATTTCATGGACTTCTTTAATAGCAAAATTGAGAATATTAGACAAAAAGTTCAACTGACACCAGTAACCTATCCTTCATCTGGTTTGGCTGAGACAGCGCGAAAAGTGATTTAAGAAGAAAGACTAGAAGCATTCTGCCCACTTCAGCAGTCAGAACTAGAAAAACTTACCTCTTCTTCAAATTCTGTTACATGCACACTCAATATGATTCCTACAAACCTATTGAAACAAGTATTACCAGCTATTATTAAACCTATCCTGACTATCATTAACTCTTCTCTTAGCCTGGGTCATGTACCCAAGTCTTTTAAACAAGCTGCGATAAAACCTTTAATAAAGAAGCCAAATCTTGACCCCAGAGAACTGTCCAGTTATAGACCCATTTCCAATTTGCCATTTATTTCTAAAATCTTAGAAAAAGCTGTAGCTCAAAAACTCTGTTCCTATTTACATAAGAACAGCAGAAAAAATCCAATTTGGTTTTAGACCCCACCACAGCACAGAGACAGCTTTAGTTAAGATAACAAATGATCTTCTTCTTGTCTCTGATCAGGGCCATGTATCACTGTTGGTACTACTAGATCTAAGTGCAGCTTTTGACACTATAGATCACACTATTCTCTTAGACAGATTAGAAAATATGGTTGGTATCACAGTTTGTAAAGATAAATAATGTATCGTCTAACTCTACAAAAGTGAAATATGGAGTTCCACAAGGTTCTATTTTAGGTCCTCTACTATTAACATTATATATGTTACCATTAGGCTCAGTTATAAATAGACATGAAATCAGTTTCCACTGCTATGCTGATGATATTCGACTTTGGATGCTGTGGAACTTCCTTCTTTTGAACCCTGATAAAACGGAAGTTCTACTTCTCGGTCCTAAGGCGGCTTGGTTCAGAAAGTGTTCTGATATAATGTTAAATCTTGCTGATTTCTCTGTAGTTCCTGGTTCAGTAGCCAAAAATCTTGGTGTAACAATTGACTCAGATCTGACATTTAATCAACACAATTAATATTACAAGGATAGCGTTTCTTCACCTGTGAAACATTTCAAAGTTAAGAAATGTGTTATCTATGTCTGATGCTAAAAAGTTGATACATGCCTTTATTACCTCAAGGCTAGATTACTGTAATGCATTGTTGTCTGGATGCTCCAGCAGGAACCTGAATAAAGTTTAGTTAGTTCAGAATGCTGCAGCTAGAGTACTAACTGAAACCAGGAAATTCCATCACATCAGTCCAGTTTTAACAGCGATACACTGGCTTCCTGTTAAATTCCGTATTAACTATAAAATTCTTTTACTGACGTATAAAGCCCTGCACGGTCTAGCACCAGAGTACCTGCAAGAGCTTATTGCTCTTGCATGCTTACTCAAATCATAGGATGCTGGTTTTCTAATAGTTCCAAAAATTCAGAAAACTACAATGGGGGGAAGAGCTTTTTCCTACAAAGCCCCCAAATTGTGGAATAATCTTCCAGTTGATGTTCGGGACTCTGACACAGTCTTAAGCTTTAAGTCCAGACTAAAAACATACTTATTCAGTTTAGCTTATGGTGACTGAGCTATGCTTCTCATCCACTGTATTACTCCAAACCAGAACTAACCTTGTTTTTCTTTCTCCTTCTTTCTGAGGTAATAACCGCTCACCTGTCCTGCCAAATACTGTTGGAGGACTGACCACCAGTACCGTGTAACCTCTTCATCTATGTCATCTGCTCCACCTCGATTGCATTACTGTATCATCCAGATGTAGAACCTGTGCAGCTTCTCTCCTTTTAGTTCATTTTGTTTATAATCAGATCTGTCAAAGTCACCAGCTGCACTGTAAACACTCCATATCCTCTGTACTAACCCAAACTGGAACTAACTCTGTTTTTCTCTCTCTCTCTCTGAGGTAACAACTGCCCACCTGTCCCGCCGAATGCTGTTGGAGGTCCGACTATCAGGGCCTCCTCGTCACCTGGCACCAACCAGCTCTCCTCTTTCTGCTACACCTCAACTGCATTACTGTATCCTCCAGATGTAGCACCTGTGCAGCTTGTCTCCTTTTAGTTAATTCTGTTTATAATCAGATCTGTCAGAGTCACCAGCTACACTCTAAACACTCCTCATCCTCTGTACTAACCCAAACCAGAACTAACTCTGTCTCTGTACTAACCTACACCAGAACTAACTCTGTCTCTTTTCTCTTTCCGAGGAAATAACCGCCCACCTGTCCCGCCGAACCACCAGGGCCCTGACCACCAGGGCCCCCTGTCACCTGGCAGCAATTAGCTCTCCTCTCCATTCATGCCATTTGCTTCATCCTTGACTGCAACACTGTATCATCCACCTGATGTAGCACCTGTACAGCTTCTAAAGCTCTTACCTTCAGACTCAGCTTTAGTTTATTAAACTTTAAATACTGTTCGACCAAAGGAGGATGGGTCTCCCCTTGTGAGTCTGGTTCCTCCCAAGTTTTCTTCCTCCAGTTGAGGGAGTTTTTCCTTGCCACTGTTGCCTCTGGCTTGCTCACAAGGGATAAAGTGTTGTGATTTTATGTTTTTCATGCTTTTAAATTCCTGTAAAGCTGCTTAAACAAATTAAACACTTAATAAATGTAAAGAATTTAGGGCGTAAAAGAATACTAAGAAATCTTAGTCCATGTAGGGCAAACCTGAAAACCACTGTTGAATGTGTGTGACCTTCAAGCCCCCAGAAAGCATCCCACCATGTTAAATGTAGACACATGTGGAAGTACTTGTGACTGTTGTCATTTAACACAGTCCTCCACTGCATTAAGAAATGCAACCTAAAGCCGGCTATTGCATCAATTCAATGCAGAAACCCTTAAGCTCATGTCAAATGGTCAGATGAATCAACATTTCAGCCTGTCTTTGGGCAAAAACAGACATCATGATAAGGACCATCCTGATTTTTATTAGGAAAAAAGGTGCAAAAGCCAATATATTGGATGAGCAGGCCTGGCTTGCACTGTCTTTTAGGTTGATGCAGGCCAGTCAATTTCTTCCACACCAAACTTGCTCATCCATGTCTTTATGGACCTTGCTTTGTGCACTGGTGGGCAGTCATGTTGGAACAGGAAGGGGTCATCCCCAAACTGTTTCCACAAAGTTGAGAACATGAAATTATCCAAAATCTCTTGCTCTGCTGAAGCATTAAGAGTTCCTTTCACTGAAACAAAGGGGCTGAGCCCAAACCCTGAAAAACAGCCCCACACCATAACTTTACTTTCAGCACAATGCAGTCAGACAAGTACCGTTCTCCTGGCAACCGCCAAACCCAGTCTGATCCATCAGATTGCCAGACATCACTTCAAAAAACATGTCTCCACTGCTTGAGTCCAGTGGCTGCGTGCTTTACACCACTGCATCTGATGCTTTGCATAGCACTTAGTGATGTACGGATTGGATGCAGCTGCTCTGCCATGGAAACCCATTCCATGAAGCTCTGTACGCTCTGTTCTTGTGCTAATCTGAAGGCCACATGAAGTTTGAAACATCTAAATTCAATGACTTGGATGGGTGTGTGAATACGTTTGCAAATATAGTGTATAAACAATAAAACTTTTCTATTTATCTGGATTAACATTAGAGAGAACAACATTTATTCATAGAGGTTTACGAATTCAACATAAATTATAGCACAGTTGTCTAGCATGGCCCTTTCTTAATAAGTTTCTTTAATTTGGTCTCTGCTCTCCTCACCTCCTATTCCTGTGCTTCAGAGTGAAGAACATCTCCAGAAGGAAGTAGTGAAGGGTGAGAGCAGGCCTCTTCCATAATACCAAAGTGAGTCTCTCCTCTTTATCCTTCTGCTTCAGCTTAATCAGAGATGCAGCATCTAAAACACCCATGAACATGCATGCCTCACACCATAAACACCAACCAAAGAGTGGCTGCATTAGGCAAACTGCAACTACTGAAGTATAAAATCAGCCTCTTATTAATTGTGGCCGTATAAGCGTACTGTAGCAGTCAGTGGTTTACTTTTAATTCACATGCATCAACCAAACTAATGACAAGGGAAAGGGAAAACATGGTTAAGATATTATCAGTATTTTGATATAATCAGTATAATCATTCCCTGAAAACTCACTTTTTTTGTTTATTTTTTTTTACATATTACTCTTTTACATTCCAATCTGTGCAAGTGCATTCATGGCAGACTTGGGCTGGAGGTTAGGGAACCAGCCTTGTGAGTGGAAAGTTGCTGGTTCGATCGCATGAACCAGTAGGACATGACTGAAGTGCCCTTGAGCACTGCCCTGGGGTAGGCCTGCCCACCACACCGGGCATGTGTGCTCACTGCAGAGATCTTGAATTTCCCTCTGGGACCAATAAAGTATCTTAAAAAAAATAAACATTTCTAGTTCTGCCTTTTTGATCTCAGAGGAATGAAGGACAAATCTATGGCTACTCAGCCAATAGCTTTATCAGAAATAACAAAACAATAGACAAAAAACAGACCAAAGGCTACTGCAGCAAGGGAATTTATCACTCTGGACAATCAGTTGTTGTGGAGGATGCTGGGTTTTGACGGTTTCTCAAACATCTTGAGTCATGTTTCACCAAACCCAGTCATTGTCATTTTCCTGACACTACTATGTTGCAATTCACATTCACAAGCTCATTGATGAAAACGTGACATCCTTTAGCCTTACTATAGACAGTTGGGCATGTCTGATGAGTGTTATCAAATTAACAAGGCAGTGGACAGACAACAATTTTGAATTGCAGTTGGTAGGACTGAAAAGAGAAAGACCAGTACTTCCAGATCCATACCCTCTTTGCTGCCCTCCAATCCTGCCTCCAAGCCCCTCCCTGAAAATGCCCCGTGTGTGCAGGCTAGCAACTATGGTAGCTAACAAACTTATTTAAGTGCTGTTTATTTTGTTGGATGTTTGTTTGATTACAGATTAAAGTCACATTGCTATATAAGCAGTAAATCAATTATGCGAATTGTCAGTGTTAGCATCAGGGAAAAAATGCTAATGTGAGCCCAGTTGTAAGATCACAGTAACATGAGATATGCGTTACAGAATGTTACTGGAATTATTACCATCTTAGCTTTGTTGTTTCTTTTTGTTTCTTTTTTTGAGAAATCAAATAAAACAAATCAAGCACGGATAATCAAGCACAGAAATGTGGTTAACTCTGTCTTTTTAGCTTGCTTGTCAACATATTTTGCCCTGTGTACATCATCAAAGGGTTACTATGTACAGCACTTAAACACTAAGCTACAACAGACAGATTTTTGGTTTCACAAAACATAGTGAGATGAAAGACTGATTAGACTTTAAACATAGCTAAGACTGTTGTACATGTGGAGACCTGTTTATTTCTGCAACTGTTCAAGTAGTCTCGGTGCCTTTGTACAACTTACCAGCAATGTCTATAATATTAATGTTTTAAAAAGAATAAAAAACTAATTTGATAGACTTGGTTTATATTTAGCTAGGCAAGCTAGGCAGACGCTAACGCTAACAAAGCTATTCCCAAACTAGCCTTAATATAATCTTTCATTAGCTGCTGGCACCAGCTGGCTAACAGTTTCTGTGGCACACTTACAGCATGCTGATAAATTATGTAATTATAGAACTGAAATCTATTCGACATACTTCGTTTGAGCTCTCCTGTGGGCTACTGGTGCTAGTCAGCCAACAGTGTAATGAACACAAGCTTATGAGCAAACATTTACTAGCTAGTGGTGTTAGTAATCTTCCACACAGAACCTTTCTTTTGGTTTTATTACAAATTTTAAGGCAGTTCACCAAATAACATCCATGTTAATGTTACACTGCTCACTTGAAAACACGGCTCCTAGCTTGCAACTTCGTGTTTAAGTTGTGACATTTTGATTTCACTTTTCTGACACAGATGTTTGTGATGTGTGAGAGTCGTGCCGTTTCACCGATATACTGTACAGCTAATGACATCTATTAAATATTCAGACTACATTTTGTAGTTCCACTTTTTTTTAAAAACATATATTTATATATTTATAACATTTATGTTGTGGAAAGACACAGAGAATACATCATATGAGCAGCTAAAGCAGCAGTAAGCAGGGCACCACGCAGCATTTAAGCTCTATTAAAATGCTAATATATTAGTCTATCGCTGGTTAAGCTTTCGATACCTCTACTGCTCTGTCCTGCAGAGACTCACATCTCACCTGTTTACACCTCATAAATGTCTCTCTAGTAATGTTGCTGATTTTAGATCTGCAAATACTCGTCTTCTGTAAATATCTGTAAAGTACAGAACACATGTACCGGGCTCTTCCTGTTATTACATCTCGAATGTGAAAGACAATTCCACTCAGTACACACTTTTAAAGAAAAAACGCAAAATGTAATTTTGTTGTGTATTCATATTTTTATTTGTTCTATGTTATTATTCGGTATGATTCAAATTAGTACTCTTAATACTCATATTCTTCTTCTTTTTTTTCTTATATTGCTAGTACTAAACAACTATAGTATAATAAAACTATAATAAAACTGCACTGAAACTGAATTTCTTCCATTGCTCTTTTATTACTTTTTATTTTATTCTAAACAAAATGTATTAAGTGGGCGAAGCACTTTGAGCTACCACAGGTTGTATATATTGTCGCTGTCAAATGAAAAACAAGTATCTCCAAAACAGGAACTTTATTATTTTTTTTATTATTAATGCTACTTTTAATGAAGGTTGGTCTCTGACTTTTGCACAGTACTGTATGTTCCAAATGTATTCGCGTGATAGTGTTTTTTTGACGTTGCAGAAACCACATCCTGGACCCATTATACTTTCATAAAGGTTTTGTACTCTATGAAGCTTTCTAGATAAGAAATAAAGGAAGAAATAAATAAATAAATCTCCCAGGACAAACTATTTCTATTTTGATCATGCATTTTGTTTGCATTATTGCAGGACATTTCAGCAGGTCTTAAAGGCACACCTGCCTCCCTCTGAGTAGCAGACTTCCCACTGTGATGCTCCTTAACACCAGCTCTCCTCTGAATCTCAGTCATCTTTTTAAGAGGAGTTACAGACCTGGGGGAGAAATGGAGAGAGAAAATGACAGCAATTAAAATGTCTTGCGAACTCAAGAGACAGCAAGAAAGCATTTTTCTCTTTCTAGGTCTATCTTTCTTTATCTGTTTAACTCTATCAAAAGAACTCTGCTGTCCCTGGCACATAACTGGTAGTCAGGCCTGTACATGACCCAAAGATTCTTTCTTGTCACAATGTCTTGGGTAGTAATGCAACTTTTTGCAAGCCATTAACCATATGCATGCTTACTGATGACCATACTTTGACGTAAGTGACCTAGGCTTATAAGACCTTCAGTAGGTGAACCAAAGGATCTCCTGGAACATAATCAACCAGTTTAGAGGAATGGTTTACAAACTCAAATTTTCCCTGTAGCTCAAAGGCAATCAATCAGACATCACTGGCATCTGAAAAGCACATATCAGGCAAAAGCCCATGTACTTCAAACAGAACTGGGTGATACTTTCATTCTTGTAAGCATGCAAAACTAAAAAGGTTAGTTTGGAATACTAAACATGTCTTGGTGGATCAACAACATTTAGAGTTAAGGGGAATGTGTGTGAAGTTTTGGCAAACCATTCCTTTAAAGGGGAATTACACCAAGTTCTGTATTATTAAATAATGAATATGTAAACAGTCATTCAGAGTGGGTTAATGTGAGGTGCACCATTCTAGAGAAACTTACAGCCAGAGTGGTTCATGTCATGATGGGAATCAGACATCCTCTTAGTTTCAGAATCAGAATCAGAATCGGACTTTATTGGCCAAGTATGCTCACACATACAAAGAATTTGTTTTTGGTTACAGTAGCTCACAGTGCACGGTAACTGACATTACAGAAGTAACAAACACACCCAACCTAGCCATCCTCCTACACACACACACAGACATACAAGCACAGACACACCTGCAAAACTTAACATGTGCAGAGTTCTATATTTCAGTAAAATAAAGTGCTAAGTGCAGCAGTGCAGTAAATAGATATGAAAATGGACAACAGAAGAGTCACTAGTTGAGACAGTGGTACAGTGTTCTGAGACACTATGGCCAGATAAAGTGCAGTACAGAAGAAGAAAAGTGAGAGAACATCCTGGATACGGATGTATGTATGTAGTAGGCTGTATCCAGAAAGTAGTGCTGTAATGTTCAGCTGTTCATGAGTGTGATGGTGTGAGGGAAGAAGCTTCCCTCTACAATGCCCCTACAAGCGTTCTTCACAGAACAGAATTAGTACACTGTTTTATGATAGTTTGAGATCAGATTTGGTGCAAAAAACATACTTTTTTCAAATCAATAATTATTACAAAGCAAACAGTCCCAAACAAAAGCTTTTTCTCCCTATGTTTACCACTATTCTATTATTTATAAAAACTCAGCAGACACCTTTAGGTTTACTGGTCATTGTAGAAAATAAGAGAAATGGTTACATTTGTGCTGTAGGCATTACAACTACTGGTTCCTATCACCACCACTGTAAAGAAACCAGAGCTAGCACACTTGTCCACAAGTTAAAATTACAATTTAATACAGTGGCCAAAGGGCGCACAGCCAACCAGTAGCTGCCATACAGGGAAGGTACAATTTTATGTAGTTTATGTTAGTTAAAGGGATGGTTATGCATTTTTTGTGTAATACTGTAGCAAGAGAGTCTGTGAGTGACAGGAGAACCCCGTGAGAATCAACCACCACCCTAATAATAAGTACTGGCTCTGTGGTGGTCCTCTGGGGATCTTGACCATTGAACAACAAGGTTAAGTGGGGCTAACAAAGTATGCAGAGCAGTCTTTAATTATAGCACTACAAAGTATCAAGCTGATAAAATGGACCTGAACTGTAGATACAAGTAGGTATCTCTAATAAAGTGGCCAGTGGGTGTACATGCTCATGTGTTTATGATTTCCTGCTCTGACCTCAGATGCAAAATAGTACCACACCTCCTCCTTACTCTGCGCAAACACAATAAAAGCCCACCTCTCACCAAAAATAGTCCAAAATAACCTGCAACAAAAATTACAGAGAGAATTTTAGAGGGCTAATTCAAGGCTTCCTCACTAAAAACATGTCCAAACAGACCAAAAATCAGACAGAACTTTGGGGAAAGGAGATCTTGCAGTAGATTTTTAAACTATTTAGAGTTGAAGAGTGTATCATCATAGTCCAAAGAAAAACACAAATTTTTATGCATCTTTTAAACACAACAGCTGCCCTTTACATTGTGTGAAAACTGTATGATGAATGGAACAAGGGAGACCTTGGAGATGATTCTGGTTCCACTGACTTCATAAAAAGTAATGTAAAAGTTGTTTCTCTCTCCTGTAAAGTTGTTGTTTTAGAGATTCTCACAGTGCATGACCTTCGTGATGAATTCAGGCTCCCTGTTATACTCAGCACAGACCTTTTGGTTATCACAGTCCCAAAGACAAAAAGTATTTCTACTGAACACCTGTGCTTTCCTTCTCTGTGTATCCGTCTTCTAAGACCTAGTGAAATACACCATAGCCAGAACATAAATTAATTCAGAATAAGGCTCCGTGTTTCTCTTCAGGTCTGTGGCTAGGAGAGCGGCAGGAAATGTGATTTCAAAACTTCCTCACATTGCCTGGCTTAAATCAGGTTCAGTCCCCAGGGCTTACTGTAGCAACTCTAGCACAGATTTTAGAGTGCCCAATCAGTTAAAGCAGCCTCTTAATTTGGCCTCAGTATGAAGTACATACTGCACACTTGTGCCCTACATAGGCTCTAGAGCTGTGGTCTACTCCATTAAGTTTAAAAAAGGCATTGGGCATGAGCCATAGAATTCTGTTGAAATAGATGGAGCAAAACCACATCTGCTCCACCAGTAGAGCAAAGTCACACAGGAATTACTTTGAATTTTCCCATTGCAGAACTAATAATGTATCGGCAATGAAAAGCACATTAACCACACTTTAGTACTGTGTTGAACTAAATTGGCACAAGGGAATAACCTTGTACAGACCAGCAACTAGATTAATCCTAGTCCTCTATAGGGTGCTTGTCCATTTACTCAGGGTCCAACTAAAGTCTAACTGAGATTGTTCGCGTTAAAGATTGTTTGCACCAAACAGTGAATGCACAGTGGGTGCTCACACAGAATTTTCTGATTCTAACCTCAACATAATGTATTACTTGAGAATCTAATCAAATACATACAGTCTGATTTATTGTAAAACTGTGCACTGTACAGAAACTGTAAGGTCAGGAGAGTCATGGGCGGTGCACACCTGCCAGCAGGACTGAGCTGGAAACTAAAGTCAGCCCTGGGCGTTTTTTTTGACCAGCCCACTACAATCACAGCAACTCCACAGTGAAAACGCCCAGCTAATGTGACTGTGAGAGCTGATACCCCTGAACTGTCCTCCCTCTTCTGCCTCTTCAAATCAAAAATATGTTTTTTAGATTTTTTTTTCTATGAATAGTTTCCATCTATCTTACCACTGAAGTTGAGAATGAGAATAACCAGACACTATACTAAAAGCAAAGAATCGTTTCTGTACTTTTCATTTAGATTAATACAGTTCTATCCATATATTTCACAGAATTAAAAAGTCTACACACTGCTAGAGCTTTCAGATATATCTAAAATAGGTCTGCTGCCAGTTTCTGTGAACGCATAATTCTGTTCAACCAACACGCACTATTTTATTCACAGAATCAGAATGTAATAACTTTCTATGAGTTAGGCCTAACTTTAAACTCTGGTTCACCAGCATGTTATTTTTTCCAGGCATTTCACGTTTCACATCAAAACGTTCTAAATGATTTTTTTAAAAGTGCGAATTTCCCCATTGAGCTTAACTTTGCAGAAACAAGACGTATGTGTGTTGATTGTTTTACATACACAAGAAGTAACAAAAACGTGAGAAAATTTGAAATAAAAATAAATAAACAGACAAACCTGTCACTGTGAGTTAACTAGCTGGCGGTGCACATATATGCAGCTCCTACAGGTCTGATGTGATGGATCCTACAAGTCCTTTGGTTCAAACATCAAAACTCCAGAGGAACATCAGAAATAGTCTGACATTTAATCCTAACCGAGCATACATCAGCACTACAGCAGTCCAACGCACTGCACATGTGTTTTCTGCTTTCTTTCTAATGCCCCTACTAGATGAACACCGGCAGAGATGAATTAACGAGATTTTAGTAAGTACCCTTTATAGCCGGAAAATCCACGACAGAATAAAGAAACAGAGCATAAGAAAAGACACATGGACCACATAGTATTAATGATCGTCACTCATATAAACTAGCCTCAGGGTCTTATTTCCACCTGATATAGGCAGAATAAACAGCTGACAAATGCTCAGTTGATTCGTTGCATGCATTGTATGGGCAGCTCACAACTGCAGACAGCAATCTTACTTACCTTCCTCTTTGCCTGCCTGTCAAACTGCAGCCGCAGGTCGCTGCAGCGCTGTGCGAATACGTGAGCTCAACCGGAGGCATGCATTTCCGCTCGTGCGGTTCCAGTGGACCAATCTGGAATAGGAACAGCCTCTGCATCATGTGGACGGTATCACATGGTTTACCTGAGCTCATGTAGCCAATCCAACTGCGGTCTAATAGCAAGGTCTACTTGTGCTTATGTTCTGGTTTACATGATTTGTAGGTTGCAAAAAAAGACAGTACGGTTAAATATTATATATTTTTTGTCATGTGCACTTCAAGGATCTTTAAATAATTCGCTGATTCGGTTTCAGATAGCAGGATCGCCGTGTGTATGATTTGCAAATCGTAGATGGTCCGTAACGGCGGTTCACTGGAATGTCCCATTTTGTTGTGATGTCATCAGCGCGGGACCTGGGCTCAGTGTTCGAGAGGAAGAGACAGAAGAAGTTAACTGTATTTACGGTGAGAAAGCTTTTTTTTCTGTAAGGTTTTTAGTCAAATGCGATTGCAAATGTCCAACGCAGTGCGATATTTAAGTATCGAAATGAAACCACGACTAAAAAAATCGATGCGATATTGAGTTTTATGTGGGCGCGCGTGCTGCTAATAGCAGTTTACGTGGAATTAGCCAGTTAGCCATGCCGGCTGGTTCGTAGATTCGTTTAGTTTTTTTCTGATTATGTTTTCGAAGAGTTGGGTCACTGTAATAGCATTTCGGTTGCTGCTGTGTATGTAAGGTGTTACGGTATTTCCATCGTCAATAAACATTGATATTAGACTCTAAGTATTATGAAACTAGAGTCCAAAAGTCCAGAGAAATTGATCTGCAAACACAGTTACGTTGTGACTTTCACAACGTTGAAATGTAATTCCTCAAAGTTGTGATAGTTAGCTGACAATGTGACAATATTTTCTGTATTATTCGGGTAAATTTTAGTTTGGGGTTGATCAGTGGTTACCAGAATTAGATACCAGGACTGATTTAGTTCCCTGGATGGAGCTTGTTTCTGGATGAATTAACATGAAATAAATGAAATATGTTTCCAGGAAAACCAACCCAAGCAGCCCTCAGGTACCAAATCTGGGAAACCGTAATAACAGGAACACTGTTCTACTGAAGAGACGGCTAAAACGATTTAATTAAAAGGGAACCCTGATTGCTGCATCCTATAGGTCTCAATATGGTGTACCCACCCTTTGAAATATGTACAACCCCCACCAAATAGATAATTCACTATCAAACATATCGTCAAGGTCCAAAAAATCTCCAAAATGGCTACATTCTTAACTTTCAGTGCAAGTTTATGGATCCAGAATGTTTTTCCAAGTTGTTCTGGAGCATTTCTGTTGCTTCAGTAATCTTGGAATAATCACACAGTGCAAACAGCAGCAACTGCATTCACGTAGTGTAGGAAAATAAATCGGCAAAAATTGAGATGCATGTTATGGAGAGCGAGGATATTTTACTATTCAGGTGTCTTTTTTTTTGTACCTGTATCCAATGGTTGCTCTGTCTTTCTTCCACTGAACAGGGAACATCGAGCTAAATATCTCAATTAACAATAATAGATCATTTAGCCTTTCCAGCTTAGGTAAAAAGTGTGTTTTTTGTTGTTGTGTATTTTATAAAACAACCCACTGGTCCAGGGTTGTCAGACTAGTTCTATAGTATCCAGCAAAAAATGTTCAGTCTTTTACTGAAATCACTCCTCTTGCTCAACTCACAGGGAGCACAATATCTCTCTGTCACAAAGCTAGTACGCCTATTTTTAAGTGGTTCCTGCTTAACAAGAGTAGTTAGAGGATGAGGAAGATCTTGTATATGAAGACACAAACTTCACTTGATAAAGTGGGTCAAAAAGACTAATTTAGTCAGACATGGTGTGATTGCTGTCCATAATATCATGTGCTGTTTTATATAATATACCATGTAAACCTATATTTGTTTGTAATGCAACCAGGTTTCAGGATGGAGTCATTGTACAGTCCGTTGGCCATGGGTGTGCTGGCCGGAGTTGGCTGTGGACTCTGCCTTGGATGGTTCCTCCGAGGCCGACTCGGCAAGCCCACCCGTGGACTGGTGGCAGCTTGTGGAATTGCCAGTGCTGCCAGTGAAAGCAGCGTTATGGGAGAGAGTGGCGAATTCAAAATGATCCTTGTAGTCCGGACTGACCTCAAAATGGGCAAAGGCAAAGTGGCAGCTCAGTGCTCTCATGCTGCAGTGTCTGCTTATAAGCAGGTCCAGCGACGGAATCCTGACCTTCTGAAACAGTGGGAATACTGTGGTCAGCCCAAAGTAGTGGTCAAGGCGCCAGATGAAGAATGCCTTTTAGAACTGTTGACTCATGCAAAAGACGTTGGGCTTCCCGTCAGCCTTATTCAGGATGCTGGAAGGACCCAGATTGCTCCCGGTTCAAGGACTGTCCTTGGGGTTGGACCAGGGCCTGCAGATCTCGTGGACAAAGTAACAGGGCACTTAAAACTATACTAAATGCTAACATCTCCTAGATTGTCCAAAGTTGCCTACAATTGTGCAAGTTGTGAATCGGTCTAGCTCTTCATAAAAGAGGACATTTGTGATGAATTAAAAATGTATTGTGATGTATTAAAAAGGCCACCATCACAGTCTTGTTCAGTTTGACCATTTATTTTAAGAAGCAAGTAATTCACCTTTTTCCATATCAGTACACTTTGTTTGCATTGTAATTGTGTATATACAGAGATGGGTCTTCTAGCTTTAGGTTAAATCAGGCAACTCAGAATTCTTAAACATCTTTGTTTAAATCATTTCTAACATCATTAGTTTCAAAATGTTTGACTTTCCTCACATACCCAGTAGAGACCTGAACAAGCACTGGGAATTCTGTAACCGCAGCTTTGGTGAGAACAAATTATTCACTGGTTTACGCTGATCAGATCTACAATACTGCATGGATTTCACACTGCCTTTTTCCTAAACCAGCAAAACAGAAACTAAAATTTTATCCACCTCACTCATATTTACTCTCTATCACAGATTCTATGCCTAGAACCTTTCTCAGCCGTGTGGCAGGGAGAAGTACTGTCCACTGGGTATGATATCAAGGAAAAACCAAAGCAAAACATTGGTAATGACAAAGCCAAAGAGTTTCTGTCATAGCAGCAGTATGAGTCAAAACAAGGATGACTGACCGGAGCGGTACATGCCACGTAGCGCAATGTGCACCAGAGAAGACTTTGTTTATGGCTGGGGTGGGGTCATTAAAGGTTACTAACTTCTGCACAAATCAAATCTATATAGTATGTGCATGATTTATATAGTATAAGATGTGAAGCAAAATGTACAGTTTCATCTTAAGGGGGCTTTTCTCTAAATGCCAAAGTGTGAAACTGGCAGGACTACATGTTATAGATTTTTTTTTTTTTATTATCTCTGTACACTCAATCACCATGATAGCCAACCCATCCACACACATGCACACCCACAGCAACATGAGGAGAGAGAGAGATGTAACACACACGCAAGCACACACAGGTCCGTATAATAGTATTTTTTTTAATTATCCCTCACTAAATGGAATGATTCTATATAAAGAGCACTGGTTACTGCACAAGAAAAGGTCATCTGTAACATTGTAGATGGCAGGTGGGGGTTTTGGGAGTGCAAAAAAGTCTGTGTTTTATGCAATTTTACCAGCAAAACCTGCATAGGCTGAGAAAAAGGATGAACCTCACTGTAAGTCATATTGTCTATGCATTTAAATGAGTAGGACATATTTGGAGAACACCACAAATTCCCATGTAGACAGCATTACTGTGTTTACTAGTAGTGTTTGTTTATGGAGGTGGGAGTCACTGTGTTCAAATATTTTGGAACACCTTGTACTGTTATTCAAACATATGACCGTTAAATGCATTTTACAGACTGACTGACTGAACAAGCTGCTCACACACACCAAAATGAAAGTCTACATCAGTTTTATCTTTTCGCTACAGAGTGCAAATTGGACGCTTCACAACAGACTCTTTATTCAACAGACGACTTGCTCTTCCCATAAAGTCCTCATGTTGGACATTAACCATTCCCCTAAAAAATGTAATGGTAAAAAATAGTATCTAACTGATGCATGGAATGTGGAAAAAATATTTCTGATGATCAAATCTTTCCATTTTCTTTGAACAATGCAGAAATAAAACAAGTCCTTCATGACAGTGTAAAGGGAAAAAAACCCAAAACAACAAGAAAAACAATTAGCTTTTTAAAAAAAAATAGAAGAATAACTTTGCTCATATCTCCTGTAGGGAGTAGAGGACAGGCGAGGAGGGCTGGTGAAGAACTTTGTGAGGGGGAAAATGGATGGAGGGGCTGGGCCGAACCACGCGGCAGCATTTCGAGAAGGGTGCGGGGGTGGTCCTTACATGCCGTAGCCAAAGCTGGGTTGGGTCTGAGGAGCCTGACCGTAACCAGCCGGTGCTGTGTAACCATACCCGTAAGCCTGCTGTGGAGGTACGGGCACACTTGGGCCTGCAGTCAGCATCAGCTGGGGTGTGCCTGTGAAAGACATAGAAAATAATAAGCAATGGTCAAAAAGTGTCCATCTGCCACAGTTTTTAAACGAGAACACAAGCCTGTACAAAAAAAGGTTTGCAGTGGTCCAGGGTTGCCAGAATAGTTCTATAGTATCCAGCAAAAAATGATTAGTCTTTTACTGAAATCAACTCACAGGGAACACAATATCTCTCCGTCACAAAGCTGGTACGCCTATTTTTAAGTGTTTCCTGCTTAACAAGAGCAGTTAAGAGGATGAGGAAGATCTTGTATATGAAGACACACACTTGCAACCTTAAGCAAGTTATCCCACCTTAATAAATTGTGAATTGTTTATACAACTTACTATTGGACTTCTTATAACAGCCTGATGATGTGCCTGAGTGTGTATAGTCAAGGCAGATTTGAAGCAGACAGCTTTTAACAATTGTTGTAGACTCAGAAGGGCAAACCTTTAACGTGCAATTTCTTCAAACAAAAATAATACACCATCATCACAATCAAGCCCAAATCTGTATATTATCCAAAGCACTCCCCCAATCCAAATCCGAAACTGCCCCTATTTAGCAGGAAAATAAAACCCGGAAAGACAGGAGGAAAAGCGATTGACCAAATCATATCAAAGCAAGTCATGTTTATAGACAGAGTTTAGCACTTTAGTAACCTACCATAAACAATGGGCTGTGTCTCTGTGGCCTGCTCCTCCTGTTTCCTTAAAGACTCTGAGGTCTCCAGCTTGTCCACCTTTGAACACAGAGAGCATTTCAGTATTTTTCAGGACATTTCTCAATGTTAGCTAAAGGGGAACTTTAAGTTTAACGTTATTATTTATTTTATTCACCGGGTGATTAAGCATTAAATAAAACTGACTGGTGGATGTCTATTTTTTCTTTGGTTTTCAAATTGAAACTGCATTGGCAAATACATACCTTGAAAAAAATGACATATGCAGAGAACACATGGATGTAAAATCTGGCCACACCATTCTATTTCTGGAGTTTCCACAGACAGAATCAATATGTGGACTATCAAACCCGTTAGACAACCAATGTAAACAAACAAGCAGGAAAACAAAAAAAAACTGAGGAGAGATGGGGATAAAGTTCTAAATTAATTACACAATATGAATGCTCACTGTGCAATTAGTGCAGTAACTGGACCGGGATAATTTGTTGTTTTGTTGTTGTAACACATTAAATTGGAAACAATGAAGAAGATAAAGCTGTCAGATTAAATTTTCATAACATTTTCTCTCCCCCATTTTAGGTGCCAAAACGTAACAGGACAATCTGCTGCTCAATTTCTTTTTGGCCAACTATGTGTCATTGTGTCAAGCAGTTTAGGCACCAGAGTGCCAACACAGAGAGAAGTGACAATTCCAGTGGTGGACGGCAGCAAAAGTCACTGCAAACAAAAAGGTCTTGTCAAAACCAGCCCCCTAGTTCCCCTAGTCCATGCTCTAAAGAGCCTGGGTAATCCTGGATAACACAAGCAAATCAATGTAGCTAGCGTAACACTATCTTTGGCTAACTCTTTGTTTTTCTTCTTGCGAGATTTAGTTGAACTGTTACTGGATAATGTGTTCTCCAGACATGGGACACACATCTGCACGTTTATTTGAAATTTTGGATACATTTTTAGCCAGGACAACATTTAAAGGCTAATGAGGATTGTCGTCTGTCAGACAATGTTTATAGCTACTTTGAGCTCAACCTTGTATTGTACCCTCAGTTTGTTCTGACCCTAATCAGTCAACATTCACACACAAAAATATGTCTCCTGAGATGTTACAGGACTATTAGATCACCTTAAAAAACTGCTGAATAAATCAAGAAGCCTAATTTAAATGTGTATTTAAGTGCACTATAGCCTAATACACATTTTATACCAGTCCACACACCCTGCAGGTACATCAACCTGCAATTCAAATTCACAGAGAAGAGACTGATGCACACTTGAAAGAATCTGAAACTTGAAACGAGCAAAAAAAGGAAAATGGTGATAAAATTAACAAAACATTTGACAATGTTCACAAATGCAATCCCAGGTTCAGTACACGACACGCGAGTCTTACAAAAGCTTTTAAACAATTTATGTTCATGTGGTCTGTTAATGTATGTGCATGAATGAGAGGCACCAGTTCCAAAGCACAGAAGAATCATTCAACCAGTCAGAGGACCCTCGGATAAATTATGCAAACCACTGAAATTAGCAGTCCTTGCAGGCCAGTCAGTCATCGTGCTGCAGATTTGTGTGGATAGCACGCGTGTGCTCAGACTAACACGATACCAGGGTGCAAAAAACAGCCCACTATCAGTTCTTCATACACAAGCAAAGCACTCATCAATTCAAGTTGCTAAAACCCAGTATGCACAGAAGTTGAGTCTCTGTGCAAATTGTTAAAACCAAACAAAATGGAATACAATGATTTATGCATTTATTAGCAAACAGTACAAAGACAACATATCAAATGTTGAAACTAAGAAATGTTATAGTTTTTGAGAAAATATATGCCTATTTTGAATGTAATGCCAGCATCACATTTCAAAGAAGCTGCATTAAGGAACAGAGAAGACCAGGTGCTGTAGTTTTGCAGTTGAAATGGTTTCCCATTCTTTCATTTTCAGTGGGTGCTTGTCTTTCACCTCCTCCCATCTTCTAAAAGATTCAGCCTTTCTGGGATGCTCCTTTTTATGTCCAATCATGTTACTGACCTGTTGCCTATTAACCTAATTAGTTCACCATGTGTGTTTTTTAAGCGTTACACAACTTCACCAGTCCCAACATTTCTAAAACGTATTGCTGGAATCAAATCAAAATGAAGCATCTATTGTCGATAAAACAAAATCTCTTAGGTCGAAAATTTGACATGTTGTCTTTGATTTTTAAATGCTTTTAATGTTTCAATTAAATATAGAGTTTAAATAAGTTGCACATCATTGCATTCTGGTTTTTACATTAAAATGTATTTTTGCAGCGTTTTTGTAGTTTATAATTAGGTACATCAAATTTGTAGCTACACTCAGTGGCCATTTGATTAGCAATATCAATTTGTGGATACACAGTTACTGACCGTAAACCTCAGTGCTGTGACAGCGGCCCTTCTCCACTGAACAATAGCTGAAGATGATTTATAAACTGCATAGAAGCAGCTACAGAGCAGATGTACAGTCAATATTGGTACCTACCTAGCATATAGAAAATAGCTGAGGAGTCTAGCTACAAGGTAGGTGTTCCTGATACACTGGCAACACAGTATATAAACATCCAAGAGGGAATATGCATCTCTGAATAGACGGGAAAATCAAAATCTGGCTTCAGAAAAATACATACATGTACTACTAAGATTTCGTGATATTTTCAGATGTCCAATTGATTCCACACTGCTACGGATTATAACCGTCAAAACATGATAAGACTAAAGAGGCACATTCCCCCTTAACAGCCTCATCACACAGCGAGTGTGCATTCATTAGCATACAGTTTTAGTGCCAGAGCTCATGCAATCCACAACTGCTTGCAATTTTGTAGACAAAGTGGAGCCTCAAACTACAAAACTGAGCAGTTTCAATTACAGAACTAATCAACAGGCTAAACTCCAACACTGACCAAACATCACATATGACTTGTTTGCAAACTACATGGCTTTCCCTCTCAACATCCTAGAGCAGCCCTGTCAGACTCCAGGCCTAAAGCACCAGAGCACCACCCTTTTTTAGCCCTTTTCCCAAATTTACCATCAATAATGTTACATATGTACAAATCCAGAAAAGAAGTAGAAGTGCAGGGTCACAAGTTTTAAACAGTAAATAAAAAGACTTATATCAGCATTGCAGACATCATGATTCCTGTTTCCTACCATCACTGCTGTGTATGGAAAAATTAAAGGAATTCCCTCTCAATATGCCTGATTCAGCTCATTAGATAGATTTACATGTTTTATGAGTTAAATTCAGAGTAAAACTGTATACTGTAAAACTGTAAACTGGGGGGCTGAAGCTCACCAAGATCTGACACACAACTCTATCATTAGGCATTAGAATGCTAAACCAGAACAGGCAGAATAGATAAAAGGCAGATTCCACCACTGCCAATTTGGTGTCTGGCAGCTGGCACAAAAGAAAGTTTACTGCCATAACACCAAGCGCATTTCTGTGGGCACCACAACCAGAACATACATCCATCAATTAAGTATGCATTTCACATAAACATCACAGCAATGCAGCTTGCAGCATTCAGTGAAAGTAATGCTATTTACTGACTATGTTTCTAAAGACATTATTACTAAAAAACACAAACTGAAACTTATTTCTTTATATAGTTACTTTGGTTTCCCAAATAACTTTGTTCTGTTCTGTCAATTCTGATAGTATGTTTAATTTCGCAGTAGAATGCCATATTTGGACTGTGTTTTAGATACCTAACTAAAGGATGTCATTAGTAGCTACAGGGGTCCTGCAGTGCTAAATACTGAGTATTTGCTATGACTTCCGTGAGCTGTAAGACACTGCGTGTGTGGTTTAGAAGAAGCAATCTAACATTTCATTAGCAACACAAAATCTCATGCAGGGTCTTTGAGTTTCAGTTCACCAGGCCGAACAAAAAACAACTAAGCAAAAGAAAGATGATGGAAGAAAGAAAAAAAATCTTTCACCTTATCTTTAATTGCATCAACCTGAAAGGAAAAAGTCAAGAGGTGAAGCTAAGAAAATAAATGTAAAAAAACAAATATAGAAGTAGCGATTGGGTTCTTAGGTTTTAATGTTTGGGTTAGTAGGTTTTAGTGTTAGTTCAGATTTCTTAGCAGTAATTTCAGTAACGCCATAGCCCGGTAGCCCAATAGCTGAACCTTGTTTCTGCTTCTACTGAAATGAATGCCCAAAAACAGAAAACCTGGCGTCTCCATTTGTGTCTCTTCCTCATTTTGTGGCCTTCACATTTTTTTTAAAATTTGCTAATGATCATGCAAAAGAAACACTGAAAAACCACATGGAAACAAATCACCTTTCAATTAATGAATGTGAAGACAGCTTTTTTCTTCTCCTATTAAATTACCAATCTGGAGATTCCAGGTATTACTGCAAAACTATACATCCTGGTATATAAAAGAAATAAAAGATAACTATTCTCATAGATGGCTTTACTTCAGACCATATTCCATTTAAGATGGACATTCATTTTTATAGTCAGTCAATTGCTGAGAAGATACATTAACTCAGCAACCAGAAAAGCCAATGGTCAAAGTGCTAGACTTCTTAGTCATGCAACCAACTTTTCAAATGTCTCTCGCATGTACAGACCACATCAGACATTTAATGTTTATCCAGATGTGCAGAAGGGATCGGAAAGGAGCAATTTGGAATGAATGGAGGTTACTGTTCACTTCATGCACATATTTATATTTCTTCATACAATATTTATATATTACCTTATCAGATAAGCCACAGGCCTCATTTTTACATACTTGGTATTAAAAAAAAAAACCACCACCTCAACAGAAAAAAAATACTACATAAACAAGTGGCCCGTTGTGTTTGATCTACACAGACATGAAGCTTCTCCTCACAAAGCAAGTCAAAGACATGCAACCATCTCCACATCACTGCTCAGGCATGCTTACCTTGCTGAGGTACTCCCTCATAACTTGGATAAAGTATGGCATGGAGAAGTCCATGATGTTATGCCTCCAGGCGGTCTCCAGTACCACATCGGGCCGGAGCAGGTCATAGCAGGTAAAGAGGCAAGCAGCGAAACACTCTTTCTTCTCCTCCTGTAGGAACCACTGCAGCAACTCCTCCGCCAGCTCTGTGTCCTTTGACTCTGAAGCGTACTGCATGGCATCCTGGACACAAAATACCACAGTAGAAAAAATGTATACTGTATGCTCAGACACAGGACAAGGGCTGCGTAATAAAACGCATTAAATTAAAGTTATTTCTTTCTGAGGAGTTTTGAGTTCATGATTCAATACACTTGCATAAGGAGGAGAAAGGAAACGCCAAAGGAAGTAGGTGCAAAAACAAAGAGTTTCCAAAACAGAGTATAAAAATCCTTACAAGACACAAAGAAACGGGGGCTCTTATGAATCACGCAAGACCTGGCAGACCACCATCAGACAAACAGTGCTTAAAGGTAGGAGAAAATTGAGCTCTATTATTGTTTTAGCGTCACTATGAATCTGAAAGGTAGCTGAGAAAAACAACTAGACAGAGAAAAAGTATAAAGTTTGCAAAACAAACAAAAAAGCTACTGGTGTTTTCAGAACAATGAATCGGCCGAGCACAGACTTCAACATTGCCGGATGTGTTTAAGATCACCTGAATCATGAAAAGCAAAAAGCTTCAACTTATACGACTAACTTTGGATATGTAAAACTATTTCCATGCAGATGTTTTAAAATAACTGAAAGCAAGTCTCACAAAAACTGGAAGTGGTAACAAAAAGCAAAGGGTAGTTTTTACCACTAAAAAAATGGATCTCATGTTTAACTGTTGAGGTTGTGTTCAGTTCTTGATTTTTTTTTTCTGATGCTAAAAAATGAACTGAACTGAAAAAAAAAAAAAAAAACTCTATAAAGCTGTTACCTGGGAAGAAACCCTAACACTAAACCATATGCCAGTGTTCTTCAACACCAGTCCAGGAGGGCTTGTGTCCGGTGCAGTTTTCCCACTTAATCCCCCCTGGATCAGCTGTTAATTGCCAGGTTTAGAGGATGTGTTTGTAAAGAGACATCACCAACCTATACAGGACTGGACCTCTGACCTACGCCAACTACAATAACTCTAAACAAAAATGCGGCCAAAAGCCTAATACTATATCTAACCCCATTTGCGACACAAAATTAATGTTTTAGTTAGGAGTAAAAAGTTATAATTAAAGTTAAGAAGCACATTCCTAAACCAAGCCATAATTTTATTTCTGCACCTGGTCCTCATTATAGTAAACACTGGCATCTCTACACATTATTAGAAAAATCATACAATATTCTTCCTCTATCTTTCCATTTGGACAAAAATCCAAGAAAGGTACACAAATAATCAATAATATGTGTTATCAGCTACTAAGCTGTCTTACTTTTCTCTAAATCTATGTAGCAGGATAGACTGCAGTATAATTCAAGGGAATCATCTGATGAGTCCTGGGGGGTTCTAAAGATAACAACCCCATGACTGCCATGGCAACAGAGGCTATAATTGTATTTAGGATATGGGGCCATGATGACTTGCCGTAAACCCCAAAACCAATTTATCTATTAAGCTCTAGAAAGCAGGGGAGACACAAAAAACCTACTTGCATGTGCATTTATTCTAACTAAATCAAAAGTGCAATCCTTTATTATTTAATTAAATCATTTTACCATGTAGGGGGAAAAAGGATCATGAATTTGAGAGACTCTATGGAAGACATTTTCATGCCTTGTAAGGTTTGTCTAATTGCAGGACATACCTTGTAGAGTTTGTCCTTTTTGCAGAGCTCCACACTTTGTTTCCAGCGATTGTTGCCTTTGAAGAGGTAGGCAGCGATTCTCCTGAACTCAATGAGCTCATGCTTCTCCAGTCGCTGAGCCAGTGCAATGTTGTCGAAGTTATCATACGCATCTATAGACGTCCTAAGTGCCTGTGTGTTAGAAAAAAAAGTAGCAAAAAGAGACAGATACAGCATTTGTGATTGCAGAGTCAACATAATATTACAATTCTATGCTCTCTTTTGCCCTCGTTTTCTACTTAGATATATTGAAAGACTTAACATTGATTTCCCGAATTATTCTTTTCCAATTGCACATCAATAAGCAGGGCCCGCTTTAGGACTCAACATAACCCAAAAAGCTTCTGACCTGGTAGTCTTCCTCTGTAATAAAGAGGTTGTTAAGTGCTTCGTTGACAGACTTGTTGTTGTGGTTCTGTACAGATCGCAGGTAGGGTTTGACAAGCGGGAGCTGCTTAACCTACAGGGAGATGACAACAAAAACAACAGCACTTTTACAAACTCATAACTCTTGTTGCTCTTTAAGCACTCCATATCTCTATCAAACTCATCAAGTGTAATATGTCAATCATTATCATTGTAGAATAAGTACTGACATATTTATTACTCAAATAAAAAAGTTAGACTTAGAGTAGCCTTTATTCACATCTGGATCACACATTGGGTTCTCTTACCTTGCTGAAGAAGCTGACAGCGCGAGAGTGGTCCAGTCTTGGCGAGAGCACTATAAGAAGGTCATTCAGTAACAATGGCTTGAACTCCAAGTAAAACTGGATTGCTTTGTAATACAGTTCCACATTGGCCACCTACACAGAGGCACAGAGCAAAACACCAAAAGAAAGGTCCATGAAGACAGACTAAACAGGATGATAAGCTGTCTGGAAATGTGTCAAATTCACTAAAGTTGCTTTTATGTAACACCTACTAAACTTTCTTGCTGATACCATGTCACTTTACACTACTATTGCAATGATAAAGGTCAAAAACAACATAGACACAAAGTAGCACATATTTCCATGAATTTCAAAGCATTTTATTGAACTGCACCTTGGTGATGATATCCTTGAACTGGCTCTCTTTCCAGGCATCTGTAGGGTGATTCATCATGGTGATGATGGCATTGTCATATTCCTCATACTTGTCATACAGGAATACCAGTTCAGCCCACAGGTGGGCCTGCTCTGCTGCCCTCAGCACCTGGAATATAGACAGGCAATTCAAATGACATCTAGATCAATCCCTGCACTACTCACATTTGTGAAGTCCAAAGTGAATTAAGAATCAGCCTAGCACACCAGCCTGGACTAACACACCAGTCAACACCAGAATTACTTTTTTACTTTACAGACCAAACAGGGTTCTTCTAAGTTGTAGGGACTCTTTCAGACCGCTGATCACCTGATCACCAGATCTAGCTGCAGTGGTTAGTTCTAAACCAGATCTAACACAAGTAAACTGATCAAAGAAATTGATTCTGGTGTGGCAGATTACAGATAAAGTCTAAAGGACTTCAGCATGTACAGAAATTTCAGTACCTCTAGCTCAAGTGCAAAAACAAAGCACTATTAAAATATTTAGTGCTTCATTAATATGTACCTTTGGGATGTTGACCCTGGACCAGAAGAGCTCCAGGTGCTCCCTCATCTTCTGTGGCTTGAATTTAGAGTAGAGGATGGCTAGCTCAGTGAACATGCCCATGTGAGCACGCTCCAGTCCCAGAGCTGCTTCCAGCATAGTGATCAACTCCTCAAAGTAACCACGGTCCTGCAAAGAGCAGAAAAGCAAAGCATTTGCTTCACAGAGTAACACCAGCCCTAACACAGGACATTCATATATTAAGGCAAATCACACTCAGGTCCTGCATTCAAAAGAAAATATTTAAAGGTTAAGTATAGATGTCCATCTTGCCTGGTAGTAGTTGATCAGTTCTTCCAGTTCATCTGCATGGACTACAATGTGAAGGCCACACATCTGAGCCAGTCTGAATTCTTTGCCATCCACACAGGCAAAGCACACCTAGAGCAAGAGTTCAAGACAAAGCAAAGTACACAGTGACCTAAAGATAGCTGCATATACAGCATACAGCTTCAGAATAAGTGATGCTGTCTGTTTATGTAAATCAGTGACAAAACCGTGAGATTTCAATGGCTAACCTCCTTCCATGTACGTGTGCTGTTAGCTTTGCGAGCTCCGTCCACTGCAGCCTGGTATTCTCCAAGGTGAACCAGAGTTGAGGCCAGGCGGCCAAAGTTGGACACATTGTTGTACAGTAACTTGGCAGCTTCGTACATCTTCTCATCGTAACAGCGATCACCGACCTTTGAATAAAAAGATGCACAAAATAATCTCAGCATATCAGTCATTTATACCTATGGCCATTACTTACCAATAACAGTAAGTTGTGATATCTTTCCTAAAAAAAATCCAAGACAACATCTCTACTGCCACAGTTAAGTAAGCATTAAAACTGAAAGTTTTCTACAATTCTACAGAGAAAAAGTGTTTTACGTAATAATTTATTAATATCTGAGGGTACATTTTGGGCAGCCGAGAAAATTGGAATTAAATGACTTTTTATTTGCCATTATTGCACAGATGTAAAATATATTACAATAATACAAATATCAAACACAATAAGTAGCATTTAAAGCATGTCAAAACATTTGCTTAAGCATTTCCAAACCTCTCCCTGTGGAGGCCCAGTATTAACTGTAGTTCTCATCCAACAGCTGGCTAGTCAATGTTTCATGTAAAAAAAATGGATTTTAACATTGCCAAGATTTGGTTTGGCACTTATTAATGTACTTAGGTCCTTGGAAGTACTGTATAATCAGCCTTTTCTTTCTAGTTACCTAATATTGTTGTCTCTTTACAACAGCATTTGTCTAAAGGTGTATCACCTGCTGGATGTGGGCGTTGTTGGGGCCATTAATAAACTCTTCCAGCTCCGCTAGCCGGTTGGTTTTAGCCAGAGCAAAGATCAACTCCGTCTCAACATATGACTCTCTGGCTTTTTTACGAGCCATCTGCAGGAACTTCACCAAGTCCTCCCAGTTACCTACCAATGGACACATGAATTATATTCCTCATTCAAAGCAAGGACCAGTTAACATTTTAACCTTGCGCTTTAACTGCCCTTACCACTTTGGTCAGCTGCCTGCACTACTTCCATGTAAGCAGAAGGATCATCAGCCTTAATGTACGAGTCGATGGCCTCTTTGACCAGGCCTTTCTGGAGCTGAGCCTTAGCCAGCTGGCTCCATACAGCTGGCTCATTGCAGCGCTCTGCGAACTCGTACGCCCGATCCAGGTTACCAATATGCTCAATCAGAACCTGCAGGGAGAAAATGAATACAGTGTCGCAGAGCTTTGAGTAATCATCATGATCATGCTTTTAGGAATGCTGATTCCTAAAAAGAAAGAATTCGGCTGGACTGCGGGAACAAGTGGAGTGACTGATCACGGGCAAACGCAATGCATCATTAGCTAACTTTGACAGTAAGGCCGCATTCACATGTAGATGTGAATTTGTATTTCAGTTAGCTTATATATTATACAACTGATCTAAGGACACATTGAAATTGGAATGGCTTTATGCTGCATACCTGCACTGCTGAGGTGTTGACATCAAATTTCCTGAAAATAGCAAAGGCCTCCTCAAAGAGTTCACTGCTGATGGCAATATTGGCAATGTCAGGAGCGTCATAGTTATCCAAACGGTTTATGTACTCCATGACACGCGTGCGGTCTGCTTTTATGGCTGTCAAAATCAGCAAGTTTTGTAGGTTCCTGAAGACAGGAAAATGCTTTGATTACAAACTGTAAAAACGGCCAAACTCACAATAAACTCACAAAAACACGATATGGACTTGGCCTTCAATTAGTGTACCTGTGTTCACTGAATACAGAATTATCCAAGACAATCTTTTCCAAAAGTTCGATGAGTTCATTCGGCAGGTCGGCAGTCATGAAGGCCTTGACTGTGACTGACACCTCCTCTGGGTCCTGAGTCTCCGACAGTGCCGTCTGTACCACCTGTTTAAAAAAAAAAACAAAAAACAGAGGACAGGCTGCAATTAAAATCACACTTAAGGCATTGCTTTTAATTGTTGCATGCATGTGTACATATAAATGTAGAACAGGTCTTGGGCATGACAGACAGAATTTCTCAAACACAAATGAGGACAGAGGGAAAAGACAGCTTAATCTATTACATGATTGACAAAAAAAACAGTAAAAATGGAGAATACAGTAAGAATATTTGAAAACATCATGTATGTTCTCACCTGGTCGATAAGAGGCCTTCTGTAGGGGTTGGTTTCAAGCAGAACGCTGGCCCACAGTTCAGGATCGCGACGGCGTACCAGATAGCGAGACAGACTCTTAAACAAGGAGTTCTCATTACACACCTACAAAGAAACAAAACACAGAAACAATATAGTTCATCTGCAGCTCAATACATCACAGACTAAGATAATAAGGAAAAATAAGAACACAGAAAAAAAAAAAAAAAATCAGTCTGCAAACTAAATATCAATCCTTCTCTGAAGTTTGGTAATGTTTAAGATAGAGTTTCACAGACAAATGTGTTTATAATATGTTGCAGAATTAACCACTTTGAACAATGTCTAATGATCTTTATGGTGTTTTGCCTTTGAAGCAACCAGGCCCTCAACCATGCCTATACAAAGGCCAACAATAAACTCTGGATAAATGCTCTGGATCAAAATCCTTTTGTCTATTTTTTCTCATTGCATCAAGTAACACAAAAAAAACTTCACAAATGGGCAAGGAAAGCCACGAACAGTAGCAGAAAGCACATTGCCATAGATTCTTACGTTGATGAGCTCCTGATCGCACTGGCCTCTCTCATAGGCCACACAGGCTAGGTGAGGGTCCCTCTTCTCACAGTATTTGCCCACCACACGGCTGTCGTAATAGGGGTTCTCTCGCAGGAAGCGCTCTGGATTATTGTTGCTGTCAATGTAGATCTTGGCCAGGGCATTGTGGGTTGCGGGCTCCTCGCAGCCTTCATGGATGCGAGCCTCCAGCCAGGGTAGCAGCAGCTTCAGTCTTGAAACAAACAGAGTATAGGCATATTATATGTTAACCATTCAGTAAACTTCTTCTATTTGGTCAAGTTATAGCTTAGTGAGGTCATCTTTTCATAACTGAGTATTTATTGAATGTGGAGACTTATCAAAAGATAATGATAAAAAAAAAAAATACACATACAAATTAAAGCTTCAAAATTATTGTTTTACAGCTCACTGCAATTGTAAGCTTGGCTCACATGAGTATAATGAACCTAAGCTGCAAAAAGAACCAGTTTTTTGATGCTGTAAAAACCAATTCATTTACGTACAGCCACTAATTCAACCTACAGCAGTTTAGCCCCATCTATTTATACTGAGGTTGAGGACTGGTTTGACCCCTATTTTAAAATGGGTATTAAAAATGCTTTTTAAAATACAAGACAATGCCAGATTTGGGCTCAAATGTTGATATGTCTGTACCTGTTTCTCTTCTCTACCTCAGCCACCAGCTCATCAGTGGAGAACTGGCCCCTCACCACCAGGATCAGGTTTTTAATCACATCTTCAGAGCAGTCCACATCCAACAGGCCACCAATCACCACTGGCAGACGACTAGGGTTCACCTAAAGCAAATTCATGTCCACATTATATTACACAAACACATGTCTTAGAGGTTTTGTGTCAATTGTTGCGTTATGTGGTAACTAGATCATCCTTCTCCTAGTCTCACACGGTCAGACATGATCCTGTACTGAAAACACACATCTGGGAACAACCTATTAAAAGACCTGGAGCTGGACTGTGGGAAATCTGATGCCTTCACAAGGCGGTAAAATTTGTTCACAATTGTACACAGTTTGTTCAGGCTCACATATAGTCAAAAGCTTCCTGTGGTAATTTCTAGATGTTGTCATTCTGAGAACGTGTCCAACCCCACGAGACTTATATCCTTGGGGAAAACAGGAATCTGAACTTGTGAATGGACATGCAAAAACTAAAAGCTCACTTACCTTCTGCACATAGATCTCAATGTACTTCTGGAGGTTGTTGCGGTACAGGTACAACACCAGGTCATGGACAAAGTCAAAGCGATCACATACAATGATGAGGGGCAGCTGGTCGGTGAGTTTGGCCTCCTGTCAATTAAATCAGTAAAGAATGGGAGGGTTACATTATACACCGAGAACACTTTCACAATGACAGTAGCCTAATCCGCTGTGGACTCAAACTACTTTTAATGATCTGAGGTCATGTAACAATTCAAGCCAAACCAATTCAATCAATCAAGAAGGGATCAGACAGACTGGGGTTTCCATTTTAGTCTTCGTTTAGTATTATTATGCATGACAGCTAGAGCAAGAAGCATAACATCAAGTAATATCAAGTAAGTAAGGCTTACGTGATCATCCACACAACGGCACAACATAAATTGAATTAAAAAACACTAAAGCTAAACAATTCCGTTTAGTCATAAGCTCATATTATCCTGTTAATAAGAGTTGACTGCAACAAAGTTTTTAGCCCAGCAGATTTGAACTGCATAAACCGCATAGTTCTTCATAGTGACACCAAATATATTTCAACGATAACAAAGGGCATGTGATACATTTTCAGAGGTTAGAACAGATGGCTAAGTAGTCCACTTTAGATAGAATGGCTCTCTACTGAGTGGACAGAGTAGAACAGAAATAAAATAGGGCAAATGAGCTAAATGAAAAACATTAAGGAGTCTCAGTGCAAGAGCGCCCTCTGTTGGCTAATACAACACACTCTTTCCGGTCAAGTGTGTCAAAAACAAACTTTGGTGCCACTCAGTGACTGCCATAAAAAAACAGGATCCATGGATTGGGATTGGTTACTTTAGCCACTGAAAAGAAAAAAAGAAGCCAGGGAACCCCTACACAACCAAAATACTTAAACAACGTGTAAAACAACTACCACTGCACAATGCAAAGTTTGCAAAGGATTCCTACAGTACCGCACTAAGGTCACAAATTACATCTGGCTCAGCTTACTAAAGCAAGTTAGACTTTAAATACAAGATGTGATGAGGTAAGTAAAACAAACCAGCAGAATCAACCTGTCAACTGTGACTTTGGCTATTTAAAAAGGTTAATGAGCTTAGCTAGTCAAAAAATATACACTAACACAAACATACAGGATCTGAACCAAATGCTACTTTATCTCCATAAACATACCTACCTACATACCAATCCTGGAGAAATAAAATTTCTTTGCACACTATTAAAAAGCTGCACTGAAGTTGCATTCCACACAAACACACACCAATCCCAGTATTAATCCTCCAACTCATCACTGGGAAGAAGGGAAGGATGACAAAAAACAGAATACGAAAACTCCTGTACTTGGTGGGGGTGGGGGATTTACCTGGTTCATGTCCTGCCCATTCCAAAGATACAGGTGAAAAGCATAAGAGATAATAACCACCGTCAGGAAAGAAATTTATGTTAACTTCCTACATCTACAAGCTAAAATACTAGCTAATCTACTGTGGGATGTTAAGAAACAGGGTTAAAAAACAAAACAAAACAAAAAACAGAGGACCAGTGCTATTATGCCATGCTTTGACTACGTCATTTCACTTTAAATGTTACTTAGACAAAATAATTTCCACAAGTTTATGACCTGCTTCTCTAAGCCAAACTTTACTACAAGTGGACTGGAATACATTTCTGTTATGGGGAGTAACGATAAATATCTGAACAGAACCCACAAAAGAAGCACTACAGAAGCCAAACACAAAAAAACAAAAGACTGAGGGATCCATGATGGAGCTCCAAAGGTACTTGAAGGAGTACAAAACCAACCAAAGGAGGCAATGAAGGAGAAGGAGAAAATAGATGGAAAGAGAGAGCTAATGAAAACGGAAACAAATGGGATCACCTTACGTGGGTGTTTCCCGACAGGACATTGGCCGTACCTTGAGGAAGTTCTTGACACGTTCGGGGTCATAGCAGTTGCTCTCTCTGCAAATGCGCTCCACCTCCTTTATCTGGCCTGTCTTGCAGGCGGCCTGGATGTATTTAAAATGAACCTCTGGGTCCTGACTGAAGTTTACAATGGAGCCAAGGAAGTAGAACAGACCTGAAACAAAACAAAAATAAATAAATAAATAAATAAATAAATAGTCACTTCAGCTATGGACTACTGAGTGGTGGTGGGAGAACTGTGCACTGCCCTTTACAGGCAGAAAATGGTTTTATTTTGGGGTTTTTTGGTTGTTTTGTTTTTAAACACCAAAAATTGAGGGTGGAATACTTGTGATAATTAACGTAAATACAAATATGTGCATAGCCAATCTGAATGCAAGTGACACCTACATACTTGTGGCAAGATTTATGCGCAACAGATATTGCGTATAAAACTCCTGTCAGGCTGACAGTAAGGGTGGAGTATATTTGAAGTTAGACCACAGACACAGCCAAGCTGTACGTTTTTTATATAAATAAAAATCAAAGTGATTATATGTGGCTTACTTTAGCCGATCCATTCAATTCCTAGATCTCCTAGACTAGGTATCGGGACAACATTATTTATTCTCTGCTTTAGATCAGCTATTTATGTGTCTTTTCAGCTAACCAAAACCACAGCCCTTGATTCACAGCTTAAGGCCACATATTGCTGCTAACAGTGATTGCCAAGGCTTCTGTCCTACTTAGCTAATCACAGCAGATCACATCGTAGTCCACATTCAGAAGGAGAGCAGGGACAGAGACTGAAGAGTACAGTGGATGAAATAAGTCAATTCATATCATAATACAAGATATTTTCCGAAACACTAATGTAGAAATTAGTCATTTCTGATGTCTAACTACATTACTAAGCAAGTGGGGGGGTATTTCTCTACATATTTAAATACATTTTCTTAATATATTGTTCAGAAATTGTTCTACCCATAAGGGCATCGTCCGCTTACCCTCAAAGCTCTTGAAGGACTCAAAGAGCTCAGTGAGAGCCTGGGTGGAGAGCTGTTCATGGTACTTTGAGGCCACCTGCACGCAAATCTGGAGATTCTGTCTGATGTTGGCAGAGAGCATAGCTCTCAGGCACTCCAGAGAATCCTCAACCGACAGAGAGCCAAAGAAGTTTACTAACCACTACAGAAAGAGAGAGCGAGAGAGAGATCAGTTATGATCTGGGTCCCACAGACAAGATGCTCATTATGCATAGTGCAATAAAGATGTAAAGACACACAGGGCATTGACATTGTCCACATTACTTGGTCTGTCCAGGCTAATTATTAATCTAAGAGTCAATTTTATTCTCCATTCTCTTTCACTTCTGGCAAACACAATTAATTTTTTTTTTTCTGCAAAACAACTTAAGCTGGGAATTTGACCTCATGTATAAAAGAGTACCAAAGATAGGTGTTTATGTGCTTACAGGAGTGCACGTACCTCTGGGTTAAGCAGGTGTGTGTGTACGACAGCCCGTTTGATGTCATACAAGTCCGTATAGTGTTCCAGGGCTCTCTGCAAGAGTCCCGCCTTCTCACAAAGCTGGGCGATGTGGGCCCGGTCATAATTAGTGAACATCTGATTTCCCAAAATAGCATCAGCGACCTACAGAGGGCACCAAATACACATTCACTACTACCCAAAGATCCTGGTCGTCACAGGGTCAACATCGGATAGGTAAAAGTGTTTGTGTCCTTATAAAAAAAGTACAAAAAAAAAGTGCATATGGACAGCTGTTGCCCAAACTAGGCAAACTTTTGTGTGCGCGCGTGTGTACAGACCTGAGGCGCATGCATGAGGTTCATCTCAAGCAGACGTGTCTGCAGTGGTCCCTCTGAGGGGCGGTTGTTTTTGAGGGCATCCAAAAGAAAGGATGTGCACTGCTGAATCAGGTTATACTCCATAAACACATCCACAATCTAAAGAAATACACAGGAGAGCTCACTTTGCTGTGTCACAGTAAGGATTGGAGAAACAGCATAATGAAACTTGAATACTAGCATCTTCACACAGTCTAAATCACAATATCAAGTTTGCTAGCTAGAGTATAAAAGAAGGAAAAAAAACATGCACCAGCAAAACAACAGTCATACAATTAAAGTGGTGGCCTGCCATAGCAACATTTTTGCTGTCACGACAAAAACAAAACAAAAAATTCGTAATCCCACCCCTCACCCAGCAAACCTGATTGGCCCTGCTCCACCGTGCACGTATTACGGTAATCAGGTGGTTAATGGCACTTATAGACTACATGACATTGTCATTTAGTAGACACTCCTATACGGCTCAAACAAAATTAGTATAATAAGGTATTTTCCAAGAAAAAGAAAAATTGATGAACTAAACAAGGCAGGCATTCACGTTGGTGGAGGGCGATGACATATCTACACATTCTTTGTAACGGAGGTCAACACAACGGGCCAATGGCTCCAGTTTAGTTCCTTAGTGCTTTTTGCCATTTCTACACAGTAGCTTGAAATAAACACAACAAAAGCAGCCAGACTTTTAGATGCACTGGCAAATTATAGCAAGAAAACAGACCGTCAGAGAAGAGGTTTAACTGATACAAGACATACTACTCCTTTCAATTTACAACAAAGCATAAAAATAACCAGCAAAAATTCATTTATCAACCATGCCAACAGTGCGTGGTGACCTTTAGGTCAAAGTTAGGATAGTTTAGCTCTTTCCAAGCTCTCTTCCCTTTCAGTAACTGCTATACTGCAACCCGAGCTCATCGACACACTGACTCAGGTAACGCGACTGCAGCTGATGTTTTTCCCTTCTAAAGCAACAGCCTGTTTTGCCCTCTGCTCACCTGTGTGATGTCAGCCAGCGGCTCCTCGTCCTGCACCAGCATCTGCGCAAATTGCAGGCCCTGATCCGGACTGATCCGCATCACGTTCCTCAACAAAAAGATCCAGTCTGGAGTGTAGCCCACCTAAAGAACAGGGAAAACGCAGGTTCAGTGAAACTGTGAAGTTTACTTCAGCAAAACTCCATTCATCCAAATTACTTACCTAAAGCTCTGTAAAAGTTTAAACAATACAAAATATATTAAATTGCAGAGGTGGCACAATTCAGATACTGAATCGGTTCTCATGAGGCGATACTACTTAGATTTTTTTGCTTAAACGCAGCTAATCTTTAAAAGAGCACTTAACTTCAGTGGGCTGCCATGCTCAAACTAGTCAAACACTCAACTACACTAATCACAGCTAACCCTACTGTATGCTAGATTTGATGTTGTTTGGATAGAATTAATACTCGCTTCTCTCTTCTGATTTTTCCACTTACATCAGCCTGACTGGCATGAAGGGTTTGGGATTGGAGCTATCTCCACACAAAACTAGTCACAAACTGTAATTATAATAACATAACACAAAATGCTAACTGCTCATCCTACCTTTTTAGCATACAGAACTATCTTAGGGAACTGTCCAGTTTCAGCAAAACACTGGATGACTTTGTTGGGAACGTTGGCCCTAAGGTACACGCTGAGGGCAAGAGTGGGATCTACAGACTTCACCAGGTCTCCCAGTTCCTCAGAACACTCCAACTACAACAGAACACACATTACATATACATATGAATAAGGAAAGAAAATGTTTCATTTCTATATTTAGCATGCTTGTAATTTGCAGAAGGTCCTGTTATAAACAGGCAAAAAAATCCGTCCTACATGTTTTAAGATTCATTCAGATGAAAGCCAAGTGGTAACTGTCTGTCGTAGTTACAAACAATGATAACATACATTAACATTTCTACACCCATAAAAACTATTGCAGAAAATCATAGTTTTAAGACAAAAAATAATATTATGGAAAACACAGCAGATTTTGGCTGAGATTAGAATAAAAAATACTTTTTGATATGCAGGCAAAAAAAAGAAATGCTGCCAGGGAGGGTAACTGTTCTTTAGTAATCACAATTTAATGGCTTATTTAAACATACAAAGCAGCTCATTTTGGCCAAAAGGTGGTGAATCTGCACATGTGTATTTTATAAACAGCTTTGAAATGTGTGGCACTCCCCCCCAGGTATCAATACATTTGTCCATTTACTGGACAAGAGTTCACAGACAGTCCAGATTTGGCCTTGACTCTTTTTCCATTTTGAGGCTCTAAAGGAAAAAAACCCAAACAGCCCACAAACACATTACCTCAACATGTTAAAAAACACAAACATTTTCTTTCTCTCTCTCTCTCACACTCACACACACACACACACCCCTCTGGTACGCAGACTCAGTGTGCACAAAGTTGCCAGTCCCAGAGGAAGGGCTTCCCGGTAGGGTGTGTTTGTCCTGATCCTAATCTACCCTCTGACATTATCTCTCTCTCTCACTCACTCACTCTTTCTCTGTCTTTCTCTCTTGCACTCACACTGTCTGGTTGCATACCTTGTCTTCTTTAAGCCATTTCTCCAGCAGCTGTTTACGACCCTGCTGCAGAACGGGCCTGCACAGCTCCAGAGACTCAAACTTGTTGAGCTGGCCCTGGTCCAGCAGAATTCCAAAATACTGCAGCAGAGGAGAGGTCTGGCCCGGCTGGGCCGGCACACTCTGGAACCGCCGGATGGTGTCTGGAGTACGCAGAATCCCCTGATCCAAACAAACACGTAACACAGAGAAGTGGGTCAGACTGTGCTGTTTGTACAAACAGAAGACAAAAACATATATAGCACTGTGCAACAGTCTTAATCAGCCAAGGCCTGTTTATTTCTGCAGTAAATTAATATTAGATTAAATAAAAAAAGAAAGTGACGTACAGTAAAATGTAAAGACAGAAATGACTTGTTTAGAACAGACATGTCCAGGACAATTGGTGTCCAGCAAAGTAACCCTATTCTAACATGTCAACCTGCCAATTAAAGGATGAATAAAATGTTTATGTGCCGGAAATTCTCCAGCCTGTGAGCAACATCTGAAAGCACGGATTTATCTGGAGCACAAGCTGCAGCTACAATCAATCACTCGCGTGTGTTTAAGGTACCGTTTACTACACTAAGACTAGGATGACCATGCATTTTCCTCGTGCTTCTGAGCCCCCTAGACCTTTGGACTGTGTCTGTTGAGGTGTGTTCTTTGGAAATGGCGTCGCTCATGTTAACGCTTTCTGGCGTCATTTTCTCTTATTTCGTTCTCACTGCTGAGGGTGAACGCCTGCAGTAACTAACAAATTAACAAATTACTAGCACGTGGGTTAAGCTCACACACCTTTGACTTCAACAATATTCATAATAGTGACAACTTTGCATCAACCAATGTAGGTTATCTTCATTAACTACATTAACCATTGCACAGAAATACACGTTGTATATTCAATGTGTCTGATAGACCAAGAATGCTTCAGTCATTCCCACTAAGGTTGTGTTTAAAATATTAATATAGCAATAGATAAGCTTGTAGTGGTGTGTACCTACAGAGCACTTAACTGATGTTTATGAATTTACTTTCACGCACTTAGTTAATGCGTGAATAATTATATTCAACTGCATTTACAACATCCAACATAAACAGTGATTTGTATGTTTATTTACTATTATTTGTATGAAAGCTGCACTGGACAGAGAGGAGTGTACTTTAGTCTCGTGCGTGTTCGGAAAAAATGCCGCACAGAACAAACAATTCTTAATATTATACAAATGTTGTGCAGTGTTTACTGAATATTTTACTGTTTACTTATGTATTAGTGCCCATATACTAACTACTGCCACCTGCTGTAATTAAATAAGCAAAAACAATCACTGTCTTTGTGCGCTCTAAACAGGACCACAGAGTGACCATTTAACATAGTTCTTAGAATGACCCACACCTGCCTCCCCCTTTATGTATTAAACAAACTTGTATTTCCATCCATCCATCATCTTCCACTAGTCGGGGTCACAGTGGGGGCTGGAGCCAATCCCAGCATCAAACTTGAATTTATCAAACTTTAAAATGGTAAACATTCATAAGCGAAGATTAAGATCAATCCAAAAATGTGTGCTGTACATCATTCTCACCTTTGGAGCATTGGCGGCCACTTTGGCAGCCTCAGAGTAATTGCCTCCAGCAAAGAGGTTGTTGAACTTGCGGGCAAAGAGCTCCTCTGCTCCGGCCAGGTTGTTCCTCACAGCCATACGCAGGGCCAGGTCAGGATTCTGCAGCACATTGGTGATGTATGGAATGATGTTCTCCTCCTCCACACAAACTGACAAGACCTAAAGAAAAACATATACAAAAATTAGATCAGAACAAGACACACACACAGCAACGAAGCTATGGCAGCTGTGGGGTGGTTGGCCTTTATTCACTAAAGTTGAGGGAAAAACGGCACAGATTTATAACTTCTAAAGACACAAACTATTGATGAAAACATTGTGTGATGCGGAAACGAGAAGATTTGACTGCAAATGATGAATCTGCTTCAGTGCAGAAAATTGAGAGGCAGCCTACCAGTAATTCATTTATGTATTTTTTACATGAAGCATGATATTATTTTATAATATAATAAATTATGATATAATTTATAAATTGTAACAGTACAACAACAGCATTCAGCGACTAGCCAATGGCCATGACTGAGTCTGAGGTTCAGCAGGTCAGTTTTTAAGTGTTACATTTACACCAACTGAACTTTTTTTTTTTTTTAGCATTTTTTAGAGACAGCAGAATAGTGCAATTATATAATATAATTATTTTCCAAAACCTCCACATGCACAAGAGGCGTTATGTTTTTATATTTTGGCCGGTGTTTGTAGTCTAAAACAAAAGCACAGTGTAATAGCCTTTAAATGGAACATGGAATAGTTGCAGCATTCGTTCATACCAAGAACATCTACATTTATACTGGATTGCCATGTTTACAAATTATTCATATTACTGTATTTAAATGTCAGTTGCTTAGCTAACTGCAAATGAAGCTTTTTTTCAGGTGGGTAAATGTTAAGCTCAAATTTACCCCCACACTTCATCTGGACGTCCATAGAGATATTACCTCTCATACAGGTTCTTGGGAAATATTGATAATAGCTGCGAAACTGAGGTTCTGTCGTTAAAAAATAGAGCAGGAAAAGTGAAAAAAGGAAACAGGAACAAGTACACAAACATAAGCCTGCACATGCACATTTAGTTAAATAAGGTTGATCACTATATATATATATATATATATATATATATATATATATATATATATATATATATATATATATATATATATATATATATATATATATATAAAATACATACACATACACATTATTTTGTGTATCCATGCTTTGCCTTAGTTACCCATTCCTCTTTTCGAGTCAGGTGTCAGGGCTGTTTAGGCAACGCTACTTGTAAACACAATGCAGCTTATGGAGATATTTGTCTGAATGTTAGTGTCCAAAAAATGGCACTGCATTCAACTCTCCACCATCCTTAATCACTGTGGGAACACCTTAAAATCGTTCTGCGGAGCGGAAAAAAATATTAAAACACACAAAAAAAAGAACAAACTATAATACAACTAAGATTGTTGTTTTGGAAAAGCACCAACATGGTGCAGTTATATAATTATCCGTTATGGGAGACAATCTAGATGCTACAGTGGGAGAATGTGGGCATTACAGTTCTCACAACAACTTTCACTTCTGCTTCTCCCATTTCAGTTAAATTCGCAGAAAATCACATTCTAAATGACGCTCCTGCTAGTTTCCTTTAACATGACATCTCAGGTCTAATTCGCTGATTACACATTTCTTTAATTCAATTATCATTAATAAAGAAACAATTAGCATTATACAGATTTGGTACAATTAAGCTGTAAAAAAATGAATTAATTCACTGGAGAAACTATTCTCACAATGGCAGACACTCAATATATCAACTTAAGATACCTTCCAATGCAACACTGCATCTAACTGAAGCCATTTTGGCAAACACAGTTTTTAGGCTACCAAGGTCAATCTTCAAAGAATGCGATTCTAAAACATTTCTTTAGTCTAACAGAATAAAACTGCCTTACAGTATTTGCAAATGCTCCAACAGTAGCCAGTTTTAATATCCTTATAAAACATTGCATTGGCCTTAAAATATACTGGAACAAATATCCCCACTGGGAATTCTGTTCAATTTCATTTGACAGCACTAGCTCTAACAAGCTTTACACATTACACAACATGTTAACTGTGCACTTGCAGCAGACGATGTGTGTCCTGCATTTGTCTAAACAAACCACTGGCAGCTCATCTAGATCAGCACTAGCAGGTCACATTTACAGCTGTCATTTCGCATGAATGCGTCTTACCCGGCACTTCCTACCCTCCATAGCCCACCCACCCCAACAATATGGGTCAGTTCATAGCCAGCGAGTGAAAAGAGGAGTAAAAATAGCACTCTTTGTGACGAACGGCTCTCGAGTACCAAGGGAGGGAGAGAGAGAGAGAGTGTAAGAGGGACAATGATAGTGACAGAGGGAGCAACATGAGAGCAAAAGGCAGAGGAGAGACAGAAAGCAAGGCTGAGAGGAAGAAAAAGCAAGAAAGGCAGTGTCCACAAACAGTGGGTGGGGGAGAGACTCAGTGACGTCAATGAAGGCTTCAGGCATGGAGAGGACGATGGGGCAGAGCTGTGAGTCACCCTGAGTAATAACCAGTCCCACAATGGTTCACTCCATTAGCTTCAACTTTACCCCTACACAATGTCAGAAAAGCTGGTACAATTAATAGCTGAACAAGCTTATTTTACCTAATCATATAACCAGACTGATCTGATTATATAAATAGAGGCTATCTGTCCAACCAATCTACATTTGTGAAAACAAGAAATGCTTAGGGTCACACCAGTACAGGAATTGTGGGCTGATGGCTATAGCAAACAATTTGAGTCAATGACAATATTGACAGCTTTGGAACAGCTTTCCAGCCAGTGTTCGGGACTCAGACACAGCCTCACGTTCATGTCTAAGCTAAAATCCGCGCAGACATGACATTTTTATTAGTTTCCCCCCCTTTACATAAAAGGTTTATTGGACATGTTGGTAAACTGAGAACGTTGGCGCTGCTTTCACTGGAATCACCACTGGCGTTCTGTTAAGACTATATATTGTTTTCAGTCACCACAGTCTCGGCAGTGTGCTGTCTGATGCTGTTGCTTTATTCGCCTTGACTGGATGCCCCTGTTTGCCTGCCTTCTGGACCACCATGGAGCTGCCTGCTGTCCAATGTCGTGCAGAAAGCCTAACCTGCATGCCATGACACTGCTTCATCTGCCTCACAATACTTCATCTGCCTCTAAAAGCCGCTCAAATAAATTTTTGTAAAGCTCCTTTGTCACAACGCATGCAAAAAATAAAACATGACATAAATAAACGTTGACTATTCCTCACAAAACAAGCCTCACTGACAAGGTCAACAACAATTACACATCAATACACAAATTTAAAACTGAATATCAGTGTCTGAAAACCTTACACATACACCTTATTATAATGGCTCAATATACAATCAGGGCAAGCGGTGCAGAGTCAAAAATTTGACAGAGCACACCACTGAATGAGCCAGAGTGTGTGTGTGTATGTGTGTCATGTTACACAGGCACAGAATCACAAACAGTGTAGTAAGCTTGGCAGAGTGTAGGGGTGGTGGGGGAGGATGGAGGATGATCCCACAGTGCCGAATGACGTCCTCTGGCTCTGCAGCCTGTGATTGGCTGAGATTAACCATCAGACCCCTCTCTCTGTTCATGCTGAAAGGATTGAGGCTTCAAGTCAATGCCACCCACCGCAAAATCACATGATATCTGCCACTGTTTTGTTTCTCACACACACTCTCCTCTCTCTTTTCTAAGCTGCAGTTATTTTGAAGAATCCCCCTCAAGGTCACAGTGACCTTACTTATGAGCGTAACCACAGTGGCCTGAAACTTGAATTTCTATCCTCATTGTCTCAGAGTTAAAGGGATAAAGAAAAGAAAAGAGAACGCAAAAAATGAAAGAATAATGGAACAGACAGAAAATGGGTGACCGACATGAAGAACAAGCGAGAAATAAATGGCTAATTCAATAGCTGGACCGTCAGAAGCAGAAAAGCAATTCTCAAGTCATCAACAATCACAATCAGCTGCAATCAAGTATACTGCAAAAGTCAGAGATCACAATTTATTTATTTAATTTCTATTTAGGAAGGCTTTCAGGGGTCAGAATTAGAAAAAAAAGCAGAAAACATTTATAAGTGACAGAGAGGCCTTAAATAAATACAGCATTTTTCAGTATTTAGGGTTGCCACCTAAAGCTGCTGTTAAGCTGCCATTCTTTTTGGGAGACATGCATTCAGTTTTTGAAGAAAATCTGCAGGGCTATTTTTTTGGACACCTCTAAAATTCAGTATTACAAGTTGGTTATGTGTTATGCCTTTTACAATCCAAGTAATCCCCAATATTCTCAGCATAGCGAGATCTGGGACGGCCAGTCCATCATTCTGGGAAAATCCACAGCTTCTTTGTTTGATTTGCAAATGTTAATTTGTTTCCTTTCCTCAACTTCTTGGCAGCTACACAGCCATTCAGACTGTTGGGGTTGTCTTTTCACAGGTCTGACGCAGAACTGGAGCTTAACATTCTCTTTTAATACAAATAAATTGTTTTTACGATTTACTAATGTTTTTACTAAGTACTATTTACCAGATGCTTACAGGCATTGAAAGCTTTATCATGTCACAAGCATAGTATGACAGATTTGCGACCATGAGCCTTACACTTTGTAAGTAGATTATCCTACTGTGGGCCAAAACAGTAATTAATCTAACATACCACTTAACTAAATACAGCTTGGAGTCCGGCAATAATAATGATTTAATTGCGTGCACACACAAACAAAGCACAGAAATGTGTGAGAAAGGCCTAGTTACCACTAACATCTATTCACAATACCAAAAAAATTGTTGCTGTTGTCATGAACGGAGTGGCTTGTAGTCCCAGACAGAATGTGTGTGTTATTAAGCAGGGTAACAGTACTCTCTGACACAAGCCCACAGTTTGGGAGCTCTGCCACTGTCTAGATCAGCTTTGTGTCATCCATTGAATTATTCATGCTTTAGCCCAGGCACGCTAGGAAATTATTCTGCCTATAACAGTGAGCAGTGAGGATCAGACGGGAGGGAGGTTGTGAACACAGCCACTGCTTCACCTGAGAAATCCAACACCTAATTTTCTCCACCAGTGATAAACCATTGTGTTAGACAAAGATAAAGTATCCTTTATGCCTAGTTTTCCTGACCAAGGCCCCTTTGACTGCTATTATAGCCTTGTTTCTCTGATCTTCGCTTGACGAAGGGTTGAAAGGAGGAAGAAAAGTGTCCAGTGGAAAAGTGCACGCTGCATGGCATGTGTGAATGGGTAGAGATGACAGAACAGAAAGACAAGAGTGGTGGGTGAAACAAACTAATAAGAAAAAAACAGAATAAATAAAGAACAAAATAAATAGGTGAAAAAGAGAAAAAATGAGCACAAGTTTATTCAAAGCCCAATGAAGCTGGATTACTTTTACCAAAGGGGTTGTTGTGACACACACAAACATACAATATATATATATGTGTGTGTGTGTGTGTGTATGTGTGTGTATGTGTGTGTATATATATATATATATATATATATATATATATATATATATATATATATATATATATATATATATATATATATATATGTGTGTGTATATACACACACACACACACACATACATACATACATATATACATACATATATATATATATATATACACATATACAATAACGCCATGCACAACCACATTCACTCCCAGATTTGGTATTTCATTACCATGTTTGACTGAACTGGTAAGTCATTCTACAATTACATAACACACTAAAAATAGACTAGGTAAATAAAGACATTTATTAAGATTTTTATTAAATCCTGTTGGTTAACACTCAAGTTACAGTACCACCACAGGTGAAATTAATCAGCAGTGAGAGTAATCTCTCAGGATCTCTTAGGTTTCAACTCTGCTACACATATATACTGTGAAGGTCTACAAAACTATTTTATAACATTAACAATAAACTGAATGGAAAGACTCCTATAAACCAAAAAGCACTGCTGTATCACAAACAAGCACAGACAAGGCACTATGCGCTCTATTACAGGCTTCTCATAACAGGCCTCCATAAAGCTCTTATTAACATGTCACTCTGACCTAATGCACTACTACTTATTTATCTCTGCAACACTTTAAATTAGACATCAAGAAGCAAATACAATTAAAATTTCAGCTATCATTTACAGTTTTATCTAACCCTAACCAAGCCACAAGCCCACTATTATACCCACCCAACGTAAACACCAACAAAGCATCAGTACAGATTCATAGGAGAGAGGAGTATGAGTACAAGTAGGGTCTTATGAATGTGCCGGGTTAATGAGGTTATATGACATACTTGTCCTTTCCTGTTGACACCGATGATTCCAGAAGTGGCCTCATGGGGTGCTGTAACAAAAATGGTCTCCCCGCTGATTCTGTTCATGTAAATGCAGGTGCCCGTCTCCAGGTCATAAAGGTGGATGTAGCCATATTTGGTGATCAGGAACACAACATCCTGTTTGGGGCTGATCTGTTTAAAAGGACAGACAACACACAGTCCAACCTTACTGAACATGGCATTTAAATGTTTTCTTGATTACACAAAATTACAACTGCTTATATGCCCTAAACAGAGTGCATTTGTGGAGAATCATAGGTCTACTACAGCCCGATACTAATTACACTTTCAAAGCAAAGCATTCTGTAACACCTACCTGCATGGCCACCGGGAAGTCATTCTGAGCTTCAGGAGGGAAGAAAACGTCTACAGCTTTCTTTGGAAAGGGCTGATTACCAGTCGGCGGAGTTCCTACTTCAATAATGTGAAGCTAAAATATAAAAGATAACTCTATTATTCAAAAGGCATCTTCAGTTTAGTGGTACGTGAAACGTTTCCAACACGTGGGTGCACAGACAAATGTAAATGGCATGTATCTGTCTTATACTGTAATGCCAAACCGGGAGTTTTATCTCCTCAATTACTGGTATATAACTATTTCTTCTTTTAATCTATGATATTTTAAAGCTCAAAGCTGCACTATGTAACATTTGCATAATACGTCAGGAAAGAGAGGGGGGGACGACCATGGCTTGCATGCAGTAACATGCAATAGTAATTAAGGTCAGAGGCATCTGAGGATTTCACAGGAGTTTTCTTGACGACATTATCTTTACGTCACACGCACACAGTCAAGACGAGGGTCAAGTCTGATGTTTAGGTCTCAAAAAGAAAAATCAAACTTTAACTTAAACTAGAGAACTGTGAAGGCTTTATGATATGCTCTGTTATTTTTGTATTGTGATGTAATCATATTACAGAATAAGAAAACAAATGCTAGCTTATATACTACATTTACTTTTTGATATCTTAGAAGACCAAAGTGCAGTATCTGTGTAAAAGTAAAGTGGGAACAATCTATATAGGTACAAAAAGCTAGAAGGGGAATTTAGCTACTGAGACTTGTGTGTTCTCCTGGAGACTAATGAGAAGCTTGCTAAATTTAGCTTAGCTTTTTCTTGCCTTTTTGGTTACAGATGCATTTGAGACACTTTCTCACAAATGTGGTATGGTCAGCACTAGGCCATTTTTCAGTCTACCACACTGTCCATCGTTATTGTAACCAACAGGAAAAACTCAGCATTTCAAACAGTTTGCCTAACCAGCAAGCCAAGGCAGGCTAACCATACCAGTTTTTTTCCCCCAAAGTGCAGAGTGCTACACATGGGTTTTTATTTTCATGTTATCACTTTTAGAAATGTAATAAATTATTATTATTTTTATTATTACTACTACTACTACAACTATTAGCACTATTACCAAACAAATAAAAAAAATCTCCATAAGTAATAGAACTAATTGTTGAACAAAACAATGTCTAGACACGGTACAACCATTAATACAATGTTTATGCAAAACACTTTACGCTTAAATTAAGACAGAACACTTGGTATGTGCAGACATGCCTTTCCACCAGCCTGGCCTCGGACAGCAAAACAGAACAGAGTTGACTCCTCAGAGTTTCCTTCCATTTTAAACTGTGCAAAGCTGGCAGCATGGCCCTCAATGGGTTGAGACACTTTCCTGTCGACAGAGTACAGCTGCATCGCCCCTACAACTCGGTTTTGCTGCAACACAAAGCGAAGACAGTTAAATCTATTTGAAACAGTATAGAAAGCACCAGTTACGTTAGTGGATTTGGTAAATTGAGAATTCAAACAGATGGAAGAAAACAGCAGCGGAGTTGATTAAGACACCTGAGCTGAGATGCCAATAAGGAGGAGCCATTTCTGCTTGGCGTCAGTGCGGTAGTTTATGATTTGGCAGCCTGCCAGACTGGAGTGGCGATCGAAGACTTTGACAGGCTGTGAGTCTCCCTCCATGCTCCAATGGTATACAGCGTTATCAGTCACCAGAGCAACTGTGTTGAGCGAGATCCACTTCCAAAACGTGACGTCATCGGTCATAGTGTGGGCCTTCATTTTACTCTTCATCTCAATGTTGAAAATCTGAAGGGTTTTGGCAGCTACAAAGGGGTAAATAGGACACACGAGAGTTGAAGGGAGTCTAACAGACAGAACAGCAGAAGATACCACAAATATTACTTTGAAATTAAGACACAAAATTATTATCTAATTAAGGCAGAAAAATTCATAGTCATGGCATCAGGCAAGCATACCATGGCTGTGAAAAACTTTCAGCAATTAAATAGAACAAGGCAAAGAAAGAAAAGAAACACAGCAATGTATAGAGGACGACAGATAAACTGAACATGTTTTGCGGGAATACAACAAGGATGTCACTGGGGGATAGCATGAAATTTAAACAAGTTAGATCAACACTGATACCTGATTTTATCTTCATACATAACCACATAGTTTGACTCACTGGGCTGGGGTGTGTAAAGTGTGTTAAACAAAAGAGGGGGAGAAGTCAATGAATCTACTTACCCGCATCAGTTCCAGAGGACATAAACAGGCACACAGGCATTTACATACAAGTGATAGATTAAGACTTTTAACCATATAAATTGACCATTTTCAAATAGGCCTGTCATGATGATAATTTATGACAATCATAAATTAGCAGTCTCAGTATTAGCTCAGTTATCAGTCATCGTTTGTCTTTTACCAGTCAAATCTGGCATTTCTATGCAGGTTTATAATAAATCTGCTTAATGCTGGTTGACAATCTAACTATTTTTTTCCTGATAGCTTAACGGGTTATTATTGGTTCATTCCCAGAGTGCACAATTATCATTTTATTTAATAAAAATAATAGATACATTTTCTGCTAATTTATGAGTATGTTTTAGAGAAGGGACAGAATAAGCTCTCCTAGCTTGCTTCTAAAAGTTACAACCCAAAAAACTTTTTTGCTTTAATGAAAAATGATGCAATGTTATGAAATAATATTTTTATATGATAAGTGTGCAAAACTATTAGGCAATATATTAATTATAATGATTTAGATTATCTACAAAATATGTGATTTAATGCATGACATAATATTATGTATCAATATCTCTATAGATAAAAATTCTGAATGTACAACAAACTTCTTCCCCTTTCCTTTATATGTTTATATTTTGAAAAAAATTACTAATTTAGTCTTATCTGGGTTTGGCCACTCCTCTAGAGGTCTTGACTACACCTGCTACTAACTGTACATTTGTTAGCTTTCACAGCTGTATGTCTATGTCTTGACAAATATGTTATGACAAATATGTTTAAATAAGAAAAATAAGATAACATTTATTATGGACACCTTAAGGTGAATAACTGAATAAGTTTATCTGATCTCTTGCTGTTTCTGGTGTCAGTTGGGGGCAACTAAGATTAGTCAGGCAACTATCATTTAACAGCACCAAAAACACAATGGAACTGTCTAAACACTAAAATTTCAAGAATAGTGACAGGCCTATTTTCAAACTTACAAAACTGGTTAAAGAGTCAAAAGAGTGCAAATGTCTTTAGATAAGTGTCAAAAGGTTGCAATTGAAAACAGAAAGCAGCCTGAGTAAGATCATAGGTCATTGCATAGTGAGGTAAATCAAAGCATTCACTGTCAGAATTTTAGTCATGATTGGGCACACTCACTGAAGCAGATTAACATGATTTAGGCATGTGAGTATATGATTTCAGTAATCACCTGATGATCACATGACATGCCTTCATCAAGCACAGAGTAAAGGGAAAGACGGCAGAAGTACTGCAGACGTGGGTAGGGTCAGTACACAATCAATAAAATCTAAAGGTCATTTTAGGACTTCATTACTACAAACTCTGAAACATAGCATACCTGGCCCTAACATGTAAACGCTGTAAACTTGTTAATGAGCAGTTTCATTCGGAACGAATGAAGTGCAAAGTGTAGTCGGATCATGCACACCCAAAACAGACTAGTAAAACATCCCTGGCCACAAATCACCAATCAAATCTAAACTAATCTGATTTCATACTGCTGTCGCGACTGTAGCGGTTCTTCTAGGAGTGCTCTTTCATGGCCATTACTAGGCGGCTGAACTCATTGAACAGGATAAAGTTCACCACACCTTGTTCAGATATAAAATTACAGATTATGATTTCCAATGGGTTTGTTGAACATCAGGAAAAGGAAAAAACTGCTCTCCAACAGGACAAAAACTCATTTAACCACAGATGTTCAAATGCTCAAGCTGCTTCTACACATGGATAATTAAAGTAGTGTGTGCTTTAGGGATGCATTGATACCACTTTTTTGAGAGCGAGCACATGTTTTGGAGTACTTGCCAATAACAAAACCAGACCATAATGAGAAACCTATCGAGAATTAAGTCGTTCACAGTGAAAATAAGTGTAATTTACTTTAAAAATTAAATAATTAAAAATCTAGCTGATTCTAAACCACATGTATTAACTAGTTACGGGTCGATGCAGTGAATAGGGTGGGCTTGGTTCAATGTAGAAAATAATTTCTGTATAGTTGTAAATAACATATTTCATAGTTTAGACTTCATGCTCCTCATATGCACCTTTCAACAATAGCCTCTGTTGTACAGCAAAATCTCATTATGGCTAAGGCAAAGAGCTCACCCTTTACATCTTGTTGGAGTCTGTCAGCTAGTTGGCTGGTTGAGCTATATGTGAATATCTTACTAAGCAAGGCATGTGCCATTTCAGAAATCTTCATCAAATAGTCTGAATAGACCATCAAGTACAGACAAAGCATATAGACAAATCTTTATATGCCCATAACACACAAAAAAAGGCTCTTGACATGCTACATGAACCGTAGCCCCTACAGACATTACAGCTGTTTTTTTTTCCCAAAACAAATAAGCACACAAAGCAAAGAGCTTAGAGACTGTGAAACAGCACCTTTGCTAATGTGTGTAGTGAAACTGAAACCAGGGGGTGATTTTTTTTGCTTCACTACCCGTGTTAAGCGCCTCTTTGGTACATAAAAAGCGCAATACATGCATCACATATTACTATTCGTAATAGTAGTTGTAGTAGTATTAGTAATATTACTGGGGATACGTATCAGCAACAGCAAAACTTTGGGAGCAGACCTTCCTTCACTGTCAGCTCATTGGCATGGCAGCCTACACTAGGCTCACCTTACACGGGATCAGGAGGTATTGGACGTTGGCATGTGTTTTTTGAGAAAGTATGAGTGATTAAGCATTGTATTTGACTGATCCCTGATACCAGAATCGGTATTGATGCATCCCTAGTATGCTTTATTTTAAATGTCAGTACTTAAACCCCATCACCTGATCTGGAGACCAAAGGAAATGCCATGTAATTAAAATAAACCTGTGAGCACTAGTTAAAACCAAACCAAAAGGAACACATTGTAACTAAGCTCTATATGTCACAAATAGCTATAAAAAAAACACTACAGGAACCATAAAACCATAACAATCCTCATAAGTCAACTACTCAAACAGACACAATCCTATGCTAGTTTAGACAGAAACATTTCAAGGGTGAGGGACAGGTTTTAAAATGGCAAGCAATAAATTTGTAAAAGGAAAATTTCAATTAAAGAAAGAAAAGAGAAAAAACAAATAGACAATTAAACCAGCCAAACTAATACTGTATCAATTGCATGACTTAGAAAATCAAAGTAATGCGCACATTCACGCTGTGAAAATTGTGAAAGTCTAATCCTGTTTAGCTCAAGTAGGGTCAAATTGTGCTGCATAGTCAAGAACATCTACACAGTATCTAAAAATAATGTTACAGAAGACAAGAATTGGAAACAAAATAAAGGTCACACAACAAGCATAGGTGACAATGCTGATCTTCTTGCCCAATGCTTGCTAGTGTTATGGGTAATCTTTTGGAATTCACTTTAATTTCAGTAAAACCTATTATAAATTATTAAATTCAATTTGCTTTTTAAAATTCTGTAACAATTAAGACTTTAATTCTACATATGTATTTCAGTACTTGTCTCCACAACAGATCTGACATACTGATCTGACTAGTATTCTATATAATCCTCTTCCAAAATGTATACATCAGTAGCAGCTAACTCGACCAAATTTCCAATTTCAAAAACAGGATAGTAACTTCCACAAGACATAGTACTTAAATATTGACTCACCGTCTGCATACACATAAGAAAGCAGTAATAAAAAAAAAATAAAAAAAAAGAATAAACAAAAACAAGACAAAAAACAAAACAGACAAAGCAATTATGGCTGCAGGACAAAAAAAATCAAAAACTATCAGCTATTCATTTTAGCCAAGTATAGCTAGACTAACTGTAGCCAAATACTGTAAAATATCAGTCCACAAACAGCAAGGGGATAAAAAGAACAAATGAATAAATAAACAAACAAATAAATAAGTTAATAAATAAAGAAAGAAATGAAAAAACAACTACTAGGAAGCATGGATGAGACTGAGCAAGAATAAAAATGAGAAACTGTGATGCCAAATACAATGACTTATTTATATTTTTTTAATATTGTAGATAAACCAATTATCAAAAATAAAAAGTCCTCTTTTTCTATTTGCATGTCTACTTCTATAAAAACATTCAGTAACTTTCAGAACATAATTAAAACAAACCATGTGTACCTTTAAGGGCGATGACTTTGCTGGCTGGGTTCATGATGGCGCTGTCTGCAGAGATGGGCCGGCGGATAGGGCTATTTGGGTCAGCCATGTCGATAATCACCACCTGCGCCTGCTCTCCAACCTTTTCCCGGATGCAGATGAATTTGTCTGACTCCATTGTCAGGGTGCTAAACCCAATGTTGGCCGGGTTGATGCCCAAGTTTTGGAGCTGTTTAAAAAAAAAAAATTCAACTAGTGTCAGATATTTTTACCCCCAGTTCTCTCTGCAACTTAGTTTCACTATTTCACCAGCTAGGTACACCTTCTCTCAACTCACAGTGCTACCAACCTGGAAGGGTGAGGGTCACATGAAGGCAACAACTGCATCTTTTCCACTAAAAGCAAAGTCAACAAACTGTCCAACGTGTTTGAGGCAAAATGATAATTTTTAGTGTAGAGCAGCCATGAAAGAAGGTACAAATAAACACGTTCCATCCATCATTATTTTTGAGAGGCTCATTTACTGGTGGTGTGAGTTCTTCAATACGTGGCGTTGATAAAAAAGAGAGGAAAAAACAGAGCACTATACACTAGGGCTAAGAGCTACACCCACAACAGAACACTAAAACACAAATTGATTTTACACTCTTACATATCCTTTCATGTGTCATTTTAGTAGGGATCAACTGGAACCAAGCCTGTGCTGTGATGTTTCATGTTTGGCCTGTTAACTAAGCTCATGTTAACTTTTCCAAAACGGTAATAACCCATTTCTGGGTTTCAGGCTTCCCAACATCACTTACTCAACTTTTAAGCAAACCTGTATTTGTACACATTTGTATTTGTGTGTATGGCATGGTTTTGTTTGTAGTCTGCTCCCTAGGCTGTTGGCTGATCAGGCTATATATCCAAGCATCACAAAATAGGATTACCTGCAGCAGTTGCTTGACTTCACACACACAGATTTGACTGATTATAATCTGTACTGGCGTCTGTGCTTCTGTTAGGTAGCATCAAATGTACCTTGGTGAGTAGAGCTGTTAAGATAGTTAAGCTAACACTGACCAGCTCCTCTACTATTTTGAACATCTGACACAAGTGAATACTGTCAAGCTATGTATACATGGGCTAACATATGCCCAAACTGGGTAGCATAAAGCTGAATGCTGCATATTGAACTTGTGATATCCTAATGATAAGGCAAACTAATGCACCACTCAGGAGCCCACATTCCAAGCTCTTCAAGTAACCCTGTTCAGGAAGGTGGCCTTGGTCTAAAAAAAAAAAATAATAATAAATAAATAAATAAAACACACAAAAATACAGACTTTAGCCTACATATAACTATGCATAAAATGTATCCTAAAGTAATCCTAAAGACACTGTTAATGTATCAAAAACTATTTTATCAGAATGGAGGCATGAGTAGACCGCTTTCACAATGATCTGCACACATGGCCTCACATTCTGCAGAGCCCTTTTATCTCTTTAGTTCCCTAAAGAACAGCAATTAATGACCTAAACTCTAATCAGATTATTGTAAAAATAAATTATTTTGAAATTAATTTCACATTAGTCTTGTTGAGGCACTTGCGACATTTTAAAAACATTTTTAAAAACAACTCCATTTCTTTTGTTAATAGCAGTTTTCCCTTTCTTGACGCATATACTTTAACCTTTCTTAAAATAAAATAAAAACATGCAATCCTTGCAGCACTACAACAATGTAATATAATATAAAATAATAAAATGTTTTATTAAGCTTTGTTAAGGAAAGATACCCAATTCTTGCCCCTTCCCCCTTCCATAACCTGATCCAGCACTTTTTATTTTGCTGTAAGACCAGTAATGATAGTGAGTATCTCTAAACAGAACAATCTATACAGAGAGAAAATGGGCTAAAAGCACTTCAGCTCTAAGAGCATGACTGTGTCTTTGACCTACTGTTCCACTCTCCTGATGTCCCTTTTTGTCTGTGTGGCCTACGTTCATAAGCTGTATTTAGAAACATCTTAAAACTGGACTACCAATCTGCAGTGATGTACTATGAAGTGCACTACTAACGGCAAACTGATTACTAGCTGAAGCTTTTACGTGTATTGCAGTACTATTTTATAACATCAAATCACAAACATGCCAAAAAAAAGCCTATAAAGAAATATATAAAGTGAAAGTACCAGGCACAATCAGTTGCACAAGTCCTGACCTAAAAGTGAACTTTCTGCAACTAAAACTGACCAAGCATGTTTGAGTAAACAAGAATGGAGAGCAACACCAAAGCCAAATGATGAACCAGTGGGATGACAGCTTTGCACCACCCCACCAGCTGCTTCACAGACACGATTCATCAGTCTGTGCCATTTAATCTGGCAGCTGAAGCACAAGGTGGACAGGCTTCATAAAGCCTGACACAGCAAAGCAGAGGCTACAAATATTATTATTATTATATAATAATAATAATAATAATAATAAACAAACATCGCAATATAATGTTTTTGGAATCAATTGCCCAAAACATAAAATTGTTTTTTAATTAACAGTTTACAAATCAGAAAGACACAGGCTCATTTTGTGTTGCACTTACAAACCTTATCGCTAGGTGGCACTGTTTTTCACCAATGGACTCTTTCACGCCAATGTAAACAATTAGCGTAAGCGTGTACAGCTAACACTTGCAAACCTAGGCAAATGAGGTGTGTTTTTAAATAACAGTTTTCTTAAAAATGTATTTTAAAAATCTCAACACACACACGCACGCACGCAGTAATGCCTTAAACTGCCCACCAGCCGGCAGAGACAGCATATGACAAGAATAAGAGTTTACAGTAGAGCGCAGGGGTGACAGCAGTCCTTATGTGAACTTACACGCTGTGTGTCACTGTGTATGAAAATCCATAAGGCTAAAGAGAGACACAACGTTGGACTAGAGGGGAATAACTCTACTACCACTTTTACCAGAAGGCTAATACAAAGCCCACATGGATTTGTTTCTTTTTTTACCACCTCTGCCTGTGATTTCAGGCAATATCACCTAGCAAACACTGGCTGACTGCCTCATTCATGCTTAACCCACAAACGTGGTCTGCAAATTGGACACATTTTATAGAATGACATCAATCAGAACCAATCAGATATGATTACATCATTACTTGCAATAAAACACAACATAGTGCCTGTTGCACATTTGACTTTTTACACAGATCCAAAACTTTGAAATTAGTAATAACACCAACTCACTACGACATTTGTCTGTAGAGTTTGTCTGTAGCAATTCATGAATTTGCTGCAGGGAAGAATACAATTTTAAAAATGCCCAAAAAGGCATGGAATTTTAGCTTACAGCATCAAAAACATAAAAAAACACTTGAAACTGCACTACGTAAGATTTTTTTTGTATAAGTCAATAATATTACTGAGTCAGGAAAAAAAATACATTGTAAAACATGGGCTGCGTGTGTGTTGCTGCTGAGTCATATAAAGTCTGAAATAATCATTTTTACAAGTCAAAGGTGTCAGGTGAGATAAAATGTCTGAAAATTATGTTTAGGTCTCAAATGTAAAATCTACATTATATCGATGATGATATGATGTCAAGATGTCAAATATTCACTAACATCCGTAAAAGACACGTACCTCAACAAGTTTTCTTTGAATTCTAGCACTCATAATCACCAGGTTCAATCACTCACACAGGGGGTCTCCACTAGTGGGCTATATGGTAAAAAAAATACTTTTGCACATTTCATGTGAACGCAATACTTATTCACCACGTGCTATGTGTCACGATGTGAATATTATCTTAGCTGTAATTTAAACTGTGTATCTTTCACATATCGAGGAAAATTAAACAAAGACCACACTAAGGTCTCTAAATGGGACCACTACATGTTTTCACAGGGCTTTGAAGAACCACTAAACAAGACCACAGGTTGGAAACCAGAATTCTGCCATTCATGCTCAGTCTGAAAGAAACATACAATGATGTGGTAGTTGTGTGTTACTGTGTGTGGAACAAGTGGATCAGACACAGCAGTGCTGGTGGAGTTTTTAACACCTCATTGTTGCTGCTGGACCGAGAATAGTCAACAAACCAAAACTAGCCAGCCAACAGTGTCCTGTGACAACTGACAAACAGGGTAAAAGGTAGTAAAAATATTACATAGAGAAGCAGACAGACTACAGTCTGTAAGGTAAAACTACCAAGTACACCTATATGGTATGTGCATGTGATAAAACAGACAGAGCTTAATAAAGTGGCTGGTCTCTTGACATTCACATTTAAATCAGTAGGCAGAGCAGAGACCTGATTAATACTTGCAGGCAGAGCAGAGAAAAAGGCCTGTGTTTCTTACGTATTTAGTCGATCACTTGGTCTCAGTCCCAGAACTAAAGGTATAAAGAGAACAGGGTCTAGTTTCTCAGAAGAACTCAACGGAGTTTTTATCAATGAAGAACGCACAGACACACCCAAATCCACACCCTCACTCCATTTTGTTACAAGGAGCAGGAAGTTCCACATCAACACTTCTAAAGCGTCACATGTAATGTACATTCGGGAAGACTGCACAAAACACTCAACAAATTTACCGGCCAGAGCGGAAAGAGCAAGCCCCTAAAAGCTGCTGAGATTTAAGAAAACACTGTAATTTACTGTGCAGTTCACATGCAGTATGCGGCACTTCTTGTACATGGAAATATTACTTAAAATACCACAACCATTTAGAAAAGTCAAGAAACAAATGCTAGACAGAGTGTGACTGATGAAGCCCCTGGGCACGTACAAGCAGTCCCTCGCTTGCTTGCTCACTTACTCACTCACTCACTCACTTTCTGACCTATTTTGTACTTCCTAGTCCGACTCGCCATGTCACCAGTGACATCAAATATTAATGACATGAGTGAAAAATCTGCTGTTCTCATTGGCTGAGAGAGAGAAAGAGAGAGAGGAACAACAGCAAATCAAATAAAAGACAAAGCGCCTGTGCGCTACATCATTCGCCCTGTGGGAAACATGATTCATGCCAAGCACTGCTGCCTACTTCAGCGTAGCCACACACATTTTGAAAAAACATCTCAGGACTAACTAATCTGTTTTGGCTAGGAATTATGTCATGTGAAAAACTGCTCCCTTTAGCAATGGCTAACTTGTTGTGAATAAAATATTTTATTTCAAGCAGAACTGAGAAATCTCTCTGTAGAGGCCATAAGGGATCGGACGATCAAGTCATGGCACATCAATGAGAACTTAAACCATGCACACTCTGGGTGAACCTTAAAAAGGACTGTGGGGCAGAACTAACAGGAAAAAACTTCCTGCTATCTAGGTGTGTATATACTTGGACTCTTGAACTGCTTATGTTTTTACTCTGGCCCTTTAGGATCAAAGTTAAGTGCTAAAAAAAAAGATCAAGACAAAAATCTGCTGACAAGAAAAAAACTAAAACCGTTACTCCTTTATCAAACAGATAGCATCCACCCTTCCAGCAGAAAAAGCTGCACAGCGTGCTATACTGCCTATGAAGACAGAAGAAAGACATAAAAGGTATGATTCAAAAATATTCATTCTGGGATACTGACCATTCTGGGGGTCCAAGAGGGTACCTCAGGATATGCCAGGGATAATATACAAAGTGTAATCAGTGTAAATTAGTGCAGGATTCATTAATCGGATCTGATGTGGCATGTTTAACCTATATATCACCACCTATGGCTATATGCATTAACTACACAGGTCAACCCCACATTACATGCACATTATTAAAAAAGTATGTTGTTTTTTTAGGTGACACAAAATGTTTGGCTATTTAACATACTTTAAATAAATTAAAACATTAAGTTTGCTCTTTGCAAAATGTTACAGCTAAATTTATATTTGATGTGGAAACTGGTAAATGAACTGAAAAAGGACTGGTTCCAGCTGCAGGAGGCCCAACTCCAGCAAAAGTAAGGAAATGAACTTGGCTTTTGAATGTTTTAAATGTTTTCAATGACTACATCTCTAACAGGTGGCTGTGGAGCCTGGGATGGGGGGCTGGGGTCTAAAAAGGTTGAAAACCCTGGACTATTTTTTTCTATAGTTATTAATGCATCAAGTAACACATTTTATTTCTACTTTTTTTGCTATCTGGTGTCGATCAGTGGAGGATGGGTTCCCCTTTTTGAGTCTGGTTCCTCTCTGGGTTTTCTCCTCTTGATCTGAGGGAGTTTTTCTTGCCACTGTCGCCCCTGGCTTGCTCACAGGGGGTTGGGCCTGGATTTTCTGTAAAGCTGCTTTGTAACAACATCTGTTGTAAAAGGCGCACATAAATAAACCTTAACCTGAAACATTTAACAAGGACTAAATAAATCTACAGAAGAACAAATCTAAAAAGACACGTCTTCTAAAAACGTAGCACAGATTACATAACACCATGCCTACAGAGTCACAATCCTTGCAGGGCCACAAACACTTTACAACCACTTCATGTAACCAACGCACAAATAAAGCTTGTCGACTGTGTACCACAATGTCAACCACTCACTCTTAAGCTTGAAGAAGCACATTTCACACCCCTTATTTATTTATTTATTTTACAATCAGGGTTTTTACACAGTTCAGGTAAAAGGTTTCACAGCTGGAAATGAACAGTCTAACTGTGTAGCGGTCAGAGGGAGACATTTTGGCTCACAAGCCTTCTAATCTTGGACAGATAAGTTGGTGCATCATTTAAATTCATGACTTGTAAAGCGCTGAGTGCACATCCTCTTCACCACTACCAATGTCCCGCAGGAAATTCATTGGCTGTTTTAACCGTCTCTCTGTGACTATCGAGGGAAAAATGGCACCTTGCTCAGCACAAACCCTTGCGCCCTGCACCAGGCAAAGATCAAGGAAGGGCAGGGAAGGATATGCAATGTGCTGAGGCTTGCAGCGCTCCGCTACAGTCGCTCCACAACAGGAAGCGGCGACCTATTGTCTGCCGAGCTGAAACAACACGTCCACAGCTGTCTCCACAGCGACTGTGTGATCGGCAGGGACATGTGATCAACCGTGCAGTGGCATGGGAGACAGCACCAAGGGAAGGGGAAAGGGAAAAGCTGGAATGCACATATGCATGCACTCAAGTAACACCCCCCCCCCACTCAGGCATAGGTTAATGTTGCTGGGAAGACCAATGAATACCTGCCAAACTACGTCCACATGAGGCAGTCATGAGATGTCAGCAGGTGAGAGTTTAAAGATCAAAGGCACTCTAGTGCTTTACGGTGACGTATTAAATGTCATAGCACTGCTGTAAAACATAAAATATTCACTACCTGTTTCCCAGCCACATGACCTGCTCCTGACTGAATTGCCTCTGATCAACGTTCAGAGGAGAAGTCACCTACAGGCTGGTAACATCTAGTCTGGTTCAACACTGCAACTGAACTTTTCTCACAACTTTTGTTTGAACTTGTAACAAATCGTAATAAAACATTTTACATGACCATCAACTTTAATCTATCTCTTACAATTAAATGGCCTGTTTCTTCTTAAAGCATGCAAATTAATCTGTTCTGAATCTCCCTCTCTATCGTGCGTCCTTTAAATGCAGTGCGGGTTAAAACACTCTTTATAGTCTAAATGGGTGGGGCTAAACTTCTCTAAAAGCAGTACTATCACAGAAAAACATGATTTACATTTGGACAGATACTCAGCTAACCACAGGGGAAGAAACTATTCCTTTTGAAAAAACGTTTAACTTTATAGGCAATTGCGCTGCAGCATGTTTAGTCAATGTGTTTTATTATTCAGAGACTAAAAATCGAGTGACTCTGGATTCTGTGGATGACTCGCTGTCTTCTAAATAAGCTTTTTTCTTCACACTGGATGATGTGCCAAGTTAATTGATAGAGTAATATATTTTTATTGTTTCTGGACTTAGCTAGCATCAGCTAGTTAGTGATACAGCTGCGCTATCTCTGCCTTCTCAGCCAAATCCTAAACAACACAACAAGCAAAATCACAGGTCAAATTCATGCAGGTTCTAGTCCAAAAGAGACTGGAAGGCTAAAAGCTGGGCATTTCTGCACATGCCCCCTCCAAAATCACATGATGCAGATATTCATGCCTTAACATTTGTGTGTCTGTGCATGTACATAGTAAGAAATGTGCTTATGCTACTAAAACAGAAGTCACATGGATTGTGGACACATCAGTTTATATATATATATCTTATAACTTGCATTACCACCTAAAGGTGTAAGAAATTATTATCATTATTGTTATTATTATTATTATTATTATTATTATTATTATTATTATTATTATCATCGTCATCATTACTATTATTATTAATAATAATAATAATAATAATAATAATAATATATTTCCAGAACCAAAGGCGTATACAAACAACACAACTGAGAGAAGCAACACAGTCACACTGTCTGTAAATCCAGCTATAAAAATGGATCATGGATACAAAAGCAAGTGAGCAAAAGAGCATAGAACATAGATGCTAAACACAGAGGCTTTAAAACAGACATATTCTCACAAATACAAACACCTACAACTCAACACATACTAAGTGGTGAACATTAAGCAATGTCAAGAACAAGGATTATGCAATACATGCTAGTTAAACCTGATGGCCTCATTAAAAGCAATTCATGCTGCAATGTCATAAATCCCTTAAGTCCCCTAAACTATCAGACAGGTTTGTGCTAAAGAGAAAAATAACATTCATTTGGACAAGCAATGATGAAGGTCATTTTAATGTTATATTATGTTATGTTATTACACAATGTTATATTAGTTCTGCTGCTGCACAGAACTGAAGGAAGCCAACACAAAGCCAGTCACGATGAAGAGACCATGTTCCTGACCAGCAATGTGTAAATATCATTTTCAACAGCAGCGTCGAAACTGCTTGTTTGTCATATAAAATGACCTTGAGATAGCAAAGAGGCAGGCTCAATGCTTAGCAAGTAACTTCGTATTGTTTTTAAAAAGACAGGTAAGAAAGTGCTGAGACGGCAGACAAAAAAGTCAATATTAGTATTTTGGCTTTTGCAATTACTTAACTGTAACAGCCTGTAAAATATGTATTTAGTGGAGATGCAAAATGTCTCATCAAGCATTTCCAGAAAAAGCACTGTTCATCAAATGAGTGCGCTAACAAAGATCTTAGTTGCATGCACAAAGCAAAACCAGACAACACTTCATAAAGAATGCTGTTTTTAAAAAAAATATCTTGCTAGTGCCACAATTACTGTCTGGGACTACAAATGAAGAACAATGAAAGAAGTGCTGAGTATAAGATAAACTATTTAAACACTCAAACAAGTGTGATAGTACAATAGGTTTCAACTGCTTGTCATCACTAAATTGATCATTTGACAGGATGCCACAATTACAACAATAAGAACTACAATATTGCTTTCTGGAATCTATTAGTGAAAATTTTAATAAGATGAAAGAGAGATGTGGCTACACAGCACAAGCACTACCCAAAACTGCAAATAAAATTAATCTATCACAAATGGTTATGTACGTGAGTAAGGCCACAATAGGGGCAAAAGTCAAGAGGTGTGGCTCTTGCTGCACCTGTTACCTGACCAACCCAGCCAGGCAGGTAGCGTCGACTGAGTGAATAGGAAACTGGCTCCGTTGGGACGTAACCACAATTTATTAAACCATATGTGTAAATACAAGACAGAAGAAGGTCTTACGAATTTTGAACACTAACAAAAGCCACACAACACGCTGCTGTAGTGAACCAAACGTTGGCAAGCGCCCTAAGAGCTGTACGAAACGTAGTCGAAACAAAATACAGGTTGTCTGGCACGAAAGAGGCTAGGATAGCTTAAGTTCTGGAAATATGGGAGCCAGGGTCGACATGTTAGGTTGTGTGCAACGTTAACTCGTTATAAAATTACGTTATATGTTTAGGCAGCTTTCACGGCCCAAGTTGACCATCAATAACTAGCTAACCTACACCGCTGACAGAGGGAAACATTAAGCTGCAAAGCAAGGCTGTCCACCATTAAATCAATAAGCCCGGCCAGCGTAATGATTAATAACACTAAAGACCGAAAGCACCTATGTAATTCTCTCATGAACTGAACAGCTACGAAGAATTAAGCAAACATTCATAATAAAAGCCACACTACCTAAACTGCGTTGCGCAAAATTAGCTAAGGCTGGTATTATTTGAGGCAGCTACCCGGCAGTTAAGTGTTAGCGCTTTAGCTGGCCCACTGCTGATGGGAGGTCATTTTCTTTTGGGAGTAAGCTAACTGGTGGATACAGACTGAGGCTGATACTCGTACTGTTTTACACCGAACCAATCAAAAATAATACAGTCACATTAAATTCTGGAAACATTTAAGACGTACCTGCAGATGCTCCTGAAATCTGATAGGCAGGATCTGAGCCATGATCGTTCCTCTTTCCTCTCCTCCGTATTCCTGCTCTCACTGCTAGCTCGCTAACTGACTACAGCTTCCTCTCTCAGATCCAAGCCGGGCTCCTCGAGGACGGCTTGTCGTGGTTCCCAACGAACCGACAGAAGCTTTATCGTCTGGGAACGTGCCGGATGAAGTGCTAGATGCTCTGCTCGCCTGACGAGACCTAAACGGACGAGTCTTCTGCTCCAGATCGCCGAGAGGTGGCCGCTGGTCTGTAACTCTCGGAAGCTGCAATGGCGGTGGAATCTGTCCGGGGTGGAAGCGCTCCGGAAACGGGTCCGGACTTAACGACGCGGAGGGATACAAAGACTCGTTTATGTTTTGTACATTCAAAACGCGCCGCTACGCAAGAGATTTTAAATCAAAAAGGATGAAAACGTAAATGTTTTTTATTTTACAAAGTGATACTTTCATAAATTATGTTACGATATAACCGCCGTAGATACAGCCAATCTATTCGGCACTATTTCTTTACAATTCGCCCTTTGATTTTTGCCACATCATTCGCCCTCGTGAACTGACGTCAGTTCCGATATGACTTCTTAGTTGCACCTACTGAGAGACTTCTTGGTGACAAGAGCTCTGAATGAGATTCTACGTCAGAAAACTTTAAATGATAAATATGATTCCTAGTTCAGGTACAATTCTGAAATGACAAAAGTCATTGCTATTTTTGTGTTACGTGTGTAAGAATCAGGTATCTATGTTATTTTCAGACCACAGGTTTATTTTGTGTGAGCAACAGGAAAATAGCTATACAGGGCCCTGAAAAGAGTAATGACTTAAACTAGTAATTCACCCTCTTCTGACCAATCTCGAGTAGTTCAGTTAGTATACGAGAAGTACAAATTTACAAATGATTGAAGAGAAACTTCCTGAATAATTCAGTTGTTTAGATAATTAAATAATGCAAATAAATTGGTTCAGAGCGATTTGATGTGTAAAGGTGCGTTGTGGAGCACATAAATATGTCAACAAAGCTATTTTAACTGTGTACCTCAGGGTATTGGAGTTGAAATGAAATAAGGAAAAAAGTAGGGTGTTCACTACCAAATAGGTGAACTGTTGTTGGAGTTACAGCTATGTATATGTATTCTTTTTTCATTTCTACTTGCGTTAGCTACTGTAGCAGGATCCAGCTATATATAGGAGAGCACAATAACTAGTGGTCCACTTCACTTCAGGTTAGAGACATAACCTTAGTTCTGCTCAGAGTTGTGTTTCAAAAATGAAACGCTCTTAGATCAAGAAGGCAAAGTGGTCACTCAGGACTGCCGCTGCAGCTGGGCTGCTTATAGGACCTGGGAGACGCTACACTCAATCATTTTGCATTCTGGCATGCTAACACAGTTAAGAACAGACAGCAGTATGGATTTTTTGGAGCATTTATTACTATTAAATTGTGTTCATTTATACATAAATATAAAACTGGCAACCACTTTTTCTGCAGCAAAAATTGTACAAATTAACCCTGAAATGGCACACATCTCAAGATTGTAACAAATCGTTGCTGTCCAATAAAAAACATGTATCTCCCTTTTTGTCGATCTTAAGCTTTCTACATAATTTGAACACGCCAATGGCCGTTTACACTGTGTGACCAATAGAAGTGCTCCAAAATGGCTTGGGAAAAATTCTGGTTACATTTACTTACATTAAAAGTACGTTTTGGGCATCTCCGGTAAAGTTTAAATATTGGACTTGTTTTTCATTGGACAGCGACAAAATTCTTTATTTGACCACGCTGCATATTTCTATAGATTTTATTTCATATTTTACTCTAGCTTGCTTCGTTGGCAGTGACAATCTTGGACATCTTGAAAGTTAACTGAAACTGATTCCAAATGCTGCCCTTCAAATCAGTTCAAATAATTTCAATGTGAATACGAAAAAATCTGAATGTCTGCACTGCTCATTATTTAAGATCAACAGCAATATAATGTTGCAGACAGTTAAAATGACTAGGATGTTGAAGATGTTGACGACGGAAACAGAGCCATTTTTACTATTCCAAACAACCCACGGAACTACATGTGTATTCTAAATAAAGTTAATAGTATAAGATAATAGTAAAATAGCGGTGAGGTCTATATTGTCCTGCACCTGCCATGAAAATCCAGAGTGGATTGTTATTGTCAGAAAAAGATGGAAGACAAAATTGAGTGCAAAAAATACTATGTTTTCTAATTTACAAATAAATCATTACAACATTGTCGTCCTCTTCCAAGATGCAACAAGCAGTACATTTAACTATCCCTTCCTTCCTATTATGATTACTATCACACAAACTGCAGCCTCTGCAGACTGCAATAAGAGTTTTTAAACATGAATCAGGCATCAAAAACGTGATTTAGTGAACAGACCTTGGTGCTGTGGTACAAAATGCTTATGTACCAAGTATGTCAACCGTTTGTAATTATAGTACACAGTTGGGGTGTAACAAAATATCAAAAATAGCAAATATCAGCATATTATGTTTAGTAATACTGTATTCTCGATTCTCAAAACACAGTATTGATACACAGATTCCTGGCAGACAGTGAATCATTGTGTGTTGTGTTTAAACCTCTGACCACTAGATGGCAGTGTTGTAATACATTTTTAGCTCCAACATTAATAAGCAGCACAAGGGCGCTGTTGTAAGCATTGGCAAACCTCTTCATATAGTGGCGTGTTTTAATTGTAGGATTTGAAAAATCACAATGTATCCTTTTGCTTGCAATATCGCAATATCACAATATATTGAACCTACCCACTGTATCACAATAACGTATTGTATTGCTAGGTTCTTGCCAATACACAGCCCTAGTGCACAGTAGTAGCTTTTAAATATTAGAGCACTGTTTTTGTATAAAAGGTTTTTATATAAGACTTCTGTATTGTTTTGTATGTTAAAAGCAAGTAATGTGTCACTGTCCATTTGGTGTTTGTGCAACTGTAAATACTCTGTACATGGCTCAGCAGCTGGAGAATCACTATTTTAGTAGTCAGCACTCTTCCATCCTGTGTTATTCCAGATAATGTTTGCAGTCCATCTACTGGAATATTAGCCATTTTATGCACACTCAGCTATTTCATACATAACTGATACTACAGAGACTGAACCGCTATTGCAAAATAATGTGGCAATTAGTAGTGACTGTTTCCTCGCACAGTAAGGAAGCTCAGCTGAAGAAATAAATATATAATAGCATAATTTGTCCAGCATATGAATCTTTAACATTTTTGTACACATGAGTAATCCATTATACATATGCAGGAAAACAAAAGAAATGTAGGTAATTCAGTCATAAATCAAAAATAAGGTTTTAGGTGGGTGTCACAATGAAATACAATCACTTCCCCTTTAACTTGTTCAGACTCACAGGATTCTGCTGAGCTCAGGAGTAACTAGGGTGTAACAGCCTTACAAACAACAGCAAATGCCAGAGAACACAAACAATTTATGACTATTTGATGACTGTTGAATGGGCCTTATAGAAGTCCAGGAATCAAGTGACTGGACTTGATTTATCCTAATCTTGACATGTGTTAGATGTGTGTTGTTTGGTAAATCATTAATCCCACCTAGAGGCTAGAAATGTCTGCAGTGGGAATGTTAATGTTAATCCTAATTCACTTTGTTAGACTTCTTTGAAGAAACAAAGTAAGTTTACCGGATCTGCACATTTCAAGCAATGCAAAAATCACAGTGATTTTTTTAATGAGAAAGGTTTGACTTCTGATCTCTTTCCCCAAAAGGAGTCAAAACGGGGAGTAATGAGGGGCTCTGTAATGAGGATGATAGCTTGTTTAGTCGAAGTGCTAAGAAAGTCTTAAACTGAGAATAATCACATTCATGGAACTAGTGTCGGAAAATGTTCACATTTGCTGCCACCTAGTGGTTAGGCTTTTCACTTTTTCAGTAAACAAGAAAAAAAAAGAAAAGAAAAAAAAACACAAAACAAAATCCTCTTGTATTTGATTAGAAAATGTGTTTTAATGTAATCCATAATTTAAGTGGTCCGAGCAATACATAATACTTTACTGTGAATAAATAAAACATTTGGTCATTGAAACAGAACTGACAAACACTAGGGTAAAGTATCAGCAAATTACAATGATGCCATTTAACATAAATACAGTACATAATTCCTATAAAAATTTGAAATACTCCAAATATCCCTAAACCAATACGTACAAAGATTACGTTATAAACACTTGATTACAAATCCTCTAAAGTGCAAAGTTATTGGTATGTTTCCTTAAAAAATACACAAGTCACAAATTCGAAAAGAGTGACAGTCGAACTACAAAAATACTTTAAAAATTTGGTCAGTCATCTTAGTGGTATTTTCAAAACCCTTCTCCCTCTCACAGCAAGGAACGAACAGCGCTACAGTAGTTACTAAAGTTGGGGCACCAAATTAGGTGTGTTGGCCCAGTATCCATGTTTGCTTCGGAAACTATTCGGTACCCAGTTTGGTTTGAAGGAGTGGTTGTGTCTCCCAGGGGGGCGGAAAAGGTAATTTGGGCGTGGAGGGCCATGTCCTTTCCCTGGACCAAGCTTCTTCTTGGATGCAGGGTGCCACAAGGGAGCACCAGGGTAGATGAGCTTTTCAGAAGGGAAGACACAGAAATCACATTATTTCTTCACATGTGGATCAAGATGTATCACTAATAATACCCAATTACTCATTTTTTATCTGCAGTCACAAAAACACTACAATGTGTTGAATGTCTGTACCTGGTACGGGGGCTGATTATGAGGGAAACATGTTGTGTATCGGGGCTCCCTGCAGCCACTGTCCTCATCTGAAGAAGATCCCGAATGATAATCTGAAGTCACTCTCTCTACAGCACTCGTCACTTTCTTTGTCACATCTTCCTTATCATCATCGTCACCCGAGAAACTGGCCACCGTAAAGGCAAGATTCTTCTCTCCATATCTGAGGAATAAAAAAAAATAAAATATATGTCTTAACTTATCATAACGTGCAACCAATACATTACAAGAGACAATACTGCAATACTTGACATTTTCTTGCAAGACGGTACTTATATTGTTTTTCTGGGATGTGGTAAGCATGAACAGACAAAACACTGTACTGCCACATTAAAGTTGCCCTTAAAAACTCTTTACTCACAATATCAATGACATTCTCAATGGTGATAAAATAATCATATTGGTGATAAAATAGTCATACTGGCCACCTACATTACCTTAAACATTAGCAAAACACACAGTTCATGCAGGATTCTTTCATGAATAAATGTAACAAATTCATAGCTGACCACTGAATAAACAATCTAATTTTTAAATAGCTTTTTTTTAATATAACCTCCATCAACAATGCTGTCTTATCTAGCTGTGGCAAAATTTGATCTAATAACTCAGTGCACTGCCTGTAGAGGAGTTAGACTTATTAGAAGCAACCAAACACCCATGTGCTGTGAAAAGTGCTGAGTGAAATTACTATGCTTGGCTAAGAAACAGGCCTGAATTCTGTGAAATTTGGTAAAAAAAAAAAAAAATCAAAGCTTTTTAAATTACAGATGTTACAAAATGTGTGTTAGAAAATAGCAATTTTATTTTCTCCCCAAATCATCCACTTTTACAGACGACTCACCTGCAGCACACCTCTCCTGGGTCTACCCACAACGTGAGCTCTTTAGGAAGGCCAAGGTCCTTGTACTGCACTCCACTCTCAGCACAGGCCCGCAGCAGCTCAGGATCCTCCTTATGGAACCGGTTCACTCTTATACACCTGCAAGGTGTCAAAGTAAACTCAAAATTTGTAGAAGTAGTTCAGTGATGACTTGCATTTATCAAAATTAAGCAATGAAAGTTTCCAGTAGGGGGCTTCTCAATAACAGTCCCCAGAAACACAATGAAGTCCTAAAAGATATCCAGTTCGGCTAATAAAGGCTCAGCTTAACCACTGAGGCATATACATCAAGTGTAGTAGAACCTTTGGGAAAGCAACAGACCCTTAGAGATAAAAATTCCTAGTGTCTAGAATTTAGATATTGTACCTGAAGGCCTGGCCCTTGCTAGGGTTGTCAGGATACCAATGACCCCTGAACTTCTCCTGCAGAGCCACGGTCAGCCTCTCCACAAACAGATCCACTTTCTCTACATCCAACTTCTCAGCCTTCTTGATCAGCCTCTTTAGGAAAAACACCACAGCCGCGATTTCTTTCTTCATTGTTAGCTGTTCAGCTGAAAACCTGGTCCAAATTCTATGAAAGTCATAATGAGTACACATGAGCAATGAAATCATGGCAGAATAAATTTAACACAAAATTAACAGAGATAACAAAAATAAGCATACTTTGCGTTTCATCTATAAAAGCAAACCAAACGCGAATCGATTACTTACACAGCTGACGTTACGCTAAGGGTGCACTGTTTACTCCCTCAAACCACAGCCCTCCTCTGACAAAGCGTATAGCCTAGCAGTTTACATCAGGCTCTGAAGGTTGCATTCCCCGCAGCTTTCCACTGAAATATAGTGTTACTTGTACATGAATGACTGACTCTGGTTAAAATTATACTGTATACTGTAGTTCGTGGCGGTAACTCGGGGAAGCTAGGTGCTTAACACGCTGTGACAAAGCCCACAAAGCCCCAACGTTAACAGAGCTAATAAATTCAACCGATGAGTCAATCGGCGGGAGCGTTCAGATAATGGCGCGCTTGACTTCATTAGCGCTCTATTAAATCCTAGCCAGGCACTTACCAGAAGCTAACGGTGTACACAATAAAGAAAGAGCTGTTCTGTCTCAAGCAGCACCGTCAATAACATCATAAACACGAAAGAATACGTATATATCCAAGTTACTGAACCTTAGCGAGCGGAGAAAAATACGTTTTACAAATAACAAAGCTTTAATCTAACAGAGAGTGTTAGCCTGGACCAGAATGCTACTGTCGACTGCTGCTAACACGCAGATAACATTTTGAATTTGTATATTTGTAAAAAATTAACGATGTCGATCTTTTAAGCAAATTACTGGCTGTTTACAGTTTCAACTACAAACGACGTATCTAGCCAGACAATAAAGCTAAGCTAGCAAGCGAGCCACTGACCTGGCTAACGTCGCGTGATTCGCTAACCAAACGCTCCAACGTGGCCTGCAGTGTTGTCGCAGTTTGTGGACCAGGGTTAACACACTTACTTCCATTTATGTGCACGTCACACATCACAACATAAAACATTTCCCGATTCTAATATCTAAAAACAAGGTACCCACCGCGTTTTCCGTTCATCAACATGTGGGTTAACTCCTGCCTCACCGAGACACTTCAAGATCCTGTTGTGGGCAATTCCTCAATTACGTCACTTTCCGTCGAGGGAGTGGACAGAGATGCTCACTTCAACAACAAGCGAGTTTCAGTAACAGAGCTTCGCAACATGTGCAAGATTCGCTATTTGAATGGCGTCAAACAACAAAACCGTTTGTCAGCCACATGATCAGAGTACAGTACTGCGTTCGGCTGCTCATCTGAAGGTTCTATATCAGAGTGTAACTAGTAAATACGACACTTTGAGGACTTGTCGTAGATGCGTCCACACGACGCCCAGAAAACACATAACGTTGTGTCCACAGTGTCTACTTTCTTACAACGTTGCTCCAACGTTGTAAAAGGTGGTGTTTTTTACTGAACAAAGTTGTCACAACGTTGACGAATTACATTTCAACGTGGTAGGCGCCAAAACAATACGTTCTCACAACGTTAAACATGGAGAATATTATTCAGTTTTTTTCTTTTCTGTGTGAGAAGCAAATAAATCGAACAGAAGCAAGTCAGTTTTAACTTTTTACACACCTAAATCTCACAAGATGTCATCTAATTCTTAATCAGCTAAACTGGCGTGTGTTTACTGACTGCTGCAGTGTCACCTTTGCAAAAATAGAAATAAAGAACCCCACCAGATCCAGTTATCAGAGGCATAACTAATTCAAACAGCATTCGACCGATGGCCTGCCACAGGTCTTTTGTCTGCCCATGATCATCTGCTGTTTGCTGTATTTTAAAGTGTCATGTCTTTATAATGACATGACACTAGAATAAACATTACAGCTGGCTTTTGTTTGTTCTGCTGCTTCACCATACTTCTAGTTTAACATGTGACCGCACAGATTACACCATCAAGCATGAACGCAAATTAGTGAACACACAGGGGTGCATTTTCTTCTGATGCTTCTGATCAGGTGGTGTGGACTCAATCATCCTGATCTCACCCCAACCTACTCCATTACTGAAGGTGTCCCTGGCTGGGCACATTTAGCAGGAAGAACCACAGAGGGCAGTGGTTAAAGCCCCATCATGTCTGACTCGAATCACCTGACCAACGTTGGAATGTAGCTGCCGCTGCCCCTACTTCCCAACGTTTAAATGACACCATCTGTGGTGGAGTAGGTAGGGGTGAGATCACAACAATTCCAAGGGCCATGAAGTCACAGGGGCCACAAAGATTGTACTGTATATAATGCTTTATTTATTTGTTTGTTTGATTGCTTGCTTGTTTATTTGTATGTGATTTTAGATCTGAAGATTTTCAATTGCAACATGTGATTCATTAAAAAATTAAAGACTACTTTTGGATGCAGCGCCAACAGCTCACCTGCTTCCTGTCACCCTTCCTATATGCTTTATATATCGAGAGAAGAAAGCGTCTGCTGTGCTAACCATAGTTGTCAAATGGAGATGATTCACTAAAGCTGTCTAAACAGGATGTCATCTTAATACCATATGTGTTGCATGTTTGTTTATGAAGATAACAATGTTTCTGTGCGATACTAGTCAAAAACAGCTCATTGCGGAAAACAGCATTAGATTTCTGTCCAGTTGCTTGCAGCATTTTGACATGCAGTCTTTTTGCTTTTGTTTACTTTCACAGCTTGCTGCATGCTACATAAAAGATGAGATTATTAAAAGTAAAAAGCAAATTAAAAGTAGGACTATTATCATTTTTGATTCTGCTAAGAAAGAAGTGAGACAGAGGACCTAAAAAAAAGTATGACAGCAATGGTGATAAATGGGCCCATTCATGAAGCTCCTCCTGTCCCTGCTGTAGCCTGATTGTGGCATCTATATGAGGTAAACCTCAAGTTGTGGCTGTAGCCGCTGGGTCATTTGAGTGTTTTTACCACATTGCAGGATTGGCCTTTGTTGTCCGGCCCTTTGTGTATGTGATCTAAAGAGGTAGGCAAATTGCATACATTATCTGTAAGTCCACTATGCTTTCTGAATAACTTTGCCATTGTGAACCAACATGGCTTCACTTGCTAATGACTTATTTACTTAAACAAGGCCACCAATAAAAAAAATACTAATTTACTAATTAATATCTTATCGTAATTTACATTAGTTTGAAGTGAAATGCAAGTTTTTTACAGCATAGTGAAAGAAACTTGACGCCTGAAGAGTTTAACACCTCTATAAAGTGAAATGGTTGCAAAAAAGCTGCTTGAGTTTTTAGAAATTCCTTGATGGTAGTAAATATACAGTAAAATAATATTGAAATAAAAAAAAAAATCCTCCTCAATTTTTTAATGAGCGTTGGATAAGCAAAGTACTCGTGCTCATTGTTGTGGCTAGCCATTAAAATACTTGTATTTATCAAACAAAACAAATGTTTGTCTGCTTTACTGGCAAAAACAACAGCTTTCACACAGAGTAAGATGTTCTATGTGGCATACTTGTCCATTTAGCAGCTAGGGATCGTTATCTTGCCCCTTTGTCTGGAATACATGCGTATCTTGGACAGTGCTGAAGAGAGTCTGACTAGTGGTTAGTTGGCCAGTGATTGTTTACAGTGTCAGTGGTCAGGAAAAGGAAATATAACACTATTTTTAAATATAACTATGGTTTTATGAATTTAGGGTAACACTTGATGATTTAAGGGCTCCAGGCTAAAGACAGGAATGGGGCCCAAGTCTACTCCGCATAACAGTACATATTGGCAAAAAAAATAGATATATATCATTTGTCTTGATCCGCTTACTTTACAGGATCACTTTATCTGATTCGCATCTTATAGTCAACCTGTTCTTCAGTGGCGGTCAGGACCCCCACAGGACCACCAAAAAGCAGATATTATTTGGGTGGTTGGTCATTCTCAGCCCTGCAGTGACACTGATGTGGTGTTGAGTGTTGTTAGTGTTGAGTGTCCACTCACTGTCCACTCTTTTAGACACGCCTACCTTGCTGGATCACATTGTAGATGTAAAGTCAGAGGCGATAGCTTACATGTTGCAGCACAGTTTTGTGTTGATCATTCCCTAATTCTTCATCAGTGGCCACAGGACGCTGCCCACTGGACACTGTTGGCTTGATATTTCTGATTGGTGGACTATTTTCAGTCCAGCTAGTGACACTAAGATGTTTAAAAACTCCAGCAGACCTGCTGTGTCTGATCCACTCCCACCAGCACAACACACCCTAACACACCATAAGTACATCAGTGTATGTGTGTGTGTGTGTGTGTGTGTTACAGACTTATTTCTAGACTTTTTAAAGTTATTTTGTTTGTTTTAAGAAATAATGTTTTAAACAAACAACATGATCTTTTGGTAAAGTTAAGATAGGATAGCCTTTTATTATCTCACATGGGGATATTTGCATCATCACAGCAGGAGAAAAATAGCAGAACAGATACAAGACAAGAGGTAGACTAAAATGCAATTTATTCAGAACACAAAAGGAGAAATAAAACATTACAGACATGAATAAATCTCTACAATAAGAAACTATACACATTTACATATTGAATTACACAGTTATACACTGCTCAAAAAAATAAAGGGAAGACAACACAATATAACTCCAAGTAAATCAAACTTCTGTGAAATCAAACTGTCCACTAAGCAAGCATCACTGATTGACAATGCTGTTGTGCAAATGGAATAGACAACAGGTGGAATTATTGGCAATTAGCAAGACACACTCAATAAAAGAGTGATTCTACAGGTGGGGACCACAGAACACTTCTCAGTACCTATGCTTTCTGGCTGATGTTTTGGTCACTTTTGAATGTTGATGGTGCTTTTACACTCGTGGTATCAAGAGACGCACTCTACAACTCACACAAGTGGCTCAGGCAGTGCAGCTCATCCAGGATGGCACATCAATGCGAGCTGTGGCAAGAAGGTTTGCTGTGTCTGTCAGCGTAGTGTCCAGAGGCTGGAGGCGCTACCAGAAGACAGGCCAGTACGCTAGAAGACCGCTACCCCCGCCTTTGTGCAAGGAGGAACAGGAGGAGCACTGCTAGAGCCCTTCAAAATGACCTCCAGCAGGCCACAAATGTGCATGTGTCTGCACAAACGATTAGAAACCAACTACATGAGGATGGTATGAGGGCCCAATGTCCCCAGATGGGGGTTGTGCTCACAGCCCAAAGCCGTGCAGGACACTTGCCATTTGCCAGAGAACACCAGGATTGGCAAATTCACCACTGGCACCCTGTGCTCTTCACGTCTGTCACACTGAGCACATGTGACAGACATGACAGAGTCTGGAGAGCATGACCGGTTTGGCAGTGGGTCAGTAATGGTGTGGTGGCATTTCTTTGGAGGGCCGCACAGCCCTCTATGTGCTCGCCAGAGGTAGCTTGACTGCCATTAGGTACCGAGATAAGATCCTCAGATCCCTTGTGAGACCATATGCTGGTGAAGTTGGCCCTGGGGTCCTCCTAATGCAGGACAATGCTAGACCTCATGTGGCTGCAGTGTGTCAGCAGTTCCTGCAAGATGAAGGCATTGAATCTATGGACTGGCCCGCCCGTTCCTCTGACTGGAATCCGATTGAGCACATCTGGGACATCATGTCTCGCTTCATCCACCAATGTTGCACCACAGACTGTCCAGGAGTTGGCAGATGCTTTAGTCCAGGTCTGGGAGGAGATCCCTCAGGAGACCATCCACTGTTTCATCAGGAGCATGCCCAGGCGTAGTAGAGAGGTCATACAGGCATGTGGAGGCCACACACAATACTGAGCCTCATTTTGACTTGTTTTAAGGACATTACATCAAAGCTGGATCAGCCTGTAGTGTGTTTTTCCACTTTAATTTTGTGTGTGACTCCAAATCCAGGCCTCCATTGGTTAATAAATTTGATTTCCATTTATGATTTTTGAGTGATTTTGTTGTCAGCACATTCAACTTTGTACAGAACAAAGTATTCAATGAGAATATTTCATTCATTCAGATCTAAGATGTGTTATTTGAGTGTTCCCTTTATTTTCTTGAGCAGTGTATATTGCACATTTATTAAGATACTTTCTCTTATACCAGCAACATAAATACTGGTCATCTAATCTTAGCAGTCACCCAAATACTGATGATATGATATGGGCATTCAGAGTGCATGATCTATAATGATGTTGGCGATCAGATGCATGAGTTATACTTGGAATGTTGGAAGTCAGAATAGAAGATGTATTAAGGTGATTAGGTGCAGCCGCAAATATTGCACATTAATTAGGGCACAATAAATATATAGATAGAAATGGGTCAGTGTCTGATGCTTTTCTTGGGGAGGTGCCGATTGTATAGCCGATTGTACAGCAGCAGGAAGAAGTCATGAGTACTAAGAGGACTTTTTTATGAAATGCAATCAGTAACGTGAATGGATTACCTTTTTTGAGTAATTAAGCCAACACTGAAGCTATCCATACATCAATGCTTGCATTGTGTATGACTTGCTGTGCCTCTTTGTTCTGACTGAAAAAGTTAATTTTGGGAATGTAACAACAAAACGTTTTGGGGTTCATATCAATAGACCACCTTTCCATAATGCTGATCATTATTTTAATGCTGTCTTTATCTAGTTTGCAAAAAGGTGAAACACAAAAATAATGCTGATTCATACATGTACGATGGCAGTTATTAAGTGCTTGTCTATGATGTAAAAGGCACAACATCATAGTGAACTCAAGCTAAAGATCCTGGTTTAGCTTAATAAGCAGTGCAACAAGCTGCTAATGTTTTAACAGGCAAACCCTGTAATACCCTGTAATACCCTGTAAAACCCTGTAATAAGCCCTGAGTTGGGCTTTAGGTAAAAATATGTGCTAAACATACTCTGTAGAATGGAGTGAGGTAGTGTTAGTATAGAGCCCACCACTGTAAGGGTGATTCTAAAATATAAATATATATAAAAATCAAATATCTCTTAAACACACAACCAGAAATTAGCATTGCTGTTGTGTTTGTTAATAAAGACAAGTAATATCGTAAAGATTTTAAATACATCTTTCTCACACTCAAAGCATGTTGTTGGGAGAGTAAAATGTGGAATACAGTGCTTTATATATGTATTTATTTTTTTACTTTATATATATATATAGATATGATTTTTTTATCATACACTCATTGATTATGATTTCAGCTTATCTTCATCATAATTAATAATGTTTAAAAGTTTATATTATATCAGAAATGAAGAGATTTAGTGCTTAGGGTTTAAACAGGAGCATTAACTTTGTATTTAGTTAAAGCTTCTCTGTAGCATGTGGACGAGCCAGATGCCACAGTGGTGGCAGTATGGTTTAGGGCGGTTTTGTTGCTATTAAACCAGGTAAGCTTGCCATCACTGGAAAGACCATAAGTTCTGTATTGTATGGTATGTTTTACTGTTTAGATATTTAGGTGTTATGATTTTGATTTCCTATTTCAGCGTCTTCTCTTTATATTTTACATAGTTGACTAGGGTGTCCGTGCATAAGGACTGTCACTGAAAATCAATGTAGAATCATGTAATAGGTTAGATCTCCTGTTGGCAAAATCACCTTTACATCATTATGAATGCTTTACTTTCTACATGCTAGGTAGTATAATTAAGTGTGTGTTCTTTGGAGACTCCTCTTCATGTTTCATGCAGCTGGCTGTTAATTATGAATGTTGCACTTTTTATAGATTATCTAAATTTACAGAGGAATTTGGTAACTGTTACTGTAAGATCAGTTAATTATGTTTGTTGGGTTTTATGAAGCTAAATCTCAGAAGGCCTATCAAGGTTGCAGCTGCTCCAGGCGTGTGTTCTGTGTAGAGGATACTCTTACCCTGGAAAATATGGGCTCCAAAGTTTTTCTGTGATGGAGAACAAAGAGAAAGTCTGCTGGAAAAAGGAGCTCATAGAAACCCATCCATGCCACCGTTATGGTTGGCTACATTGAATTGTCACTTCAAGAAGAACACTTATTGGATTTAATATAATTCATTCAGGTTTATTAATAAAGCAATGTGTGTGGCTCCCAATCATAACAAGGAATAATACAGTGTAGTATTGTGAATTGTTTATAGACAAAAAACATGTAAATAGAAAGAATGATAAGATCTTTGAAATGTTACTTTTCTTAAGCAGTTTTAGGTTCAGGCCAAAGGATGCATTCATAAAATTGGATGTTAAATGCTTGCTTTAAATCATTCTCACAGAAGGTGATCAACTCTCAACAACATAATCTTTTGATGTTGACTAAGGGATGAGGAGGAGAGTGGAGGCAGCCTTAGTGATGGTCTGGATGTACTCTTTATAATCACTGCCCCCATATGTCACCAGCAGGTAGTTCACGATACCCACAACACACATGAGGGATAGGAAGGAGAGCACACGCTTTCCAAACAGGAAGCCGGGAGTGCTGTAGCAACACCAAAACAAAGAAGGAACAGCAACAGATGTTTTGAGTAACAGCCACCCAGATATTAAGACATTATTGACAAGGTTAGCCAAGAAACCTGCTTTAAAAAAATTAACAATCACTCAATGACACAACGTTGCTGATGTATGAAGAATGAAAGAAGTATACTCCAAACCAAATATCACATGTTGTTCATATTTGTACATCACATACTTTACAAAATAAAGTTAGGATTATTACCTCTGGCATGTCTGTCCCATGTATCCAACAAAGTATTTCTGCCTGGCCACAAGGTACACAATTCCAGCAAATGCTGCGGGTGCTGAGAAGGAATATATTATTATAACGTATTAAAGCATTACATATGCTGTATTGTCTTATTGTCTTCTCAAATTTCTCAACTTTGTTTCTGTGTATATGGCAAGTTTCAGGGTTATGCAACCATCACTTTAAGCTTCAAAACATTAAAATAGTAAACACTTTGCAAATGGCGCTATGTGAAGCCTCAAAAGTTGGCTTACAGTTTTTAGAAATCAGTGACTGATAAGTCAATGCTCCTTACCTTGACTAAGACAGATCCCTGCACACCACATGACTGCCAGGAACGTTGGGTAGGCATCCATGCAGTTTCGACTAGATGGAAAAGGAAGCATATTCAGATATGAAGAATTTGGTCGTATGCAAATGGTTTTGGCACCCAGGTCAAATGACATGTTTAGGGAAGTGAAAAGCACACTCGCTCTGTAAAGAACCCGCTTGTGAAAATTTAAATGCTAGCATATTTAACATATTGGTAAAACAAACAATTGAAAGAAAAAACATTAAATGTGTCTTGAGCAAAAGATATTCCACATTTTTTTACATTTCAGGATGTAAACGTATTTTTACATCGAAAATTAATAAAACATGTAATTTAACAGAGAACTGTTAAACTTTTGCAAATTAATGTATTCAGCATATTGCATGCATGTATTTAGCTTCTTACAACTAAAATGATGTAATAATAATAATTTCTGGTACTTTCATACATGTTGATTGGAGAAAAGGTGTAAAATTGTTTAAAACAGCTATGATTACAGGTCACTGCATTCAGTGCATATTGTTATTATTATTATTATTATTTTAGTAGTAGTAGTAGTAGTAGTAATAGTAGCAGCGGTAGTAGTAGTAGTAGTTGTAATTACAACCCAGTTTCCAAAAAAGTGCACAATGTAAATTAAAACATAATGATGTGCATATTATTGTAACTCAATATTTAAATGAACAGTATTCAAAAGTACAAAGACAACATATCAAATGTTCAAACTGAGAAATGTATTTTTTTAAATATATATCAATTTTGGGACATGGCCAACAAAAGACTGATGCCAAAAATCACCTGGTTAAACATCTCACAACTAGCTAGGTTAATTGGTAATGGTCAGAAATGTGATTGGTTATAAATAGAGCATCTCAGATCTCAGAGGCTAAGAAGTAAAGATGGGGAGGTGTTCACCACTCTGTGAAAAACTGCACAGGCAAATAGTGCAACAGTTCAAGAATAACATCATCTACAGTATATAATACCATTAAATAACTTAGAGAATCTGGAGAACTCTCTATATGCAAAGGAAAAGGCCATAAACCAATATGGATGGCTTTATTCTTCAGGCTTTTAGGTTGCACTGCATTAAACCAAGACACGATACGATATGTAGTGGAAACCATTGCATGGGCTCAGGAAAACTTCCAAAAACCAATTATCCATAACCATAGTTTGTTGCTCCGTCTACTCTACCATGCAACCAAAAAATATGATATACACAGCATTCAGAAACACCGACGCCTTCTTCAAGCTCATTTGAAGTAAAGTGCAAAAATAGTCCAGTAAATAAAAATGTGACTTTTTTTTTGGAAATCATGGACACTGTGTCCACTGGGGCTAAAGAGGAGATCTTCTTACTTGTTATTGAAGCACAGTCCAATACCCAGCATCTGGCAGGGGTTACTTGTACATCTTTGAAGGGACCACTAAGTCTAAACAATATGTATGGTTATAGAGCAACATATGCTGCCATCCAGTCTTTTTCAGGGAAGGTCTCTTATTTCAGCAAGACAATGCTAAACCACATTCTGCATGTATTACACCAGCAATACATTGCTCTGTTGTAAAAGAGTGTGAGTGATAAACTGGCCTGCCTGCAGTCTAGATTTGTCACCCTTTGACGTCTCTTCAGTTCCCAAACACCTACAGAATGTTGCCAAAAGAACAAGTGACACAACACAGCGGTAAACATGAACCTGTTTCAACTTAAAAATAGGCATTTAAAATATTGATATATGGTCTTATTCTGTATAAATATATTTGATATAAAATGTTTTATATGATAATGTCTGATATTTAATTGCATTTTGTAGTTGTACTTTTCTTTTTTTAGTAAAGAGGTTATAGTAGTACTGATGTAACTTAAAGTGTGTGAGTGACTCAAAAATCAACTTTAAAACAACAGGCAACAAAACACTGTATACAAATAATAATTATGAAAAAGAAAAACATCAGAAAATCTTAGAAATTAGTATGGAATAACTTTGGATAAGCTGAGGACAGTAGTTTATATAATCACAGCAACTGCCTTTTTCATTGTATGACTTTATGGAAAGCATGTATCTCCAATTTTGTCCATTTTAATTTTACCACATCACCTGAACATCTGACAATGTGTGAAATGTGTGAGCAATTTAAATGCTCTAAGATAACTTGGAAAAGTTTTTGTCCTCTCCTGTAAAGTTACTATTTTGGAGATACTTGTATTTCATTGGACAGAGACGATATGATAAGTGGTTTAATGACTGTCAGTATCTGTAAAATGTTCAAATGGACTGACCTCTCGATTGGTTAAGACTACAGAGACATTGTAGCTGGTGTGACTGCAAACAGTACAGGATGTGGGGAAACCTCTCTCGTGTAGTGATGAATTTCCTCTTTTGGTTAGTTCGCTATTTCTGCCTTATCATTATTATTAATGGTGCGCGCAGATTAATGATAGAAAGCTTATAAACAAACAATATGTACCAGATGTCCTGTATTTAGCTGCTCTTTAAGTGGCCTGACCTTTTTTTTTCAATAATCATGTATCTGTTTTACATTCTCTTTATTTCTTTGCTTGTACATACGCATTGTGCACACTCATGCATATAGAATGTTGTGCACACATGCACAGACAGCACACATAATCAGCAGTTCAATCAACGCTCTGTAATTTGACTCTAGATGAAATCACGCCTGTCTTGTACCCTATAAGCAGTCATAGTCAAAAAGTTTGAAATCTTTCAGTCAGATCACACGTTGTTTTGTCTATCTGTAGTTAAACAACAGATATTTAAGATATTTAAAGAATGTGCAATTTTGTCCTTCATATGTTGAAGTCAACAAATAAACAATAATTGTATATCAAAATGTGCAGAAGTGTGTTTGATGTGCTAACAGTTTATCATAACTTTTAGCAAAATTCACAAATATGCCACTCATTTTTATATTTCACCTATCTAGTTTGCTGCAATTAGCCTTGTGAATTCATGCTGATGCTATTAGCAGGCACAGTAACAAAAGCACCCTGTTTGACTGTAAAAAATCATGTTTATGTACATAAAATCACACAGAAATCACAGGAAATAATTGCAACAAAATGTAGGATATAAGGCCTTTAAGCACTTTATTTCAATGGAGATGAAAAAAGTGGTCTGCCACTGCAGTCAGTATGAGACAGTATGAGTATGTTTATATATTCTCCCACACTTTTAGAATTAAAGGTACTATTAAAATTGTAATGTTTCCAACAACATTTACAACCTTATGTAATCATTGTCTATTTAAAAAAGGAAATAGTTGCACCATTCTGCTGGCAAAGTGAAAGCCATATGCCATTAAAACTAATTTACTTAGTTGGAAATTGAAGGGCCTATATCTTAGAGTTTTGTTGTTTGTGGTTTTTTAGTACTGAAATACTGAAAATACTGAAATACTCTTCCTTAGCATGAATGAGCATGCCACTCTAGACTGAACAATTGGATATATATGTAATATATATGTAAGTGTATAATATATGTATATATGTAATATATGTTAATGGATGTATGTTTTTTGTGACATCACAGAAACTATGAATTTGAATCAGACAGCAGCATAGCCCCCCCCAACCCCTGTACAGTTTTCTAACTTCCATCAAAGTTCCATCTAAGTTCCTCCAGAATAAAACATTTCACATCCAAGTGCTTTCAGTAGCATGTTAATAATTTTATTGTTCAGAAATTTTGGAACATTGGTGGAATTCCCCTATTTAAGAGAGAGATGTCCAATACATTTTTTTTGACAGTGCACATGTAAAAGAAGATGTCAGATGAAAGCTATGTTGTTTAATAATTGTAGTTATATTTATTTGAACCTTTCTGTCCAGTATTAGACAAAAGAAGTATGTGCCTGTTTTTCTTAATAGAGTGTAACTTCAAGTTTCGTCATGTTTTTTTGCCTGAAGAGAGGGGGATAAAGTAATAGCTAAGCTTTTGTAAGCATTAGGACAGACTGTTAGTCATTTAGGGGAAGTTCATGCTGTCTGTTTTACTAAACATCTTTAGGCAAATCGCATGGAAAGCAGGTAGGGAAACACGCAGTACATTATGCAAAGGTGCTGTTGCACAAATACGAACCACTCTGTACAAAACAGTTAATGTAAAGAATGCAAAATGACTTTTGTTAAAGTCTGTGATCTTGGGTGAGAACAGTGTAAATGTACTTACTTGGCACAAGCCAGTCGTTCAAATGCGGGTGTTTTGCCGTCATGTGCCTTGCACTCCTTCTCAACTTTCTGAGCAAAGAATGCTTCGATAGATAAAATTACATGAGAGAATATTGTCGACAAGCTGCCTCAAATCTTTGAAACGTGTTTCAGGTGATTTTAAGTATAATAAGAAATAAAAAGTGGTTTCTAAGGGTTTTCAAAGTGACCTACCATTCTGTACAACGCTCAGCAGTGTGACCAGCACCAGTAAGAATATGTTCTCCATCACCACCTCGTCCATCTTTTCTCGGTGCACGTGCAGCAAGACCGTCCCTCGGAACTGATCTGATGTAGGAGTGATGATAGTCAGCAAGTGGCAGAGATCAGGCATCTCTTATCAAACTCTCTGTGATGCATTTCCTGTTGTGATGAGACAGCCCCTTTCTCTCTTTTACTGTTTCACTCATTTGTATACTTCCTACTCTAACCCACACCCTTTTTCCAGTGATAGAGAGTGGCGTTGATGGTGTTTGTTTAAATTAGTAAAGGTCATTCTGAAATGAACTGGCTATGTTGTGAAAGTGTGAGCATCATTTCTATGTAGCTTAACACATTCCTAGGAAAACGGTATTTTGTTTAAATCAAACTATTGCAAAAAGAGAGTGTTATGCAGTGTGCAGTGAAGTTCAGTCCGGGAGGCCGTTTTGATCAGAAGTGTTCTTTAAAGGCAGACTTTAGAACCAGCACATTTTGCTGAACCCCAATTTTAAATATAAACCCATTTGTCAAACATTTGTTCTTATGATGATCTAATGAACCAGTGTTAGCAGTCACTGTTTGTTCTTTAGACACGGTAGACGTGGAACAATGACTATGAAGGTAATGTACAGAAGACATTGTCATAGTTGACTAAGGACAGTTTGGCACATAATGTGAACTTCAAACACTGTTGTCTTCTCCGGTTAGTAATACTGCATCTGCAAAAATCTGTAAAATGAGACAATTCCGAAATTGTCCCCAAAATGATGCTGGCTATACAGGCAGAAATGTAGGCAGAAATGCAGGCAACGTTGGTACTTTTCATACCCGTTCCTAGGAACTGTCAACAGGCAAGGTAGATATTCATCTTTAAACAAGGCTTGTACAGGGCCCAGGATGTAACTGCAGCTACATATCAGGTGGAATGGAAAAGTCTGGTGAATAGGCAATTTTGTGAATAGGAAGCCAACCACAGCGACCACATCTCAAAAGGATCCTGTATATCTATAAATGAAAGTCGTTTATTTGCTTTGCACAGTTTCTCAAACCTTGGACAACATTTAATTGGTTTCTCTTAGCACAGAAGGGAAGGGACTGTTCCAGCTTTATTAGTAGCACTTTATTAGCAGCTACAACTATAACCGGTAAATCACTTAAAAGCTACAACTTCTACAATTTTGTGTTGTTCTTGATACCCAAAGCAAATGGCCAGTGCAAGAAATGCTAGCAAACTCCAAATAAATAGTAAAGCTAACTGAACAGGATGAGGACCGAGCATACAAAGAGATTCATTTAATTTTCCTGTCTGTGTCTATTTCATGAACACATCTTCTATATAGACATCAGAGACCAAATATTCTAAATGCATTACATGGAACCTTTAATCTAAACCAGGGGTTTCCAGTCTTATCCGCAAAGGGCCAATGTGGTTGCAGGTTTTTATTCCAATAAATTCCAACAAAGCATGAGCCCATGTGGTCAACTGTTGACTAAAGCTGATTAAACAAAGAGAATCAAGGTGCTTGAGCTTTTTTGGAATGAAAACCTGTAGCCACACCTGCCCTTAGTAGACAAGATTGGATCCTGCAGGCGTAAACTATGTAGGGCAGAGGTAGCCAATCCTCGTCCTGGTGATCTACAATCATGCAGAGTTCAGCACCAACCTCAGTCTAACACACCCTACATCCTAATGAAGGCCGCCTAATAAAGACCTTCAGGTTCATTCCAATATATGAGCCAGTAGTTGGACCTGAATGCTCCAGGGTGGTAGACATTGAATGGGCACCTCTGATGGAGGTATTACTGTCTTTAAAATTGTGGTTCTTAAACCGGACCTCAAGGTCCCCAAGACAGTTCACATTTTTACTGCAATCCAACTCTTAACACTTAGGAATAGAGGAAAATTGAAGAGAGTCTGGGGGTCTTGAGGACCTACTTAAAAACAAGAAAGGTAACAATAAGTGGGTCTTGAGCCCACCGTTGTTGTCTCTCAACACCAGGACCAGCAAAGCAGGCTGAGAAAAGAGAACAAATTAGACATGTGAACATTAGACCTGTCAAAAAAAAATGGTACAATAGTCAAGTCAAGTCAAGTCAATTTTATTTATATAGCGCTTTTTACAACGATGTTGTCTCAAAGCAGCTTTACAGAGTTTTGAAAACAGTTATAACATATATCCCCCAGTGAGCAAGCCAGAGGCAACAGTGGCAAGGAAAAACTCCCTCAACTGGAGGAAGAAACCTTGGGAGGAACCAGACTCACAAGGGGAGACCCATCCTCCTCTGGTCAAACAGTATTTACAGTTTGAACTAAATACCAAAGAAAGAAGTCTCTGTTTGAAATCTGGATAGCAAAGCTTTAGAAGCTGCACAGATAGAGGCAGTGTATGACTGAGGCAGTCTCTGGCTGAGGCAGTCTATGACAGTCTTTATGTAAAGTGGGCGTGAGCTGAAACAGTCCCATCCTATCTCAGTGCTGGTGCATCTGGATGGCACAGTGATGTAACTGAGGGTGTAGCAGTAAATGGACAGGTGAGCTGGCTGGTGATGGTGGGGTGATGGCCCGATGATCAGTCCTTCAACAGCCTTCAACAGACAGGAGGACAGTCATTTCCTCAGGAAGAGTAAAGAGAAAGAGTTAGTTGGGCTCAGGAGTAAGACTGTAGAGAATATGAATTTTCAGAATTTTAGAGTGTGGTTGGTGACTCCGGCAGATCTAACTATAACAGCCTAAACTAAAAGGAGAGAACCAGAAGGTAACATGGACATGAGAGTACCCTGAGACACTGGGGTCCCCCCACTCCACCATCAACAAACCTGTGTGATCGCGTGAAGTGTTGGAACAACAGCACCAACATCTCAGTTTACCATAAACCTCTGTGTCCAAGAACCCCCAGATCTCCTGCCTTTATCTAAAAGAGAAGCTTAATTACAAAAAGCTACACTAAACAAGTATGTTTTTAGTCTAGACTTAAATATTGAGACTGTGTCAGAGTCCCGAACATTAACTGGGAGATTATTCCACAATTTTGGGGCTTTGTAGGAAAAAGCTCTTCCCCCCATTGTAGTCTTCTGAATTTTAGGAACTATTAGAAAACCAGCATCCTGTGATCTGAGTGAACGTGGCGGTTCATAATAGGAAATTAGATCTTGCAGGTACTCCGGTGTGAGACCGTGCAGGGTTTTATACGTCAGTAATAGAATTTTATAGTCGATACGGAATTTAACAGGAAGCCAGTGTAGCGCTGATAAAACTGGACTGATGTGATCAAATTTCCTGGTTTTAGTTAGTACTCTAGCTGCAGCGTTCTGAACTAACTGGAGTTTATTCAGGTTCCTGCTGGAGCATACAATAGGACGTTAAGTTTCATGAAACAATATGTGAGACCATACCTGAAGAATATTTCCAGTCATGAGGAGAACTGAATTTTAACACAGTCCAGCTCGGAAGCATCAATGTGTCAAAGACTACCATGATTAGAGGAACACAACAGTAAGATGTGGTTTACCACCAGATGCAAACCACTGTTAGGCCTGCAAGCACAGGAAAAGGGTTTTAGAACAACACATGTTCCTGACTGAACAAATTACGTTTGTTTTACATTTAGTTTTACCAGTAGTCACCGTGTATAAACCTAGGACCAGCATTTAAAAAAACATAAGAAGAACGATAGAAATTATTTTAACAGTTTTATTAATACAAACAACTTAATATACATAGAGCCGTATCCACTTCCATTGTGTCCCCTTATTAAATCCCCCCATAGACCCTTTTATTGATCTTAATTGTTTTAAACTTAGAAAGGGTCTCGGAATTCTACATTTAAATATTAGAAGCCTACATCAGAAACATAAAATGGATCAATTGAAAATTTTAAGTGCTCAGACTGATCCCGATACTTTAATTTTGACAGAAACCTGGCTCAGGCAGCTAGTAAGTGACGCAGATGTAGCTCTACAGAACTTTACACTGTATAGAATAGACAGAATATCACAAGGAGATGGAGTAGCAGCCGTGATGTAAAGCTTTAGATTGAAGCTACTGTCCAGCACTTCAAAGTGATAGTCATGGATTTTGATTTGTCTCAAATTCAAGGGCGAAAAGATCACAGCAGAATTATATTAAGGATCTATTGTGCTGCCGTGATGCAAAACATCATAAAATTTAATATAACACAGGAAGGAAACATCTTATCTTTCAGTGCAAGTCAATGCAAGTCAATGCAACAAGATGGTCATTAGCAATAGACATAAAACAGCACAACAGTACATTATATGCCCTAATTGCACTACAGGTATAAAAATACTGTCATTTAATTTTAAGAGAATTAATTGTAATATTTGTATTTTTACAAAAGAAATACTTTTCAGCCACAGCACAGTCATCTCATAAGCATCAAGGTAAAGCCACTATGAAGCAGTAATTTTTTTTCTGTAGATTTTGTATTCTAATTAGTTGATTATTCTTTGGTATTTAGTGTTTAATGGGTGGGGGTTATTTGATTGTAGAGGTATTCAGTGTTTAACGGGCAGGGGTTATTTGATGGTAGAGGTATTTAGTAGGGGTTATTTGATTGTAGATGTATTTAGTGTTTATTGGATGGGGGTTATTTGATTGTAGAGGTATTTAGTGTTTAATTGGTAGGGGTTATTTGATTGTACAGGTATTTAGTGTTTAATGGGTGGGGGTTATTTGATTGTAGAGGTAATTAGTGTTTAATTGGTAGGGATTATTTGATTGTACAGGTATTTAGTGTTTAATGGGTTGGAGTTATTTGTTTGTAGAGGTATTTAGTATTTAATGGGTAGGGGTTATTTGATTATAGAGGTATTTAGTGTTTAATGGGTAGGGGTTATTTGATTGTAGAGGTATTTAGCGTTTAATGGGTAGGGGTAATTTGATTGTAGAGGTATTTAGTGTTTAAATGGGTAGGGGTTATTTGATTGTAGAGGTATTTAGTGTTTAATGGGTAGGGGTTATTTGATTGTAGAGGTATTTAGTGTTTAATGCGTAGGGGTTATTTGACTGTAGAGGTATTTAGTGTTTAATGGGTAGGAGTTATTTGTTTGTAAAGGTATTTAGTGTTTAAATGGGTAGGGGTTATTTGATTGTAGAGGTATTTAGTGTTTAATGGGTAAGGGTTATTTGATTGTAGAGGTATTTAGTGTTTAATGCGTGGGGTTATTTGATTGCAGAGGTATTTAGTGTTAAATGGGTAGGAGTTATTTGATTGTAGAGGTATTTAGTGTTAAATGGGTATGGGTTATTTGTTTGTAAAGGTATTTAGTGTTTAAATGGGTAGGGGTTATTTGATTGTAGAGGTATTCAGTGTTTAATGGGTAGGGGTTATTTAATTGTAGAGGTATTTAGTGTTTAATGTGAAAGGGTTATTTGATTGTAGAGGTATTTAGTGTTTAAGGCGTGGGGTTATTTGATTGTAGAGGTATTTAGTGTTAAATGGGTAGGAGTTATTTGATTGTAGAGGCATTTAGTGTTTAATGGGTAGGAGTTATTTGATTGTAGAGGTATTTAGTGTTTAATGGGTAGGAGTTATTTGTTTGTAAAGGTATTTAGTGTTTAAATGGGTAGGGGTTATTTGATTGTAGAGGTATTTAGTGTTTAATGGGTAGGGGTTATTTAATTGTAGAGGTATTTAGTGTTTAATGGGCAGGGGTTATTTGATTGTAGAGGTATTTAGTGTTTAAATGGGTAGGGGTTATTTGATTGTACAGGTACTTAGTGTTTAATGGGAGGGGTTATTTGATTGTAGAGGTATTTAGTATTTAATGTGTATGAGTTATTTGATTGTAGATGTATTTAGTGTTTAATGGGTAAGAGTTATTTGATTGTAGAGGTATTTAGTGTTTAAATGGGTAGGGGTTATTTGATTGTAGAGGTATTTAGTGCTTAAATGGGTTGGAGTTATTTTATTGTAGAGGTATTTAGTGTTTAATGGGTAGGAGTTGTTTGATTGTAGAGGTATTTAGTGTTTAATGGGTAGGGGTTATTTAATTGTAGAGGTATTTAGTGTTTAATGGGTAAGGGTTATTTGATTGTAGAGGTATTTAGTGTTTAATGCGTGGGGTTATTTGATTGTACAGGTACTTAGTGTTTAATGGGAGGGGTTATTTGATTGTAGAGGTATTTAGTGTTTAAATGGGTAGGGGTTATTTGATTGTACAGGTACTTAGTGTTTAATGGGAGGGGTTATTTGATTGTAGAGGTATTTAGTATTTAATGTGTATGAGTTATTTGATTGTAGATGTATTTAGTGTTTAATGGGTAAGAGTTATTTGATTGTAGAGGTATTTAGTGTTTAAATGGGTAGGGGTTATTTGATTGTAGAGGTATTTAGTGCTTAAATGGGTTGGAGTTATTTTATTGTAGAGGTATTTAGTGTTTAATGGGTAGGAGTTGTTTGATTGTAGAGGTATTTAGTGTTTAATGGGTAGGGGTTATTTAATTGTAGAGGTATTTAGTGTTTAATGGGTAAGGGTTATTTGATTGTAGAGGTATTTAGTGTTTAATGCGTGGGGTTATTTGATTGTACAGGTACTTAGTGTTTAATGGGAGGGGTTATTTGATTGTAGAGGTATTTAGTATTTAATGTGTATGAGTTATTTGATTGTAGATGTATTTAGTGTTTAATGGGTAAGAGTTATTTGATTGTAGAGGTATTTAGTGTTTAAATGGGTAGGGGTTATTTGATTGTAGAGGTATTTAGTGCTTAAATGGGTTGGAGTTATTTTATTGTAGAGGTATTTAGTGTTTAATGGGTAGGAGTTGTTTGATTGTAGAGATATTTAGTGTTTAATGGGTAGGAGTCATTTGGTTGTAGAGGCATTTAGTGTTTAATGGGTAGGAGTTATTTGATTATAGAGGTATTTAGTGTTTAATGGGTAGGAGTTATTTGATTGTAGAGGCATTTAGTGTTTAATGGGTAGGAGTTATTTGATTGTAGAGGTATTTAGTGTTTAATGCGTGGGGTTATTTGATTGTAGAGGTATTTAGTGTTTAATGGGTAGGAGTTGTTTGATTGTAGAGGCATTTAGTGTTTAATGGGTAGGAGTTATTTGATTGTAGAGGTATTTAGTGTTAAATGGGTATGGGTTATTTGTTTGTAAAGGTATTTAGTGTTTAAATGGGTAGGGGTTATTTGATTGTAGAGGTATTTAGTGTTTAATGGGTAGGGGTTATTTAATTGTAGAGGTATTTAGTGTTTAATGTGAAAGGGTTATTTGATTGTAGAGGTATTTAGTGTTTAATGCGTAGGGTTATTTGATTGTAGAGGTATTTAGTGTTTAATGGGTAGGGGTTATTTAATTGTAGAGGTATTTAGTGTTTAATGGGCAGGGGTTATTTGATTGTAGAGGTATTTAGTGTTTAATGAGTATAGGTTATTTGATTGTAGATGTATTTAGTGTTTAATGGGTAGGGGTTATTTGATTGTAGCGGTATTTAGTGTTTAATGGGTGGGGTTATTTGATTGTAGAGTTATTTAGTGTTTAAATGGTGGGGGTTATTTGAATGTAGAGGTATTTAGTGTTTAATGGGTGGGGTTATTTGATTGTAGAGGTATTTAGTGTTTAAATGGTGGGGGTTATTTGATTGTAGATGTATGTAGTGTTTATTGGATGGGGGTTATTTGATTGTAGAGGTATTTAGTGTTTAATTGGTAGGGGTTATCTGATTGTACAGGTATTTAGTGTTTAATGGGTGGGGGTTATTTGATTGTAGAGGTAATTAGTGTTTAATTGGTAGGGATTATTTGATTGTACAGGTATTTAGTGTTTAATGGGAGGGGTTATTTGATTGTAGAGGTATTTAGTATTTAATGCGTAGTAGTTATTTGATTGTAGATGTATTTAGTGATTAATGGGTAGGGGTTATTTGATTGTAAAGGTATTTAGTGTTTAATGGGTAGGGGTTATTTGCTTGAAGATGTATTTAGTGTTTAATCGGTGGGGGTTATTTGATTGTAGAGGTATTTAGTGTTTAATGGGTAGGGGTTATTTGATTGTAGAGGCATTTTGTGTTTAAATGGGTAGGGGTTATTTGATTGTAGATGTATTTAGTGTTTAATGGGTAGGGGTTATTTGATTGTAGAGGTATTTAGTGTTTAAATGGGTAGGAGTGCGTTGATTGTAGAGGTAATTAGTGTTAAATGGGTAGGGGTTATTTGATTGTAGCGGTATTTAGTGTTTAACGGGTAGGGGTTATTTGATTGTACAGGTACTTAGTGTTTAATGGGAGGGGTTATTTGATTGTAGAGGTATTTAGTGTTTAATCGGTAAGGGTTATTTGATTGTAGAGGTATTTAGTGTTTAATGCGTGGGGTTATTTGATTGTAGAGGAATTTAGTGTTAAATGGGTAGGAGTCATTTGATTGTAGAGGCATTTAGTGTTTAATGGGTAGGAGTTATTTGATTATAGAGGTATTTAGTGTTTAATAGGTAGGAGTAATTTGATTGTAGAGGCATTTAGTGTTTAATGGGTAGGAGTTATTTGATTGTAGAGGTATTTAGTGTTTAATGGGTAGGGGTTATTTGATTGTAGCGGTATTTAGTGTTTAAATGGGTAGGGGTTATTTGATTGTAGAGGTATTTAGTGTTTAATGGGTAGGGGTTATTTAATTGTAGAGGTATTTATTGTTTAATGGGTTAGGGTTATTTGATTGTAGAGGTATTTAGTGTTTAATGCGTGGGGTTATTTGATTGTAGAGGTATTTAGTCTTTAATGGGTAGGGGTTATTTAATTGTAGAGGTATTTATTGTTTAATGGGTTAGGGTTATTTGATTGTAGAGGTATTTAGTGTTTAATGCGTGGGGTTATTTGATTGTAGAGGTATTTAGTGTTTAATGGGTAGGGGTTATTTGATTGTAGCGGTATTTAGTGTTTAAATGGGTAGGGGTTATTTGATTGTAGAGGTATTTAGTGTTTAATGGGTAGGGGTTATTTAATTGTAGAGGTATTTATTGTTTAATGGGTTAGGGTTATTTGATTGTAGAGGTATTTAGTGTTTAAATGGGTAGGGGTTATTTGATTGTAGAGGTATTTAGTGTTTAATGGGTAGGGGTTATTTAATTGTAGAGGTATTTAGTGTTTAATGTGAAAGGGTTATTTGATTGTAGAGGTATTTAGTGTTTAATGCGTAGGGTTATTTGATTGTAGAGGTATTTAGTGTTTAATGGGTAGGGGTTATTTAATTGTAGAGGTATTTAGTGTTTAATGGGCAGGGGTTATTTGATTGTAGAGGTATTTAGTGTTTAATGAGTATAGGTTATTTGATTGTAGATGTATTTAGTGTTTAATGGGTAGGGGTTATTTGATTGTAGCGGTATTTAGTGTTTAATGGGTGGGGTTATTTGATTGTAGAGGTATTTAGTGTTTAAATGGTGGGGGTTATTTGAATGTAGAGGTATTTAGTGTTTAATGGGTGGGGTTATTTGATTGTAGAGGTATTTAGTGTTTAAATGGTGGGGGTTATTTGATTGTAGATGTATTTAGTGTTTATTGGATGGGGGTTATTTGATTGTAGAGGTATTTAGTGTTTAATTGGTAGGGGTTATCTGATTGTACAGGTATTTAGTGTTTAATGGGTGGGGGTTATTTGATTGTAGAGGTAATTAGTGTTAAATGGGTAGGAGTTATTTGATTGTAGAGGCATTTAGTGTTTAATGGGTAGGAGTTATTTGATTGTAGAGGTATTTAGTGTTTAATGGGTGGGAGTTATTTGTTTGTAAAGGTATTTAGTGTTTAAATGGGTAGGGGTTATTTGATTGTAGAGGTATTTAGTGTTTAATGGGTAGGGGTTATTTAATTGTAGAGGTCTTTAGTGTTTAATGGGCAGGGGTTATTGAATTGTAGAGGTATTTAGTCTTTAAATGGTAGGGGTTATTTGATTGTAGAGGTATTTAGTGTTTAATGCGTAGGGGTTATCTGACTGTAGAGGTATTTAGTGTTTAAATGGATAGGGGTTATTTGATTGTAGAGTTATTTAATGTTTAATGGGTAGGGGTTATTTCATTGTTGCAGTATTTAGTGTTTAATGGGTAGGGGTTATTTGATTGTACAGGTATTTAGTGTTTAATGGGTAGGGGTTATTTGATTGTAGAGGTATTTAGTGTTTAAATGGTAGGGGTTATTTGATTGTAGAGGTATTTAGTGTTTAATGCGTATGTTTTATTTGATTGTAGAGGTATTTAGTGTTTAATGGATAGGGGTTATTTGTTTGTAGAGGTATTTAGTGTTTCATGGGCAGGGGTTATTTGATTGTAGATGTATTTAGTGTTTAATTGGTAGGGGTTATTTGTTTGTAGAGGTATTTATTGTTTAAATGGGTAGGGGTTATTTGATTGTAGAGGTATTTAGTGTTTAATGGGTAGGAGTTATTTGATTGTAGAGGCATTTAGTGTTTAATGGGTAGGAGTTATTTGATTGTAGAGGTATTTAGTTTTTCATGGGTAGGGGTTATTTGATTGTAGCGGTATTTAGTGTTTAATGGGCAGAGGTTAGTTGATTGTACAGGTATTTAGTGTTTAAATAGTATTTGATTTAGTGTTTAAATGGGTAGGGGTTATTTAATTGTAGAGGTATTTAGTGTTTAATGGGTAGGGGTTATTTGATTGTAGAGGTATTTATTGTTTAATGCGTAGGGGTTATTTGACTGTAGAGGTATTTATTGTTTAAATGGGTAGGGGTTATTTGATTGTAGAGTTATTTAATGTTTAATGGGTAGGGGTTATTTCATTGTTGCAGTATTTAGTGTTTAATGGGTAGGGGTTATTTGATTGTACAGGTACTTAGTGTTTAATGGGTAGGGGTTATTTGATTGTAGAGGTATTTAGTGTTTGAATGGTAGGGGTTATTTGATTGTAGAGGTATTTAGTGTTTAAATGGGTAGGGGTAATTTGATTGTACAGGTATTTAGTGTTTAATGGGTAGGGGTTATTTGATTGTAGAGGTATTTATTGTTTAATGCGAAGGGGTTATTTGACTGTAGAGGTATTTATTGTTTAAATGGGTAGGGGTTATTTGATTGTAGAGTTATTTAATGTTTAATGGGTAGGGGTTATTTGATTGTAGAGGTATTTAGTGTTTAATGCGTAGGGCTTATCTGACTGTAGAGGTATTTAGTGTTGAAATGGGTAGGGGTTATTTGATTGTACAGGTATTTAGTGTTTAATGGGTAGGGGTTATTTGATTGTAGAGTTATTTAATGTTTAATGGGTAGGGGTTATTTCATTGTTGCAGTATTTAGTGTTTAATGGGTAGGGGTTATTTGATTGTACAGGTACTTAGTGTTTAATGGGTAGGGGTTATTTGATTGTAGAGGTATTTAGTGTTTAAATGGTGGGGGCTATTTGATTGTAGAGGTATTTAGTGTTTAATGGGTAGGGGTTATTTGATTGTAGAGGTATTTAGTGTTTAATGGATAGGGGTTATTTGTTTGTAGAGGTATTTAGTGTTTAAATGGTGGGGGTGATTTGATTGTAGATGTATTTAGTGTTTAATGTGTAGGGGTTATTTGACTGTAGAGGTATTTAGTGTTTAAATGGGTAGGGGTTATTTGATTGTAGAGGTATTTAGTGTTTAAATAGGTAGGGGTTATTTGTTTTTAGAGGTATTTAGTATTTAATGGGTAGGGGTTATTTGATTGTAGAGGTATTTAGTGTTTAATGGGTAGGGGTTATTTGATTGTAGAGGTATTTAGTGTTTAAATGGGTAGGGGTTATTTGATTGTAGATGTATTTAGTGTTTAATGGGTAGAGGTTATTTGATTGTAGAGGTATTTAGTGTTTAAATGGGTAGGAGTTCTTTGATTGTAGAGGTAATTAGTGTTAAATGGGTAGGGGTTATTTGATTGTAGCGGTATTTAGTGTTTAACGGGTAGGGGTTATTTGATTGTACAGGTACTTAGTCTTTAATGGGAGGGGTTATTTGATTGTAGAGGTATTTACTGTTTAATGGGTAGGGGTTATTTGATTGTAGAGGTATTTAGTGTTTAATGCGTGGGGTTATTTGATTGTAGAGGAATTAAGTGTTAAATGGGTAGGAGTCATTTGATTGTAGAGGCATTTAGTGTTTAATGGGTAGGAGTTATTTGATTATAGAGGTATTTAGTGTTTAATGGGTAGGAGTTATTTGATTGTAGAGGCATTTAGTGTTTAATGGGTAGGAGTTATTTGATTGTAGAGGTATTTAGTGTTTAATGGGTAGGGGTTATTTGATTGTAGCGGTATTTAGTGTTTAAATGGGTAGGGGTTATTTGATTGTAGAGGTATTTAGTGTTTAATGGGTAGGGGTTATTTAATTGTAGAGGTATTTATTGTTTAATGGGTTAGGGTTATTTGATTGTAGAGGTATTTAGTGTTAAATGGGTAGGAGTTATTTGATTGTAGAGGCATTTAGTGTTTAATGGGTAGGAGTTATTTGATTGTAGAGGTATTTAGTGTTTAATGGGTGGGAGTTATTTGTTTGTAAAGGTATTTAGTGTTTAAATGGGTAGGGGTTATTTGATTGTAGAGGTATTTAGTGTTTAATGGGTAGGGGTTATTTAATTGTAGAGGTCTTTAGTGTTTAATGGGCAGGGGTTATTTGATTGTAGAGGTATTTAGTGTTTAATGCGTATAGGTTATTTGATTGTAGAGGTATTTAGTGTTTAATGGGTAGGGGTTATTTGATTGTAGAGGTATTTAGTTTTTAATGGATGGGGGTTATTTGATTGTAGAGGTAAATACTGTTTAATTGGTAGGGATTATTTATTTGTACAGGAATTTAGTGTTTAATGGGAGGGGTTATTTTATTGTAGAGGTATTTAGTATTTAATGCGTAGTAGTTATTTGATTGTAGATGTATTTAGTGTTTAATGGGTAGGGGTTATTTGATTGTAGAGGTATTTCGTGTTTAAATGGCTAGGAGTTATTTGATTGTAGAGGTATTTAGTGTTAAATGGGTAAGGGGGTTTACTTTGATTGTAGCGTTATTTAGTGTTTATAATGGGTAGGGGGTTATTTGATTGTACAGGTATTTAGTGTTTAATTCGTAGGGGTTATTTGATTGTAGAGGTATTTAGTGTTTAAATGGTAGGGGTTATTTGATTGTAGAGGTATTTAGTGTTTAATAGGTATGGGTTATTTGATTGTAGAGGTATTTAGTGTTTAATGGGTAGGGGTTATTTGATTGTAGCGGTATTTAGTGTTTAAATGGGTAGGGGTTATTTGATTGTAGAGGTATTTAGTGTTTTAAATGGGTAGGGGTTATTTGATTGTAGAGGTATTTAGTGTTTAATGGGTAGGGGTTATTTGATTGTAGAGGTATTTTAGTGTTTAAATGGGTAGGGGTTATTTGATTGTAGAGGTATTTAGTGTTTAATGGGTAGGGGGTTATTTGATTGTAGATGTATTTAGTGTTTAATTGGTAGAGGTTATTTGATTGTAGAGGTATTTAGTGTTTAAATGGGTAGGAGTTATTTGATTGTAGAGGTATTTAGTGTTTAATGGATAGGGGTTATTTGTATGTAGAGGTATTTAGTGTTTAAATGGTAGGGGCTATTTGATTGTAGAGGTATTTAGTGTTTAAATAGGTAGGGGTTATTTGTTTGTAGAGGTATTTAGTGTTTAATGGGTAGGGGTTATTTGATTTGTAGAGGTATTTAGTGTTTTAATGGGTAGGGGTTATTTGTTTTGTAGAGGTATTTAGTGTTTAATGGGTAGGGGTTATTTGATTGTAGAGGTATTTAGATGTTTAATGGGTAGGGGTTATTTGATTGTAGAGGTATTTAGTGTTTAAATGGGTAGGGGTTTTTTGATTGTAGAGGTAATTTCGTGTTTAATGGGTAGGGGTTATTTGATTGTAGCAGGTATTTTAGTTGTTTAATGGGTAGGGGTTATTTGATTGTAGAGGTATTTAGTGTTTAAATGGGGTAGGGGTTATTTGATTGTAGAGGTATTTAGTGTTTAATGGGTAGGGGTTATTTGTATTGTAGAGGTATTTAGTGTTTAAATGGGTAGGGTGTTATTTGATTGTAGAGGTATATTAGTGTTTAAATGGGTAGGGGTTATTTGATTGTAGAGGTATATTTAGTGTTTATATGGGGTAGGGGTTATTTGATTGTAGAGGTATTTAGATGTTTAATGGGTAGGGGGTTATTTGATTGTAGAGGTATTTAGTGTTTAATGGGTAAGGGGTTATTTGATTGTAGAGGTATTTAGTGTTTAATGGGTAGGAGGTTATTTGATTGTAGTAGGTATTTAGTGTTTAAATGGGTAGGGGTTATTTGATTGTAGAGGTATTTAGTGTTTAATGGGTAGGGGTTTATTTGATTGTAGAGGTATTTAGTGTTTAATGGGTAGGGGTTATTTGATTTGTAGCGGTATTTAGTGTTTAATGGGTAGGGGGTTATTTGATTGTAGAGGTATTTTAGTGTTTAATGGGTAGGGGTTATTTGATTGTAGAGGTATTTAGTGTTTATATGGGTTTAGGGTTATTTGATTGTAGAGGTATTTAGTGTTTAATGGGTAGGGGTTATTTGATTTGTTATTTATGTTGTATTTTATTTTTTGAATTTTTTTTTTATTTTTTTTTTTTTTTATTTTTTTTGTGTTTTTTTTTTTTTTTATTATTTATTTTGTTTATATTATTTTTTATGATTTTTTTATTGTTTGTATATTTTTTTTTTTTTTTTGTTTTTATTTATTTTTTTCACCCCCCCCCCCCCCCCCACCTTTTTATTTTTATTATTTTATAGTATTATTGTTATTTATTTGTTATTATTTTGTTATATTTAATTTTTTATTTTTTCTATTTTTTATTTTTTCTTTTTTTGAATTTTTTTTTTATTTTGTATTATTTTTATTATTTTTTTTTTATTGTTTTATTTTATATTTTATGGTTATTTTGTATTTAGTATTATTATTTTATTTCTTTTTAATGTTCATTGTTTTTTATTTTTCTATTTTGTTATTTTATTTTTTATTTTTTTCTATTCTTATTATTTTTATTGTTTTATATTTAGGTTAATGGGTAGGGGTTATTTATTGTAGAGGTATTTAGTGTTTAATGTGTAGGGTTATTTGATTGTAGAGGTATTTAGTGTTTAATGGGTAGTGGGTTATTTGATTGTAGAGGTATTTAGTGTTTAATGGGTAGGGGTTATTTGATTGTAGAGGTATTTAGTGTTTAAATGGGTAGGAGTTATTTGATTGTAAGTATTTGTGTTTAATGTAGGTTTTATTTGTTTTAGGTATTTATGTTTAATGGGTAGGGGTTATTTGATTGTAGAGGTATTTAGTGTTTAATGGGTAGGGGTTATTTAATTGTAGAGGTATTTAGTGTTTAATGGTAGGGGGTTTATTTGATTGTAGAGGTATTTAGTGTTTAATGGGTAGGGGTTATTTGATTGTAGAGGTATTTTAGTGTTTAAATGGGTAGGGGTTATTTGATTGTAGAGGTATTTAGTGTTTAATGGGTAGGGTTTATTTGATTGTAGAGGTATTTAGTGTTTAATGGGTGGGAGTTATTTGTTTGTAAAGGTATTTAGTGTTTAAATGGGTAGGGGTTATTTGATTGTAGAGGGTATTTAGTGTTTAATGGGTAGGGTGTTATTTAATTGTAGAGGTCTTTAGTGTTTAATGGGCAGGGGTTATTTGATTTGTTTGAGGTATTTAGTGTTTAATGCGTATAGGTTATTTGATTGTAGAGGTATTTAGTGTTTAATGGGTAGGGGTTATTTGATTGTAGAGGTATTTAGTTTTTAATGGATGGGGGTTATTTGATTGTAGAGGTAATTAGTGTTTAATTGGTAGGGATTATTTATTTGTACAGGTATTTAGTGTTTAATGGGAGGGGTTATTTTATTGTAGAGGTATTTAGTATTTAATGCGTAGTAGTTATTTGATTGTAGATGTATTTAGTGTTTAATGGGTAGGGATTATTTGATTGTAGAGGTATTTAGTGTTTAAATGGCTAGGAGTTATTTGATTGTAGAGGTATTTAGTGTTTAATTGGTAGGGGTTATTTGTTTGTAGAGGTATTTATTGTTTAAATGGGTAGGGGTTATTTAATTTGTAGAGGTATTTAGTGTTTAATGGGTATAGGTTATTTGATTGTAGAGGTATTTAGTGTTTAATGGGTAGGGGTTATTTGATTGTAGAGGTATTTAGTTTTTAATGGTGTATTTGTAGGTATTTGATTGTAGATGGTATATTAGTGTTTAATTGGGTATTGGTAGGGATTATTTGATTGTACAGGTATTTAGTGTTTAATGGGAGGGGTTATTTGATTGTAGTGGTATTTAGTATTTAATGCGTAGTAGTTATTTGATTGTAGATGTATTTAGTGTTTAATGAGTAGGGGTTATTTGATTGTAGAGGTAATTAGTGTTTAATGGGTAGGAGCTATTTGATTGTAGAGGTATTTAGTGTTTAATGGGTGGGAGTTATTTGTTTGTAAAGGTATTTAGTGTTTAAATGGGTAGGGGTTATTTGATTGTAGAGGTATTTAGTGTTTAATGGGTAGGGGTTATTTAATTGTAGAGGTCTTTAGTGTTTAATGGGCAGGGGTTATTTGATTGTAGAGGTATTTAGTGTTTAATGTGTATAGGTTATTTGATTGTAGAGGTATTTAGTGTTTAATGGGTATAGGTTATTTGATTGTAGAGGTATTTAGTGTTTAATGGGTAGGGGTTATTTGATTGTAGAGGTATTTAGTTTTTAATGGATGGTGGTTATTTGATTGTAGAGGTAATTAGTGTTTAATTGGTAGGGATTATTTGATTGTACAGGTATTTAGTGTTTAATGGGAGGGGTTATTTGATTGTAGATGTATTTAGTATTTAATGCGTAGTAGTTATTTGATTGTAGATGTATTTAGTGTTTAATGAGTAGGGGTTATTTGATTGTAGAGGTAATTAGTGTTAAATGGGTAGGGGTTATTTGATTGTAGCGGTATTTAGTGTTTAACGGGTAGGGGTTATTTGATTGTACAGGTACTTAGTGTTTAATGGGAGGGGGTTATTTGATTGTAGAGGTATTTAGTATTTAATGTGTAGGGAGTTATTTGATTGTAGATGTATTTAGTGTTTAATGGGTAAGAGTTATTTGATTGTAGAGGTATTTAGTGTTTAAATGGGTAGGGGTTATTTGATTGTAGAGGTATTTAGTGCTTAAATGGGTTGGAGTTATTTTATTGTAGAGGTATTTAGTGTTTAATGGGTAGGAGTTGTTTGATTGTAGAGGTATTTAGCGTTTAATGGGTATGGGTTATTTGTTTGTAAAGGTATTTAATGTTTAAATGGGTAGGGGTTATTTGATTGTAGAGGTATTTGGTGTTTAATGGGGTAGGGGTTTATTTTAATTGTAGAGGTATTTAGTGTTTAAATGGGTAGGGGTAATTTAATTGTAGAGGTATTTAGCGTTTAATGCGTAGGGGGTATTTGATTGTAGAGGTATTTAGTGTTTAAATGCGTAGGGGTTATTTGTTTGTAGAGATATTTAGTGTTTAATGGGTATGGGTTATTGAATTGTAGAGGTATTTAGTGTTTAAATGGTAGGGGTTATTTGATTGTAGAGGTATTTAGTGTTTAATGCGTAGGGGTTATCTGACTGTAGAGGTATTTAGTGTTTAAATGGGATAGGGGGTTATTTGATTGTAGAGTTATTTAATGTTTAATGTGTAGGGGGTTTATTTTCATTGTTGCAGGTATTTTAGTGTTTAATGGGTAGGGGGTTATTTGATTGTACAGGTATTTAGTGTTTAATGGGTAGGGGTTATTTGATTGTAGAGGTATTTAGTGTTTAATGGGTAGGGGGTTATTTGATTGTAGAGGTATTTAGTGTTTAATGCGTATGTTTTATTTGATTGTAGAGGTATTTAGTGTTTAATGGATAGGGGTTATTTGTTTGTAGAGGTATTTAGTGTTTAATGGGCAGGGGTTATTTGATTGTAGATGTATTTAGTGTTTAATTGGTAGGTGTTATTTGTTTGTAGAGGTTTTTTTTGTTTAAATGGGTAGTGGTTATTTGATTGTAGAGGTATTTATTGTTTAATGGGTAGGAGTTATTTGATTGTAGAGGCATTTTGTGTTTAATGGGTAGGAGTTATTTGATTGTAGAGGTATTTAGTTTTTCATGGGTAGGGGTTATTTGATTGTAGCGGTATTTAGTGTTTAATGGGCAGAGGGTTAGTTGAATTGTACAGGTATTTAGTGTATTTAAATGATGTATTTGATTTAGTGTTTACATGGGTAGGGGTTATTTGATTGTAGAGGTATTTAGTGTTTAATGGGTAGGGGTGATTTGATTGTAGATGTATTTAGTGTTTAATGCGTAGGGGTTATTTGACTGTAGAGGTATTTTGTGTTTAAATGGGTAGGGGTTATTTGATTGTAGAGTTATTTAATGTTTAATGGGTAGGGGGTTATTTCATTGTTGCAGTATTTAGTGTTTAATGGGTAGGGGTTATTTGATTGTACAGGTACTTTAGTGTTTAATGGGTAGGGGTTATTTGATTGTAGAGGTATTTAGTGTTTAAATGGGTAGGGGTTATTTGATTGTAGAGGTATTTAGTGTTTAAATGGGTAGGGGTAATTTGATTGTACAGGTATTTAGTGTTTAATGGGTAGGGGGTTATTTGATTGTAGAGGTATTTATTGTTTAATGCGAAGGGGTTATTTGACTGTAGAGGTATTTATTGTTTAAATGGGTAGGGGGTTATTTGATTGTAGAGTTATTTAATGTTTAATGGTTAGGGGGTTTATTTCATTGTTGCATGTATTTAGTGTTTAATGGGTAGGGGTTATTTGATTGTAGAGGTATTTAGTGTTTAAATGGGTAGGGGCTATTTGATTGTAGAGGTATTTAGTGTTTAATGGGTATGGGTTATTTGATTGTAGAGGTATTTAGTGTTTAATGGATAGGGGTTATTTGTTTGTAGAGGTATTTAGTGTTTAATGGGTAGGAGTTATTTGTTTGTAGAGGTATTTAGTATTTAATGGGTAGGGGTTATTTGATTGTAGAGGTATTTATTGTTTAATGCGTAGGGGTTATTTGACTGTAGAGGTATTTATTGTTTAAATGGGTAGGGGTTATTTGATTGTAGAGTTATTTAATGTTTAATGGGTAGGGGTTATTTTAATTGTAGATGTATTTAGTGTTTAATTGGTAGGGGGTTATTTGTTTGTAGAGGTATTTATTGTTTAAATGGGTAGGGGTTATTTGATTGTAGAGGTATTTAGTGTTTAATGGGTAGGAGTTATTTGTTTGTAGAGGTATTTAGTATTTAATGGGTAAGGGTTATTTGTTTGTAGAGGTATTTATTGTTTAAATGGGTAGGGGTTATTTGATTGTAGAGGTATTTAGTGTTTAATGGGTAGGAGTTATTTGATTGTAGAGGTATTTAGTGTTTAATGGGTAAGGGTTATTTGATTGTAGAGGTATTTAGTGTTTAATGGGCAGGGGTTATTTGATTGTAGAGGTATTTAGTGTTTAATGGGTAGGAGTTATTTGATTGTAGATGTATTTAGTGTTTAATGAGTAGGGGTTATTTGATTGTAGAGGTAATTAGTGTTAATCGGGTAGGGGTTATTTGATTGTAGCGGTATTTAGTGTTTAACGGGTAGGGGTTATTTGATTGTACAGGTACTTAGTGTTTAATGGGAGGGGTTATTTGATTGTAGAGGTATTTAGTATTTAATGTGTAGGAGTTATTTGATTGTAGAGGTATTTAGTGTTTAAATGGGTAGGGGTTATTTGATTGTAGAGGTATTTAGTGCTTAAATGGGTTGGAGTTATTTTATTGTAGAGGTATTTAGTGTTTAATGGGTAGGAGTTGTTTGATTGTAGAGGTATTTAGCGTTTAATGGGTATGGGTTATTTGTTTGTAAAGGTATTTAATGTTTAAATGGGTAGGGGTTATTTGATTGTAGAGGTATTTGGTGTTTAATGGGGTAGGGGTTATTTAATTGTAGAGGTATTTAGTGTTTAAATGGGTAGGGGTTATTTGATTGTAGAGGTATTTAGCGTTTATTGCGTAGGGGGTATTTGATTGTAGAGGTATTTAGTGTTTAAAATGCGTAGGGGGTTATTTGTTTGTAGAGATATTTAGTGTTTAATGGGTATGGGTTATTGAATTGTAGAGGTATTTAGTGTTTAAATGGTAGGGGGTTATTTGATTGTAGAGGTATTTAGTGTTTAAATGGGTAGGGGTTATCTGACAGTAGAGGTATTTAGTGTTTTAAATGGATAGGGGGTTATTTGATTGTAGAGTTATTTAATGTTTGATGGGTAGGGGTTATTTCATTGTTGCAGTATTTAGTGTTTAATGGGTAGGGGTTATTTGATTGTACAGGTATTTATTGTTTAATGGGTAGGGGTTATTTGATTGTAGAGGTATTTAGTGTTTAATGGGTAGGGGTTATTTGATTGTAGAGGTATTTATTGTTTAATGCGTAGGGGTTATTTGACTGTAGAGGTATTTATTGTTTAAATGGGTAGGGGTTATTTGATTGTAGAGTTATTTAATGTTTAATGGGTAGGGGTTATTTCATTGTTGCAGTATTTAGTGTTTAATGGGTAGGGGTTATTTGATTGTACAGGTACTTAGTGTTTAATGGGTAGGGGTTATTTGATTGTAGAGGTATTTAGTGTTTAAATGGTAGGGGTTTATTTGATTGTAGAGGTATTTAGTGTTTAAATGGGTAGGGGTAATTTGATTGTACAGGTATTTAGTGTTTAATGGGTAGGGGTTATTTGATTGTAGAGGTATTTATTGTTTAATGCGAAGGGGTTATTTGACTGTAGAGGTATTTATTGTTTAAATGGGTAGGGGTTATTTGATTGTAGAGTTATTTAATGTTTAATGGTTAGGGGTTATTTCATTGTTGCAGTATTTAGTGTTTAATGGGTAGGGGTTATTTGATTGTAGAGGTATTTAGTGTTTAAATGGTAGGGGCTATTTGATTGTAGAGGTATTTAGTGTTTAATGGGTATGGGTTATTTGATTGTAGAGGTATTTAGTGTTTAATGGATAGGGGTTATTTGTTTGTAGAGGTATTTAGTGTTTAATGGGTAGGAGTTATTTGTTTGTAGAGGTATTTAGTATTTAATGGGTAGGGGTTATTTGATTGTAGAGGTATTTATTGTTTAATGCGTAGGGGTTATTTGACTGTAGAGGTATTTATTGTTTAAATGGGTAGGGGTTATTTGATTGTAGAGTTATTTAATGTTTAATGGGTAGGGGTTATTTAATTGTAGATGTATTTAGTGTTTAATTGGTAGGGGTTATTTGTTTGTAGAGGTATTTATTGTTTAAATGGGTAGGGGTTATTTGATTGTAGAGGTATTTAGTGTTTAATGGGTAGGAGTTATTTGTTTGTAGAGGTATTTAGTATTTAATGGGTAAGGGTTATTTGTTTGTAGAGGTATTTATTGTTTAAATGGGTAGGGGTTATTTGATTGTAGAGGTATTTAGTGTTTAATGGGTAGGAGTTATTTGATTGTAGAGGTATTTAGTGTTTAATGGGTAAGGGTTATTTGATTGTAGAGGTATTTAGTGTTTAATGGGCAGGGGTTATTTGATTGTAGAGGTATTTAGTGTTTAATGGGTAGGAGTTATTTGATTGTAGATGTATTTAGTGTTTAATGAGTAGGGGTTATTTGATTGTAGAGGTAATTAGTGTTAAATGGGTAGGGGTTATTTGATTGTAGCGGTATTTAGTGTTTAACGGGTAGGGGTTATTTGATTGTACAGGTACTTAGTGTTTAATGGGAGGGGTTATTTGATTGTAGAGGTATTTAGTATTTAATGTGTAGGAGTTATTTGATTGTAGATGTATTTAGTGTTTAGATGGGTAAGAGTTATTTGATTGTAGAGGTATTTAGTGTTTAAATGGGTAGGGGTTATTTGATTGTAGAGGTATTTAGTGCTTAAATGGGTTGGAGTTATTTTATTGTAGAGGTATTTAGTGTTTAATGGGTAGGGAGTTGTTTGATTGTAGAGGTATTTAGCGTTTAATGGGTATGGGTTATTTGTTTGTAAAGGTATTTAATGTTTAAATGGGTAGGGGTTATTTGATTGTAGAGGTATTTGGTGTTTAATGGGTAGGGGTTATTTAATTGTAGAGGTATTTAGTGTTTAAATGGGTAGGGGGGTTATTTGATTGTAGAGGTATTTAGCGTTTAATGCGTAGGGGGTATTTGATTGTAGAGGTATTTAGTGTTTAAATGCGTAGGGGTTATTTGTTTGTAGAGATATTTAGTGTTTAATGGGTAGTAGGGTTATTTGAATTGTAGAGGTATTTAGTGTTTAAATGGTAGGGGTTATTTGATTGTAGAGGTATTTAGTGTTTAAATGGGTAGGGGGTTATCTGACAGTAGAGGTATTTAGTGTTTAAAATGGATAGGGGTTATTTGATTGTAGAGTTATTTAATGTTTGATGGGTAGGGGGTTATTTCATTGTTGCAGTATTTAGTGTTTAATGGGTAGGGGTTATTTGATTGTACAGGTATTTATTGTTTAATGGGTAGGGGTTATTTGATTGTAGAGGTATTTAGTGTTTATTGTGTATGGGTTATTTGATTGTAGAGGTATTTAGTGTTTAATGGGTAAGAGTTATTTGTTTGTAGAGGTATTTAGTATTTAATTGGTAGGGGTTATTTGATTGTAGAGGTATTTAGTGTTTAAATGGGTAGGGGTTATTTGATTGTAGAGGTATTTTAGTGTTTAATGGGTAGGGGGTTATTTGATTGTAGAGGTATTTAGTGTTTAAATGGGTAGGGGTTATTTGATTGTAGATGTATTTAGTGTTTAATGGGGTAAGGGGTTATTTGATTGTAGAGGTATTTAGTGTTTAATGCGTGGGGTTATTTGATTGTAGAGGAATTTAGTGTTATAATGGGTAGGGAGTCATTTGATTGTAGAGGCATTTAGTGTTTAATGGGTAGGAGTTATTTGATTGTAGAGGAATTTAGTATTTAATTGGTAGGGGTTATTTGATTGTAGAGGTATTTAGTGTTTAAATGGGTAGGGGTTATTTGATTGTAGAGGTATTTATTGTTTAAATGGGTAGGGGTAATTTGATTGTAGAGGTATTTAGTGTTTTAATGGGTAGGGGGTTATTTAATTGTAGAGGTCTTTAGTGTTTTAATGGGCAGGGGTTATTTGATTGTAGAGGTATTTAGTGTTTAATGCGTATAGGGTTATTTGATTGTAGAGGTATTTAGTTTTTAATGGATGGGGGTTATTTGATTGTAGAGGTAATTAGTGTTTAATTGGTAGGGATTATTTATTTGTACAGGTATTTAGTGTTTAATGGGAGGGGTTATTTTATTGTAGAGGTATTTAGTATTTAATGCGTAGTAGTTATTTGATTGTAGATGTATTTAGTGTTTAATGGGTAGGAGTTATTTGATTGTAGAGGTATTTCGTGTTTAAATGGCTAGGAGTTATTTGATTGTAGAGGTAATTAGTGTTAAATGGGTAGGGGTTATTTGATTGTAGCGGTATTTAGTGTTTAACGGGTATGGGGTTATTTGATTGTACAGGTATTTAGTGTTTAATTGGTAGGGGTTATTTGATTGTAGAGGTATTTAGTGTTTAAATGGTAGGGGTTATTTAATTGTAGAGGTATTTAGTGTTTAATGGGTATGGGTTATTTGATTGTAGAGGTATTTAGTGTTTAATGGATAGGGGGTTATTTGTATGTAGAGGTATTTAGTGTTTAATGGGCAGGGGTTATTTGATTGTAGATGTATTTAGTGTTTAATTGGTAGGGGTTATTTGTTTGTAGAGGTATTTATTGTTTAAATGGGTAGGGGTTATTTGATTGTAGAGGTATTTAGTGTTTAATGGGTAGGAGTTATTTGTTTGTAGAGGTATTTAGTATTTAATGGGTAGGGGTTATTTGATTGTAGAGGTATTTAGTGTTTAAATGGGTAGGGGTTATTTGATTGTAGAGGTATTTATTGTTTAAATGGGTAGGGGTAATTTGATTGTAGAGGTATTTAGTGTTTAATGGGTAGGGGGTTATTTAATTGTAGAGGTCTTTAGTGTTTAATGGGCAGGGGTTATTTTGATTGTAGAGGTATTTAGTGTTTAATGCGTATAGGGTTTATTTGATTGTAGAGGTATTTAGTGTTTAATGGGTAGGGGTTATTTGATTTGTAGAGGTAATTAGCGTTTTAATTGGTAGGGATTATTTATTTGTACAGGTATTTAGTGTTTAATGGGAGGGGGTTATTTTATTGTAGAGGTATTTAGTATTTAATGCGTAGTAGTTATTTGATTGTAGATGTTATTTAGTGTTTAATGGGTAGGGAGTTATTTGATTGTAGAGGTATTTCGTGTTTTAAATGGCTAGGAGTTATTTGATTGTAGAGGTAATTAGTGTTAAATGGGTAGGGGTTATTTGATTGTAGCGGTATTTAGTGTTTAACGGGTATGGGTTATTTGATTGTACAGGTATTTAGTGTTTAATTGGTAGGGGTTATTTGATTGTAGAGGTATTTAGTGTTTAAATGGTAGGGGTTATTTAATTGTAGAGGTAATTAGTGTTTAATTGGTAGGGATTATTTGATTGTACAGGTATTTAGTGTTGAATGGGAGGGGTTATTTGATTGCAGAGGTATTTAGTATTTAATGCGTAGTAGTTATTTGATTGTAGATGTATTTAGTGTTTAATGAGTAGGGGTTATTTGATTGTAGAGGTAATTAGTGTTAAATGGGTAGGGGTTATTTGATTGTAGCGGTATTTAGTGTTTAACGGGTAGGGGTTATTTGATTGTACAGGTACTTAGTGTTTAATGGGAGGGGTTATTTGATTGTAGAGGTATTTAGTATTTAATGTGTAGGAGTTATTTGATTGTAGATGTATTTAGTGTTTAATGGGTAAGGGTTATTTGATTGTAGAGGTATTTAGTGTTTAATGCGTGGGGTTATTTGATTGTAGAGGTATTTAGTGCTTAAATGGGTTGGAGTTATTTTATTGTAGAGGTATTTAGTGTTTAATGGGTAGGAGTTGTTTGATTGTAGAGGTATTTAGCGTTTAATGGGTATGGGTTATTTGTTTGTAAAGGTATTTAATGTTTAAATGGGTAGGGGGTTATTTGATTGTAGAGGTATTTGGTGTTTAATGGGTAGGGGTTATTTAATTGTAGAGGTATTTAGTGTTTAAAATGGGTAGGGGTTATTTGATTGTAGAGGTATTTAGCGTTTAATGCGTAGGGGGTATTTGATTGTAGAGGTATTTAGTGTTTAAATGCGTTGGGGTTATTTGTTTGTAGAGATATTTAGTGTTTAATGGGTATGGGTTATTGAATTGTAGAGGTATTTAGTGTTTAAATGGGTAGGGGTTATTTGATTGTAGATGTATTTAGTGTTTAATGGGTAAGGGTTATTTGATTGTAGAGGTATTTAGTGTTTAATGCGTGGGGTTATTTGATTGTAGAGGAATTTAGTGTTAAATGGGTAGGAGTCATTTGATTGTAGAGGCATTTAGTGTTTAATGGGTAGGAGTTATTTGATTGTAGAGGAATTTAGTATTTAATTGGTAGGGGTTATTTGATTGTAGAGGTATTTAGTGTTTAAATGGGTAGGGGTTATTTGATTGTAGAGGTATTTATTGTTTAAATGGGTAGGGGTAATTTGATTGTAGAGGTATTTAGTGTTTAATGGGTAGGGGTTATTTAATTGTAGAGGTCTTTAGTGTTTAATGGGCAGGGGTTATTTGATTGTAGAGGTATTTAGTGTTTAATGCGTATAGGTTATTTGATTGTAGAGGTATTTAGTGTTTAATGGGTAGGGGTTATTTGATTGTAGAGGTAATTAGTGTTTAATTGGTAGGGATTATTTATTTGTACAGGTATTTAGTGTTTAATGGGAGGGGTTATTTTATTGTAGAGGTATTTAGTATTTAATGCGTAGTAGTTATTTGATTGTAGATGTATTTAGTGTTTAATGGGTAGGGGTTATTTGATTGTAGAGGTATTTCGTGTTTAAATGGCTAGGAGTTATTTGATTGTAGAGGTAATTAGTGTTAAATGGGTAGGGGTTATTTGATTGTAGCGGTATTTAGTGTTTAACGGGTATGGGTTATTTGATTGTACAGGTATTTAGTGTTTAATTGGTAGGGGTTATTTGATTGTAGAGGTATTTAGTGTTTAAATGGTAGGGGTTATTTAATTGTAGAGGTATTTAGTGTTTAATGGGTATGGGTTATTTGATTGTAGAGGTATTTAGTGTTTAATGGATAGGGGTTATTTGTATGTAGAGGTATTTAGTGTTTAATGGGCAGGGGTTATTTGATTGTAGATGTATTTAGTGTTTAATTGGTAGGGGTTATTTGTTTGTAGAGGTATTTATTGTTTAAATGGGTAGGGGTTATTTGATTGTAGAGGTATTTAGTGTTTAATGGGTAGGAGTTATTTGTTTGTAGAGGTATTTAGTATTTAATGGGTAGGGGTTATTTGATTGTAGAGGTATTTAGTGTTTAATGGGTAAGGGTTATTTGATTGTAGAGGTATTTAGTGTTTAATGGGCAGGGGTTATTTGATTGTAGAGGTATTTAGTGTTTAATGGGTAGGAGTTGTTTGATTCTAGAGGTATTTAGTGTTTAATGGGTATGGGTTATTTGTTTGTAAAGGTATTTAGTGTTTAAATGGGTAGGGGTTATTTTATTGTAGAGGTATTTAGTGTTTAATGGGTAGGGGTTATTTAATTGTAGAGTTATTCAGTGTTTTATGGGTAGGGGTTATTTGACTGTAAAGGTATTTAGTGTTTAATGCGTGGGGTTATTTGATTGTAGATGTATTTAGTGTTTAATGAGTAGGGGTTATTTGATTGTAGAGGTAATTAGTGTTAAATGGGTAGGGGTTATTTGATTGTAGCGGTATTTAGTGTTTAACGGGTAGGGGTTATTTGATTGTACAGGTACTTAGTGTTTAATGGGAGGGGTTATTTGATTGTAGAGGTATTTAGTATTTAATGTGTAGGAGTTATTTGATTGTAGATGTATTTAGTGTTTAATGGGTAAGAGTTATTTGATTGTAGAGGTATTTAGTGTTTAAATGGGTAGGGGTTATTTGATTGTAGAGGTATTTAGTGCTTAAATGGGTTGGAGTTATTTTATTGTAGAGGTATTTAGTGTTTAATGGGTAGGAGTTGTTTGATTGTAGAGGTATTTAGCGTTTAATGGGTATGGGTTATTTGTTTGTAAAGGTATTTAATGTTTAAATGGGTAGGGGTTATTTGATTGTAGAGGTATTTGGTGTTTAATGGGTAGGGGTTATTTAATTGTAGAGGTATTTAGTGTTTAAATGGGTAGGGGTTATTTGATTGTAGAGGTATTTAGCGTTTAATGCGTAGGGGGTATTTGATTGTAGAGGTATTTAGTGTTTAAATGCGTTGGGGTTATTTGTTTGTAGAGATATTTAGTGTTTAATGGGTATGGGTTATTGAATTGTAGAGGTATTTAGTGTTTAAATGGTAGGGGTTATTTGATTGTAGAGGTATTTAGTGTTTAAATGGGTAGGGGTTATCTGACAGTAGAGGTATTTAGTGTTTAAATGGATAGGGGTTATTTGATTGTAGAGTTATTTAATGTTTAATGGGTAGGGGTTATTTCATTGTTGCAGTATTTAGTGTTTAATGGGTAGGGGTTATTTGATTGTACAGGTATTTATTGTTTAATGGGTAGGGGTTATTTGATTGTAGAGATATTTAGTGTTTAAATGGTAGGGGTTATTTGATTGTAGAGGTATTTAGTGTTTATTGGGTATGGGTTATTTGATTGTAGAGGTATTTAGTGTTTAATGGGTAAGAGTTATTTGTTTGTAGAGGTATTTAGTATTTAATTGGTAGGGGTTATTTGATTGTAGAGGTATTTAGTGTTTAAATGGGTAGGGGTTATTTGATTGTAGAGGTATTTAGTGTTTAATGGGTAGGGGTTATTTGATTGTAGAGGTATTTAGTGTTTAAATGGGTAGGGGTTATTTGATTGTAGATGTATTTAGTGTTTAATGGGTAAGGGTTATTTGATTGTAGAGGTATTTAGTGTTTAATGCGTGGGGTTATTTGATTGTAGAGGAATTTAGTGTTAAATGGGTAGGGGTTATTTGATTGTAGAGGCATTTAGTGTTTAATGGGTAGGAGTTATTTGATTGTAGAGGAATTTAGTATTTAATTGGTAGGGGTTATTTGATTGTAGAGGTATTTAGTGTTTAAATGGGTAGGGGTTATTTGATTGTAGAGGTATTTATTGTTTAAATGGGTAGGGGTAATTTGATTGTAGAGGTATTTAGTGTTTAATGGGTAGGGGTTATTTGATTGTAGAGGTATTTAGTGTTTAAATGGGTAGGGGTTATTTGATTGTAGATGTATTTAGTGTTTAATGGGTAAGGGTTATTTGATTGTAGAGGTATTTAGTGTTTAATGCGTGGGGTTATTTGATTGTAGAGGAATTTAGTGTTAAATGGGTAGGAGTCATTTGATTGTAGAGGCATTTAGTGTTTAATGGGTAGGAGTTATTTGATTGTAGAGGCATTTAGTGTTTAATGGGTAGGAGTTATTTGATTGTAGAGGTATTTAGTGTTTAATGGGTAGGGGTTATTTGATTGTAGCGGTATTTACTGTTTACATGGGTAGGGGTTATTTGATTGTAGAGGTATTTAGTGTTTAATGGGTAGGGGTTATTTAATTGTAGAGGCATTTAGTGGTTAATGGGTAAGGGTTATTTGATTGTAGAGGTATTTAGTGTTTAATGCGTGGGGTTATTTGATTGTAGAGGTTTTTAGTGTTTAATGGGCAGGGGTTATTTGATTGTAGATGTATTTAGTGTTTAATTGGTAGGGGTTATTTGTTTTTTAGAGGTATTTATTGTTTAAATGGGTAGGGGTAATTTGATTGTAGAGGTATTTAGTGTTTAATGGGTAGGAGTTATTTGTTTGTAAAGGTATTTAGTATTTAATGGGTAGGGATTATTTGATTGTAGAGGTATTTAGTGTTTAATGGGTAGGGGTTATTTGATTGTAGAGGTATTTAGTGTTTAAATGGGTAGGGGTTATTTGATTGTAGAGGTATTTAGTGTTTAATGGGTAGGGGTTATTTGATTGTAGAGGTATTTAGCGTTTAATGCGTAGGGGGTATTTGATTGTAGAGGTATTTAGTGTTTAAATGCATTGGGGTTATTTGTTTGTAGAGATATTTAGTGTTTAATGGGTATGGGTTATTGAATTGTAGAGGTATTTAGTGTTTAAATGGTAGGGGTTATTTGATTGTAGAGGTATTTAGTGTTTAAATGGGTAGGGGTTATCTGACAGTAGAGGTATTTAGTGTTTAAATGGATAGGGGTTATTTGATTGTAGAGTTATTTAATGTTTAATGGGTAGGGGTTATTTCATTGTTGCAGTATTTAGTGTTTAATGGGTAGGGGTTATTTGATTGTACAGGTATTTATTGTTTAATGGGTAGGGGTTATTTGATTGTAGAGATATTTAGTGTTTAAATGGTAGGGGTTATTTGATTGTAGAGGTATTTAGTGTTTATTGGGTATGGGTTATTTGATTGTAGAGGTATTTAGTGTTTAATGGGTAAGAGTTATTTGTTTGTAGAGGTATTTAGTATTTAATTGGTAGGGGTTATTTGATTGTAGAGGTATTTAGTGTTTAAATGGGTAGGGGTTATTTGATTGTAGAGGTATTTAGTGTTTAATGGGTAGGGGTTATTTGATTGTAGAGGTATTTAGTGTTTAAATGGGTAGGGGTTATTTGATTGTAGATGTATTTAGTGTTTAATGGGTAAGGGTTATTTGATTGTAGAGGTATTTAGTGTTTAATGCGTGGGGTTATTTGATTGTAGAGGAATTTAGTGTTAAATGGGTAGGGGTTATTTGATTGTAGAGGCATTTAGTGTTTAATGGGTAGGAGTTATTTGATTGTAGAGGAATTTAGCATTTAATTGGTAGGGGTTATTTGATTGTAGAGGTATTTAGTGTTTAAATGGGTAGGGGTTATTTGATTGTAGAGGTATTTATTGTTTAAATGGGTAGGGGTAATTTGATTGTAGAGGTATTTAGTGTTTAATGGGTAGGGGTTATTTGATTGTAGAGGTATTTAGTGTTTAAATGGGTAGGGGTTATTTGATTGTAGATGTATTTAGTGTTTAATGGGTAAGGGTTATTTGATTGTAGAGGTATTTAGTGTTTAATGCGTGGGGTTATTTGATTGTAGAGGAATTTAGTGTTAAATGGGTAGGAGTCATTTGATTGTAGAGGCATTTAGTGTTTAATGGGTAGGAGTTATTTGATTGTAGAGGCATTTAGTGTTTAATGGGTAGGAGTTATTTGATTGTAGAGGTATTTAGTGTTTAATGGGTAGGGGTTATTTGATTGTAGTGGTATTTACTGTTTACATGGGTAGGGGTTATTTGATTGTAGAGGTATTTAGTGTTTAATGGGTAGGGGTTATTTAATTGTAGAGGCATTTAGTGGTTAATGGGTAAGGGTTATTTGATTGTAGAGGTATTTAGTGTTTAATGCGTGGGGTTATTTGATTGTAGAGGTATTTAGTGTTTAATGGGCAGGGGTTATTTGATTGTAGATGTATTTAGTGTTTAATTGGTAGGGGTTATTTGTTTTTTAGAGGTATTTATTGTTTAAATGGGTAGGGGCTATTTGATTGTAGAGGTATTTAGTGTTTAATGGGTAGGAGTTATTTGTTTGTAAAGGTATTTAGTATTTAATGGGTAGGGATTATTTGATTGTAGAGGTATTTAGTGTTTAATGGGTAGGGGTTATTTGATTGTAGAGGTATTTAGTGTTTAAATGGGTAGGGGTTATTTGATTGTAGAGGTATTTAGTGTTTAATGGGCAGGGGTTATTTGATTGTAGATGTATTTAGTGTTTAATGGGTAGAGGTTATTTGATTGTAGAGGTATTTAGTGTTTAATGCATAGGGGTTATTTGACTGTAGAGGATTTTTATTGTTTAAATGGGTAGGGGTTATTTGATTGCAGAGTTATTTAATGTTTAATGGGTAGGGGTTATTTCATTGTTGCAGTATTTAGTGTTTAATGGGCAGGGGTTATTTGATTGTACAGGTATTTAGTGTTTAATGGGTAGGGGTTATTTGATTGTAGAGGTATTTAGTGTTTCATTGGTAGGGGTTATTTGATTGTACAGGTATTTAGTCCTTAATGGGTAGGAGTTATTTGATTGTAGAGGTATTTAGTGTTTAATGGGAGGGGTTATTTGATTGTAGAGGTATTTAGTATTTAATGTGTAAGAGTTATTTGATTGTAGAGGTATTTAGTGTTTAATGGGAGGGGTTATTTGATTGTAGATGTATTTAGTGTTTAATGGGTAAGAGTTATTTGATTGTAGAGGCATTTAGTGTTTAAATGGGTAGGGGTTATTTTATTGTAGAGGTATTTAGTGCTTAAATGGGTGGGAGTTATTTTATTGTAGAGGTATTTAGTGTTTAATGGGTAGGAGTTGTTTGATTCTAGAGGTATTTAGTGTTTAATGGGTATGGGTTATTTGTTTGTAAAGGTATTTAGTGTTTAAATGGGTAGGGGTTATTTTATTGTAGAGGTATTTAGTGTTTAATGGGTAGGGGTTATTTAATTGTAGAGTTATTCAGTGTTTTATGGGTAGGGGTTATTTGACTGTAAAGGTATTTAGTGTTTAATGCGTGGGGTTATTTGATTGTAGAGGTATTTAGTGTTTAAATGGGTAGGGGTTATTTGATTGTAGAGGTATTTAGTGTTTAATGGGTAAGGGTCATTTGATTGTAGAGGTATTTATTGTTTAATGCGTAGGGTTTATTTGATTGTAGAGGTATTTAGTGTTTAAATGGGTAGGGTTTATTTTAATTGTAGAGGTATTTAGTGTTTAATGGGTAGGAGTTATTTGATTGTAGAGGTATGTAGTGTTTAATGGGTATGGGTTATTTGTTTGTAGAGATATTTAGTGTTTAAATGGGTAGGGGTTATTTGATTGTATAGGTATTCAGTGTTTAATGGGTAGGGGTTATTTGATTGTAGAGGTATTTAGTGTTTAATGGGCAGGGGTTATTTGATTGTAGATGTATTTAGTGTTTAATGTGTAGGGGTTATTTGTTTGTAGAGGTATTTAGTGTTTAAATGGGTAGGGGTTATTTGATTGTAGAGGTATTTAGTGTTTAATGGGTAGGAGTTATTTGATTGTAGAGGTATTTAGTATTTAATGGGTAGGGGTTATTTGATTGTAGAGGTATTTAGTGTTTAATGGGTAGGGGTTATTTGATTGTAGAGGTATTTAGTGTTTAAATGGGTAGGGGTTATTTGATTGTAGAGGTATTTAGTGTTTAATGCGTAGGGTTTATTTGATTGCAGAGTTATTTTATGTTTAATGGGTAGGGGTTATTTCATTGTTGCAGTATTTAGTGTTTAATGGGTAGGGGTTATTTGATTGTACAGGTATTTAGTGTTTAATGGGTAGGGGTTATTTGATTGTACAGGTATTTAGTGTTTCATTGGTAGGGGTTATTTGATTGTACAGGTATTTAGTCTTTAATGGGTAGGAGTTATTTGATTGTAGAGGTATTTAGTGTTTAATGGGAGGGGTTATTTGATTGTAGAGGTATTTAGTATTTAATGTGTAAGAGTTATTTGATTGTAGAGGTATTTAGTGTTTAATGGGAGGGGTTATTTGATTGTAGATGTATTTAGTGTTTAATGGGTAAGAGTTATTTGATTGTAGAGGCATTTAGTGTTTAAATGGGTAGGGGTTATTTTATTGTAGAGGTATTTAGTGCTTAAATGGGTGGGAGTTATTTTATTGTAGAGGTATTTAGTGTTTAATGGGTAGGAGTTGTTTGATTATAGAGGTATTTAGTGTTTAATGGGTATGGGTTATTTGTTTGTAAAGGTATTTAGTGTTTAAATGGGTAGGGGTTATTTTATTGTAGAGGTATTTAGTGTTTAATGGGTAGGGGTTATTTAATTGTAGAGTTATTCAGTGTTTAATGGGTAGGGGTTATTTGATTGTAAAGGTATTTAGTGTTTAATGCGTGGGGTTATTTGATTGTAGAGGTATTTAGTGTTTAAATGGGTAGGGGTTATTTGATTGTAGAGGTATTTAGTGTTTAATGGGTAGGGGTCATTTGATTGTAGAGGTATTTAGTGTTTAATGCGTAGGGTTTATTTGATTGTAGAGGTATTTAGTGTTTAATTGGTAGGGTTTATTTTAATTGTAGAGGTATTTAGTGTTTAATGGGTAGGAGTTATTTGATTGTAGAGGTATGTAGTGTTTAATGGGTATGGGTTATTTGTTTGTAGAGATATTTAGTGTTTAAATGGGTAGGGGTTATTTGATTGTATAGGTATTTAGTGTTTAATGCGTAGGGTTTATTTGATTGTAGAGGTATTTAGTGTTTAAATGGGTAGGGGTTATTTGATTGTAGAGGTATTTAGTATTTAATGGGTAGGAGTTATTTTAATTGTAGAGGTATTTAGTGTTTAATGGGTAGGGATTATTCGATCGTAGAAGTATTTAGTGTTTAATGCGTAGGGGTTATTTGATTGTAGAGGTATTTAGTGTTTAATGGGTAGGGATTATTTGATTGTAGAAGTATTTAGTGTTTAATGCATAGGGGTTATTTGATTGTAGAGGTATTTAGTGTTTAATGGGTAGGAGTTATTTGATTGTAGAGGTATTTAGTGTTTAATTGGTAGGAGTTATTTGATTGTAGAGATATATAGTGTTTAATGGGTAGAGGTTATTTGATTGTTGGCAATGGTTAATACTTGTAGTAAGTTATATACAATTTTATTGAACAGTCTTTTAGTACATTAAGCTTTTTACTTGTTAAGAGTTTTAAAATGTAATTTCCACTCAAAGTCCAATTTACAGTTTCCTTTTTTTTCTTTTGTTGTACTTGCTAACTGTTTTAGTAAATAACTGATCTCACACAATTTCAGCAACACAATTTATGTGGCCTGCTGCATTTCTTTAAGGCAGTTGAAAAATAATTAGACAGTGCATGTAGGACAATAATCTGGGCAGGCCTGGGGGTGTCTCTGCAAAGGCATACAGTCAACAGGTTGCCGACCTTACGGAGCCAGCGGACTTATAAATGCTTGCTATCTAGGATGTTGTGTTCTAATCTTTTTTTTGCTTCCTAAATGATGCTGTATTTTAACTCTCTAGGCCACCGTAATTTCTACCCACGTTGAGTAGACACATTACTTTATTCAAAATGGTCTATTTGGATCTAGTTGGTCAAATTTAGAATTGTCATCCAAACCAGCATCCAAAACACAACATATGCTGTTTTTTCTTGTAGGGAATTTTTCCAATAAACCTCAAATTAAGCTAACCACCGGCAGTAGCTGTTTGTGACGTTATAGGCAGCGGTGCTATGATCTTTTGTGGTTTCAAAACCACTGCCTATAATATTTTCCTCTGGAGGAGTCCCGCTGTCACAAACCTCAAACTACATTTTTGTAGGGATTTCAGCTCAAAAAGTCAGAGAACTGTGCAGCACTACATATTATTGTTTATTTGTTTACCTTGACTGTTTAAGGAGCTTGAGTTTTGACTTTTACATTTATAACAGTTATCCTGCTTTTATCACTTTTATCACATGCAGAAAACATGTTTTACAACACCAAAAAAATCTGAATGAAGTTTAGGTGACAAGCCAAGGATAACACATGTTTCAGACCAGAGAGGAAGGAAAAAAACCAGTGCCATCAGTTGAAAGAGTAGGGGGGCAGCTTTATTGAGAGTACATTTAGAATGCTGTCCTAATTTATGTAGGGTGCCATTCTAATTTACCAAGAGGAGGCTTACTAGGGAACTAGTCTGAAGATAGGTCTGTGTCATCCGCATAGCAACGCAAGTTACGGTCAAACAGTGAATGATCTGGCCATATGAGAGTACGTAAATAATGAACAGTAAATGTCAGCACACTGAACCATGTGGGAACCCTTGAGTGACAGAGGAAGATTAGGAACTGTGCATAGAGTGAGTAACAGAAAGGAGTATGGAATGGCTCACTGTGTCTATAGCAGCACTAAAATCATGTGGTACCAGAATGCTAAGAGCACCAGATCATTGATAGCCTTTTGAATGCCATGATATAGCAGAAAACTGGAGTGAAAAGGATCAAAATGATTTGTTTCTAAAGAAGCTTTGAGCTGGATTTGATGTTTGGTTGTTTTTTTCAGTTTTTCCATAATGGAAACACATTGCCAAAAAAAAAAAAAGATTTATAGCCAATTAAGCATTTAAGGGCACGCCCGTGTGCCGCAGGATGCCGTATGGAAGCTGTATGCTTCTATGCCCAACTGTATGTGATCTACACCACTTTATTTGCCTTTTAAAGGCAAGCTGTTAATTATACCCTATAACCCATGTTAAACAATGCTCTCTGGCCTGCCTTATTGCTTTGCAGCCCCGAGTCTGCTGCTGCAATGATCACCAGCCACTAGTAAAATAAATCACACTGACAATTTCTTGTCTCACACACATTCAGAAAATATCCTAAACAACTGTTTGTCCCTTAGTGTTTTTAAGGCATCAATCGCCATATATTATGAATCTTATAAGCCAGCTAACCTTACTTAGAACACTCTACAGTAAACCATTTGCAACTGTCAGCCCACTGGCTTTTAAATCACTGTTTTTCAGATGGCCTATTAATGCTTCTTAGCACATTTTTAAATCATTTTATGGTAAACAACAACATTAGACTTGCTAGAAAATGATTAACTACCATTAGAACTACACACACTTGAAGCTTTTAACTTCAGCTCACTCATTTGGACCAAGACACCTGTAAAGCTGCTTTGTGACAATGTCTGTTGTAAACTGCACATAATAAAACAGCACCCTCTAGAGGAATTACTAAAACAGCATGGTTCATTTCCCTCAAAAGGCTTACAATTTAGATAGTAATACAGAATCACACCCTAAACTGTTTCCAGTAACAATAACTCCACATATGACCTTATGAAAAGGTCCCTGCATACTCCACAAAAGAGAAACACAAAAAAGGATATTGCTTGTGCATACAGTATCACACAAATCTAAAGAAAACATGTAATTTATTATGCTTTACAAAATTTTACAAATTTTACATGTTCATCTTCATGCATGCTTTAAACAGCAAAATAGAATTTACATCAAACCAAAACAATCCGAACCACTTGGATAATTCAAGTATAAAACACTACTCTGAGAAGAACTAATCCTGACAGTTCCTTCATTTCAATACAAATCGCCAATTACTTAAATACAAACTCACCTCAGCTGAATGGCTATTTAACTATTTGTACACAGCCCTGATGTTAAATATAGAACACAGTGATCTAAGCCCACTTTCATACATCAAATAAACAACTTTACCTACAAAAGGGGTATCCAACAGTAGAGTGGCACTTTTAGCCTGTCATATGCCAGAACATGAAATCTATGGACAAACCACAATGATCAAAAAAACATGTCCAGTGCATTAAAATCTGTGTTTTCAATCACAGATTGTTGTCCCCCTGCTCCAGAGATGAACTCATGAAGAAAGTCCTCATTGGTAGAAGAAGGGTCATTCACAGGAGGCTCTGGAAGCATGGAAGCTGAAAAGTCTGCCTTGTCTTGTGCTAGGCTCGTCTGAGGGCTGCTGTCTGCTGTCTCACCAGCCTGACTGTTGGTCAGCATCTCCAGGAGACCTGTGCTATCAGGTGACAGATTGCTGCTGGTTGTGGCAGGAGACAGAAGCTCAGCAAAGAAAGTGTCATATGCTGGGCTGTCACAGATTGCTGAGCTTGAAGTGACAGAGTATGGAGATGTCAGATCAGTGCTGTCCGGTTTGGGAGTGAACTCTCCATCACATCTCCCCAGCAACTGATTTAGCTTTGCCAGTTTCTTTTTCTTTGCCTTGAGTTTTTTCATCAGTTTCAGTCTGAGGGCATCAGTGGTTGAAAGAAAAGGTTTAGCTGCTGGCAGATCTGTGGTTTTCTTACCAACTGGCTTCGTAATTTCAGATTTCTGAATGGCAGCTGTTGCGTCACCAGAATGGCCAAAATGTTTTGGTGAAACGGGGACAGCAGGTTGCCTTGAAATTCCTTCTGGAATAACAGAATTTGGAGAATTTTTGGTGCTGAAGCCACCAAAAAGCTCTGCAGGCTTGGCTGGAAGGGCCTCATTATCTTCGCATCTCAAGTCAGGCTTCGGTTGTGGGGCAGTAAGGGGTGCTCTCAACGGGGTGGACTGCAGGGAAGGATGCCGGTGCAATAAAAATGATAGGTTGGAGACATTGGGTTTGGATGGGAGAAGGGCAGGCAGATGTTTCTTCACTTGATGTGCTTCTGGCGCTGGAGCTGAATGTCTCACTAGAGAAGGAAGAACGATTTCTGGAGAAACAGGTTTAGAGGAAACAGCTTTACCACCACTTCTCTTATGTTTAGGTAGAGACGAAGACTGACCAGAGTTTTTTGTTTGTAGTACAGATGTTGCACCAACACTAGACTGAACGGGCTGTGTTATTTTTTCCTGGGGAGTTTGTAGAAGCTTTCCCTCTGAATCTACTTTCACCTCAACCAAAGTAAGAGTGACTATATCACTATGAGAAAGTCCCTCAAAAGTATCAAGTAGTGTTGTACTGCCTATAGAAGAATCCAATCTACTGTTCTTGTCTTCGTTTACGGTCAAGGCTTCTATAATGCATGTGTCACTGGTTACAGAGTTTGTCATATCGTGTAAGCAGACACTCTCGTTGCCACTCTCCACAATAGGGGTGTGCTCTTCGAAGACAGGCTCAGGAAGCTGGGAATCTTTTGTGGACTCTGCCTCCCAGAAGACGAGGTGAAACTGACTGGCTGGGAGTGTAAACCGCTTGTGAGTTATACAGCTGGGGTACTTTAAATCATCAAATTCCAGCCATGAACCTAAAAAGGAGATAAAACATTGAAACAGTATCACTCATCTGAGCTCCACAAATAGTGACAGCAAAGGGTAAGAAGAAGAAGAAAAGAGAAATAAACATTGTGGTGTGCTTCATAAAACGCATCAAACCACTTTCATTAAATCAATGAACTGAAAAGTAAGGTTGTCACTCACCGTCAGGTTGGCGGATCCATGTGAAAAAGTGTTCGAGTTGCTCATTGTACTGTATAATAGTCTTGATGGCATAGTGTGTGTCATGGAAATCAAATGAGTATCTAGAGATATCCCTCCTTGGCAGACCCTCCACAAAGTGTAGAGCAAGCACTGAAGATAATCTGGTAAAGAAGGGGGAAAAAACAAAACACCAAAACACAGAAATAAATACCAACTTGTCTCTGAACACTCAAAAACTACATAGTAGTATTTATATAGTGAGCCTCCTGTGTTTCAATGATCATTGGGGGTGGGGACAGCAAAAACAACAAACAAAACTTACCTTTGTAAAGTCAGTTCCCTTCTCTGATTCTTATGATGGCAGTTACTACATTGTGCCCTATGGACTGCTCTGAGGGGGTGCCAATCAGCTGCAAGCTGTGTAAATGTTGTTAAAGACTTCTCCACGCTGTTAAAAACAAACAAAACACAAATATGGCTGTGAAAACACATACATATGTATAGAGTGTAAGCTAACAAATCTATATCTTTATCAATGTATCATTATTCCAGCCCAAATAAAATGTCATTTAGTAATTGAGAAGAAACAAAAGCAGACAACCAAGTACAGAAATAAAGACAATAAAGCAGGTGCATACATTCAGCTGTAATAAAGGCAAAATTACCTGGTTCTGCAAGTATAATGACAGGATGTGCACTTAAAGTCCCATTGACCCGTATGCTGAAAGAGACTATGAGCCCACTCATCTGTCTTGAGGAGAAGAGGGAGGGCAAAGACAGGCGTCTCCTTTTGACCTGTGCAACAGATAGATGGAGGAACACTAATACCAAGGAAGCAACATCTTGAAATTTGAATCTGACAGCCAAAGGAGAGACTGCTTACAATTATTACATAAATGGAAAAAACAGTCCATGACAGATGAAGCCTAGTCCAAATATCAACTATTACCCATCAACTACTGTCCAATATCCAAATACACTGTAGTATGCTAATTACAATGTACTAGCATTTGCTGAAGAACATCTTTATGAAATACAAGTCTTTAAAATATGGCAACTTTACTGTGAGTTCATGCTTTTTATTCATTCAATCATCCAGACTTTACCACAATTTTAAAGCAGTTGTCCTACTTAAATAATGCAAATAACGAAGATACTGTTTTAGACAGTGATGGGGGGTTGTTGGTACATAACATCTGTAAAGGCACCATTAATGGTGAACACACAATGAAGCAACACATACTGCCTTTTAAACTGTGTGTTTAGGCTTGTTCGACTTAAACAGCACTGAGCAGACTGATCGCCTTGGTTTGCGATGGTGAGTCCAGAAATGGACAGTGTTCACCAACCCTGCTCCTAAAGATCAGTAAGGGGTAACGGTAATATAAGGGTAGGGCAGCATGTTAGACTTAGGCTGAAACTAACTGTTGCCAACAAAAAGTAGTAGATCCCCAGATAAAGGGTTGGTGAACATTTTTAATCTCCCATTATGTTCCAGTGAGTAAGTGGCATTCAGGATATGCCGACTGGAACACAGCACACATGAAGTTAACTGCATAAAATCTCTTACCCAGTTTACACTGGAGCTTTGGCTGGAGAAGCTGGAAAACAGACAGCTGGAGAGTCTCCAGCTCCTGCTCTGCTTTCCGCAGGGCATCTGATGGGACTCGCAAAACATTTCCTATTGGGATAAAAATAAAACAAATGAACATGCCCACTATATGAACCGATGCAGCACCAACAAAAATAGCTTGTAGTACATGACTGCTTACCCTGGCACTTTTGCTCCTTGCTTTTTAAATATGTACACGTCTTCCAGTACCTTAAGCACAAATTCCGAACAGGGCAACTTTTGCTGGACAAGCTGTCATTCAAACTCACATTCGCACAAGGAGCTTCGATGAATACCCTGAAGTGTACAAGTGCCACCAGCAATGAATCTAACCAGCACAGATTGTCCTTGTTTCTCCAGAATAAGTGTAGCCGGGCAGGTACCATTTCTTCTGAATCCTGCATCGCAGTATCCATCAGCGGTTCCTCCCCGGCTTCATCCTGAGAGCTGGATACAAAGGTCTCGGTTTGTGCTGCATCAGACAATTCTGAGTCTTCATTATGACCTGTTGGGGCCTCAGTGCATGTTTTGACACCATTCCCAGCCTCTCCCTTCTCCTCATGAGTGTTAGTCAAAAGCTCTTCTGGGGAGCACCTGTAATTGTCAGGCTCAGCCACGTCACACTTGTCCTTTTTCTGGCGTTTCGGGGATGGATTAGGACCTTCAAAATCACAGAAGTGAGGCTTCCTCTTGTATGTCTTTACAGCACGAACATCCTCCAAAGGTTTGCTAACCAGAGGAAAAAGGCACTGTACAGACAGATGGAACAAAAAAATACATATAGAATGTTACTCTCAGAAGAATCGATTACACTCCTGCACAATGAGGTGCACACTAGCTTTTTGTTGCGTTAGTGCACACAGGTTCACGTGTTCACTGAAGTGCTCACACACCACATAGCTAATTGGAATCCCTCACACAGCAATAAAATCCTTACAGGCCGCAAAGTCACTGATGTACAGACTAAAAAACACACATGATATTTAGCTTTCTAGAAGTAATGTTAGCCATCTGGCTTCTATCTGCATGCTCTGGCGAGCTAGGAAGAAGGTATTTTAAAAGAGCTCAATTACACCACAAAGCAGTTTCTAAAAAGCTTATCCCACCTTCAAAACACACCACTATTTGAATAGGTTTGTTAATGCTTACAACAGCATTGCACCATTGTGCTGCTTGTTAATGTTGGAGTGGAATTGAAAATGGATTACAACACTGCCATCTAGGGGTTAGAGGTTCAAACACAGACAATGATTCACTGTCTGCCAGGAATCTGTGTATCCATACTGTGTTTGAGAATTGATACAGTATCACTAAACATAATATCCCATAATATCATATATTCAATATTTTCTTACACCCCTGTAGGAGAGCTCGTTACCCAGGGACACTACAGGTTTTAGAGTGGCATCACTGCAGACATGCCCAGAAAAGATTGGTAAACATAGAGCTATACTTTAAATTCTGTGTTGTATATACATTTGTATATTTACTCACATTTTGTATTTGGTGCAAAATAAAACAGCAGAAAACCATAACCATATGCTTAGAAGCTTTGTTAAAGCAAAATGCACAGTTTATCAACAGTCAATTCTGAATTTAAGGACATTTAAAGGAGTCAGCTGTCCTATTTGGCCAATTTCTGCTCAATTTCTCCTCTCCTACAGCTTCTAACCTCGATCCCTACACATTGTCCAGAGTAGGAGAGGAGCAGGAGGAAAGAAGAGGCAGGGACAGAAGAGGCAGCACATTTGTCTAATGAGGGGAGAGTAGGCTAAGGAGCATGAAGATTGGACTCTGTGGCACTGGAAAAAGGTCATTTGATTTAACGAGTCCAGATTAATCATATTTCAGAGCAAGGGGTGCATCAGGCTAAGATAGGAAATACATGAAGTGATGCACCCATCATACAGAGTGCCACTGTACAAGCCTCAGGAAACTTACAATCTGGGGTTAGTTTCAATTGGTCATGTGTTTACCTGAATGTACTGAACAACCAGATTATGCTATTAAATGTTTTTTTCCCCTGACAGCATAGTCATATTTCAGAACAGCCATACTAAGATTATTTCAGATAAGGGATAATATAGGTGAACTTTTGACAAATACATAATTTGATTTCTCTCATGGCCCCCTATCACCCTGCTCTTCAATGGTCAGGCCTTCACAGGACCACCACAGAGCAGGTACAAAATGGGTCGTGGATCATTTGCAGCACTGCAGTGACATTGATGTGGTGGTGTGTTAGAGTATCAGAGGGAATACAGCCTACAAAAAGCATGTATGCTAGGTGGAGTTGATGAAATGGACAATGAGCATAGACAAAAGGAGGGGAGCCTAATGAAGGGGCTGGTGGGGGTGCATGTAAAGACTTGATACACATGTGCACACACAATCAATTAATCATTTGAACATGTCAGTTGCAGTTACTGGAAATAAAGTCTTGTTGCAGAATTTGATTTCTATTATTAGCCATAAATACAAACAGACCAAAAGAAGTGCAGTGCTAACTTGTGATGTGACATACCTGGGGACTGCTACAAAGCGTGATGGATTCTTTAAAGTTGATCGCATATGAGCGAAGGGCACTGGTCTGCCCTTTTGCAGAACACCAAGGGCAGTCCCCAGCGATCTCTCGTCTGTCTTCACCCTTGGAGAAAAAACAAAAACAGACGGGAGGCAGGACAGGATTAAACTTCAACAGCACTCAAAGACACACGACTGCGCAATAACATTCACTAAATTACTGCCACACTAGACAAATGGATGAGTATCAATGTGGATTCGCCAGTCAGCACTTCATCCCTTCCATAGAAACGTGCTGCCTAACATTCATCTATCACTTTCGCCTTTTACAAATATCTCCGTCTCGCTGCTATTGTTTGTATCGGACAATTTATCGCAAACAGACCCGGTGCCAATGGGTTTCGAAACGAATAATCAGCTTTGCACATGTGACAGATGTGGGGAGAACCGAGTAGCAACTGACTTTTCCCAAACACCCCGCCAGCGGCAGCAGCCCAGCGCCGCTGCTTTCACCGTTCATGGGCGCCATGTCACCGTATGATCCGACGTGTGGAGCTGCAATCCTCCATAAGCTCGGCATGTGCATGGGCTTCGAGCGAAAGCAGAACAGCCGCACTGCCTAAGAGCGCCGTTAACGTCCGGGGCGATCAGGAGCTCGTATTACAGCCTTTCAGAAACGGACACATTTCTGTGGAAACAAAACAGCAGCAGTCAGAAAGTGAGAAGCAGCCCTGACGGCTAAATCCGTTTGGTTTAATGGCTGGGAGGACCGGAGTTACAACACGTCCACGTAAACTTTACAAACTCTGAAAACATTGCGTATGGTTTAAATACATTCCTGAAAAATGTTAGTGCCCAAGACAGCCTTTAAAGACCTACGACTGCAAATAGATGTGAACTTCAAGTATCCGGGGAGCTACGTTAAAAGCTAGCTGGCTAACATGTTCTGCCAACGCCTTGCAAAAAAACTAAATAATTGGACCACTTGCTGCAGGGTTACTACACCTATAATTACGAAACGATACGTCCGTACCTGGAAACTGAGCGAGCCACAAATAACGCTTAAACGTGTCTTCTTTGATGCTCCGGCTAGTAGCAGCACGCCGTCACACACATCCTCCATGTGTGCGCTCACCGACGTAACACCAACGTTCAACATCCGGTTTTGAAACGCGTCTGCACGAATGGAGGATTCAAGCACCACCGTGTGGATTTTAAGTGCAATGCAGGCACCGAAAACAATAAGACAGGGTCTACTTAAACAAAACAAGTGAATAAAATGTTGTTTTCTTAAAAAACGTGAGGTATAATTTCAGTCGTCTGTTTTAGTAAAATTGTTTAAAGTTTTATTTTTGTTCCTTTCATCAGACATTCACCTACACCAACAATAAAAATCTTCCCCAAACCTGGAAATTAGCAGCTTCCACTAGAGCAAATAAAGTCATTTAACTTAGAAAGTATTAAGATTTATAATTTAACTTCATAATCCTTAGGTTTGGATGAGAACACAGTGCATTCCAGATCCCCCTCCAGAAAATGTATGCAATATATAAGACACCATATGCTGTAAGCCATGTAAGCGTGTGTCTGTATTGAGGGCTTGCAAACTGCTGCAGCTGCTCATCCAATGAAACAATAGGATAGGGGGGCTACTACTCCCCTTCAGGCTCCCCCTGCTGCTTATCTACTGCTCTCACTGTTGTCCCTAACAATATTCATTTGCATAATTTTCCCAAGAAATTCGCATTAACATGCAGAGGTCTCTCCTTTCTTCCATATATTAACGTATTTATTTGTTTAGCATTGGTATGGAATCAATGTGATCAGTTACCCAGGTGACATTTTAATCTGACTATTACTTTACGTGTAATAACAAAATACAAACCATCCAATAATTATCCAATTGTTTACAATAGGTTGAAGTTTCTATCTGTATAATACAAAGCAGTTATTACATAATGAAAAAACAGCATAAGAACAGCCATTTAAATATACTCTAATCGATTATCTATGTTTGCATTCTTATGGTAGACAATTAAATATGCAAGACAGGCACATGAACACAGATAGATGGCTAACCGGTCAAGTGGACAACTAGATGTCTTATGTAGAAGAATTCACACATTTACTGACATTCAATCAATTATTGCACTGAACAGTGATCATATTGTTTAATCATACGTCATTCAGAATATGCAATTTTTTTGAGTGAACAGAAAAACATAGCGAACGACAGTAGATGGCATACCGTCTGTTATTTTCCTTAATTACCGTACATATACATACAACAGTCAGGGGCTCAAGAATATACTGAAATTAACAAAAACTATTTGAGTACATTGATAATGCAAGTGTTGATTCCAGCCAACTAATATCTGCCTTAAATAGAAAGTCTAATTGCACATTTGAACATTTCTCATATTTTGTGCAGCTGCCACATTAAGCACTTGTTTAACTCACAAACACTGTTGTGTCGACTGCATATTTAAAATTCCTTCATATAAAAACGCTTCCAGTGCATGTACGTTGAGAATTTAAAAACTGCGATATAAAACCATATCAACTATAATTGCACCCAATGTTCGATTTGACTTAAGAATGATCAGAGGACGAGGTAAAAGGGCTATCAGCTCGGATAAGATTCGGTTCATTCAGTATTTCGCATCACGCCACAGCGCTCTCTACCCCGCTCCACACAGGCCGGTTGTTCAGGGCTCCGTGAGGCACTCATAGAAGTCAGTAATACTATAGCTTACACAGTGCACACTATCTACCAACACACTGCTTCGAGTTCAGCAGAGAAACACGGTGCAGTTCATATTAACCCGCCATTTAATACACGCGTGACGTTTCACAAAAGACGGCCAATCCGCTAAGGCCTGTTATTAGGACAATGGAAAGTTTTTGGCCAATCAGTGGGACGTTCGGCTTGGCGGTAGCCAATAGACCGCGAGTCCTACTGAGAGTAATGTTACAGAGCCGAGAGCAGAGTAAGAAGACTGCGTATCGCTATTACCTCCACACAGCCATTGCAGTGCATTGAGAATCAGCACCAGCCTTTGGTAAGTGTCAGCTATATAAATTTTGAAGTATAGGTAAGTACAAAATCGCTAGAAGAACGCAGGAAATCCTATTTAAATTTAAATCAACCTTTCTGTTGTCGATATGTTATGTATTTTTAATTTTACGAAATGTGAAAAACCTAAAAATTAGCCAGGGCATTATCCTCTCATTGAAATGAGTATATCCTTGGCTAGCTTTAAATTTCCCTGGGATAAAATAAATAACATTTTTTTTATTCTTTCTGACGAGATGGAGCTCCTGTTGGGCATTTTTTTTTCCAATTCTTAACAATTAACGTTAAACATAACGTTCGGCGCAAAACTGGGTGACTGAATTGCGTACAAACAAGGTCTATGGACGGTATTACTGGCAGCTAGCTCGCTAGCAAGTCAGCGTTAGCTCGCGAGCTAGCCATTGCAGTGCATAGCAAGGGATGTCTGACATGTGAAGACACTGGGATGTAAGAAATAAAGAGAAAGGGAAAAACGGACCCAGGAAAAAAATGAGGGGATTCGCGAATTGGACATGTATATGTTTCTGTGGTCGATTTCTCTGAAATGACGACGAAATGGATGAAAAAATTACCTCAGGATCTGCGCTTTACTGTAATGGCTGACTGTACTCACATAGGAAACAAGGCGAAGCCACAGAGCCTGTGACAAGCGCAGTTCACTTCAACTTTTTCAAACCGTGTTTTCTATTATTATTGGCCATTAACCGAGGATTGTTTCACCAGAAAATAAAACTTATATCTTTCGTCGTTGCAACGAATGCGTTTTTTTATTTTTCCGTGCATCGTAACGTTGTTAAATTCTTAGTTAAAGTGAGGTGGGTATCGCGGTCGCTCTGCCCCCTATTGCATGCAGTGTAATGGCTGAGCATTGACACAAAGAGAAGGAGCCATATTCTCAGTGTTAGTGGATGAAGACAAGCGGCCATTCCGAGCCCACAGCAAACTCTACACAGCCCGTACATAGACTTAGTACAGACCTAGTGTATTACTATACACCGGGGCGAGTGCATAGGGTTTTCCGAAGGAGAAAATTGTCAAGAACACCGACTTTCGCAATTTATTTGTCGAGTTAAAAAACGAACAGGAAGGCGGGTGGAGACATTTTAGGAGGACTTTCTTTCATGAAGAAGGCTTTCTCACAAAATGGAAGGAGAAATATTGCTGTCGTTGTTGACCTCCTTTCCCTCAACAAGACAGCTTGTGCGCCATTGCTATGTATGAGTACATTGAAGAAATCGCTCTTTTCAACGGGCAGTATAATCGTTTTTTTCTCCATTTTAACCGTTTTTAGCCACTTTTATGACTTGAAGTCTCGATTGTCACGTTTAATAATTTTGATCAGTCTGCTTGTTTTCACTCTTTTTTACACATTTTCAACTTCGGTTCCTACTTTATACTATTTTATATTTACTTTAAGTTTATCGTTCTCTTGTCACTTTTAATGTTTTAGCAACGTTACTATCTAGCTTTAAGCTAAATCGTGATGGTAAACAACTAATCTGTTGCCATCGTATGTTGTGTAATTTATTTGAGGAAAATGCCTGAAATGCTGCGATCTTCTCGGGCAGCTGATATGCTCGAATAGAAGGCATTCAGTGTACGAATAGCTTTAATACGGAGCGCCAGTGTCTAAAGTGGCAGTTTTTAATACTCCGTTTTGTTCAGTTGTAGGGACATCGTGAAGATGGGGAAGGACCCAGCAAAACCAAGAGGAAAAATGTCCTCTTATGCCTATTTTGTCCAGACTTGCAGAGAGGAACACAAGAAGAAACACCCTGACACGTCGGTCAACTTCTCAGAGTTCTCTAAAAAGTGCTCTGAGCGATGGAAGGTAGATAAGCGCTGTGTGTGTGTGTGTGTGTGTGTGTATATATATATATATATATATATATATATATATATATATATATATATATATATATATATATGATTTATATATATATATATATGATTTATATATATATATAGATTTATATAAAATATAAATATATCTTTTAATATCTTATATAATCTTGTAATGTATATTAGTGTAATGTATATTTAAAAAAAATCTGTTTTGCTTAGACCATGTCAGCCAAGGAAAAAGGCAAGTTTGAGGAGATGGCTAGACTTGACAAGGCACGTTACGAGAGGGAGATGAAGAATTACGTTCCTCCCAGAGGCGAGAAGAAGAAGAGGTTCAAGGACCCCAACGCCCCCAAGAGACCCCCGTGAGAATTTTGTTTATTTTCAGTTTAGCCTAGGTGGACCACATCATTGCATTTGATTTATGATGTCAACTATCCCAAGAGTCCCATAACAGCAATTTTTTTTCTTTTTCTCTTTCAGGTCGGCCTTTTTCATTTTCTGTGCGGAATACAGGCCCAAGGTGAAAGAGGAGACCCCGGGTCTGTCTATCGGAGATGTGGCCAAGAAGCTTGGAGAGATGTGGAATAAGACTTCTGCTGAAGAGAAGCAGCCTTATGAAAAGAAGGCGGCAAAGCTGAAGGAGAAATATGAGAAGGTATGGTAGAGCATCACTTACAGACTTATTGCATTATAAGATGAATTTATGTAATTAATTTACCTTTTTGAATGACATGTTTTCTGACCTTGTGTAGCTAAATTGCTGTATTTTAAAGTGCTTTTGCAGGTTTTGAGAATAATCCAATGTCTTCTATCCTTTCAGGATATTGCAGCATATCGAAAGGGAAAAGTTGTGGGGGGTGCTGCAAAAGCCCCAACCAAGCCAGACAAAGCCGATGATGATGATGATGACGATGACGATGAGGAAGATGACGACGATGAGGAAGAGGAGGAGGATGATGAGTAAATTGGTTACAAAGTTGAGCTTAGCTTCTTGTTTATAAAGCATTTAACCCCCCTGTACACACTTAACTGAGGCCATAAAATGGGTAAATAGGGTAAACAAAAGAAAAAAAATTAAGGCAGTGTATATCATATGGTTTTTAAGCTGTACAGTTTTTCTTTTTTTCCCCTTTTTGTATAGTAACACTACAAAAGTGTCATCTGTGTTTGTTTGTATTCCCCCAACTCAGATTATTTTCTTCTTCTTTTGTTCTTTATTTCTTTCCTTTTTTTATCCCTTCTTTTGTAATGGTAGTTCCTAAGCCACTGTCCTTGGCCAGTACAGTTTAAGGGGGTTGAAAAAAATTGGCTTGGCGTTGATGGAGTTTTAGAGGTGTGCAGCACACAACCTAGTTTAATGTGAGGTTGTAGTTCATATCTTAATGTATTTCTTTTTGTTTATTTTTTCACATCACTATCATTAGTAAATTGCCGTATCATACAGTTATTTTACTGTACTTTGAATACCACTGTAATTGCCACAATGATTAAAAAGAGAGAAAAAATGCATTTGTTTCATTGACATTCTGGTATGCTTCTGACATCAATAAACTTTTTTTTAATAAAATCAATTTCTTTCTTGTAAATATTGTTGATATTGATGTGGAAGGCTCATAAACGTTCATATTTTTAATGCAATAACTTAAGTATAAGTTTGTTTTGTGGATATTCTGTTGTCATATTGAAGTTGGTGATATTGGATATTGTGGATGATGACGATCACAATGTGTGATTACACGTACCTGAGCCTCAACCTTAACGCAGTTATGCATTTTCAACATGGTTAACAATGTTGCATTATTGTGGCTTCTTTCTGTATTGAAAAATCTACCAAGCACAGCAGCACGTGAGTGACAATGGCTATGATTAATAATAATGTATATGCTGTTTTGATTAAACCCAGATTTGCTTCAAAATGCCGAAAGACAAAGGCTAAATCTGTATTAATCTGACAAACCCAGCCCACCTGCTGTTGATTTCTTCAAACTATAGACAACAAAGCCATGCATTGCCATCTAGTGGTATTTCATGGCCAAATCAAAACAATAACTTCAACCTAGGTTGCTGTTGTCAGGATTGGCCTTATTTCCTGATGATAAAATCTGTTTCCTTGATCTACATGATCTTCATGCAATGTAAATGGACAAATGGTCTGTAACTTGCAGCATAATTCTTTATTTTGTGTTAAAAATTAAGTGTGTCAAATGTAAAAACGTTGCTTTACACATGTTAATCACAACAAACGCGCCCTTTCAGAGGGGAACATCCATGAACTGGTAGGGACTTTGGCTTAAAAGATATATTCAGTTAATAACCATGCACTCATAAAAAAGGCTGCTTTAATAAAGGGCATGGTTCTGTAGCGTATAGAGCCTTTTAGTGCCTAAATGGTTTGTTGGCATGGTGAAATGATTCTTTAGACTGATAGAGTCCTGTATATGGTTTTATATCGCACCAAAAATGGTTTTATAGTTACATGCTGAAGCAAGTTGGTGCTATATAGAACCAGTTCCAGGCATGAAATTGTTTTGTATAGGACTCACGGTTGTAAACAGAACCATCTTTTTAAGAGTGTATGGTGTGTCTGCTTAATTTAAGACGCGTGGTAGAAACCAAAGAATTCCAACTTAATCGTTGTCACTTCAATATGTGCTAGTGGTTAGGGTTAGGACGTAAATACATGTTGCGGGTGCAACAAAAAAACCTAATAATAATAACAAACAATAATAATTATATTTAGGTTCTATTACACTAAAGAAATATACTATACACGCTTACAGAGAGCCGGGTTTTACTGAAGCTCCGCCTCTTTTAGATGCTTTTCGTCATTCGGCGTCTCTCCGCGGCCATGGTAACATCACTGCGCGAGGATCTGTGGCTAAAACGGTCAAAAACAGTAGCTCCGAGGTAATAACTCCTCATTTTATTGTCCTGCAACTGTGTAATAGCATGTGGTTTTAATCTGCACTTCTGTATGTTTTCTTAGTAATAGTTAACCAAATTAAAATCTATTTTTTTGTTGCCATGCGAATCTCTACGGCTTTCTGTGGCCTAATTCTGGGGCGTATTTCACAAGTGCATTATGGGAATTGTGGTCCTGTTAACAAAAGTAACACCGCATTGTCTCATAGATCTACACCATTAGAACTACAATTCCCTAGTTAGTCATTGTAACGATAAAAAACAAGCGCTTGTTTCTTTCTTGTAAGCATGGTTTGATATGATGTTTGGTTTGTATCTTGATTTTCAGCTGTACTTTTAATGTGGTGTTCAGTGACTGTAAGTGCTCGCTTTAAATATTACTCCATGCTGATCTCATATACCATAGTGCTTTTGATGTCTTTGTATGTTCTAATTAGCGACCGTTGAACTGTTACTTAACATCAGTGCTGAAGTTATGTTAGAATTTATAACGACCATTTATAGTATTTATGACCTTCTGTTATTTTTAACATGTTAGGACTTTTTGACTCCGGTGGCATATCTTCAGTCAGCAACATCAGCAAAAGCATCTTCAATCCAGCGACCGTAATGTCACCCTGAGCCCTCAGATTCGACCCCCCAGATTGGACCCCCCCAGTACACATTCACCATCAGACGTTTTTTTGCATGATGAATTTGACAGAGATCTGTGACAATGCTAAGAAGGGAAGAGAATATGCATTGCTTGGGAACTACGATTCTTCCATGGTTTACTACCAGGGTGTAATACAGCAGATCCACAAGCATTGTCAGTCTCTTAGAGATCCTGCACTAAAGGTGAAGTGGCAGCAGGTGAGAAAACTTAAAACCCTAGTTTGAATGTATATATAATGAAAAAAGTAATGCATTTTCTAAAGTCAGTTCTAGTGATTTTTCTCAATGCTGCTTTCTGCTCTTGTCAAGTGTAGTTGAAATGATGAAATTAAACAATGGGACAAGAAGCATATCTACTGATTGCAGGTCAGGCAGGAGCTGGTGGAGGAGTATGAGCAGGTCAGAAGCATTGTAAACACTTTGGAGAGTTTTAAGGTGGATAAGCCAGTTGACTTTCCCAATCCTCAACCAGAAGAATGCCAGAGGGATCCTGCTGTGTGGCCACCACCTACCCCAGCGGAGCACAGGTACAGCTAGTCATCCTTCATGTTATTGCCTGCTTTAGTTAGTTCTTTGGACATGTTGTTCAGTCAAATCAGAGTTTGCATTTAGTTTAGGCTTTTTTTTCAGTTACTAAAATATTGGTTTGTTTGGGAAATATGTACAGAAACGGACCAAGGAGAGTATGTTGTATGGTGCCAGTGGTGATACTGGTTTAAAGTTTAATGTACATATTACAATCTGTATTACTGAATAATATGAAATACGGCAGAGATTGATTTAGAATATGAAATTTTAATTTATGGGAAAAACCTTGCTCTGAAGAATAATTCCATTTTGTTTTGTTGTGGTCAAAGTTTTTGTTTGACTGATAAAAGTAAATAAGATTCAGATTCAACAGACTGTTATTGTGTAACATTTATGCACTTATATGTGATATGCTTTGGCAAGAATATAACATAATATGCTCAGGCTAAATAACTTTCCACTGAATCAAACTAAATAAAATTAAACTGAATTTGGACTCCTAGAGCACCTGCCCCGGTGAAAAGGCCAAACACCGGAGTGAAGCCCCAACGCAAAGACTCACCTGGAATGCAGCATCGTGGGCCTGCAGGGAAAGGCCAGCCTAATGCTAAATCAGACAAACCTGGTGCCCGTGATGCCCGTTCAGCCAAAGCTAAAGAAGACAAAGTGAGTAACGAAAGTTTACCTGAAATCAGTATTGTGATCACATTTCAGTTCAAAATACAAATGAGCACTTATGCACTTTTTTTAAAATTTCGTAATTTTATTTTGAGTGTTTACTGCAATAGTTTGTGTGCTTTAGTGTTCCAAAAACATATTATTTTTAACATACTGTACATCTGTATTCACCCTCTGTCTGAAACACTCTGGTAGAGCTTGTGTGCTATGATTTGTCAGCTCATCCTTTTTTGTTTTGAGTGGCAACCCTTAGTGTTATTGAAAGTGGTAGCAACATCCTGCCACAAGTTCTGTCTCTACAGACAGCCAATAAGGATTATGTTGCAAGGTCACGTCACATAGTAACAGAAAGAAGAGCTAGAATTCTAACAAGGTTTATCAGGAAGCTGAGAAAAGTGTTTCTTCTTCTCGCTTGTACTTGTGTGTACATGTGTACATGCACAAAAAGTTCTGTATTCCACCCAATATCAGAGACAGGTAGATTTGTCCCACCCAAAAACTTAAACCACAGAAAAGCGGAAACTGTTTAAACAAATGTTTATTTCAAAAGTGTGTTTTTCAAATAAACGCATTTACGTGCTGTGTTTGTTGTTAGCAACTTCACTTTGTAAAGGCTTGTGTTGAGATGCCTGTTCAGAAATATCCTGCAGTCAGCAGCTTTACTGAGCTCTTTACCGAGCTCTTGCCTCGTTGGCAGCTTTACAGACGAGGTCAGTAATGAAAGCAATAAATAGCAACGATGACCATATATACTGCAATAAAAACGGCTTTTGTATAATGTGTTGTTATGGTAACAGACTAGGAAAGTTTGTGTTAGCTAATGTTTATATTAATTTTTGTCAGAAAACACTCTGAAACGTAAAGTTACATTACTCTCTAGCCACGCCCCAAACTGCAGACAAAACTACAAAACTAAATACATAAAAAAGTAAAATATAAAAAATAAACTAAACAAACAAATAAATAAAAGGACACCATCGTTAGAAGTGCTTTCAGTAGTGTAGTGCGTAATGTTCCAGAGGGTGCTGTTTGGGACACATACCTGGCTCTAAATTTCAGTAACATTCTGAAAGAGAGAGAAATTTAAGAAAACTTAAGAGATGCTAACGCGGTTCCACGTGGTTCTGTTTACATTGCGACGCCGTATGCGGTCCCACGTCCTTAAAGTGTCCTCCAGAAACACTTCCGTTGTGTTGTGGATGGTTTTGCAGCGCGTTCGTGTTTTTGCAGCGCGTTCGTGAATTGCAGCGCATTTGTTAAATGTAGTGCCCATGTTGTCGTTTTGATGAAAGTGTTTTCTGTTTGTAGCGCGTTGGGTCTTCTCGGCCACCGTATAAATCTCTTCTTATTGATATGATTAAATAAATGACACACTTATCAGGACAAATATTAAATAAACAAGACATAAATTGCATTTAGACAGTGTCCCATAAGTCCTTTAAGCAGTGAATTCGGTCAAGTAAGCATTTGTCTGTCTTCTTAGAGCAAGAAAGGGGTCCAAGAGGGGCCAGCGGATGGAGAGCTCAAGAAATTTGACGGTACAGGTTACGACAGTGACTTGGTTGAAGCACTGGAAAGAGACATTGTGTCAAGAAATCCCAACATCCACTGGTAAATACTGAAATCTGTATCTCTTATGGCCTCACTCATATGAATGGATATATTTTTTATATATATTGATACTGTTTTATACTCCAGTAGTCTTGAAGTGTTTACTTTAATTACAGATATGATTATCAAGTTTTCATTTGGCACACTTTTTAGGCTATGTTCAGTTTGCAAACCTTATAACCCAGTTATGATTTTCTTTATTCATATCTGACTTTTCTGTCTTGATGGTTCATGTTTGTGTGAGTGATTGACCCAGGTCTGTCTTTAGTGTTACTAAACCTTTGTCAAGAACCAGCCCACATGCGCACGTCCTAATCCATTCCTCCTAATTATCACTGTATATCATGAACAACAACAACAACAACAATAAACAACCGATTATAAATAATACAGATTATAAAGCTTAACCATGGTAGAAGAAACTAAAGTATTAAAAGCATTTAATCTAATTACTTATTAAACAGCAGTCACCAAAATGACCGTGCTAAACAAGGACAACAGTACAAACAGTTTTCTGTGCTTGTTTTATGCGTTGTAGATGCCAACCAAACAGAGAAAGGAAACACATTTTCTTTTCTTTACCTGCCATAAAGAAGAAAACTAGCAAAGGGACATAGACACAGTGCCATTACAGGGATAAAGAGACTTGATCTAGGTGAGGCTACCTTGTTTCACTCAGTTTTATCAAAATATCCTTGAAGTAAACTTGATTTTGAATAGATGTTAGTTTATTTTTTTTAACAAAGCTTGCTCTGTTAATAAACATGATGTCTAAGGACACTGAAGAAACCGATTCAGTGTCCTTATGTATCAAAGCTGTGTTAAAAAAAAAAGGCACAGGTTTAACTGTCCTTAAAGACATTCAAACCACCTTATGCTTGATGCTTGATTCATTAAACATACACACGACAGGAAATTGAGCTGGGCTTTGAGCGCCAATGAAGAATTAGCTTTAGATCTTGAAATTAAGTGGCAGATTAATCTCATTAACATATGAGTTACATTAAGCTCACTCTAATTTATGCAGATGTTTTGTTAGCAAGTCAATAAAACAACAGCAAAGCCATTAATGAGCCAAGTGCAGTGCTCCCCCTACTGACCAAACTTTGTACAATGTATGGAGAGGATAACAAAACATCTTAGTTTCTAAAGACGGTAGAGTGATGTGATTGTGTAGTGTAATTATTTTTAGTTTTATAAAATACTATAAAATTTATGTTAAATACCATATTCTTTTGTAGATGATATTGCTGGTATTGAGCTAACTGCAGATTTTTCAGGTTGTTAAAATATTGTCCTTAAATAGTTCAGTGTCCTATGGTTTAGCATGTACTGTCCAGTAGAACCCATTGGTGAAATCCCTTTATTGCAGAGGTGCTCAATACTGGCAATGATGTACCTTGCAAAGTGTAGCTCCAACCTTAATCTAAGTCTTCTGTTCTAGAAAAATAAAAAGGCTTTAAGAGGCATCTAAACTGAGCTAGAAGTGCTAAATTTGAACGTGGCAGATCTCCAGGACCGGGTTTGGTCTCCCTCTAAAACGAGGATTCGCAGTCAAAGTTCTGGGGACCCTGTTCTCTGCACCGTTTATTAATCACACCAGACCAAGCCAACAAGGTACTTGTTAATTAGCTACAGAATTGAAAGTGCAGTATATGATTCTAGAGAACCACACTGGGCTTGCAGAGTTTTAGGCCTTAAAAACACTTTATCTGATGTACAGACAAATGCCATGATCTAACATTAGTGCAAACAACACAACGAGTAATGTAACTAATGTCAGTATAGTTGCTGCAATATTAACTAGTTGTTACCACAAACAAACAGGACAAAACAACACTGACCCATTGGTTCTGTAGAACAGCAAAAATAAGTTCATGTTACCCACCTGACAAGCAGAGCCTGACTTTTCTCCAGTTTGATAATGCATGGAATTCAACTCATGGCCCTAAGGCTGGGCGATATAGGAAAAAATCTTATTACAATAATTTTTTTCATATTAGTCAATATCGATATATGTCACAATATAAATCAAATCACTATTTTCTTTTTACTTTAAGTGATTATTAAAGATAGAAAATAAATACAATTTAACAGAATTTTGTTATCAGAAGATAGACAAATTTACTATAGAACATTACACAACAAATAAAAGTCGTTTAAACATTACGTTGATTAGCATAATGTGCATTGATGCATTGCAAAGATGGGTGTGAAAGCATGGATTTATCACTTGTGTGCATCTGAAGTTGTGGGAGTGTTTTACACAGAAACACAACAGTTTGGTGCTCTGTTAGCTCTGCACGGTGGAGATGATCACAACAGTACAACTGCTACATCTGAGCACTTGAAGCTCAAACATCCCGTAGCGCCTTGTCAACACAGCAAGACAGCAGCTGTTTACCTGTTTATCTTATCTTGGCATTTTATTTTAATATTAACACGTGTAACATGTTTCTTTCAGTAGTGTCACTTAAAAAGTAACCTTACCAAACGTTTACTAATCATCCAGTGTAGATATAATACATTAAGTCTAGGATGGTCATGCGTTATCCTCATTCTTCTGGGCCCCTCAGAGCTTAGGATTGTGTCTGTTGAGGTGTGGTCTTCGGTAATAACGTTGCTCACGTTAACGTTTTCTGTCGTCATTTTCTCTTATTTTGTTCTCACTGCTCAACTGTGACGCCAACAGTAATCAAATTACTAGCACGTGGGTTAAGCTGCCGCTACGCCTTCACTTTGTTCGGTGTGCTGAACTCTAGTTTAGCCACTTGATTGGTTTGGGGCGGTGCTATTGTCATTCTCATTGGCTATTCGTGTTGTCTGTCGAAAACAAGCACGTTGATGCAAGTTGATAAAGATGGCATGAAAAAAAAGTTCCTAATTGTTGGTGCCTTACCTGCTATATTTTTTAGTAGGGCTGTCATGATCATGGAATTTTGTCTGGTGAGTACTTGTCATTAGAGATCGACCGATATATCGGGCCGATATTTGCCTTAATTTAATATATCGGCATCGGCCGATATTAGCGTTTCGCAGCACCAATTTAAAGTTAGGCGCGTCTATGGGCAGCCCCGTGTTATTGGTGTGGTGAAACGTGCTGCTGCATGTGAAGGACCCCTAGGCCAAACCTTTGGAACTGTTCAGCCAGTAAGTGAAAATGAGTAATTTATAGTGAACAATGACGATTTTAATGATGCAGTTACATGTTTCTAGGTCTGGCCGTAGATGTGAACCAAAGCGGATATTTTACTCCTTAGCCCCGGGGCTAAAGCTAACTGCTCTAACGTAATACACACATTAACACAATACTGTTACACAGTGAGTCTCACTGGAGCAGCCAGAGCTTCTCAGATATTACTCAGCTTCAAGCACTTGAGCCAAACGTAACTAAAGAAAACAGAGCCGCTGTGTTAACAACCATTACGGCATATCAGCGTCTCTCTCGAGTTGCATGCGCTGTTTTTCTCTCTGTCTGTCTCTCTCGTGTTGCACGTGCTGTGTTTTTTTTTATCTTTTGTGTGGAGCTTACTGTTTTTTTTTTCGTCTCTCGCGTCACTTTTCTTTTTTTACTAAAAAAAAATGCAATAAAACGCAATAATTTTACTAAAACGCAATAAAAACCCGAGCATGAAGTGAGGCACTCTCTGTAACTGCAGAAAACATGTCTGCTGTGTGGAAGTATCTTTCAATGCATTTCTTAATAACTTGTTAGCTATGTGTATGAAGAGATGTATGTTACACACTTTCAGCAGTAATGTGGTCACACAGCATTTTTTGGGGGCAGATAATATTTAGTTTTTTTCTTGTATAGTATTCGATAAATCATGTTAAGTTCAGAAATGTTATGCATCCACTTATTACTATTAGTGTGACATTTTAGCAGCAAATTAGCAGTAAACTTCTAGTTATCGGACCTAAAAATCAGCCAAAAAAATTGGCGGCACATTACCTCGGCTGACCTTGACCTCTAAACATCGGCGTCGGCTATAAAAAAATCCATATTGGTCGATCTCTACGCTAAATGAGTAGTCTCAATGGCTGATTAGCCACTTTGCTTTCTGGTTTCATTTACTTAGCAGCTATTACTGGTTGTACATTCAATGCATACCCTCATTCAACCCTCATGTATAGAATATGCCCTTTCAGTCAGACTAAATGGCAGAACATTCTGAAATGAGTTTCAGTGCTTGGGTTGTAGCTGTTTCTGTCAATTGCAGCGATCCACATGAGGCAAAAGTCCACTTCCTATTTGCCAGCTGCTTGTTTGAATTTTCTTTGTTCCGCCTTAAATAGAATGGGCGTCACATTCTGGGACTTCAGACATTATTATAATAATAATTGCTACACCATGGTGGAGCGGGAACATTTTAAAAAGAATAAAATAATGGGTGAATAGGAAGCTTAATGGTGCAGTCCATTTGCTGTTATTTTCTTTAGCTTTTCATCGAACTGTAAAAAGACACCTTACAGTCAGTCGCACAACAGCTCCTAGCTATTTTAGGTGCTTTTGTGTTTTCCCTGCACTGACAATGAACACTTCCATTTAGTTAGTATTTCTTTCATTCAATAGGTGTAACTGCAGTGACTCCATGTGCATACCCACTAAGCAGTGCATGTGTACACTTACACAGAATTATTTGTAGAGTCAAGCAATTCTTAATGCACTTTAGCTCAGATCTCTAAACCTGTTAGAGCACCAAGTTTATGGTATATGTAATTATTAGAATTATAATACATTGCATAGTTTGACTGTGAAACTTATTGACTGTGGAAAATGATTATAGTCTGTAATAGCTGCAGTCGTCTCAAATAATTGCGATTAGATGATGATGTAATAATTGTGAGAGGCCTAAGTGTTGGGTGTCAATGTTGCTAATTATTATAATCTAGTAGTCAGTAGTAGTAAGAAAATGTTTCTGTGTTTTTCTGACATACATTCTGGAATTAAATTTAATTAAAATAATTGAAATAAGTTTAATATCACTAAAACAGTGAACTGCCTCGTCAATTGGAGGTGCTCTGCGGGATTGGACTCAGCGTGAGTGACAGCTGTCAGTCAGTGTGGTGGTGAATGACTCAGTGCTGGACTGTGACTCACGCAGGCTGTCGTGTGTTATGATTCGTGCAGGGACGATATAGCAGATCTGGAGGATGCCAAAAAGCTGCTGCGAGAGGCCGTGGTCTTGCCAATGTGGATGCCAGATTTCTTCAAGGGCATCCGGCGCCCATGGAAGGTTAATATGTTGGACCCTGCCAACCAGGCTCAGACACCCATATGTGACACGTTTCAGTGTTCATAAAAACAAACACGTTTTCCGTTTCTGTTGTTAAAAATTTGTAATAATTATTGAAAGCTTTAAAAAAAACACATATGCCTTCTCTAGGCATTCATGCTGTTCCACTCCCGCAAGTATAAAATATTATAAAGCTAAAAAAACACGTGATATCAGAACAGAATGGAATTTGAGTATTGTCACACCCTGCCATCACAATATGACCATTTGACAAGTTTATCTCTTGGAGCAATGCTTTCTTGAGCTAATGGAAATATATAAAATGAACTAGATTAGACTAAAACCTTAGTCATGCATGTACTGAAGATGCTGCATATATTTTGATCCACTTGATGGTGCTGTTTTATAAATGTCAGCCTTTGTGATTGAGATTTGTTTGAGATCTAGTTATAAATAAGTTTATGTTGTCACTCTTGAAACTAAATCTACTTTTCTGTTTACTTGTTTTTTTAATAGCTGCAGTTTACATTGTGTGTAAATTTTGTTGCATAAATGTTCTGAAATAGAGTGAAATTAAAGCTAGTTATATTAAATTATATATATATATATATATATATATATATATATATATATATATATATATATATATATATATATATATATATATATATATGATAGCACCAGTCCAAAGTTAGAACATTTACATAATTGGCACCTTAATTTTTAACAGTATGTTTAGCTATGCATGATGTTATTGTTAGGTTGGAACGGTTTCTTTTTAAGCTTACGTACTGGTCCACTGGGTCACAGTGTGCCTTTGTACTTTGCCTTAGGGTGTGTTGATGGTAGGACCCCCAGGAACAGGCAAGACCATGCTGGCTAAAGCGGTAGCAACTGAGTGTGGCACCACCTTCTTTAATGTATCATCCTCCACACTCACCTCCAAGTACCGCGGAGAGTCAGAGAAGCTTGTGCGGCTGCTTTTCGAAATGGTAATCTGTCTGTTTACTTCCCCTCCTCACTCGCACAACTATTTTTAAAATTAATTTTATTTTGTATTTGTTTTTACACTAGACCGCTGGCCCTGCAAATTCAGTATGTTTGGTCAAGTGTGAAAGCTGTTACTGAGCATCCAGTGCTGTCCAGAGAACTGATCTCTGGTCCTCCTGCTGTGTGTACAGTTGTGTGATAGGTTAATTTTGAAATGTGACTGCTTAGACTTGCCACCTTTGCATGCAAAATCATTGTGTGCAGGTGCACGATGAAATGCTGTGTATTCAAAAAGCACTGCGCTTATTGTTTTGTAAACCTACAAAAGAAAGTGTTGCATAGAGCTCTGTCCTAAGTCCGGACTCAAGTAATCTGTTCAGGTATAGTGTAACGTTATTCATCACTTCAGGAAACGGGTTTTTCACTACTCTAGAGTCCAGTGGTTACACCACTCTATCTGAAACCCATTTTTTCTGCTAATGTTGACAATGGCAATCTGATTTTTACGCATGTTCTTCAGCATTTTGCAGCCCCACTTTGTGAGTGGTCTGCCACCTCTTGGATGAGCTATTGTTGCTCCTAGATGTGTCCGTTTTACAGTTGTACGTACAGTTGACTAGGGCAGATCTAGCAGGGCTCACATTTCACAGACTGATGAAGACTGACCTTTGCTTTAGTAAAAAGATTGAAGTAAACAAAAAGTAATTTCATGATATGTTACAAAGATTTCTTTAGAGGAATAATTTGCTGTCAAAAGTAGGTAATCACAATATATCATAGGGCAGTTTCATTTTTCACAAATTTTTAAATAGCATGATGGAATTGTATAGTGGCTATTCCCGTCCCTATTAAGGATCTCAAAGTTAACAGCTCAGAAAAAAATGTTTGTTTGTGAATGTTACATTATGGGAATGCTCTTCTGTATTCTTTGCAGAATCTTTATTAGCTTTTCTTAAAAAGTCTTCTGTATTTAACAGGCTCGATTTTACGCCCCTACTACTATCTTTATTGACGAGATTGACTCGATTTGTGGGAGACGTGGCACATCAGACGAACATGAAGCGAGTCGTCGAGTTAAGTCTGAGCTCCTGGTGCAGATGGATGGTAAGTTGGATACTGGCAGAGTGAGCTTCTGAATTTATTTGAATTTCAGTCCTTTTGTCAGTAACCTCATTTCAGTTACTCTCATGCAGGTGTAGGGGGTGCATTAGAAAACGATGACCCCTCTAAAATGGTCATGGTGCTGGCTGCAACCAACTTCCCGTGGGATATTGATGAAGCACTAAGGAGGAGACTGGAAAAGAGGATCTATATTCCTCTGCCCACTGGTATGACCAAGTTATCATTCTCTCTCTCTCCTTGACTGCCTCTTCTTTCACACCCTCACTCACACTCATATAGACACACACATACATGTATATTTTTGGAGATATTTTGTTACTGTAGAGTGTTTTCAGATCATCCAGTCACTTTGTGTTCGTCCAGCTCATTCAGCATAATAAATAACTGTGCTGCCAAACATTGGTGCTGCTCTACTCTCAAATAGAGTTAAGCAGTATGACAAATGTTATTGTTATCATGATAAATTATGCCATATGGCAAAACAGGTTTTATTTTTTCTGTTGCAACATAAAATTTTAGAAACCTTTAATACAGTGCTGCACATCATATATTGTGATTTTTTTTTAAGCCTCTTTCATTTGCTCGTCTTCACCTAGGGTGCCATTAATTGTGGAGGGCACTCCACATATGAGCTATCACAGCTCCTCCTGTTCACCCCCACAGACGTCCCACGCACACAAAGAGAACATTTCACAGAAGATACATAACAAGCCCATTCACAAAATATTGAGTCAGAGGCCTCGTGTTCCTCTGAATGAATCATTTTCTCACTTAGGTGCTTCACTCATACCCAGCATGACAAACGCAAAAAGTGTTTGTTCTGTTTAATGATTTTCGCATATTCGCTATTTCTGCATATTTGTCACAGTGAATGTTTTAAACATTTTTAATAATATTGTATCTAGATCTTGATTACTGATTCTAGACTAAAAGGCATCTCAAGGTATCTAGTGAATTGTCCATGTTAGAAAAAAGCAATTTTCCTTTTTGGTGGACATAAATGAGTTCTTTGCAGAACTCTTGTTAATGTATATATTTTAGTAGATTATTAGTATTAGTAGGTAGGGCTGTGTATTGGCAAGAACCTAGCGATACAATATGTATTGTGTTACAGCGGTCACGATGCAATATATCGTGATATATTGCGATACTGCAAGCAAAGTGACCCCACTATTAAAACACACCACTATATGAACAGGTTTGCCAGTGCTTACAATATTGTTGCACACTTGTGCTGCTTGATAATGTTGGAGTGGAGCTAAAAATGGATTACAGCACTGTGTTTAGTGGTCAGAGGTTTAAACACAACACACACAGATTCACTGTCTGCCAGGAATCTGTGTATCGATACTGTGTTTTTTAGAATCAATACAGTATCTCTAAACGTAATATCCCGATATTTTCTATATTTTCTTAGTTAGGAGAGGATACTCAGGGCGTTCACGCAGCCAGCAACACACAATGAACTGTGAACACAAACACTTTGTTATTCAGTATAAAATTCAGTGTTTTGTAATGAAAGAATAAAATACTGAACTAGCAGAGCGCTAGTTTGCCATGTGTTAGAAGCTGTGGAAATGCGCAGGTTGTTGTTCTTTCAGCTTTGGCTCATGAACAGTTGAGCACTGTCTTTATAAGATTTGTTAAATATAAAAGAGAATTATTGGTTTCATAATAATAATAATAATATTATTATTATTATTATTATTATTATTATTATGTTTTTAAGTGCCAGGTTGCATAAAACACCCTATGTTGCATTTTCTCTTAAATTTTACTTTAAAATTAAAAGTAATTTTGAGGTTAACTGTGTTGGACAGAAACCCCTGAGAGTCTTGCTTTAAGGTTTCCTGAAGCAAAAATTTTTGAATTTCCCAATATGAATTTTTTTTTGCCCAAATTTTGCCCATTTTTGCACAGTTCTTAACTGCCATTTCCCTGAGAATAGTTTAAGAAAAACGCTCCCTTAACGCATTAGCCAGTTGTTAAGGAGGAGACAGATACATTAACTTAATGATAAGGGACCTGTTTTCCAGGTGAAGTTACACTTTAGACTGATCTATTTATAGAACGTTATTTCAGAAAGTGCAGAGAAATGTCAAAGGTGCTGTTTTGTGAATATGATATGAGCGTTATTGTTTATTTAGGATAGCAGTCGTTCTCTATTATGAATGCGAGTTTGTCTCTTTTTCACTTTGAAGATTTAACAATTAACCTTAGCTAAGGTTGCTGACATCTGCAATTCCTTGGATGATTTACCTCTTTGCTGTTAGGAAAATTTATGCAGGCTGGCCCCTCCTGGGAAGGTTCACCAAGTTCCTAGGGCTCTCGTTTTGTAGATAACGGCTCTCGCTGTGGTTAGGTGCTGTCTTAGAAACCTAGAAATTCATTCAGATTTTTGGATTCTTTTGATTCTAGGCTAGTTTCTCTGATGAGAAATTTCAGTATGAGTGATGTTTACATTCAGCAGGACTGCTAGACCACCTTCATTCAAGACTGTTTGTATTCAGTAAGCTGAATTTTAAGATTCAGTACACTTTGTCAGTTTACTCCAAAATGTGTTCACAGTCGCTTAGCGGCTCCATTACATAATACTTACATCCACAAGAAAAAAAAAATTATAGCAGTCACATGACACACTGTACAACTACGGTGCTTAATTAAACAGTCTGCTCTTCTAGATAAGTATCAAAACAGAGTCTTGAGTTTGGAATTCTATAACATGTTTTTGTGACCACATAACACATTATGGATCAGACAAAATGCTATACAGTTATCTTTTCATTCTTTTCCTATTAGCTGTTGTAAAAAAAAATGACTTACTTTCTTGTGATTTCTTATGAATTCTATTAATTAAATGTGGTCAATTTGTTGTATAAAACAGGCAGTTCCCTAATCAGTTTTATGTGTTCCCTGCTCTGGATTCAGCTCATCAACTATTTATCAAACCCATCATAAGCTGAATCAGGTGTACTGAAACAACAAAAACACAAAACTGAACCACTGTAGTAACTGAAACTGCTCTCCCTAGCAAAAGGGCGAGCAGAGCTGCTCAAGATAAGCCTGAAAGAGGTGGAAGTGGCACCTGATGTTGACTTGGCTGTCATCGCTGAGCAGATTGAGGGCTACTCTGGTGCTGATATCACCAACGTCTGCAGGTATGTCCTCTGTTTGCCACAACATTAAAATTGCAAACTTTTTTGTTAAACTTTAGGCCTTACCAATTGGTGCAGACTAAATATGTTTTCCTGCTGCTCCAGACTGCTAACTAGCCAGCGCAGCCTTGTTTACTTGAATAAATAAAGGCTAGGCAAGTCAATGTTTATTTATATAATGCCTTTTACAACAGATGTTGTCACAAAACAGCTTTACAGAAAATCCAGGTCCAAGCCCCCAGTAAGCAAGCCAGGGGCTACAGTATCAAGAAAAACTCCCTCAGTTCTAGAGAAAGAAACCTCAAGTGGAACCATACTGAAAAAGGAACGCATCTGCCTCTGGTCGACACTGGATAGCAAAACAAGTACAAACCTAATAAGAATAAAATTTAACTAATGCACTCACACTATACGCATGCTGTCAGAGTAGCATCAGGAACCAAGTTCAGGGTTTTGTAAAGTGGAAGAAGAAAGGACTGATGAGTTTGTGAAAACAAAGTAGGCAAACAGATTCTTTGGAGGTGCCAGTGGCATGCAGGAGAAACTTTCCACAAAGCTCTGGACAGCAGGAAGCTCCATGGTAGGTAAACTGGTCCAGAATACATGAGAACAGGGGCACCCTGTCAAGGCAGACTAAGCATGCAACATTAGATCACATGATGGACAGTTGTTCAGAATCAGATTGCACCGGATGGGCACCTATGTTGAGCTTCACATGGTAACACACGGTTAGTTAGGTCTGTTATCTAGGTAGGGGCAGTAGAAACTTACTTAGGCTGCACCTGGAATCAGATTGTTGGGACATCAGTGTCTGGGCCAATCCCCAGAATGCCTGGCACACACGTGTCTCAACAAATATGTGTTTCTCCATGGAACTGCAGAAGTTTCATTAAAGTGATTTGGCTACTGGTTTCTAATATAATATTAGTCAAATTTAGTGAATGTTTGTTGTAACCCTAAATCTATGTTTTATGTACCAGATACCGTTATAATTCATTATACATGACTGTTTCCAACGTCTCTTCATTCCTTACAATCCATGGGTTGTTTTGACTACTGCACCTTTTAAGAATATTTTAACAACCAGTATAGAAATGACAATAATAATTACCATAATACAATAACAAGTATTCAACTCCGTTTGGGCTAAAAAAAAAATACCATGGAAGAACTCGTAACAGGGCTATTTCCTGTATAAGGCGTATATATTCTGGGAATGTGACTAGAACATTTTAAAACTAAAATTGTACTTTTTTATTTTATAATAATGTATTTGACTACTATGACACCTCCACAGAGATGCATCCATGATGGCCATGCGACGTCGGATCCAAGGCCTGAGTCCGGAGGAAATCCGTGCGCTCTCTAAAGATGAGCTGCAGATGCCGGTCACTATGGAGGACTTTGAACTCGCTCTCAAAAAAATCTCCAAGTCTGTGTCTGCTGCTGATTTGGAGAAATATGAGACCTGGATGAACGAATTCGGCTCTGTTTAGTTACAGGAACTGGATTCCGATCTCGAGAGCCGATCGATTGCGGTAAACAAATGAGCCTAATTACAGCTAACGTTTCATCCAGGAAGAGAAGCCCTGCGTGAAACCCCCTCCGAACAGCTCCGAATTCCTATCTGAACCGCTAGGTGGAAACACATACCCTTTTGTTTTCGTCAGACTGACTAAAACGGCGGCCAAACGAGAACAGTTGAAGCGTTCACCGCATGTGCGGAAAGAAAACATCGTCCGTCTGGCAGTTTGTTACCGTATGTGACTCAGACTCATCTAGGACGGTTTGTAACATCTGTAAAATTAGTAAAATCAGCGTCTCTCGCGGGAACCAAGACAAAGACTTACACCACGCAGCTGAATACAGTGAGTATCAGCAAACAGCGGAGCTAGCACGCGCAGCCCAGAGAACCGTGCAGACCAGATCTGACCGGTATGAACAGTACAGCCGCAGAAACAACCAGAGAGCCAGAGTGATTGAGTTTATAGTTCTAGATAAGCAGATCTTCTCGGCTGTAGAACACATTCATTCTGCTGCTTAATATTCCACCTGGATCCACGCTCTGCTGTTCCTAGTAGGAAATACTTTTCAGATGTCGCTCCTCCGGAGCTGTATCAAGCGGTTTACTCCCACATAGACCAACTTCTAATTTAGTTACAAATATTATACTGTTTCATATGAGCTCGTTAAAAATGGTAATAAACCAGTTTAGACCTTACCAGTGTTTCATGACTTGCTTGTGCTAATAATGTGTATCCCTGCCGTGTCCAACAGCCCCGCCCTCGATCGGTATCGGCTACCGGCCGATCGCGCTGAAAGGTGATCGGCGATCGGAATCGGCCTCAAAAACGCTGATCGGTCCATCTCTAGTGAAGATCAATACTTGAAGCTTAAATCTTTTTTTCACTAAAACTTGATAGTGTCCGGTATGAAGGACCGTAGTCAGTGTCCAGCTAGACATTGGACCAAGGAGAGCAACTTTCTGCTGCTCGTTTTTGCACCTTCTCTAAAAATGCATAACTCCAGACCTGCCAACCTTTACGCATTTTGCACAACAGATACGCATTTAGACATCAAACTACGCTGCTACGATTCGTAACTTCAAAATACGTGAAAAGCCATTGAGGGCTTTGAGTTCAACTGTCTGTGCATTCACACCATTTCACAGTTAATCGGCAGGGTATGGGAATTGTGTCCATTTTAATAAGCCTGACAACTTCTGAAAAATAATATGTCGCCACATCAATGTCAAAACTAGGGGGCGCAAAAACACAAGATGCAAAATATAAACTTGCTTGTGTAAATATCCCTCTACCGAAAGCTTGTGAGCACAGAAAGAAGTCCCGCGTGCCTGTTTATCATCATATTGCGGACATAGCATGCTATTTGGAATTCTTTGTTATTTATAATGTCCACTGTATTTAAGACACATAACATACCATAGGCCAGTTTCAATTATGTTTAAATTCAAGTTCTGTTTAAGGGACTTTTCAGTTTCTTCCTCTAGTGGTTTCACCAAGATATTTGGTATATGTTTCAAAATTTTAAGTGTATCAAAGCACAGAACACTGAAATATATTGAAATATATTAAAAGAATTCTTGTTTTCTTCATAGTCTCCTTGTACCATATCTATAACTAGATTTGGTGAGAAGTGAGTGGGAACTATGTGCTTAGTAATAAGTTGTAACGAGTGAGCATGTGAACTCAGTCAATACAGATCAGCAAGTGTTCCTGATCCCGTGCTGCGCCAGCCCGGGTCGTGCCGTTCTGCGCTGTGTCGCCGCAGTAAGTTGCTACGCAAAAATAATTTCCAAGGTTGGCAGGTCTGTAACTGCTGTAACACGCTGGTTGCACAGCGTGGTGTAAAATAGAGTCAATTCGATCTTTTAACTTTCAAATTGTTTCTAATTTCTTTGTGAGTCAGCTGAGCAGCTGGAAAACATCTCACGTTTCTAAGTTATTTTGTTTGTTTTACAAATGTCAACTAAGCTACACAGGCAGGTGCATTGTGATAATGGTACTGTATTTGTTTTTGTATCATGTTAGAGAACAAATGTATAAACATTTAGCTGTGTTCTGTTTTATTTGTGTTTAATGTGGTTTTAATGGCTGAGAGTCATAATAAATGGTTTACTTCTTTGCAATTATTACATTCTCCTTGTATTTTTCAGAAAAATGCATTTCTTTCCTTTTTCAACAACAGCTTCAGAAGATAAGTGTAATGATTCTTCTCTGATGTAAGTACTTGTCGATGTTACACAAAGTGTTCATTACAGTCATTATGTATTATTTATATATATATATATATATATATATATATATATATATATATATATATACACAATGCAACCCACACCCGTATGTTGACTTCCTATCTCGCATTGCTGCTGTTCTACTATTGCCGGCCACTTAGATACATTTGACTTTGTATAGACCAGTGGTTGCCTAACCTAGTTCTGAAGGACCCCTCAGCCATGCACATTTTTGTGCTTTCCTGCCCAAAACGCACCCACTTCAACTCAGGAACAGCTTGTTAATTAGCTGGTTTGTTGGATCAGGTGTATTGGGAGCAAGGCATAGGAACCACCAATGTAGACTGTTGGGGTTTTATCTACTGCATATGTTACATGGGGGTCTTGCATAGTCTGTTTCTTCTGAAAACAAGGGTATTAATATGTAGTTTGAGCCTTCTTTGTTGCAAGAGCAGTCTTTATTTATTTTAAAGGCTTGCCACTCGATGTTGGGACACTGCTGTAAGGATTTGATTGCATTCAGCCACGAAAAAAAAAACATTGGTAAGGTCAAGTTGTGATGTTGGCTCACTGGTTCTAGATTACAAATGCCACTTCAACTCATCCCCAAACAAGTGCTCAGAAAACTCAGAGCTTATAGGCTCATGTAGAACTGCTCCAGACTGTTGTTGTTGCTTTTAGCGTGCAACTGAGCACCATGTGTCAGCGGTGGGTCTGGAAATGACTAAATATTTGAAATGTGCCTGATGTTCAGTGTCAAGGATGATATCAGCTGAAAGTTACTGCACTGATTATGGCTTCTATGTTTAATGTTATCAGTGTATCAGGGAGATTGAAGTTCTAAATGTTGCAGTAAACTTGTGTGTTAACTGCACTTCGTCTGTCGTATGGCAGCTGGCTGCCACCGAAGAAGTGACTCAGCCTGCAGAGAATGTGGGCAGCAGGAGGACGATGGGGGAGAGAATGACTCTGTCTTTGTGGGCTGTGTGTGAGTGTATGTGTGTGAGCTGGGGGGAGGGAGGATAGTGGGTAGCGCAGTAGTCACGCTTGCCTTTGGTGATTTATATCGTGTAGTAATTTGTGTTGCACGCACAACTGTGCGAAATTGTTAATGTGCCTGTTTCTATGACACAGTGTGTTATAGAATGATCTAAAAAAAGAGAAAAGCGACTACAGTGCAGTGCAAGACCAGTAAAAAAAGTTTGAAAAAGCAAGGCAAATAGAATGTATTAGCAAAGACCTTATTTACACCTTTTCACAAAAATCACTGCCAGTGGTCAAAACTACACACCTGAGTGACAGGCCCTTTGCACCAGGAGGGAAAGGGCCATATGTTGTCTGTATGCAATTTCTTTAGGCTTTAGAGCTAGAGCTCTTTTTAAAACTAGCAATAATCAAACGCATTAATATGTTGGGATTGAAAATTGTATTTCATCTAAAAACAGGTGTATCATTACATCCCTACTAAAGCACATTGTTGTTGTTATTGTTATTATTATTAGTAGTAGTAGTAGTAGTAATGTTAATGTGCTATTTTGAAAAATACTGCTTTTTCTGTAGTTAAAATCTTTAAAGTATTATCAGTTCTAACAGCCCACCTGTTGTATGTGGCTATGGTAGAATCCATGATGGTAGTCCTCTCTTTCTCATACAGCTTTTAAAAGGCAAGTTCAATTCATGGCTCTTTTGATAAACCCTTGATTCTAAAAGTTATTTCTATTGATGTCTAGTAATGGATTAATTACCCAAGTACAAGTTTTGTCTGATGCTGGCAATATCAGTACTTGGGCAAACTCTGTTGGACAGTGCTTGGAGAAGATCTATGGATAAACCAACAATCAGCACTTTTAACAAATATGGAAAGCTCCCGTTTCTTATAAGACAAGACGTAACATAGCAAGTGGTCTACAGTTTTAAAGTTGGGAGTTGGGACCATTGACTGTATGTATTTTATAGACATACTGTACATATACATTGATTGGAACGTGCAGCTACTACGTTTCTCACATATATTTTAATTGGTAAATGGGAAATTGTTCTTTCTGCATTTGTGTGATTTGTGACAAAATAACTTTATCATGCTTCAACATAATTGTAACTATTTGGCAGCCGCTATTATTATTATTATTATTATTATTATTATTATTATTATTATTATTATTATTGGTAACCGTGCATCACTAAAAAGATCTTCTAGAAAGACTGCACAGACACAGATGGACTCACAGTACTGTGACAAATCCCCCTGTGAATGAATCAGAGATTTACAGAACAGCCAAAGAGGCTGAAAACCCTGCATACAATTCTGTATCAAATGTCTAGTCATGGTTTGCTTTTGATGCTTGTCTTACTGCCTTAACACTGCCCACTCTCGTGGCATTTGTTCTAGAATTTTCTTGCCATTGGGGTTTTTTTGGTTTTCTAAGCCAAAACTAAAACATTTGTTGAAGCATGTGTGGTTTGTGTGTTGACACATTAAAACATGACACATTTCATGTGGTCTATGCTGCTCGTCATTTAGGCAGATGAAGATAAAACTACAAAGGGAATTAGTTTTGTTCACGATGTGAAGTGAACAATAAAAGAATGAGTAAAATGTAGGTGTATCATTGTCACTGATTTCTGTTAAAGAGAAATCAACTAACCATCTCTGACATTTTTTAATTGCTGGTATCTTTTTCATTGGCAGTCAGTGACTGGTAACGCCAAGGCATCAGGTCAGGCCATAATTATCAGGCCTACCTTTTAGCTCCTGAAATCCTAACCAATGGGAAAGCTAGCTGGGTGTATCAACCTAACTATCACAGAGAAAATAATCTTGATTGGATAGTTTTCCATCAGGTGTTTTAGGATTTTAATCCCACTGTTTCCTCCTAAATGGTAACAATGAAATTAGAACATTACTACAGAACATGCAAAGTTTAAATACACCAGACCTTAGGATTATATCAATAAAACTGAATATATTTAATTAAATTTTATATAAATCACAATAGTACTTTTTCCAGATGTGTGGACTTCAGTCACATGACTTGGACTCGAGTCCAACTTAAGTCTCTAAACTGATGACTTGTGACTTGACTTGGCAACATCACTAAAGACTTGCGACTTGACTTAGACTTTACTTTTACTGACTTGGACTTGGAATCGGACTTGAAGACTTGAAAAGACTCGCCACCCTATTTTAACATAATAAATAAGGAAAATCAAATAACTGGATAATAGGCGCCAGTGTTGAATTTGTGCGGAGACGAGGAGCAACATAATCCTGAAAATAATCCCGTTCAACTACAAAGATTATGCTGTAGTAAATAAAAAAGAAATGCGACATGCAGGACACGTGGAATCAATTTCACAGATGGAGCTGCAACCACTTCAAACTTTGTTTGACTTTTGAGGCTGCACAAAGAGCAGTAAGTTTGCTGAGTATATTTCACATATAGCAGTTAGCTAGCTGGCTAACAAGCTAGCAAACTTAACGACATAATGATAAACAATAGCTAATGTGAACAAAGCTGTCTCTCCCTCTGTTCTTCTCTCCTAGATATTCCACTGTCCACTGTGAATTTTACTGAAAAAGCATTTATGCACCAGAGCATCTCAGACAGGAAGTGTTCCAGTAGTGCAGAACAGTGCCAAACACTGATCAGTACATGCAGAGCTATAGAGTTCACACATACTGTTAGAACTGAAAGACCCGGTCCATTTATTAATGCTTATGGGTTTAGAATGTGATGTTATTAAAATTCCTGTAGGTGTAATGAGTACTAATACTTCCATATAGTGCAGTGTTTCTCAACCTTGGCCTTCGAGGCCCACTGCCTCACATTTTAGTGTTTATTCTGCTTCAACACATATTTTAACTCTGTAATGGACTGGTAATGAGGTGATTAGTGATTAGAACTGCTGAAATTATCTAATTTTATATGCAATTTCTTTTTGTTATATTACAGACTATAAAAAACCTTAATGTTATATTAATGTCAGTTTAATATACTACTAATCAACTGCATCAATTGTGTAACTCGACTAGGACTCGAAGTTAAAGACTTGGGACTTGACTCGAGACTTCCTTGTACTGACTTGGGACTTGATTCGAGACTTGATTGTCAAGACTTGAGACTTACTTGTTACGTGCAACTTGGTGACTCGGTCCCATGTCTGACTTTTTCACAACCAACATTAAGAACTGAATAGGGTTCCCAATAGAACTGAATAGGGTTCCCAGTAGATTTTTAATTTGGCAACAAGTTGTTGTATTTCCTGAAATTAAAGTCTAAGTTTGGACATGTATATCAGGTAAAATTTGAAAAAATAAATGTTTGAAATTAGCATGAGCAGGTCTTTTGAACAGATTACGCATGCATGCATATAGGCACTCTTTCTCTGTTTCAGTCCTTGGAGGTATAAAATGGAGGTGAATGCCTCCATTGGTAGGGCATCTAATGCGTCTATTTTTATCCATCTGTGAATGACTGTTGAACACTCCATACGCATTCTGGGATTTAAATTCGCTGTGTCTCATAACGTAAGCTGTGACCTCTAATGCAGTCGGCCCTTACTGCATCTGGACCTAGCTAGATATAGCAGACTTAATGGATATAATCTAAGGAAGAAACATGTGGAGTGGCTGCTTGTGTTGGACTTTCACTGCACATTGTGTGTATTTAGAAAATTGCTACCACAGTCAGCTTAGCTCCCATATATGAATAGCCTGTGATGGTCACATGTGCACTGAAGAGTGAGTTCAAACCTTGTTTATATTATTGTTATTACCAGTACTACTGTTTCTGCACGTTCTGCGATGAAAACGGACCCAGTAGTGCTGCTTTAGCATAAAGGCCTTTTCATGTGCCGCATAGGCATTGGAGCATGTGTTTTCTGAAAGCTGTGTGCCGGAGCTCAGTTGTTGTGCACTCTTTGATGTCTCCCTTGGGACGCAGGGCTTGCTGTTCGCTGTTGATATTCAGTACCGAATTTCCTGTCTTACACATGTGACCCCCTCAGTGTCAGACAGAACAGCACTTTCTGTGAAATGAATACCTGACATGATTTGGCAAACACCACTGAGAATGGGCATTTATATATATATATATATATATATATATATATATATATATATATATATATATGTGTGTGTGTGTGTAAGTATATATAAATTATATACTTTATATCTTGTTTATATTATATGCAAATAACAGTAGCCACTGCCCAGCTATTCACAGTGAGCCTGAGCCACTACAGTTCTTTTTTGACACGTATCATGGAACTGAGCTTTGCATACCCTAAGCGCTTGGATATTTGAATGCATTGGATTGATTGCATTGGATATTTAAATGCATGTACAGTTTTATGTAAATGTTTGGGTGACCTTTGTCAAATACATGTTTTTGGTTATTTTTTAAGTGAAAACATGTACAAAACCCATCAAGAGAACACATTTAAATACATAATTTAATTGCTGAATTTAACATTTAGTATTAAATACTAAGGCCTATACTATGACACATTCATATTTTGTTTTCTTTTTTATTATTATGTTAAAATCAGCAAATAGATAGATAATGTACACTAAACTTAGATGTGGTAACTTATTTTTGCTTAGATTAACAACAAAACATTTGATAATTCGACTGGGCTATTCAAGCCTTGCATGTAACTGCACATGGAGACTTGGCAAAGGGGTCACCGTATGGAGTCAAAGCCTTTACACTGCCCCTGAGCATTTAGAGCCAGCATCTTTGGGCTGACAGCCATCGGCAGACGCTAATGCCAGAGCTCCAAAATCTCAGGCTTTCCTCTCCAGAGTACTTCAGCACGTTCAGCCCAGCTTGAACCCTTGTTATGAGCCTGCCTGTCAGATGCAGGATATCCCTGAGGGGGGGAGAGACAGCAAAACATGTTCATAGCTGATTACCAAACATTCACTTCCCCTTACTGATGACATAACACCCCACACCCAAACAGAAACAAACATGCTACTGCCAGCACTGACAAGGACCGCAGACAGAGAGCCTTTACGAAATTGATGTAAACGCTTTCCAAGCCTTGTAAATGATTATGTTTAAAGCTATAGCAGTCGACTTGCATGAATGGGCGACGCGATCTTACCCGCTTTGTTGTAATGACATCTGACGCACTATAAGGTTAGTACAAAAGTGAATTCAGATGATGTCACCAGGATCCCCATCACCTGCTAGCAATGTGTTGTTACCCTTAAGCCCAGCAGGTGTCGCTGTCTCTAAATGCAGTTCAAGTATGTTGATTGCAAGTACATGGTGTAATGTTTTAGGGAAAAGAGAGAATCTCAGTCCTTAATTGTGCCTGACGGACATTTCAGATTTATATTTACCCCCTTTTTTGTTAGTTCTAGTACTGTTTGTGCTGATATTTTTATGTGTTCAAGACGTAATGTTCTCCTATACTGGTTACCGCTGGTGTCAGTGCATCTCTTATGAGCTGTCATTTTGGGTAGAAGACATGGTTTTTGCGTTAAGCCGGAACCAATATACCCTATTATTACCAGAGAAACCAAGATCTGTTCTCAGATATGTGGACAGGATTCAGTGTAACCCGCACTTGACATCCACACCGAGAAATGTGCCTCATTTGTTTGTGCAGTTAAGCCTCTGTGAAAACTCAGGCTGGTAATGACTGCCCTACAACACATTAGAAGAATAAGAGGATTTTTGTAATACCATTACATGCTTCAACCACATTTCCCAAACTGATGTCACTTTAAATCTCAAAACACACATAACCTGTCATGAATTCGTCTCCACACAATTCATTATTTTTCTGTGGAGTGCTAGCACATGACTACGTTACCTATTAAAAACCCTTGGGCAGATAATACTGTCTTTTCTTATGTCTTCCTGTGTTGGTGATGAATTTCCAAACAAAATGCTGATCTCATTCTCTACTGTAATAACACAGCCTGTGTAATACCATAACATAGCTGTAAAAGTGGCAAAAGGTTCACCCAAACACATGATCAGAGCAGTGCAAGGGTGGGGTCATAATGGCTATGTGACCTCAGCATAATAATGCTGATGAATGCAGTCTCCTGGAAAAGGTGCGGACGTTCAGGTTCAAAACAGAAAAGGACTTAATAAAACGTGAACCTAACACAGAGCCTAAAACGTGCAGAGACGCCTCAAATAAAGTGTGCTGCGTTGCGGCCTGAAGCAGCGCAGGTCAAAAAGAATGAGCTCAATGCTGCAGTTTCACTATTCATCACTATTTCTCTTATTCTCCTTTTAACCAAGCTCAATATTTTGAGAGTTTAATGAATGCCCAGCTTGAAGCATGCGACTGAGACAGTGGAAAGGTTGAGGGAACCTACCAGACGAGTTAGCCGAAAGGTGGAAAGAAAAACACTGCCAGCGGTGGCTGCCATGGAGAACAGAGCAATAGTGACTTATGTGCTCGCCAGTGTAAGGCTGAATCCAGTATTACCGGTTGCTATTCCAACAGACACAGCTCCATATAACCACTGCTGCCTACCGGAAAGAGAAAAAATGGTTCATGGAAATTTTCAGATGCTCAAAGGTGGAGAAATAAACAGGTATATGTTGAGAAGGACTGTACTTCTGTTACTGGTCCACCCAACGGCCTGCTTCAGCTTAAAGAAGAAAAAAAAGCACTACCATTCATCGACTAATATTTTGGAGTCATTTATCACAGTAATACTGTTTGTTTAATATACAGTAATTACTATTATTATGTAGATTTGAAGGACATGTAAGGTACTTTTTTGTAATATTTAAGATTTATGTCAAGTGCTGGTTACACTGAATCCTGTCCACATATCTGAGAACAGATCTTGGTTTCTCTGGTAATAATAGGGTATATTGGTTCCGGCTTAACGCGAAAACCATGTCTTCTACCCAAAATGACAGTTCATAAGAGATGCATTGACACCAGCGGTAACCAGTATAGGAGAACATTACGTCTTGAACACATAAAAATATCAGCACAAACAGTACTAGAACTAACAAAAAAGGGGGTAGATATAAATCTGAAATGTCCGTCAGGCACAATTAAGGACTGAGATTCTCTCTTTTCCCTAAAACATTACACCATGTACTTGCAATCAACATACTTGATTTTGTGGGGGTTTTTTATAGACTAAATTAATTTTTTTCACTATTTTCCTAGTTTTACCACTGTCCCTCAAGACTAGTATAGCCTATTTAAGACTCTTTTCCTTAATGTGAATGGACAGAGCTGAACTTACTGCTGTTGTCTGAATAGGCAGATATGTGTAAATGCAGTGCTTTTTTGACAATGAATTCAAAGTGTGCTGTTTAACGGCCAAGTTTCTATTTGTGGCTTGTGTGGACGGCGGAGCGAATGGTGCATTTTGAAACGTTTAATAATGTTTACATTTTACACTAAAGATGTTTATTTAAAAACATGGGACATTTTTTGTTTTCTCCTAATGGGTCCTTATAAATTAGACACAAAAAGGTACAGTGTAAAAATCACTATTGTCAATCATTCAAATGTGAGGTCACCTTAAATTTAAGGTAACTCAGTGCATGCCTTAACTAACTCCTGACTTACTGTTTTTAGTACGGTAGCTCAGTGCAGTCAGCAGTTAAGTTTAAATTTAGCTCACTCAAAAAATGAATGCGCTGCCTCTGTATCAACTGGAACAGCTTTTTGGTGGATACTCTGCCTTTTCGCACCTATTCCATTGTAACTGGGTTGATGAAGGGTGCTTCTTCTTCTTAGACTTCTGACAATGGAGGGCTGTGGCTGGGATTTGAGCTCATGATCTCCTGATGACTGAGCATTCAGACAGTTGAGTAACAGCATTTTTCCCCAGGAAGAATTAAAAAAGATTCCCACATAAAGCCTACATATGTGTAAACATAAGCCTAAGTTAACAAAGTACACCTGCAAATATATTTGTCATATTGATATCTTGTAGTGTAAATGTCAATATTGGGACACAAAAACAAATAATATTATTAAAGAACCTTTATATGATATTTTTTGAAGAAAAAAAACTAGTATATGACAGTAGTAGATAATTCACTCATAATATACCTATATATGTATATACTTATGTATAATATAAAAGTTCACTTTGAATTATCTTTAAACACACTTGCAAAAGTTAGATTGTGGGGGTTCAAAGCACAACCGATGTTACAAAATGTTCTTCCGCATGTTGCATGCAATTACATATTTCCACCAGAGAGGTCCCCAAAGCAGTCAGGGCTTAGGTGTCTTGCTCAATGGCACTTCAGTCGTGTCCTGTCGGCTCATGGAATCGAACCAGTGACCTTCCAGTCACAAGACTGATTCCCTAACCTCCAGTCCACAGCTGCCCCAAATTAAGGTTTCTTGTCTATTATATTTTTTATAGGACAAATTGAACTTTTCCCTTGTAATAATTGATTCCAAACTTGTGTTTGGCAGATGCTGAAATAGACCTATAAAGTAATTATATCATACAAAATAGTGACCCTGTTTACTGTTTTCAGTAAAATGTGAAGGAAGCTTTTAAGGAAAGATCTGTCTTCCTCAAGGCTTTCACAAGTGTGAACATCGTGCGCACCACCAAACCGATGTCTTCAAAACAAGATCAAGGTCCTCTGGAGTCTAACACTGACGTTGAGAATGTTAATAATCAACTTGACATATCTGCACATCCAGTGAAGAGTTTATAAAACACCTTGAGTATAGCCTCTTTTAAAGCATGTTTAAATATTAAAACGCTTTACTTTGTTTCAGACTGTAGAATTGGTGTAACTATCTGTAGGCTGTATCTGAACTGGAATGGTGTTCTCTGTAAGACTACTGATCTACTGTACAAATGCTGTGGTTGAAGAAAACAGGTTTAAGTAACTGTATTAAAACTGTAAGTTTTTGTACTGTAACCAATACCTGCCACCTTTGCTCTAAGAAGTAAGCCCCCTGTTCTTAAGGTTTTTGGTGAATCACAACACAGTTGTCCCTGAAATGATGACAGAACATGAAAGCTTTTACAGGATGTTTAAAGGGCCCATATCCCTACACAGGCTGTTTTTGTTACAATGGCTTTATGACTTATTACATGTAAACAAAGCAATACTGATTGGCTGTCCTGAATTGTGCCTCATTAAAATTTTTCCACTGGGCTAAAACAACTGCTACTACTTTATTGTGAACATGTAGCTCTAATGTACTGTAGGCCATAAAACAATGTACACCATGCAATATATATGGGCTTAGTCTCTATACATGGCCCATAAAGGGCTGGGCAGTGAATGGTATATTTTGAAACTTTAGTAATGTTTACATTCCATATCAAACTTTTCTGTTTAAAAAGTGTTTATGGTTTATAACACACAGGTCCTTTCAATGCAGATGAACGAGTTTGATAGCCAGTCACATGTAAACACAGCACTAAGCTGCAACATGGTGAGCAGCTTTACTCCCTGTATCTGGAGGGCAAAAGAAAAGCCTCATTTCCTCTCCTTAGTCAATCCCAGGTCCCCAATGTATGTGTTTGTACCTTTGATACATTCGACCTTCTCCATTTTGCACTCTCTTGGAGTTTCACAACAATGGCTCTTGTGTAAACATCCTATTACGTAGATTAGAGCAAACAATCAGGAAGTATCTCCTAGAATCTATCTGCATTTGTGTGGTCATCATTTCCTTTAAGGGGACAGACCAGCTGACAGGAGTACAAACCCTTTTCTGCGATGGCACAAAAGAATCAGTTGCAGATTAAGGAGTTAATCCTCTTCAGGATCTATGAGCCAGACTCCTCATGATAGAATAAATTCCTTTCAGTGCCACAGAAGAGAATGAAGCTCAGCTGGCAACAAAGATACAGACATCAGGCTTGCTGTGATTCAGCCCACAGACATACACACAGACACACCAAGACAAACATAGGCACACACACACAGACAACAGGACCACGTTGTGCCCTTTCGACATGTGCTGGTAAATTAACAGAGGGGGAGGAGGATTTAAGGGTGTCTATTTCAAACCTGGAGGATTAAATTAAGAGCATTCAGAGAGGGATGGATTCACTGTAACACAACAGGAAATGAGGGTACAGACCTTTTCTTAGCACATACATTAAGATAATAGCTACAAATCAACAACAGCTAAACAAACTAATGAGTATGTCTAACCATTGCTGGGTTTGTTATTCTTCTCTTAGTACAAAAGTCAACACATAATGCTGCTCCTTAGTTAATAAAACCATTAATTAACTAGCCAATGAAATAATAATAATAATAATAATAATAATCTTGTTAATTAAGAAGCACTAATAGGCTTCGTTCGCTTTTATCCCACCCGTTTTCCGACAAGCCCCGCCTCCCACGTTTGCTACTATTTCATACTCAAGGATCGCCAGTGACGGCGGGGTAGGAGGCTGGGATACTGCTAGCCAATCCTTGTGCAGGGGGCGTGGCTCCGGAATACGGGCGGGAAAGCAGATCAGACTAAAGTGGAGACGTTTTGCTCTTTAGTTTCGCCCCGCCCCACTTTGCTCAGTCAACGCGGGGGCGGATCGCGCGCATCTACATACCAAACGACGCCGCGCCTTTTTATCTCCGAGCCCAGAGAAGCAGCTCCGCTTTCGCAGCTCCGCTTTTTCTCCCCCAGCCAGCTGCCGCCATGTTTTTGTGAGACAGAATGACAGCGAAGAGAGCGCAGAGGAAGACGAAGGTAGCCTGTGAAAAATCCTACACATAGCAGTTTTCTGACCGTGTGGATGGCCGGTTTCTCTCAGTGACGCCGTTGCGACGAAAGTCCTTTGTAGGATTAATTTGTCAAAAGCAAGGATTTCCTTAGAAAAAGGTCGAGTCTGGATGTAACAGTACTGTAATATTGTATTTTTCCTATGGCGTAGGACACTTTTTTTCTTACATATCCTTTCGTTCAGGATGGGAGGGATTCCTCCCACGTAGAAACGAGAAGAATTTGTCCTTTCCTTTCTTTTTCTTTGGTACGCTTTGTGCTACCATGAGAAGTAAACGAATCAGATGCGAATTTAAAGACCAACACGTTCCTATATTCGTTTAACTACCTCCTCCGTGTTTACAACTTCGTACCAACGACAGGAGTAACAGACACAGCGGTGTTCCTTCTGTGGTTAAGTGGTTGGTTTCAAGTTAATCGTGAAACCATTAACTTGAACTGTCAAACAAAGAAGGAAGAAAACTTTTTTTTCCCCACAACAGTGACTCTACAAAGAAAGAGGACAAAAGATGACGGGCAGCATCCCAGCTGATATGGTAAGAACGTGTCATATGTTGTTGTTGTTGTATAAAAGTGAACACAGAGCTTGTCAGTAGTCTGAATTACCGAAGTTTCCAGAGCTGTGAGGAAATTGCTGAGAAATATGGGATTGGCGTCAGGACCCTTATGATAAAGTTACAAATCTAAGATGTTTATGTCCTTTACATATTCTGTAGACCACCAGAGAGATGCACCACCTCTGTTCTATTACAAAGTTATTATGGATACATGGCATTATCACCTAGTCTATTACATTCTTGGCTCCCACCTTAATATACTGGCAGTGATTTAGCATTTTGTGTTCACAGTAGACACGTGACTTTCATGTTGAGATTAAAGTGTAGGAGTGTCATGAATAATGATTAGAAGCAGATCTTCAGTGTTGGCAGCTTTTCGGCATTTAGAGACTCTTCCAGAACTATGATGGCATGCAATTTTCTCTTGCTGATTTATGATCTTGTTGCAATATGTTTTAAGGTCCCAATGAAAATAATAGAATGATAACTTAGAAGTATTAAGAATGGATTCGGTTATGAGCCAGCCATTTGTGGATTTACAACTTCATATAATATGGCTTAAGTTTCAAGCGGGTCTGACTTTAGAGAAGACCGCTTTTGCAAATACAGAACAAATGACTTGACTTTCACTATCAAGACATGGTGACAGTATGACCCTACAGAGGTTTGCTTTGTGTTATAGCTTCCAAGGCTGAAGCAGAGTGATTGGCTCGCTGTACAGGCTGAAATGAGCGCTTGCTTAGTCTGTAGTATTTAGGATTTAGATTTTAGAAACTTGACTTAACAAGTGCCAATAAATGGTCAAGTATTGTTGGTTTTTATGCACACAATACCTGCCTGCATCTGAATTTATCTCATTCGACTCAGAATGGCCCCCTTATAGTGACCCTGTATTCTGGGGATCGGACCAGAATTAGAACTTTGTATGGCATGCTCTACACTGCAATATTATATTGTATTAGCAAACACAATGCAGATTATCAGTCCAAATATTTTGTGTAGTTGGTTTCTTCATTCACATGCTCTTACAGCATTACTATTATACATATGCCATTGCTGTATCATGCTTATTACTTAGCTGTCTTAGAGCCTGACTATAACTTCTGACCTGATTGTGAAATCAGAAGCATATTTGAAAAGCTGCAGTCAGAAAGCTTTTCATAGCCCTGTAAATGTTTTCTAAGAGTAATATGTTTGCCATGTGGCCAAATCAATTGTTGTTACATAGTTTTAAGCATCTATCAGTATAGTAGTGTGTAATGAGTATGACTATTCTAGAAAAGGTCAACTTATCTGTATGTTGTCTAGGGTTTGAATGTCATTTCTGAACATGTTTAGCTATCAAACTCTTTAGCTTATATTTAGCTTATACAGCTTGCACTAATATTGAGAAGGGTTAAGTTGGGGCCGGGACCCTGCAACAATGCCAGCATTTCTAATTCTGTGTGACTGTGTGCATTCAGTGCTGCATATCAGTGTAAGTGCTGTAGGTTGAAATCTCACTCACTGTACTGTTAGAAGGAACCCCACCAAGGAATGCCCAGTACACTGGAAATGTCACTTCAGCTGTTAAATGCCCCCCGTGCTCAGATTTCCTATGCCTCGTTGATGTCAGTGAAGCAATTGTCTCTGCTGCCATTTCCCTGCATTGGTAACAGTTTGTGTTTTGTCCTGATTAGGATTGTACTGATATTGGACGATGTCGAGTGTGAGGCATCTAAAAATATGGCCCATAATATGTTATACGTCACATTTGACAGCAGACTGCCTCAGATGGCACTTTATGAATTTAATTAGGCAGAAATATGAAAAAAATTATGATAAAAAGCAGCCCCTTCCATACATGCACGTCATTGTTTTTGAAATTTTTGGATTTTACTTTAAGTGTAGAACAAAGAGTGGCTTGTTAGTATTCCTTTACTGCCTACAACAAAGTGGCTTTACTTTCATTGTATCACTTTACTCCAGGTCTCAAATGTGAGAGACAGACAAGTCTGATGGATTGAGGAAGACAAAGAGGATGTAGGGTGGCCTGTCTTTCCTGATAGAGTGCTGTGTCATTGGAGTTTTGCATAGATTAATATCAGTATTCAAGGGTCAGTGAGACGAGAGATCACAAAGGACAATCTCAACAGTGTAGTTAGGCTTGGTAAGGTGGGTTCTTGATAAGTGTTTGATTTGGATATCTGTTTGGTGCCATACTACTATTAATGAGGGAGAGAGAAAGCCAGGACATTCCTGACAGGGCTTTGGGTCTACAAGGGTTAATATGTCTACAGAGGGAGAGGAAGTGGCACAGACTCACTCAATAAAGAAGCCTTTCAGTGGAGTGGGGAACAATTTACAACAGTTCTATGAGAGAGGTGCCCCCATTTACTCATACTGGAGCTTTTCTGGTAGACCGTTTTTGATAGTTAACATTGTATATACCTTATATTTAAAAACAATGTTTATCCATTGAGCATGTTCTATGCTAGAGTTTGGAAATGAATGATAATAGGCTATAGTAATATACTATGCTTTATTTTGTTAGTATAACATCACAATTCCCTGCCTATCTAATAGGGCTGTGTATTGGCAAGAACCTGGCGGTACAATACTGAATATTTTAAGCAAAGTGATATATTGCGATTTTTCAAATCCTACTATTAAAACACACCATTTTATGAACAGGTTTGCCAATGCTTACAATAGCAATGCGCCCTTGTGCTGCTTGTTAATGTTGGAGTGGAGCTGAAAATGAATTACAGCACTGCCATTTAGTGGTCAGAGGTTTAAACAATACACTATAATACACTATCGATACACTATTACTAAATGTAATATCCCGATATTCGATATTTCAATATTTTCTTACACCCCTACCTATCGAATAACTGCGTTAGTAAACTCCCCGAGACTGTTTGACAAATTGATAAGTCTCGGATGATCTTACAGCCTGTGTGTTTTTGCAGAGTGCTGTGTGACTACACACTGAATTGTATAGTTCACGTTGAATGTAGTTAAAATGTAGATGCTTTACCACTCTGTGTCTCAGGACCTGCTGACATAACTGTGCATACATCTCTTTGTAGGCCTTTACTTTAGGAAGTCAAAGATCCAAATCTCAGTCCTGACCTCTATGGCGGTTATTGTGATTTCACAGTGTTCACTGCCCAGCTTCTTGGCTGATCTGGTACTCTGCTTTCTTAAAGGAAGTCAGATTATTTCACTTGATATATTATTGTAAATAGTATATCTGGAGCCAGTTATTAGAATAGTTATTTATGGTTATCAGCCACTTGTACATTTAAGTTTATTTTTGCTTTTTAGCTTCGCCACTAATCAATAGTTTTTCAATGGTGTCTGAACATTATAGCTACATTGTGAATGGAAGTTATAATTGTAAAAACAGTATATTAGTGACGGTCTCTGGGGTAGTATGACACTGTTTCTAACATTATTGATTAGTTCTAGTAGAGCAACTTGATTACTACTATATCTTATGGCACATGTTATTTCATATGCTATTTAAAACATTTGCAAGTAGAGAATACTTTGTGCTGCACTGTATCTGATAATTCTTGACAGGTCTATTTGAATGATTTCTTGCAAAACACAGTCTGGCCTTCACCTGACCGTTACCCCAGAACAAATTGTTAGTGGGAAGCCTTTCTCTTTGAAGACAACCTTAAAGCAACACAGCTCCTCACTTTTTTTGAAACCTCTCACCTGTTTAAGGGGGTTTCCAAAGATTCTTATGATTCATAGTATCTTGTGTTATGTTTTCTTAAACCGTAGGCAGTTCTAAAATAACTATATTTGACAATATATATGCACTTTATAAATAAATGAGGTATGGAGGGATAGGTCGACACTCCTCCCCCACTCTCTGCAGATGCCTGCCCTTCACATCAGCAGGCACGTGGGCAGCGCCTGCAGGGCGAGAGACTGCCTGCCTTCATCTAGCACACAGAGAGCGGATGAAGCACTATTCATCTCGCTTTTTTTTTCCTTCCTCCCATTTTGCTGTTTGCTTCTCCTTGGGTATCCCTGGTTCTCACTGTTTTAAGTTTTTTGTTTCTCCACTGAATATTTCCTGCCACCAGCCTGCTCTGTATGTTTTAAGTTAACAGGACAATATTCTAATGATACTTTAGGGGCATTACTGTGGTATGTCTTTACCAATTCTGTGTAGGCATGTAGAAAATAAATATCAGTGGCCATGAGTTAACATATGCATGCAACACCCTATATATGCACACAGAACCGTAGTCTGGACAATAATCAGTTGTATGTAACGGACTGGAAGCGAAAAGGCTCATACTGTGTGGTAAATGTATTATCAGCTTATTAAATGAGTACGATCATTAAAGTGCTCCACCTAAAAAGATCACTTCTAATGACACCAAAATGTTATGGCTCTGGCTAGAGCTGGACAATAACTCTATCTCTGTCTATCTAATTCTATCTCAGACCAGGTCCTGTACATGCATCTTAACTATATGCCTACCAAAAAGGCACCAAAATGCATTGAATTGATTTTTAACACCATGTGTAAACAGCCAATGAAAGCGAGCTGTGTTCACCAAGTTTTTTAGTACATGCTCATCATTTCTATTCAGCCATGTCAGTATGAAAATACAGACTCAGCTTTTATAGGGCTCTTCCTGCTCAGTATTGCTCTGCACAGACTGTGCACCAGAACACTGGATTAGATCAGAAGTAACAGCCTTCATCTCTCATTTTCTTTCAGGGGTGTTAGGAGACCTTTCACAGGTCAGTTAATGCAGAATGACTTTGTTTTACTTACTACTCCCAAACTTCTATCATTTCTTAAGGTTAGTGTGTTTGCTTTCCAGTTCAGGAGAGGGACAGTTTGTTCAGTGTAATGTTTTCTCTATAAGAAGAATCGCCTGTGTTACTTTGAATATAGTCAAAAGTATGGCAGTAGTTTTGAGACTAGTGTCTTCCATTTTTTGGTCCAGAGCAGCATGATTGATTGATTGAGTGTGTGTGTGTGTGTGTGTGTGTGTGTGTGTAAGAGAGAGAGAGTATATATGAGTGTGAGTGTCCTTGAGGACTGCTGATGAGGCGTCTGGTCAGGCTGAGGCTGCAGCTGCTGTTGTGCTGTGTTTGTGATTAGCTCCGGAAGCTAATGCTAGCGCTCCAGTGCTAATGGCTGAGATGTGATGCACTCCCATGAGTCAGGGGAAAGTTAGAAGAGTGATAATTGAAGGGAAGAGCATGCTAGGACTCTTGAGGAAGTTATTGAAAGTCACCTACCTAAGAGACACGAGGGTCAGTATATCAAGAAAAAACGAGGATCTTTTTCAGTGTTATGCTTCTTGGGAAGCTCCAGATAACCAGAGTTGACATTTTATTAGGATGAACTCAGTGTAACTCTATAATAAAATATATACTGATTAATTATATGGCTTTAGTCATTTCCGGCAGTGAAAGAGCTGCGTGACTGTCAGATGCTCATCTAGCTCTACCAGCATTGCTAAACCTAGAAGGTCAACCCTAAAGGACTCCATCAAAACAAAGCATGCCCCTAGAATCAGTGGTGCTTATTAAAGTTGATTCACAGTTTGCTAGCATAACCAATGACTATTATAGGTTAATGTTCTAGAAGTGAGGTAGGCTCTATTAAGGATATTAGATACAGATGATAAAGGTGTGGCCTTGTGCGAAAGTTGCTTGAGAGGAGATCAAAATTTAGCCTACATCTTAAGAGCACATGGATTTTCTCCTTGTTTCTGGCCTTCTTCTCTTTATTATGTATGTAGTGCCCTGTACATTTCAAGTCTGACTCCAGTAATCTCTTCTCCCATTGCCTTTGAAATGGGACATTACATAGAAAACAATGAACCCATGTGGGGCAAAATTTGTAGTTTTGTGATTTTGTATTACAGATGATTCCCTATGCTGTGTACTGCAAAGTAGTTTGGTAGAAAATTAGACAAATTACAAAGTACAGACTGAGATTGGTCTTTCTTATCTTTGTATTGTGGGAAAACTACATGCGAAGCTGCCAAAAAAGAAAAAAAAGTTGCTTACTGTGATGGTCTGCTTTCAGATGTGCCTGAAGTTATCTTCAGCAACATCTAGTGTAATGCAGTTCTAATGGAGACATGAGGAGCCTGACTCCCAGTTTAGGGAAATCAGATTTTAATGAGTAGAGGCCTAAGATTCTATGATATCATTGTAGCGTTAGATCTAAAGTCATTCAAGGAGCAGTTTATACTGAATTGTGGTTAATCGAATTAGCCTTCATCCAAAGGATTTGATTATTTGGATTATAAAATTATTGATAAATGATTCACATTCAAGATTTCAAGTGCTGGAGATCGTAGTGCTGTGGCTTGTAGAAGAGAGATCCATGTTCTCTTCATCCGCTTATATGGAGGTGTTTACCTAAAGGTGGAACTCTTTTGGTTAAAAAATGCTCTAACAATGGGGTTACTTTAGAGGGGGAATCTAATTTTCTAAATCCTGGCTCAAGAATGTCCAGGAAAGATTGTGCATTAGTCATCATAATTTTTTAATTTTCTTCAGTTTACCTTTTTCATATATACTTGATATAGAAGTTTTTCTATAAAAGCTTTCTATAAAGATAGCTGGCAGTATTGTGCTTGCTAGGTCAGATTTTTGGCTGTGTAACTACACTCCATTTGTGTTAGCATTAATTTCTTCAGAACAGTACATTCTGCTCTGTAATCTAGTTTCAAAAACAAATTAGATTCTGCTTGTGACTTTTTTTTAACTGGTATGTCTTTTATTACTGATGCTGTTTCTATATTGATTATAGTTTATACAGTTATTGCTAAAATTTATGATTCCTTTTTTTCTTCTTGATATTTGGTTTGTATGGGGAATGAATGTTGGAGCATTCAATAGAGATTACAATAAAGGAAAACTTATATGCTATGCAATTTTTTAGCACAGTGGGAAAATTAGACACCGAACTGGGGAGGGAATATTGCAGGGAATTTGTAGATTGCAGATTTTGTAACATAGTATATTCAGTTTGTCTTCCATAGGACATAAAAAGGGAACTTATTCTTTGTGGGTGTGGCCCAAGTTACACACAAATGAGTTGCACCCCCTGTTCAGAGTTTTACATTTTCATTTTTAATGATTGACAGGCACAGTAGTATCTCAGTGAACTAAAACTAAAAGTACAGTGAACTAATCAGTGAACTAAAAAAAGTACACCTTTTACAGGCTTTGCCAATAAGACTAATTATTAAGCCCTGTTACACCCTCTGACAAAATATTTATGGCTGCTTGACTGTTTGTTTGCTGGACAAACCCAGCTGCTAACACTAACACGAGGTTGGAACAACATTGGTAAACTATTGAACCTAGGAGAAATACAGCTGTAGCAGTTATTAGAAAGTATTGAAGCCATACTACCAGTATCCAAAGAATTGTTTTTCTCTGCGATGCATATAGGTGCTAAGCAAGTTTCCCTATTGGTTAGGACATCATGAGCTGAAGCTCAAACTACCAGTATCCCTTAAGGACAGTAACTAAAATAGGCATTATTGTAACAGTGGGTTTTGACATTTATAGATTGTTTATTGATAGTTAATTAAAGGCCTAGCTCTATTATCCACTGCACAATACATTTGTGTTGTATATGTGTCCATATAATAAGTGCGCTTTGTTTGTGCTCTTAATTTGGCAACTGTCCATTAAAATAGGCCTAAATAAATGCAAGATAAATGTTGGCTTATCGAAAGTGTACTGATATGTATAAAACACCTCGTTTTGCTTAATGAAGTTTGTGCGTGAAAGACAAACTTGTGGGTGCTTTGGGTGCAACTTGGTAAGACGAGTTGAGCGCTCACTTCTTAGACTAGGGAAACACTTTATTTTGGAACGACTGTCTCGTTGCTGTGGGAGACGAAGCAGAGATTCTGTCAATGCTCTCACCTAAGGAAGGTGAAGTGCGAGCTGTATGATTATAGGCTTCAGAGCGACTGCAGTCTGAACTAGAGCGCAGCCTCTGTTTCTCACTCTCTCAGGCGCAAACACACCTACAGACTGTTTGAATGAACACCGAGATGTCAAGTAAAAGATGGATGGTTTTCCCGAGCCATCTTATATTCGATCTGGCACTGAATCAACCCCAGACAAGAAAGGAGTAGATAAAATTGTATTTGACTAAAATGGAAAAATAACTTTCTAAAATAGTGAGAGTGTATGTGTTGACAAATAAAGAGGGTTCGATGTGTGTTGGGTGTATTCCTGTATTTTATTTTATGCCCTAAATCTTTGCTTTCAGATTGTGGCCAAGACTTCCTGCTTAGGTTTCACCTTCTTAAGGTTTCTGTCTACTGTGTTTTATCTCTGTTTACTGTGAGAGTTGTACTGCTAGTGTCACACGGTGAACTTGGACAGGGAGCCTGAATCAATATCAGAATGATTTTTCAGAATAAGTATGTTTTGCTTTATTACTGTTTACTTCCTGCTTCTTGTTTTGCTTATAACTTATTTGTTATCTGTAATTGCGTAGACTGTGTGCTTGCTGCGTGCAGTTCTGTTTTGTCAGCATGTTTTTGTGTAGTTTTCATGTTGTGAATGATTGTGCCCATATGTAAGAGGCATTAATTCAAATGAGAGAACCATTACATCATCAGTTATTACTCAAGGGCTATATGATTCTCTAACAGGCAAACAGGCACACCCTCTTTCTCTCCGTCTCTGCTTTCCTGTATTCTCTGCTTTCTTCTCCCTCTCTTTGTCTTTAAGTCTTGTATATTGGACCGTTTTCTTCATTGCTAGAAAGCTTGTATCCAAAGTACAGACTGCGCCCCTAATCCGGTCCTCTTTCACTCTGTTAGATCACTTTCATCATATTATATTGTAATATAATATTACTTCAGTTCCACATAGAATCTGAGTTCATAATTGATTAGAAACACATAAAATATAAATAAATTGTAGAGCAGTGCTTATATTACTGTTTGAAATCTCATACAGAATTGTGATGGCCAGGCACCTGGTGGGAGGATGAGGGTGATCAGGTCAGCTGTATAATAAACCACGGGCATCATGCTAACCCTGAAAGCACCTTTCATTTGAAAATTTAAGCCACGGCAGACTTGTGTGGTCATAAGCCCGTAGCTTTGTCTGTAACCTGGCAAAAATGCAGGTAAGCTGTTGGGGAACGCCACGTCATTGTTCTCTAACCATCTTACGCAAAAGAAGCAGATTACTGTGTAGAGCTCACTAATTTCCTCTCTCTCCAAAAGAGACACCGGACTTATTTAAAGAAATCCATCCCTGGGGCAGAGTTTCTGATATTGCTTTCATTGATGCACAGTTGCATAAGGACCTTGTGTGTGTGTGTGTGTGTGTGTGTGTGTGTGTGTGTGTGTGTGTCAGTCACAGAGTGCGTTTTGCCTATTGCGTAAATGTCATTCCCAGAACAATCTGGCAGTGCTGTCCTGAGATGGGCAAAGCCAGTCGACCCGCCATGTCCACCTCGGTCAGCATTTGTTGTGGCTGCATTTCATTTGGCTCAGCTCCCTCATTAGTGCCAGCACATGTCTCTGTCTCTCTCTCTCTCTCTTTTTCTCTTTCTCTCGCTGTCTTTGCTAGGGCACTGTGTTATTTTCTTTTGCTGAGTGTCAAACTGTATCCTTAGTATTCCCTGCAGGTCTTTACACAAAAAGACCCCTATGCATCATTATCTCTCCCGTCCTTATCATTGGCACTACCTGCATCATTATCAGACCCAATGGTGAAGTGACTTGCTTGTTGAAGTCATGTTTCCATGTTATTTTAATTACATAATTTATTACTGACAAGCTCTCTGATAATTGTGGGCTGTTCAGCAGTGCAGTGTTAGCCTACATGACAGAGTTGAAGATGACTGTACCTCCTGATGTACCATGAGCTAGTTTTTCCAATACATTACTAGATACCCACTTTAGTTTTTACTTTGTTTTCAGTTTGAGTGGGCCTTCTGCTGGGAGGGAACCCCTATAGACACATTAGCTTGCTGGACTGCGAAAGTCTTCTGAGGCTTGATTATGTCATATTTTCTACTCAGCTGGGAAGGCACATCCCAGATCAGTCTGTGTTTTTGTACTCACAAGAGACCAAGATCAGTACTAATGCTGTTGACCTGATCCTAGATCAGCAGTATAAATGAAGCAGTGCTGTATACTTAGTAACAGTGGCTGCCTGACAGCTGTCATCTCTTTTCTGAGCACTGCATGTTGAAAATGCTGACCATGTCATGGACACACATTATGGTGTTCTCGCTCTCTCCCAGCGGTTGGTTTCATTGTTTAAATTGTAAAGTAATAAAATTGATTCCCTTCGCTTCACTGGGATAGTTTTTAGGCAGCGGACCAGACTGTTGTCTGCCTTTAACCAGAAAAAGTACAAGACACTGTGATACAGAAACTGAGTGGATAATGAAGACAGTGTCATATCTGCAGGTGCTATGAGGTGATACCAGGTCAGAACTTGCAAAAACTGCTGCTGGACTATCACTATGGCAACTGGAAGATGTTCTATTCTGCTCCATCCTGATGTCTTTTTTTGTTAGTCCTGGTGAAGAGAATCCTGTGAAGGAATTTTGCCTGTGTGAAGTTTTGTGTGTCTGTGTATGTGTGTATGAACATAAACTAATCAAAAAACACATTTCGATTGAGGCTTCTCACAGCATTACATCACCCAAAGCCACTGCAAAGCGGCATATTATTGATCCAGGCAAGCAGCGGGGATGCTTCGATTGAAGCAAATTGGATATGAAAGCTAATGGGAGGATGTGAAGTCTTTTGTAACCCTTCCTGTGTTCCTGGCTCATGTTTGGTAGTCTACACTAAAGCCTTTTAAAGTCCATCACATAAAAACCATTGATAAGTGGCAGGGACTTGTATTTAAAGCCTAAGTATTCTCCTTCATTAAAAAAAATGATGGCTTCTTTGCTTCAGTAATATTCCGTTGATCTAATCAACACGTGCTTTGAACTAATTTCACATTTATATTTCAAACTACAGTTCACTTCACTAGGCTTTGGATATAGCCAAATATAATGGTCTGCTGTAGTTTAGCAATTAATTTTCCCTTCACAGCCCAGAAAAGTGGATTTTTCCACAAAGTCTGCAGTTGTCATTGCTGTTGCTCTGTTGTCATTGTTTCTCTGGGCTAGAACTTCAGCTAGTGTGTGTACATAGTAGATATTAATAAGTCAACACTGGTATGTAACAGTTTGGAATTGGCCTCTTTTACCACCCTCTTTTTAATTAAATGAAACGACAGCAGTGTTATATGTTCGTGGTTCTATCTACAGAACTCTCTCTAACTTAAATACAGTCTTCCTTTCTATGGCATCTTTAACTCAGTGCTCTTTCCCAGCATTGCCGTATTTATTGTTGAGGTAACGTCATTGGTTTACTTCTCAGTCATTTGAAGTTTATCTTGTAACATGTATTGCCTCCAGTCTAACTTCTGATATAATGCAGTAATATGCTATTAAAATTTAGACGTACTGCCAGACCTTCTTGGGTCAGACTGCTGATTTTGTGTGTGAATGAACTGTCCGGTTCTTTTGGATGAACAGCCAAGTGTGGGTTTTGTTATTGGGGTAAGTGTGTGTATGGTTGCATGTTTGTGTGTATGAATGTGTGTGTTTTTTGTGCTTTTTGATTTGTGTGGGTGTGTAGTTGAGTGTATAGGCCCTGGTTGTAATCTGATTTAATAAAGTGCTTTGGAGGATCTCTGTTTCAATCCGCTGGTGTTAGCTGTGTTACATCACAGCAGCCGGCGGTATCTCTGTGTGTGTGTCTGATGCGAGGCACATGGCGGCACACTCACATAATAACGCACACGTGCATTGGACATGAACTGCCCGGAGAGTGAGTCTCTCTCTCTCTCTCGCTCTCTCTCTCTCTCTCACTCTCTCTCTCTGTGTCTATCTGTCTTTCTCTCTGTACTTGCAACTGTATTGCCTTTTTCTGTTTTAAAAGAATAGCTGTGCCAGTATAAACCTTATAATAAAGTGTATGATTATGATTATTTTCTAATTTTACTTTAGCTTTTTTTTTTAAACTACAACTGCAAGACTAAAAGTCAAATGCCAGTTATGCTCTTTCATTTAATGCCTGTTCAGCTCAATTATCATTATAGCATCATTCTACAATGTGTTTGTTTAAGAAGAAAAATAATAATATGTAAGATAATTTTATAGAATGGTTATATTCCAAATATTAATTTTAGTGGTTACTGTCATGCTTCCTCTGTTATGCTTCCTAGTACGTAAACTGATTGTGTGGTTAAAATCACCCTCAGTAAAGAATCGTTGTAAAAAAACTGTTGGAGGAAGAAAGAAAAATGGTTCCTTGTGGTTAACCAGTGAAAGTGCTAAGGATCTGTACTTTTTGTGTGTTTGGTTCAGATCAACTTAAGACTCATCTTGGTGAGCGGAAAGACAAAGGAGTTTCTGTTTTCTCCCAACGACTCTGCTGCAGACATCGCCAAGCATGTGTATGACAACTGGCCAATGGGTAAGTAAAAACTGTCTCTCTCTCTGTCCCTGTCTCTTTCTCCCCTAGTCTTTCTGTTATCAGTTGTCCATTAAATCAACACTAAAATCAGGCGTGCATAATTAAACTCAATTTATTCTCCACCACCAAATGTGTTATTTTGTAGCAGCTGTTGCAAGGTCTTGGCAAGCTTGACATAAAGTTGGCAACTTTACCATTTAACCTAATAAATTTATATTGGAGTGCAGATTTGCTACATAACATTAGGCTTACCGTTTAATCCTCACAGATCTGGTGTTGAAAAATAGCAACAATTGTTTTAAACACTCTGATTATGTCTACATTTGACTACCTACAGCTACACCTCCCTACAGTGCACTAAACTCTAAACTGTAGGAACAATTGTAAAAAGGAAATAATAATGCTTTAACAGCATGTCTCTTCCAATGTTTTCTGTGGGTTTTGGAGCACATTTATCAATTTTTACTAACATTTCCTAACATTTCTAACAAATTCTCAACCTTTAATCTTCCTCAATATCCAACACCTCTAAGTTTTAATTTATACAACAGCCCCCTTTTCTCCATTATAATCAACAGGCTCAACTCTCAACTTTCAAATCCCCAAAAATGAAAAACATCAATAAAATTAGTGCCTGGGGTTAAATTCTATGCTACTGAGCTGAACTGTATTATTGTAGCTGGCCAGATTGAATATGACAATGAATTCTGCATATGTTTAGTTCTGTTACACAACAAAAGAATAACACTCACTGTATCACAACAGCGTGATATAGCTGTATATGTATGAAGTGTAAAAACTTTTCCCTGCAGGTCTTTACACAAAAAGACCCCTATGCATCATTATGTCATGATTTTGCTATTATTTCTCTTTTCTTTTCTGACATCTTTATGTACTTAGCTACTTAGTACCTGGGGAATGAGCTCCAAGACTTTGGTCCTAAATTCTTTCATTTCTCTCTATATCTCTCTTTCTCTCTCTCTCTCACACACACACACACACACACACACACACACACACACACACACACACACACACCTCCCCATCTGTGTTATAGGTGCAGCAGATGGTATCCAGATTCCGCTTTTATCAGCTTTAGTTTCTTTTATTGTTCCTTTTCTTCATTTCTTGCTTTCTCTCTCAGTCAGCTTCTAACAAAGAATTTCTAGGTATTTTACTGTTAACTGCTAAAGAATGGATAAAGAATGGAATTCTCTAGCCGTGCAGGAGACTTTATTTAGGTGTGTCCAGAAGCATTGTTCAGTGTTGTACTATTGAATTAGCTCATACCATTCATAAAGGCCAAAAATGACCAAGTTGTATCTCATGACTGTGCTCGTGTTTTATGGTGCTCTTGACATGGCAGAGAACTGCAAGAACAGCAGGGTGTAGATGGGCAGGGTGAATGGATTGAAGTGGTGGGTGACTATTAGGTGTGACAAAAACAAGTAAGGCAGTAGATGAGTAGAGAATGTTAAAAAAGACTTGAAGTTATTTTTTGCATTTGAGACAGTTGTCACTAATTTAAAAAGGTGCACATAAAGGGCGACATTCCTGTCTTTTGCCTCAAACTGCATGACTTGCTTATCTTATATTTATTGCATTGTTTGGTTGTGGAAGAAGACTTCCAGATGTCCTAAATTGAGTTTTTTTTGTTTTGCACGAGATCGGTCCTGCCTTCTTCATAAAGAATGTGATTGGTTGATCTCTCTGTTCCACAGTTGCCATTTTTATTGGCTGTTATAGTCATAAATAATAGAAGAGCTTGTTCAAATATGTGTGTTTAGGTACCACAAAAAATCAGTTTCTGTTTATTTCAGTAAGCTACACCATATACTGTATAAGCTAAGCTATATTTAGAGATATGCCTTTGTCATTGTTGGCAGTAACTGCAGCTCCTAAGAGTTAGGAATAAAACAGTTATATGTAAATAGTGTCACCGCTAATGTTTAGTTCTGTGCTTGTCAGACTGGGAAGAGGAGCAGGTGAGCAGTCCAAACATTGTGCGGCTCATCTACCAGGGCCGCTTTCTGCACGGCAACGTCACACTAGGAGGTGAGTTCGCAGCACACTGCAGTATATACGAAACATCAGACATACTCAAGGGTGTATCATCTGCACCATTATATAAACTGTGCTGGTCTGAAAGTTTTACCCAATGAGGACTGTGATCAGGAGTAATTTTCTTAAATACATTACAGGTTAAATGTGTTTCTGTAAGGTAAAAAGTGTTTTCTTTCCAATTATTATCTTTAGAAAGAACTCAAATCTCTTTATAAACCACAGTGTATTAAAACAAAGGAAGCGATTTCTGAACATTTTGACAGACCTTACTTAAAGACCATCTTCTGATTCTGATTCTGAAGTGTACATTTTATGGATGTAGGTCCAGTTGTGAGTGTTCTTTGGCTCAAAGGTACAGATACTGTGGATAAAATCAAATGCAAATGCAGATGGAAAAGTAGAAGGAAGTAGCATCAATAGAAAGAGGTAGAGTCAGGAGTAAAAACATGCTCAAAATATGGCATTTTCGTGTGCAGCGTTGTGACCATATCAAGCCTGAAACGCTGATTTAAAAATTGGAGGTACCTGGTTGGATTTTGCGCCGTTTTTTTAGACCACGTTGTACATAGGCTCAAAAAGAAAATCTCAAATGCAAAATGAGCTAATATTTTACTGATGAAGACATGATAATAATGATAGTAGATCATTCACATACATCTTTAGAAGGCAAGGTCTTTTGACAATGGTTTTCACAAACTTCTCTTTGAATACTCTTTCAGCTCACTTATTCAGTCTTCAGATTCCTTCACGTTACATACAGTTTCCACCAAATTTCAAAAACCTACAAGGTGCAGCTTTTGTTAATGTTGGGCTGTTATTAGTGTTTGTTTGAAACTGTAGTGTCCTGTTAAAGCCTCATGACTGTAATTAACTAAACTATCATTAGGTTTTATTTCTGCAGTCATGGTTTGATGCCAGTGGTAATATCTGAACATATTACTTCAGATATTACTGGGGTTTCTGAAATGTATCACACATTTTATGGAGTATCATTAGTCAGTTTTATAGAGTTTTATAAAGCATTTATTAATACATCTTGGCCAGGTGCTGCTCAGGCACAGGGAATCTCCAAGACCTGAGCTGCATAGACCGTAACGTGATTAGGAATGTAGTCAGTGTATTCCTTGTCCTTCTAATAATTTAGGCTGACAACAGTTAGAAAAAGGAAAATTGCATGCACAAGAGGAAAAATTAGGTTTGGCATAAGAGTGTGTCAGAGCCTCTGGGGCAGTCAGGGGTATGCCTGACAATCAAACAACATTAAAACATTAAACACAAAGTACAGAATTGCTAGCAAAAAACATTACAAGTGTTCAAGAACACTGATAACATAAGTATATATATTAACAGAGTCTTAAATGAGTATAGAGAAGACTCATCCAAAATAGACGTGGGAAGAGTATTCCATATTTTGGGAACTACTACACTAAATCACCAAACTATATAGTCCTTTTTGACCAACATGGAACAGGTTTTGTTCTGGTTTGAGCACCTAATTTTTAACTGTTCTGCACATTTACTCTAAAAATAAATAGGTTATAGCCTATTAGCCAATAAAGAGACTAGGGTAGTTTAACTGGGGTGTCACAAATTCTACTTCTGCACAGCCGAGGGATGGCTGGAGACAAGCATTGTTATAGAGGTTACAGAAATGATAAAATTTCCTGACAGAGAAAGTGGGGTAAGATAATTATAAGATTACTGATGTGGAAAAGAGGTTTTACCAGGATCCCCTCTATATTATTGGCAAAAAGAGATAAACTAGATATCAGTACTTTAGTTAAGTTTAAAAAGTCCCTACTTAGCCATGACTTTGCGTCAGGAATACAGGTTGAATAAGCTGGTGGTAGAGTTTGAGCGAGGTTATCACTGTGTTGTCTGCATAACAATGAAAAATGTAAACCATGTATTAGATGACCCAGTGGCAGCATATATACTGTAAAGAGTTGTGGACATAAGAAGAGTCTTGTGGGAAACCTAATAGACACAGTATAAGTTTTATGATTCTGAATAGCTACATATTGTTTACCATCACCAAGATAAGAGGAAAACCAGGAAAGAGCAGATCCAGTTAAATCAGTGCTACACAAACAAGTATTATAAAGTAATAGACCATGAATACAACATCAATAAAAGCAACAGAGTCCTAATACAGCTGCACATAGGGGATCATTGGTTACTTTATGAAGTGCAATCTCAGTACTATGCAAAGAAAAATTCAGTTATTGTTCCAATTCAGTTTATGTGGTCTTCCTTTGCATCTCAGCTGTACCTGTAGTTTTATTCTTCTCAAGAATCAGCCTGATGTAACCCCAAATCAGAAAAATGGACAGTATGAAAAATGCATTTAAAAGAAAGCAGTGTTTCTTACATTTACTCATTGTCAATTCTTTGCAGATAGCATGAAGGTAAGATATATCTTGGTTTGTCTAGTCGACCTAAAACAAGTAGACAATCATGTGATTTCACACAGGTGATGTCAAAAGGAGATTGTAATCAAGATTTTGCATTGTTCACGAAAGCAGTATTCACAAGAGTTTTGAGTTATGGGCAGAGGATCTTGAGTTTGTCAACAAATTAGTGAAAATATCACTATATATCAATATCACAAATATCTTCAAAATAGATTGGAAGGAATTAGCATATTTCTTTCTTTACAGTTCATCATATCATTAAATGATGTAAGGAATTGCAGGAATGGATGCATATTACAGCGGGTTTGTACTGTATGCAGTGAAATAAAAGTCAAAGTAAATGTAGGAAATACTGTCTCAGCTTCTGATTTGGGGTTGTACTTCAGTGTCATGTGCCTTTTGAGGTTTAGCCTTTACTCAGACTTGTCCATTCATTTTGGGGTTTTGTTCTTCTCTTTTCAATGCAGCTTTAAAACTGCCCCTTGGAAAAACAACAGTGATGCATTTAGTTGCTAGAGAGACGCTGCCCGAGCCAAATTCCCAAGGTAACCATTTTTCCCTTTCTCTGTCTGTGTCTCTGTTCTTCCTCTGTTTGCTCTTTCACACGCTCCCGGATCAGTGTCTTATAACGCATAGTTTCAGCTGGTTTATATATGAATTGTATAGAATTGAAGCTTTCTAAGATCTGTCTCGTACAGTGAACTTTATTACATAAGAGTTTATTACATAAAGTGTGACATATATAGTAGCAGTATGTAGCAGTTTGCTATGCACTATAGTGATGAAAAAACAACTTGATAGGAGAGGCCAAAACATGTTTTTTACTTTAAAGAAATAACTTTTTATTTCTATTGGTCCATTTATCATGAAATTGTCACTCAATGTAAACAGCAGCTGCTGTGTTTAAATGATGATGTAGAAAAATAAAAATTGACAAGAATGGAGAGTTATGTTTTCTTTGGACAGTGACGAATTAAAAAAAGGCTCAAAAGAAAGGCTGGTATATCATGTGGAAGCACATGAAAGTTTGACAAATTATCTTAAATATGTAGATACAGTGAGAGTAATCAGAGAATCCTTGGTTGTCTACTTGAAGTCAACCATGGCTGATTTTAGTGTATACATTGTTAATACTAGGAGTGGGGATTTCTTGGCACTTCACAATTCAGTTTTGGTTCAGAGTGCAAAGATGTGATTGTAAACCCATTCTGGACGCAACTTCGTTTTAATTTCTGTAGCATAAAAAAAATTCTTCTGTATTTGTCATTAACAAGGTTCACCACAGCTTATGTGGTTTTTAGATGCTTTTTAAAACAATAACTCATAAAATTAAACTATTTAATGTAAATCACTAATTGCATAATATAATACTGAGTAACATTATTTAAAAGACTGTTTCACCTTTTCTTTTTTAAATGATGCACGCAAAAGCGATTTCTGTGCTAATAGCCCTCCCTGCTGGAGAGACTCTGACTGCTGCTGGGTTCTGTTTTAAGTGAACAGAGTTCCAAAGCCTTGTCCAGGTGCTGTACATCTGAGAAAACTAAATGTTTTATTTCACATCAGTAAAGTGGAGTTGCACTTGAATTTAACTTATAGATGCCTGTGGATATTATATAAGTATTCTATTTTTATAATTGTACAGCTTATATTTATGTTATAACTTATATTGAAAATGCTGAAACTTTGTCCTCTGGGAAACTATGGTTTTGAGCCTTTACTTCATAAAAATGAAATTTGTGATGAATGTGTGGCTGCAAACATGTGCATTTGCGAGATTCTGTATTTTTCTCCTTCCTTTAAGCTTGGCTGTACCAAATCATTCTACTTTAATGAAAGGTTCTGAGTGCATGTTTTTGAATGGGCTTCCAATGTTTGTTTGTTGGTTTTTTTTCAGAATTTCTGAATATCTGAATTCTTAGGCTGTAAACAAAGTCATACAGAGTTGTTTGATGTGTGATTGGGTGAACCATTCTAGAGAAACTAAGTCAGAATTGTTCACAGTGGTGATGATGGGATAGAAGCCTAAGGAGCTCAATGGCTCTAAAATATTCCTTATAGGAAGTAGTGGAGTGCATGTGCATGGAGAATAAGCACAATATTTTTAAAAAGTAAAAAAATAACACACTGGTTGACTCACCAATTGTATTCATTTAGTACTCTTTCAACAAACCAGAGAGAGTAGATGATCTAAGAGTGCCTTATGCAAAAAAAAAAACACAGCCTTAAAAGCTCTGCTGTTTATGTATATAGACTATCTATTATTTTACAGCATCATTCTACATGTATATGTTGTCCCACTCCAGCATGCCCTAGATTGGTCAATTGCCTGCTGCTCCCCATAATATTGAAATGTAGACCTGCGCCACAAGATATTGTGGGGGACCTGCAGGAAAATAATAACTAAAAACAGGCCTTCTCGATCAGTGATAGGGAGATTTTGTTAAAGAGAGAAGGAAGATGTACTTTGGACAGTTGGGATGAGCTGCCTGAGAGAATGCCCTACATGTGGGTCTTTTTTCAACTAATTTAAAATCATGGCCATCTAGAGCGCATTATATTATGTAAATCTTTTCTTAACAGCTAGTGTTGTGCTTTTTAGGTTGTCTTCCAAATAGTGCCCATTGAAAACTCTGAATGACTTTGCTTTACATTTCTCACATCGAAAGGGTTGTTTTCAGAGTGAGAAACTTGACCAATGAGTATTTCAAGTATGCATAAGATGCTTTTTAAGCCAGCCATAGACTGCAGTGATCATTCTTATGAGCATTCTACATTCTGTCTGCTCTTCTTTTGTCTGTTTTAGGCCAGAGGAATCGGGAGAAAACTGGAGAGAGCAACTGCTGTGTGATTCTGTAGAGATCTCGATTCAAACCATGATCCAGTGCATTCTGTAGTTTCCTATGCTGCTGAAAAAAACACAGACAAGGACATCAACCAGAAGACTAGTCTATATGCGTGGGCTTCGCATAGTGTCTTGGTCACATTTTACCACTTACAAAGCCTAATATAAAATGCAGCAGATGATGAAACAGAACCCCTCTTTATAACATTTCACCAGTATCTCTGTCTCTCTTCCTCTCCCTCCCTCTCTAATTCACACATTCATATACCGTCATATACTGTAAATTCCTCTCTCTCTCACGTTCATACTCCTTTCTCACTTTTCCTTTTTTTCCACACAGTCACATGCACACTCCCCCACCGATTTGCACACTGAGGAAACACCCTTGCATTCAGATTCTATTCTGATTAAAGAGCAAAAGGCTTAGCGGAGCAGAGCCAAGCTGCTTCTGTACCTCCTGCTAAGACGAAACAGAGGGAGAGAAGAGGAATATGACACAGCGTCTGTCAAACTGTTCAATTTTTGATACGCCAGACTTGGGTTTGGCATTTCAGATTCACTTCCTAGAGCTTTACGTCTCCATTGAGAAGGCGAACGCATTTGCCTGTAATAGCAGCAGTTCTCACAGTAGTGAATTAACCTCTGCATCGCTGTAGTACTGTTTCTCTTTAGTATGCCAGACCACAGAAGCAATCATTTAACCACTGAGTTAATCAACATCTGTAGTCCATTGTTTTCAGCACAGCAGACCAAGCATTAATGTGCCTGATCAATGTTAATGGCTGTTTCTTTTTTTCTCTCTTTGTAATGAATTCTGTTTGTCGTTTTGAAGTGCACATTTTATGGATATAGTTTCAAATGCTGACCATGCAATCCTCGGCTCACAGATGCAAATCTAGTAGTTGCAGCTCAAGTGCAAACATGGCATAGACTGCATTCTGTCACTAACCAGGAAGACTGAAGGGTTGCTGTTGCATCGTAATATATTTCCAGGCTGTGTTTTTGACAGTCAGGAGCTTCTTTAATTGACCATCCAGTGTTCTGTCCACCCTTATTAAGGTAGTTTTGATTCCTCCTAATAGGGGAGTTTTAAGATAATTGTCCTTTATTTTTTAAAGGTGCAGGGGACAGGATCGTATGTCTAAATAGCGTTAACTGATCATAATAAAATGGTTGTCCTTGAAGCTATTCAGTGACATTTGTTATTGTAGCTCCTGTTGTTTCCGAAGCTTTTGTTTTTCAAATCCCTTAAAGAAGTGCTTGAGAGGGGTGTAACTGTCCATCATGACATGACATTGCAATGCAAATCTGTGACAGTGTGCATTGTGGAGATGTCACAGTTCATCAGAGATTGAACATTGCCTTAATTATGCCATTTAATGCAATTTCTTAGTTTGGACACGAAAGTTTGCAAATGATCAGCAACAGTCAATGACTTGCTACAGCAGTACTTCTGCCTTCCAGCTCTAATGTCATTAGTAAGTTGTGGAACAATGTGACAACAGTTATTTATTTTATTAACTCTAATGTTTGAAATAGCTTAAGAGAGTCATCCTGAATCGAAGAAAATTAAATCTTGGGCTGTATTTTTACACCCCTAAAGTTTGCCATTCATAATGTTGCTGACAATTGGTTTAACTAGTTATTGTTAGGAACGCTGCACAGATGCAGAAAATGATATTTTTCACCAGTGCGCCAGTCGAAGACAAGGGTGTTTTAACAGTCAATTTTCTTCTCAAAGGAGAATGCTAATGGGAACTAAGGGAATTTTTGGACAGTGAGCTATTTACCGAGAGGGTAACTTAATTCACTAACATTAGCTTGGCAATTATTTTGTTTTTGACAGGTTTCTTCAGCTACAACATGGTAATGCAAACGCTCTAATATGGGAGCCTCATAATGTATATATGATGGCAGATTGTGACAGTGTTTTGAAAAGCACCAGGTTTTGTTCATTTGACAGCAGAGTAAACTATTTAACTTTAGTGGTGATAGAAATCAGTGCTTGTGCTTCAAGCCAGAAGGCTCATGGGAAATGAAGTTTTATTCTGTTACCTGTCTGAAATGATACATTTGCACAGCACTGAAGCATGTGCTTTTTTATCTTTATTTGTATGATTTCTCCCCTCCTCCCCCTCCCCTATTTCTTTTGATGTTTTGTCCAAATGGGAATTCATCTCAAGGTTATATTTGTGTAGAGTATATTTAATATGAATTATATAGAGGATATGACAATAGATAATTGATATATCTGTGTTGGTGTCTAGTGTATGATTGTCTAAACAGTTAGATTTTTAGCAGTGGGAAAAGTCATCCGCTGATGTCTTGTACTTACCAGCAAAATCCCCTAACAAAGATTCTTGTAATGTGTTTTCTTCAATAAATATTTTTTTTCAAATGTTTTTTTATTTTTATTTTTTATTTACTTTATGCTTTTTAACACAGCACTAGCTCATCAGACTACAGCTTATTCTGATCAGGGTTCAAATATGTACAGCGCTGAGGTTTTCAGAAATGATTGTAAATAGAAACTAATGCTATCTCCAAACTACAAATGGAATTACATCTAAAAAACGAATAAAGAATATTCAAATGAAATTCTTTGTCTTCTCTTTAAAATGTTTTTTTACATACAAGAAAAGATAGCTGTTTAGCAATTGCTTACAAACTGTCCCAGTTCTGTTTGCTCTCAGTCCTAAATTCAGATATTACAACACATATCAGATATTGAAAATGAAAACAAAAGGCTGAAAAATGAGTATAATGACTGGGAATAAAAAGAGCATTTTAGAGGCATAGCCTTTCAGAAGCTAAGATGGGCAGAGGTTTAGCAAACTGTGTCTATAAATTGTGGACCAATTTCAGAAAAATGTTCCTCAACCATAACTTGTAAAGACTTCAGACATCCTTCCATCTACAATGCATAACATAAAATAAAAAGATTTAGAGAATCTGGAGAAATCCCTGTGCTCAATGAGCAAGTCGTGAGAGTCAATATTGGACGTTTGTGGTCTTTGGGCCCTCAGACGGCATTGCATTAAAAACAGGCATGATTCTGTACTGGAAATCACTGCATGGGGTCAGGAACATTTCCAGCAATCACAAACTGTGAACACAGCCGTGCAATCCAAAAATGCAAGTTAAAGCTGTATCATGCAAAGAAGAAGCCGCATGGCAACACAATCCAGAAACACAGCCGTCTTCTCTGGGCCAAAATTCCTTTAAAATGGACTGAGGCAAAATGGAAAACTGTTCTGTAGTCAGATGAAATGGTCTACAGACTCAAGAGGAAGCCTGCAACTCTGAGGCATTCCAGACCTTCACCAACAGAAAGCATGTGGTGCATCATAAAATGAAAATCCTGCAAAGGCCCAGAACTGTTGAGCAGCTACAATCCTATATCAGACAGTAATGGGACAACATTCCTCTCGCAAAACTCCAGCAATTGGTCTCCTCTCTTTTCAGATGTTTAAAGACTGTCGTTAATGTTACACAATGGTAGATGTGACCCTGTCCCAACTTTTTTGAGATGCGCTGCTGGCAATTCTAATTAATAGTTTTCGCGAAATGTTAAAATGTCTCAAATCTGATGTGTTCTGTGTTTGAGTGCAAATAGAATAGCAAATCATTGCATTCTGTTTTTATCTAAACTGTTTTATTTATTTTACACAGCGTCCCATATGTTTGGAATTGGGGTTTTATATATACAGCTGAGATCTTTATGTGTGCTGTAATTATTATTCTTCACTCAGATCTATGTGTAGAAATAAATCTCTGAATTTACTTTTTACAGACCTAAAAAAAAAAGACCAGAACACATGAACTTAAAACTTAGTAAGAATTTCTCCATGCTCCTTTAAATAACATGGGCATTATCATTTCTTCACTGCATCATTCACTTTTCTCCCTCTCCAAAGGAGGAACACAAGCTACTGACAGCCAGTAGAGCTGGATAGATAACTAATCTGTAAATAATAAGAAGATGGGTAATGTTTGCTGTTAAAATGTTAAAATATTTATCCATAATAAGACCGAAGGATGTGTGGTTGAACTGTTTAAATGCGTACAGTTGTTAAAGATTGCTGTTTTCAAAAATGCAGCCCTTCTAGAAACCCATGGAAAGCCATTTTGTGACTTTACAATCATTTTTTTTACTGGGAATGAAAAAAGGGGTATTTGACTCATTTTCTTATTCTACCCGAATCTAATGGGAGGTCAGAATGAATAAATCAGTAACTAAAAGTAAATAGATTAGTTTAGCTAAATAATTTAATTATGTAATATTAATTTCCCCAAAACATCTTCGTGTTAACATCATCAAGCTCACTCTACCATTAAAGAATCATCTTTGTGATAAGACACGTTTCTTGACGTCCACTTTTGATTTATCGCCTAGTGAACATCAAACAACTGTTCCTACATTGAAGGTAATCTTTAATTAAATTAAGCCCAATCTTAAACCCAATCTTTATATACAAACAGTATGTCTGAGTATAAAAAAACAGTTTAAACTTACTATTATACTTTACTATTATAACATATTAAAATGATTAGGTTCATGGACTTTTTGTGGATATCTTTTCACCTAGGCAGGCAACCAAAAACCTGACAATCTGAAGAAAAAACCTGAATGTGTGAAAACCCTCTTTTGACTATGTGTTATTATCTACTGGTGTCTAAACATTGCGTATAAAATATATAACAGAGAACAGATTGTAGAGACTGTCTCTAATCAAAAGCCATTTTTCCATTAAGTAAGTAAGGAGTGAGTTAATCTGCCTATAATTCTACAATTCACTTCACTGTAAAGGAGGCTGGGTTGATCTTAGGGTTTCTCCTCAAACTCAGGGAGAGTATTACTGCTTCCTTTAAATAGAGGTATGGATTTGGATTTGAGTAAAGCTGTTTCGTGTAGTCTTGTCTCCATCTTGTGGTAAAAACTGACACAGTGTTTTACACTGACCAGCCTCTACATAGTACATGCACCTTGTATCTACCATCGTTGTCTGTTTTATCAAGTCCACTTCCAATATGGGTGCACGTAACACTTTTAAAATCACAGACCATAGGCCATCTGAACAGTTGTTAGGCCCTCCTTTAGTCTGATTTTCAATGGACCACTACAGGGCCAGCAAAGAGCAGGTATTATGTGGGTGGCGGATTATTCTAAGCTCTGCAGTGACACTGGCATGATGGTGGTAAAAAAGTGTATTACTCGTATAAGTGAATTAGACACAGCGGTTCAGCTGGAGTTCAGTGACTAACCCCTACCTTGTATGTCAAAGGTAAATATACAGTCATTAACAATAGCTCACCTATTCCTGCACTGTTTGTGTTGGTCATCTTCTACGTCTTAATCAGGGCACAGAAATGTTGAATATTTTTGGTTGCTGGTCTATTCTCTGTCCAGCAGTGACACTGAGGAGTTCACACACTCCTACAGCACTGCTGTGTCTGATCTGTGCAATAGGCACCAACTTGCCACCCTCACCAAGTCATTGTCACTATAGTGCTGAGAATGATTCACCATACAAATAATTCCCCACCTGTGTTCGTCCTGTGGGGGTCCTAACTATTGAAGAAGAGGGTAAAAAGAGGCTAACAAAGTATGCAGAGAAAAGAGACTACAGTATGTACATATAGAACAAAAAGTGCAACTACATAATTACTGGAGCTGATAAAATAGACACTGAAGGTAGAAAAAAAGAAGTGGCCAATTGGTGTATGATATTTTGCCGAAAAATATATATTGGGGAAAACCCCTTTGTAAGCTAACTTGCATGCAAAATATTGTATAATACAATACAATATAACACAACTCTTTAATATCTCTTAATTAATTTTACAAAATGGTTATATTGTAGAACATTTTTATTTAATAAACTTAAAAAGTGCATTTTCTGAGGAAAATGCACCATGATTATGCATTGTTGCTAAGGTGTTGCTAGGCAGTGGTTATGGTAGGGGTATGTCAAGAGGTTGCAAGGTGTTGTTCAAAATGATGGGAGGAACGAAAGATGAAAAGTTGACACATTAAAGAGTGTGGATCGGAGCAACGTTGAATTTGGGCTCGTTTGACGGGTTATTCGGTTAAGTAGAACCGATAGATTTGCTACATTTGCACCCCTTTTAGGAAGTTTTTATGAACAGCAAGCATTCCGAAGTTGGAACTGAGTCGATATTGTGGGCATTGGCATAGAAAACAGGGGGAATATCAATATTAGAAACAGGTAGATTGGTCCCACCCAAAAATTAAACCACAGAAAAAGCGGAAACTGTTTAAAAACACTTCATTTTAAATGCGCGTCGTTCACAATTTACGCACTGTATCTGTTGTTGTTGCTATGGTGTTGCCAGGAGGCTGCCAGACCCCTTCATTGGTATCTCTAATCTCTTCGGATCATTTTCAGATAAAGTGTCTTCTGCATCGTAATAAATCCCCAAACTGAGGCTCAGTTTGTCTTTTGGAAAATTGCTGACAATGAAACAAAGCACTACAATGCAAAGCAGCAACACTGCCTCCAGAGTGGTGAGTCCCCTCCAGAACCCTCAGAGGACAATAAATACGGGGCTCTGAAATCGCTTCTCATGCAAACTTTTGAACTGTGTCAATCTGAGTGTACACACCAGCTGCTTTCATCACCTGGTTTAAGTGATTCCAAGCCATAAGAGCTAATGGACCTCAATCGCTGGAGACATGCGCACAGTTTATCCTTCATAAAGTATCGGGCACTGGCCAGAGAGACTGACAAAATATTCTCAGTAAGCTGTATCATGAGGCCACACTTCCTCCGCTCCTGCCTCAACAGTTCTGCAGTCTGTATAGCCTATTCTGCCCTTGCTTTTATAATATGCACTTTGGGGATAAAGTCAAGAAACATCGCTCGCCCTGCAGCTTCAAGAGGCCAAGAAACAAATTGACCAGCACCTGTTAGGGGCTACAGGTTTTGGCTGATTTTTCAGCTCTTCCCCACCAACACTGTTTCTTCTGCGACAAAGGCATTCAGGAGAGTGAGCATTGGATGTAGGGTGAGGGAGCGTGGGCCCACCCATTGAGGATGCCAATGGCTGTTTCATTCTCACCGATGGGAAACGGCTGGTGCCCTTGTGTTTCAGTGGGCAGGGGTTCAATTGGTTCTAGCAAAGATGTCACAGGGTTGGGAACCACTTAAGTGCTACCAGCACACCCGTCCCCCCTCACACCAGTGGACTGGACCCAGCCAAATTCACAATTGCTAAATTGTTTGACATTTTTGAGCACCTCGGCATTGTGTAGGTCCAACAACCCCATAACTTAAGTGTAGGGAAGAAGATTTAAAAATGTAAAAAGGAAACTAGTATCTACTGAGCAATAATAATAATAATTGAGTGCTTCGATATTTTGACCTACATTGCAGCCAGTGGCTGTATGGACTAGAGGAGCCATAGGCATGATTGGTATATGAAGCGAAGAAGGGCTGTCCCAGCTTAGTGAGTGAATGGGAAATCATGGCACATGACCAGTGCTTTAAAGCTTTTCAACCAATCCTTTAGCTTTAAATGACACTGAATACACTGAAAAAATGCACATTATTTTAAAAGAAACTGGCTCTTTGGGGTAGAGGTACACCAGGCTTGACTGCTAAGCTGTCCATGGTCAGTAAAGGGATGCCAGACCATGTTGTATCACCGAAGCTCTACAGCGTTTCACCCAATATTTAGCTTAAACGACACTTTTCGCAGTGGAAATAATCCGTTTTCTTACTTGGGTTCTTCAACCCATCAGAAACGTTTAAAATTCACAGCTTTGCCACTAGACGGCGCCCTATATCTGGTGATCCCTGTGTGGGCTGTTGGATCTTTCAGAGACACAGCAGTGGCATTTAAGGACCCACCAAACTTATTTAGCCTTGTAGTCAAAACTCAGGTTAAACTCTAAATCTCAGCTGGTGTAATCACCTCTAGTGTCTGCGTACAGTAGGAACACATGCTTAACCAAATTCACAGTCACAGTCCGACACATCCTGCACTAGATATGCATATTAGCCAGCTTATCAATGTTTCTCACTCTCACAGCCTTTGTAGCCAGAAGATTCTCAAAATCTCTCAAATTTACACACAGGAATGAAATTACAGTTAAACATCTGATCTCCCTTTTACCTTCTCACCAAATTCAGGAACTAATCTTTAACTTTTGTTGCTGCTGGACAAACTTAACCTCAGTCTTGATTTAATTACAGGAGGTGATTAACAACAAAATTTTGTTTTTTGAGCTCTGACTGCTTGTTGGGCTTATTCCAAAAAATGCATGTCGTTGCCACCCAGAGAAAAACATGTATCTCCATTTTGTCTATATTTAATTTTTCTACCTCATATGAAGCTACCATATACATTGGGTAAAAACGTCATGATGAATGGACCAATAGAAATGCTTCAAAATAGCTTGGACATAAATGACTTTAGTGAAGACTGGTTTTGTGCTTTCATGTAGTTTTCAAGTTGCCATTTTGGAGATACTTGTTTTTCATTGGACAGCTACGACATACATATTATAGCCTGTCTAGTAAGAGAACCGGTTGGAGTTGCACTTATAGATTAAACGTTAATTTGTGTTGAAAAGATATTTGAAGTTAAAAAGAAACCATTCACACCCCCAAAGAAACCCTTTCATGATGAACATGTTCTATACCAATTAAAGAACTTTTATTTTATGCAAAACAACGTATTTTTAGGAAATATAGATCAACAAAATGTTGATTTGCTTTTGGTTAGATCTCAATGCGCAGGGATATATATATAAATTGTAATAAAAGACAGGACGCAGAAATATGAAAGAAAGAAATTACTTGAATGTTTTGAAGCTGAACAGTGATGTTTTTTCCAAGTTAATTAAATTAAAAGATCACAGCAGGGAAGAGAAAAATCACAAGAAAGATCATTTCTGAAACAGGGATGAAGAAGAAAGTTTTGAATAAAAAAATAATTTTCTTTTAACATATTTAAAGTTCCTCGTATTTTATGCCTCTTCATGTAAATATTTGCAATCAAGAAAAAAAGATCTTGCAAAAAAGTCAAAACACCAGTTTCTTTGGTTTTTCCCAGGGAAACTCGGCTCTCCCAAAATGTCCATAGCTGGCAGTTTTCTGGTAGATGGGTCTTTTCAGACTGAGCTCTCTATAAAAGAATGAGTGATTAAAACATTAACTTGATTAGTTTGTAGTCTGTTACTCCTTTAGAATTCTGAACGGATTTAAATTATTTACATTAGAATTACACAAATAAATTATTAAACATTTACACAGTACAGGACTGTGCAAAAACTCAGAGAGTCAGTCAACATTAGCAGGAAATTAACAGCTTAATTTTATTTTTAGGTGTGTAAGTGTTTAGTGTGTCCACTCTTTATCTTTATGACATCTTTCATTCTTTTCAGGAGACTATCTTTCAGTTCCTCAAAGAATCAAACCTTCAAAATTCATTCTTGAAGCTGGTTTAGCATTGTCAACTTTTCATCATCCAAATAACCCCAAACACATTCAGTGAGGTTGAGGTCTGGACTCTGGGGTGGTCAGTCCCTTGTTCTGAAAATACCAGCAGCTTCTTTGTTTGATGTGTCTCCTTTTCTCAATAAGTCTTTTCTTGAACAGCTACATATCCATGCAGATCCATAGCGTTAAGGTGTTTCTCACAATAGAAGGATGGACAGAAACACCTGTGGAAGTTTTCAGATCTGAAGCAAGAGTGGAGCTTGATGTTTTCCTCACTCTCAAAGATGAATGCTTTAAGTGATGTTTATCTGATAGGAACAATGTTGCTGGGTCTACCAGGAATCCCAGGCGGTCGATAGGAGCCCACTGTCTTTGTAGCTTGGTAACTCCAGATTGGTAAACTCTTGTTTTTTCAACTATTTTTCTTTGATGTCTCAACTTTATTATGAAAGGGGTTCATCTTACCACAAACCTGATCTAATCTAAATGGCTGCAAGTTCAATAAATGAAGGGTGCACAGCCCTGAACGTGATTTAAACTTGGTTCTACTTACTTGATAATTACTCCTGGCCTTAGGTCAAAATTCTTTTGAACAATTTCCAGAAGCTCATCTTCATCTCTTGTTGATGTGCCATAATGAAAAATGGAGACTGACAAAGGATGGCTTATACCGATAGCATAGGAGATCTATGAAAACAAATATTTCAGGCCCTCATAACAGAGTTATGACTATTTAAATTTTTTTACTTCTCTTCATAATTATTAAAGTTATATTTATTCAATTATAACATAATTATTAAAATATATATATGACATAGTGACCTTACCTGCACAAGTGCCCTTCTGCATAGCTTGGCTTTGACAAGTGATTTGGCCACCCAGCGAGCAGCATAAGCTCCAGAACGGTCCACTTTAGAGTAATCCTTACCAGAGAAGGCTCCACCTCCATGTCCTCCCCAGCCACCATACGTATCGACAATGATCTTCCTGCCCGTAAGGCCCGCGTCTCCCTGGTTATAAAGACTTATTTTGGTTATGCATAAGATGCATAAGAATGAGACATTTTTTCTCGTAATTTGTTTTCAGTTGTAAAAACTTGAATAACAGCATCAGCAGATCAAAGAATACACAAACAAGCAGAATCTAAATTACTGATGCAGTTTTGTGATTTACACATTTTTGGAAATGAATAGAATTAGAATAATAGAATAAAATCTCCAGAATGTCTACGGAACGTACAATGCAAATTATTTGATTCTGATGTTGCGAAAAACAAAAACATTTTAAAAATGTATTTACTTGTGGACCACCCATAAGGAACTTCCCACTAGGCAGCAGATGATAGATTGTCTTGTCATCCAGGTACTTTGCTGGAATTACTGCCGTGACCACTTTTTCCATCAGAGCCTGTCGAATTTCGGATAGGGTGATGTTGGGTTTATGCTGAACTGAGATGACTACCGTGTGAACTCGGAGCGGCTCCATAGCTCCCATGTTGTCCCGATATTCCACAGTAACCTGTCAGAAAAAAAATATATATATATTTTTACTAAATTACGTCCAGCGAGACTTGTGAGTCTTGTGAGCTGACACTTTCTTACATTTTACCTGGGATTTACAGTCAGGTAGTATCCATGGACACTCTCCATTCCTTGATAGCTCTTTCATTCTGTAATTAAGTTGATGTGCCAGTAGGATGGTCAGCGGCATGCACTCCTCTGTCTCATCTGTTGCGTAGCCAAACATTAAGCCCTGTAGACAGACGTGTTTCATCTGATCAGAACATGGAGCTACTTCATATCTGACACATGCGTGTTCCACTGACACCGTTTTCATGAAAGTTGTCTCACATCATGTCATGCATAGACAAGACAAATATCACTTCATATGAGCTGATCTCGTTTTAGAAGTCTGTATCTAACCTGGTCACCAGCACCAATGTCATCTTCATCTCTTCCTTCAAAAACGCAGTCGCTAATCTCAACGCACTGTGGCTGCAAGGCCACAAGCACGTTGCAGGTCTTGTAGTCAAAACCTATAATGACAGCAACAACAAAACAATCCAACCTGGCTTCACTGCACTTCACATAACATCAGTCGGTTTTGCTAATTAAACAATGAACCAGAAAGGTTGTTTTATAATGATTACTGTATATTATCATAATCTGTTAATCTTGTCCAATCTACAACCCCAAAAGTTGAATTTAAACTCTATTCCATCATTTTCCGTATGAAGAAAATGCTATTTTACCCTTGGATGAGTCATCATATCCGATGCTCTTCACTGTGTCTCTGACAACTTTCTGAAGATCAACCACCGCTCTTGAGGTCACTTCTCCACACAGCAGAATCATACCTGTCTTAGCTACACACTCTGTTCCAAAAGGTAACATGCAAAACATAAAAGTGTACTTAAGGGAATATCACAGATGCTACCAGAGCTTTTGGCTCCACCACTAAAAATTTCTGACTCAACAAACCGCTCTGAATGAGTCTGTTTACATCTTAACTGTTATGTTAATGTGGAAATGTAGGGGGAAACTGGTGTTCCAAAAATAAATTAAATGTGCAGTACATAGCATTGATCATAATTAAATCATAAAAGAAAAACAATCATAAGCTTCCTCTGGAAACTGTAGATATTCATTAAAGACCAACCACAAGCCACTCTGGATTCAGGGTCCTGAGAGAGATATGCATCCAGAACAGCATCACTTATTTGATCACACATTTTATCTGTGAGGAAAAGAGAGAACAGAACTGTATCAGTGACGCTTCAGGAGAGACACGCTTTCATTAATAAGCAACTTTTCAACAGATAATTAATCAGAGCTGTTATCAGCAAACACTGTTGCACAATGACTGCACGTTCACAAGTTCATTAGGAGAACATGTCTGGACTTGACTTGGTGTACAGCAGTGGTCGTTATTCTGCTGTCTAATAAACTGACCAGTAAAGTGAAATAAACTCAGTGTAAATGTTTATAAGACAGAAGGGCGATTAACGAACTCTGTCCAGAACTCCATCACATCTTCTCACAAAGCAGCTCGTTCTGAGTTGTGTAGGAAAGCACAGTCTCACCAGAGTGTCCTTCACCCACAGACTCCGAGGTGAACAGGAAAGTTTTTCCTGGTTTGCTGTAGCCGAAATTGTTCATGATCACTTCAGCAGAACTTGCAGTATTTGTGAGAGCTGCAGAGCGCGTACGGAGCGAAGACCCTCCCTGTGCAGAAGACGCGTTCAGCTGCGAGATCAGAGCGGGGGGCGTGGCTTACTCGGACGTCATGAACGTCGTTCAGAGTCTGTTGATTTGATTCGGGAATCCTCGTCTTAACCCTGAACATAAACTCCTCTTAACACGTATATATCGTGCGTATTATTGTGTAGATATGAAAAATTGTACTGTCTGAAACCGCGATGCTTTACCGCCACCTATTGGTCTGGCGTTAACGTAAATACAACATATTACAAAGCTCGCAGACCGCCTACTGGACAGTTTCAGTTTATCGTCTTTGGTAGAAATTCCTTATAAGCGTAAATACATTGTACAGTTACGCAGTTTAAAGCCTTTAGTAAGTATATCTTTTAATTGATTTTGTTTGTGCAGTTGATCTTAATTTCTATTGCTTTGTCATTCATACACGGAAGAGTTTACATTATTATTATTATTAGTAGAAATAATAGTAGTAGTAGTACAGAATACAATATTGTGTCCTGTACAGTCCTTTACAGTACTGCAGTTGTAGTGTTAGTAGAACTTGGTCTCCCAAAATGTTTTTAAAACCCTGGAGTTGCCTCTTAACAAATTTTTCAAATTTAGAATGAATAAAAATTGCATTCATATACATTTGGATTACTATAATGTAATTGTCTCAGTCTGCAGTCCCAAAGTGGTTTTATTTTTATGTGTTTAAGGTTGATTGGTTTGTGATTAAGAAGAAATGTAATAAAATAGTTACTAAACGTCACAGAAGCCAGCATTTACTGAAAAACATTAGGAAATAGTATTTGTAAATGACAGGACAGTAGAGGGACTGTTCAGATCTCTGTCTTTAGCTCTGTAAAATGTTCTACAGGAGTAAAGATTCAGATCTTATTTATATTTTTTACATTACATTACATTTGTTTGTTTGGTATCCAACATCAGCTCAAACTTAGCAGAAAACCCAGCTGTGAGTGAAATCACTTGCAAACTCTCAGCTCAAAGATGAAGGAGAGAAACTCTGTGCTCTCCTCTCAATTTCCACAGTGAAATTTTTGCACAGTGTCACGGTTTGCTTGTTTTCTGAGAAGTAAAGGATTTTTGTGGTGCAATTCCAAATAAATCCTGTCCGGTGTGTAACAAGATGTAGTCTTCATCTATAATGGCCTAGAACAGAGGTCACTAATAGGTGGGCCGCGGTCCGGGTCCAGACCCAGACGTTGTCCAATGCGGACCCATACCGATAATCTATTGAGAATGATTTAATGTTGACAGTGCTTATTTTAAGCAGTGGAGCTTTTCTAGTCTCTGTGGTATACGGGCGGCGCAGTAACCTCACGGACCAATCGCGTGCGTTGTAAAATCACCAAACACGCTCCTCAGCCAATCAGATCTGTGTATATTCGGGAGCGCAGCGAGTACACATGCGAGAAGCAGCAGTCAGAGAATAAAGCGAGTCAGACGGCGTGCTCTAAAAAAAGAAAAGTTGACGGCAAAAAAAGACTTTTCAACCAGGAATGGACCGAGACAGAGATGTTTATACTTCCCACAGGCCGCTCCAAACCAACATGTCTCATATAATCTGAGACCGTGGCGCTAATTAAAAGCTCACACACACAGTCACACCTATAGGCAGTTTAGAGTGAGCGATCAACCTAACATGCATGTTTCGTTTGTTGATTAATTACATTTCAATGTTGTGACTGTGGGCACCAAACCAGTACGTTGTCGCAGCGTAACTGTTTGCAGGGATTTGTGTTTGTATGTGTTTGTCCTGTTCAGTAACAAGAGATAGAATTTAACTGCAGCATCATTTAAGGCGGAATGGAAAATTTGCTAAACAAAGGATAAATGAGGAAATCAGCTCATTAAATTATTCATGAGCTCACCAAACAGGGGAAACAGTTCATTTCATTCTAGAACCAAATCATAGGTTGTTAGTGGGCATGTAAAACAGCATCTAAGTCATAAGAGGACGGGTTACAATAAATGCATTATAGCAGCTTTAAATATGTGCCAAATATTTTTAATCTCCAGAACAAATATCTGTTCTTTTTCCAGAATTTAGTTCATTGTTTTTCTTTACAAAATGTGATAAACTGTTTATGTTTATTAGTACAGTTATGTGGGTCCGTACAGTGAGAGGCACCGCACTGCTTCCAGATCTGAAGTTTTTACTAACGTAATTATTAGAATAGAAATTATATGTTTATTGTTGAACAGTCACTTAAACTCTGTCTGGGTTTTAAGTATGAAAACTCTCAGTGTTCATTCATGCTGCACCTTTATTTACTCTTAAGGCAGTTTGTTGGTTTCTGCTTGGAAGTTCTTTTCTCTAAGTCTAATTAGGCCACGCTCTGAAGATCTTGGATGCAGGAGATGAAGTACCGCTGAGATACACTCTTTAATTTCAAATTCTTCTAGATGGGGAAAATAAATCTTAAATCTGTGTTAATCTCTGGTGTCTAGTGTTTCTGGTGTTATATTCTGTCACAAGAAGGCTTTACATATATCTATTGCATATATCATATATCTATAAAACATTACTCATCACATAAATACCCTCTGCTCATGATTCTGTTACAGTAATACAATATAAAAAGACTTCCCTGCTAGTATATCCTGTTTCTGATCCTGATCGTTTGAACACAAATCAAGTCGTGCGAACTCAGGGGAAGGATTTGAAGGCAGGATGTGTTCCCAAGCTCAGATCTGAGCTCAGGAGAGATTGTGAAATTCTCAGAGGTCATTAACTTTTCACGTCAGCTGATACTGACATCTAACTATTGTTAAACATCTGACATAGGTGGCACAGTTTATAACACTTAATAAGTACAGCAGGACTAAATCTATAAAGTTCCTGAAGTGATTAAGTGATCAAATCCCTGCGACAGAGTTCACATGAAGTCAGTGACGACTCAAGTGTCATATGGATTTTCCTGAAGATGATATTGTCGATAGAAAGTAAATATGCCTACAGGTTTTTCATACAAACACAAACTCTTATTAAAAACAGACACAGAAACAGTTTGAAACGACGCGTGACCTGGTTCTTTTACTGCTCTCTAAGCTTTGCTGAACCTTTGTTATACCACTCCTCTGATAAGGACAGTGGCCTTCACCCAGCCAGATATGTACAGCGCAGAACTTCATCAGGTGCTCACCAAGCAGATGGCAGAACCAACCAACATGATTGGCTGATCAGAAGCCAGTAGGCAGCCTGCAGTTATCCGGCAGTGGTTAATGTGCAAGCCGGCTGGGAGGGGCAGCCTTGTGTGCAAATGAGTTTTGAAGCTTTCCTGTCTGTTTATTCAGGCGCTTGTTGCTGCTCACAGCAGCCTCGGACACTGTAAGCCGCGTGTTTAAGAGATGGTACACAGTTTAGTGTGAAACAGAGAATTTAGATTTAGAAGCTGTTGAGGTCATAAAGACTTTAAGAGGCAGCTGCGAAGTGCCAACATGGTGAGTGAAGTCAGTTTCTCATCCTGCTTCCCTGCTGATTGTACATTTATTTGCTTAAGGTTAAAACCAACCTGTCAGCTCTGTTGACACTGTAATGGCACACTAATGGCAGAGAGACAAAACTACCAGAAGTCAGTATGAAAAAAAAACTTAAAGATCTTTCTTTTACGAAAAACTGAATTTTACAAGCTGACTGGCTCTTGTGACGTTTGGCTGTTAAGGAGGAAGTCAGTGGTTTATGATGGAGGGAAGTGAAAGGCCAAATGTCAGCAGTGTGAGCAAAGGAATGCCACAGTTTTCAAAAAAAGAGAAGATTTTTGCTAGCAAAGCAACAGTTTGTATTCTGATGTGTTGTCATGTGATGTTGACTGTCAGCGGTGGTCTTACTGTCATATATCAACTGATACTAAACATGCCAATTTACCATGAAATATTAATGAACACAAAGTACAAAGAAAAACAGACATAATTTTGAGTTTGTCTCTTTGGTCTAAAATTCCTGCTCAGGCTGACAACAGTTCACAAGCTCCAGCTCCCAGTAAGCTTAATGATGTACAGGAGCAGGTCAATGATGTGAAAGTGATCCTCAAAGACAACATCAACAAAGTTCTGGAAAGAGGAGAGAGATTAGACGACCTGATTGGAAAGACAGACGATCTGCAAGCAACCGTAAGTGAATCATATCCTTAAAAAGGAATAACAACACTCTAAAATGTAGAACTTATACCTACATAGCAAAACATTTGTGATCACTGGACCTCCACGGATGTTTCAAAATCCCTGCATGGTTTAGATGTAAACAGAGTTGTTCATAGTGGTTTCTCAGGCATGTATACATTCTGTGTCGATTTTGTTGAGAGACCCCTGGTTCCCATCTCTGCCATTGTAAAGAACATCTGTAGCACCCTGTTTACATCTCAAACACTCCATTATTCAGACATTGTTTTGATGAAATGAAACATAGGTTGTTGTAGTTTTAAACCATTATTTAATTAGTTAATTGGTGGTCATTCTGAATGATCAGATGATTGCCACATTGTCGCTTATACCCCTTCTGTACTGTATGCACTCTCCACCAGGCCGACTCATTTCAAAGGACTTCCGCAAGAGTTTCCAGAAAGTTCTGGTGGAAGAATATGAAAATGATGATTATAATTGGAGTGGTGGTGCTCGTCATTGTTGTTCTGATTATTCTTTTGGCGACAGGAGTCATTCCATCATAATATAATAATCAGTACGTTCCTGTTTCCTTATTAAGCATAAACACATGACGCAGACTGCAACCTGTATTTAGATGTTCTTGTTTTCTTTTGTTTTGTTTATATTGGTTTGGTTTTCATGTTTTAGATTTTCAGTTAGAAATGGTTGTACATAGATATAATTAACTGATGTAAAAGAGCAAACGTGTGTAAGTATATATATATATATATATATATATATATATATATATATATACTCACAAATGAGATGTTTGTATTCACATCCACTCCAGGTTTGAGACTAAGCACTGTGAGTTTACAGATGATTCACAAATCAAGGTTTTATTCTTGAGCTCCATCAAACACTACAAGAACGAAGAACACTAAAGTTAATTGTTACCTGTAGAGTCCTGCAGACCTTTGAAACCTGACAGCAGGCATTTATTACTGCAAATGAGTAATTCATTCCAAGTTAACAATAATGATGGGGAAACAGAGAAGGAAATTTTGATTGTATTTTTTCCTGGAGTGCATTTTATACTGTTTGTTATATGAATTTCATGTTTACTGTATTTGTAATGTTTCCTTCATTGGACTTGGACTATAAGATGATGTTCTGCCTGCCATGTGAATACTGCTTATTGTGCAAGATGACAGAATGCTCATAATAAAATAATACTGTTGAACACTCACAAGGAAGAAACGTGATTAAGAGTTTATACACTTTATTTGCATTTCTTAATGATTTATACGACTTTGTAGCAAAATAATTGCTAAAGCGACAAGAAATGAATATTAAACGGTTAACATTTGTTCTGATTTCAACTAATAAATACTCATAATAGAAAATTACAAATGATTTTATAAAGCAGAAGCACCACATTTGCACAATTTATAACTACCAATTGAAACGGAAATTAGCAGATAAACTCAGCACAAAACAAGAAAGGGACCAGGATGAAGCGCGTTACACTGTGTTGGCCAGAACATCCACCTTCATTAATCATCTGCCAAAAACAAGCTCTACTGTACACGACCAGTAGCTGTAGCTGAAATGATGACTCTTGTTTTTGTCCTTTCATTAACACGCCATAATTAACATTTGCCTTCTCTTCTGACGCTACCTCCAAACATCACCTCCACCTGAAAGACAGGAAAGATAGACATGAATGAATGTCACAAACATTTAAGAAGATGTCCTCGCAATTCTAAAGTATTTCAATATGGAGGAAAAACATACGCCATACTTCAATTAAGGGTAGAAATCCCCTTTGAAAGTTCAGAATTTAAAAAATCTGTAATAAGCTTAAGTGATATGTTTAAGCCCAAACACATATTAAAGCCTTCACAATAAAAGAAACACTGCATGCAAATTTCAGACAGTTTTGCAACGATTAAAAAAGAGAATTCGTTAGATGGAATTAACATCGGTTCCACCGCCGTCAGTAGAACAACACACAATGCAAATATGAAAATTAAGCACTTCTCCGACGTAGTGGTGTCCAAGTACAAACCGGGTTTTAGCTCATGGACTACTGGCTATTACTGCTACACAAGCTACAAGTAAGGAAAGGCAAGCATTACAGGTAAGATTAGAAGTGCATAATATTAAAAACACTGGAAAGTCCAGAGAAAGCTGTATCCTTTGAAAAGTAAACAGTTATTATGCTTAAGACTGTTGGCGTATTTAACCATTACTTGAGGTGCCTGTAAAAAATGGCATTACAAAATTACAGAAATGGACTGAATTACATAAAACAAATCCATTGAAGTTTAAAAGAAACACAAAAAAGACGGAGATAAAAGCTGGAAGTATCCGTTATTATTTTTTTCTTTCTTTCTTTTTTGTTTGACAAGTCATATACAGGATGTTGGAAGACCATACCAAATGGGAGCATTCGAGAGCGTACGCCTCTCGTACCCTGTCCGCATTGAGCGGGCCTGAGAGAATCGGGAAGTCAGCTCATGGCCTGCAAGGAAGTCCCCGCTGGCAGGTACAAACAAGGTCAGAGTTAGGAGACAACATTCTTCTTTTTTCTTTTTCGTTGTAAATCCTTATTTTCTGGTACCCATTTAGCAGTACTGTACCTTTCTACTGTTACAAAATGGCAAGAAACAGCCAAAAGCCAGCCGTTACATTATTGCCAAAAGACTGAAGTGTCTATGTTACCACTACAGTAAAGCACTTGAGGGTGCTGTGAAAAACTTTAAAGAAAAACAAAAATTAAGCAAAGTACATTAAATAGGAAGGTGAATGTAGTATACGTTATCGTCTAAGGATGGCTTGTGGTAAGTGATGCAGCGACGTACCTGTATCTACTGTTTGTAGTTTATGTACTAGTATGGCTTGTAACTGTTTTGATGGCCACCTCGCCTTGGAGATTTGCCGTAACCACTCTGCTGGTCTGCAGGTTGAGCAGAGAACAGACAGAAAAAAAGCACAGCTGCTGTTAAATCAGAGACAAAAGGTAATTAGATAATAACTGTGGGATCAAACTTAAAACAAAAGGGAGGAAAATATATTCTGTACATTAACTTTGCACTTCAGCTACCAATAATAATAATGCAATTTCATGTACCTGGTTATTTATAACATGATTCCGTTAAACCAATATGATAATTATGTGATACCAAATACTTACTTTAAACTGTATTCAAACATACTTTATTTCAATTATACAGGGACACAAAGATATTTACAATATATTTTTAAAAATAGTTTATTTTGTTCTAAAAAAAAAAAAAAAAAAAAAAAAAAAAGGTCATTGGCTAGGGGTCATTTTCCCATGACCTACAGAAGTACATCTTGAATTGTTGTTGAAGGGTCTCAAGGCACTTGTGACAAAAGTTATGAAGGCAAAACATCCCTTTCCCATCCCATGTAGCGCCACATTTCATACAATAAATATACGTTACACATTAAGTTAAAACAAAATTCCCCTGCAAGACAGTCAAGCACAGATGCATGAATGAGCTACACGTTTAAAGCTTAATGCACGTAATGCATTAGAGTGAATTTTGCCTACATAATTTAGTGCACAGTTCTCAAAAAACGGGTACCAAAACAATCCGTGACAATTTCTTTAGAGTTTCTTTCAGTGTTTTCACAAACAGTATTACATACTGCTGTAGTCACCATAGCCGTAGTAGTTGTTGTAACCCGAGTAATCATAGCCCCCGTATCCACCATAGCCTTGATTGTTGTAGCCGTAGTTCCCGTAATTTCCATAACCTTGATTCCAGTAATTTCCGTAACCCTGGTTCCAATTCTGATTAGGCCCTGAAACAGTTGTAAAACAAAAACAAAAAACACCATGTTACAGACAAACAGAAAGATGACAATAACAGGTCAGAAGTGCTTATAAACGTCCATAAAGATGGGACCGACCTCCTCTCCCTCGAGACCTAGAAGAGTAGCCGCCTCTGCCGCCCCACTGCTGCTGCTGGTACTGCTCCTTAGACATGGCTACCTTGATTTCACACTGTGCATGAAAAGAAATCAATATTGAGATTTGCATCAAAGGCTCCATTACGTATCCAGATGTCATACCAACTATAACATCAGACAGTACCTTGCTTAGGCCAATGTTATGGTACTTCTTTTCCATGATTTTCTTGACTGGTTCCTCTTCTTTAAAGGTGATGAAACAGAAACCTCGCCTTTTATTTGTCTTGTTTTCCATAGGCAACTCAATCGACTCCACCTTAAAAACACGTGTAGTAACCCTCATTATCACTTTTGATAGTGAATAGTAGAAGGCCAATATCAGAACTCTTAATAATAATTTCCAGTTAACAGCAGAACAACAGTGTGTCTTTAGACTTGCTCAGCACTACAGACTGTAATCACATTTATTTGTTCTCTTTACACACCTCTCCAAAAGCGTCAAAGTACTCTCTGATCTTCTCCTCGGGAGTATCTGGTGAAAGGCCACCAACAAAGATCTTCTTCACAGGCTCTTTGGACTTCATGGCTTTTGCTTTTTTGGGGTCAATCACTTTACCATTAAGTTTGTGTTCTTTTTGTTGAATGACCTGTGTTGAGCAGAAAACAAGGCTACTTTCAGTATCTCATTGGCTTCAGATATAAATACAAAACAAATAAAAACAGGAGGAAAATAATTAGTAGGAGATACTCTCACTGATGCATATCATGCATATCATCTGAACCCCCCCAAGCAATGGATTTGTAATTACTTATTACCTAAATTAGGGTTGTTTCAATGTATTACATGATAAACTTTAGCTGGACGAGAATGACCTGCTAAATTTGTTGGGTCGAAGTAACATATCAGAATCAGAAATGAGTGAGCTGCATTAAATGTCACTACCTTTTCCACACTTTCAGCATCTTTAAACAGCACGAAGCCAAAGCCTCTGGACCGGCCAGTCATTGGATCCAGTTTTAAAGTACAGTCTACCACCTCCCCAAACTTGGAGAAGTAATCTTTTAAGTCCTTCTTCGTTGTGTCCCAGCTCAATCCTCCAACAAACATTTTCCTGTGGAAATAGCAGTTAGATGACATGGTAAATGTTGCAGGTGACATGACTATGAATTACTTTTAAGACAGTACTTCCTTACGTTGTGTTGGGGAAGCTATGAGCTACGTTTCAGATTATGACTTTTGATTATGAATGATGTCCTGTTCATAGTCGTGTACGCGTGTTAAACCTCATTTATATTAACCACTGCACATGCAATCAGTGTTTGCTTTAGGTGAGGCATAAAAGGAGGATGAAGTCCTGGTGACACTGGTGTCCATCACAGAGGAGCTCATTAGGCTGCGTGTGTATAATCGAGGACATTCATTTAATGACGTGATTCTTAGTTTTAGCTGTGTTTGTGGATCAGCCCATGAATATTTAGAATGGTTCCATGATGGTACGTTGCATAAAAATTATCAGAGCTTTCACACCAAATCATGAAACGTTTCAATTGAAGTAAACTGAAGGCTGCGTCTGTTAGCAACATCTCGGCTCGCGTTACCACAACAACACATGAAAACAGAACAGCTGTACGAAAAGTCTCATCAACCACCCAAACACTTAAAGTCCTGTCATTTTACAGGTGTCGTCAGTAGTACATTAACAACCGAGTTTTAGTTATTGTTTGGTCAAACATCAAGAACATAGGTTGTTAGCGCATAACCGAACACACATCTGAATCAGCGAGCTAGCGTAGTTAGCACTGGCGTTACTGCCAGATTGTAACGCTAACGCTGCTGAGTTAACGCTTTCTAGATGAAAACTGTCAACAAACACATAAGTAAAAATATGTGTCATTAATATAACTGCGGATAAATACTCATTACTGCATTAATTACATATAAAACCCGTTTGGTTGGAAGTGTAGAAAGGTGGAGCTAACTTAGCTAGCCGTTAACGTTAGCTAGCTAACAAGGTAACATATATAGCACCCACTCACCCTTCATCTTCCTCGTTTTTACTGGCATCTATCTTAGACCCTTCAGCATCTCCCGGCCCGCCATCACCTCCAGCAGCTCTGTCTTCGGCGCTCCCTTCCCCGTCTTCCTCCATCTTCATCGTCGGGTCATCCAGGCTAAACAGATCCTCCGACATTTTCCAACTGAGCTCACCGGAACTTCAACTACCGACAATTTCCCGCCTTGGAGTCCCAAGCAGCAGCGGAGGATCGATATTTTAGTTATCGGTTTGCAACTGCTCAGATAATGATCAGTGAGGGGCTTCTTCAGGGAGAAGATCTACTCCAGGACAAGTTCAGCTCTATCAGCAGCTGCACGTACACACACACTCTCGCACAAAATGGTGGCGGTGAGAGTGCGACGATGAGGATGATTGTGATTACAGCAGCAGTCAACGTTCGACCCAATACATTTATACTGGCTTTATTCTAAGTAACAGCTTGTGAAAACTCTGACTGCACTGTACGAGGACTCATTCAAGGTGCATTTTCATTGAGTAACCCTTTGTAGGCAATCTCTTCCAGCTTCTGCAAGCTGCTTTCTCCACCTTCTCTCATCACAGCTAGACAAGCAGAAGGACGTTCTTGTTTTATGAAAAAATCTTTATTGGGAAAAAAAGAGAAAAACAAACCCAACACAAGCGTTCTGATACCCCAATTTTTAATATTCCCTTTATCCAAAACGGAAGAAGAAAAAAAAGAAGACATTTCCAAATAAAGATTTAAGAACACACCAGCACAAAAACCTACAGGCTCTACCGTGACAACGCACAGGATAAGAAACTCAGGAACAAAATATTTACAAGGTCAGACACACTACATGTCTTCATCTTTAGAGGACGACCAAATAAAGTTATTTTAAAATCAAGACGCTCTGATTAAGAAGGACAGGGTATCCACAAGCTGCCTCCAAGGTACAAACGGTCAGTCCGTCTCACCTACAAGAGAGGAGACAAGAAGGCCATCAATCACTTCTACAAGACCGGCTCTTCACTGAACCTCCATGTTTCTCTGTTTAACTTCGTGAGCTGTCGACTTTAAGCTATTAAGTTCACAATTCAGGATTAAAGATCATATGTACAACTTCTACCTTCTCAGAAAACAGCTTGTCAGCCAGCAAAAGCTTCGGCTCTGCCGGGATGGTGGACAATCTCACCAAATCAGAGCACTTCCAAACAAGATTCTTGCTATCCTAGCAAATTTAATGGTTTGCAGCCAGTCCGTCACTATCTACGAGATGACCATTTGTGTCAGCTTTTCATGGCTTCATAAAACTGGTTTACATATGATCTTTATCAGCTATGTTTTAAGGAAAGGACTTGAGGTGTACCATTTGAAGTTCTCTATGGATTCTAAAGAAAAAGCAAGCATTATGAGTTTCTGCAGTTACAGGGCTCAGAGACCGTTTATAGGAGAACAAAGAAAAAAAAACACTGAAGCTCCAGAACTGAAATACAAGAATGCTAAAATTAATAAAAGAGAATACAACAAACAGTCAAAATCACTTTTAGGTTTCACTGCTAAATACCTGTAAAAAACCCATTTAAAACTGTTAAAGAAAACAGTGACAACTTAAGGGAAAATGAGCGATCTCCTTTTTTATGATTCTTTGTTTTAACGCTGGTACAGGAAGTTTGAAGAGACCATACCACAGGACAGCGTTTTCTTGTGCATGCCGTGCTCTCTGCCCGCTATGTGCGACGCCCAGAGAATTTCGTGGTCAGGTGACACACGGCCTGCAATGAAGTCCCCCGCTGGCAGGTACAAACAAGGTACAATAATCAGAATTAGGGAAAGAATGGAAAAAAAAAATAAGGAGAGGTGCCCTTACTCTGTACCCTTTAGCAGTACTTTACCTGTTAGTATTGCTATCAACTCTATGTTATTTCCTTATGATCACCTGTTAAAAAGCAGGGAGGAAAATAGAAAAACAAAATCTACAGAAAAACACTTACGTTTTTCTGGAGAGCTTAAACAAGAAAAAGGCACACCACTACACAAGCATTAGCAATTAAAGATCTATAGACATATCCACAAATTCTTTCAAACTGGGGTGCACGAAACTGCAAACCACTTGTTTGTTTTAGGATAGTCCACTTTGTCTATTGATCTTTAAATTGATAGATGAGGCCTAACAGATAGGCTGTGTTACAGTCTTACCATATCTCTTGGCAGGTCAAGTCATTTTGTCAATATGGCTGGTAGTTGTTCTGATGGTTTCCACCCTCTCTGGAGGCCTTGCCGTAATTACTTGGTTGGCCTACGAAGAGCACAGACATTTGAATTAAAGAGCTGTACATCGGCTCTCTGCTGTACGTTTGCAGGTGTATTAAAATACACTTTGACTTACCATTGTAATCATCATATCCCTGTCCATATCCATAATTCTGATAGTTGTATCCTGAATAGTCATAGCCAGAATATCCATTATACCCCTGGTTGTATCCATTGCCATAGCCCCCATAGTTCTGCCCGTAGTAATTGTTGTATCCCTGGTTGTAGCCTTGACCTTGTCCTGCACACAGGCATATAGATGGTCAAAATGTTTTAGTTCAGTCAGATTTCTCTCTCAATTATATATGCTCCCTTAACGCCACGGACAAAGTACCTCCTCTTCCGCGACCCCTGAATCCACCTCTTCCTCCAAAGCCCCGGTCACTTCTATTCTGCTGCTGTCTGTAGACTTCTTTAGGCTGGGCGACTTTGATTTCACACTAATAAAACGTGCACACAAAGCAGGAGGAAAACCAATGTGTGTCAAAATAAGTGTCAAAAAACAATTATATGCTGTAAACAAATGGTAAACAAACCTTTCCACTTCCAATTTGGTGATATCTGTTTTCCAAAAGCTTCTGAACAGGTTCTTCTTCCACATATGTTACAAAGCAGAACCCTCTCCTCTCGTTCGTCTTACTGTCCACAGGCAGTTCAATGTTTTCAATCTATTGAAATGAAGCATATCCATCAAGACTGCTTAAAAATTTCAATGAATTCAAACAGAGCAAAGAACCTGAAAGTAACACTGCAGTTAACATATACATGTAGAATCAACTGTTTACAATCAACCTTACAATAGATCTCACACTTGTATTCACATGACCTACATCTCCATAAGCACCGAAATATTCCCGGACTTGGTCCTCTGTTGTTTCAGGATGAAGACCTCCAACAAAAACCTTTTTAGGAGGTTCCTTCCCCTTCATTGCCTTGGCTCTCTTTGGATCAATCAGTTTACCATCAAGTTTGTGCTCCTTCAGTTCCAGAACCTAAACACAAAGGGATCATTAAAGGAAAGAATTCTTAATGGAGTGTAAATAGATAAATTACTTCTTTATTTAAGAAGCACAACTATATTTTAAATGAGCTCTCACCCTGTCCACACTTTCTGCATCCTTGAAGAGCACAAACCCAAAGCCTCTGGAACGGCCAGTCATGGGGTCTGTCTTGATGGTGCAGTCCAACACTTCTCCAAACTTGGACAGATAGTCTGTAAGGTCTTTCTTACTGGTGTCCCAACTCAGACCTCCGATAAACATTTTCCTGCAGTCACAAATAATCAATTATCACAGAAATCTGCCTGACTCCTGAAGTTAACCATTTGTCTTAAAACCCACTTTAAAACAATTTCAATGGGGTGCTGCAAAGCTAAACACTGCTCAAAAACTTCGGGACTTTTACAAGAGATGCACTGCAGGCTTACAAATCAACAGTCCATATAAAACTAGGAAGACACGTGTAGGAAGGTTCACTGGAGAGCTACTTAATTAATCAAATGTCTATACTTGAGCTACGACTCAAGACTGAAGATTAAAATATAATTCCGGTGGGGTTGCCCTCCCGTCTATCGCTCCCCATTCACAAAGCTAAGGTAAAGCCCTAGCGACCACGACACCAGCGTTTAACGTCTATCACCTATTTATTATGCATACTCGATGGCAAATCCAGATTTTTAGACCACATTGAGAAGGCATTTACCTAAAAAAAAAAGCCTAACCTACACCCAGTTTTACCGGCGTTACCCTCAATTTTCTAGCCGTTTTCTAGTTCGGCCCTGTGTGCTGTGGCCTCGTAGCGGCCGCTTCGACCAGCTCTAACTTACCCGTCATCCTGCTGGTTTCTACTCGCGTTGATTTTAGATCCTTCTGGAAACTCGTCGGTGCTGAAGTCAGTATTTTCTTGTTCGGCCTGCATTTTCGGGTATGTAAGGTTGTAGTGGTGAGCTCTACGGAGATGTTACAGCTATGGTCAGATATATATATAAAAAAGACCTCAACAACAACACGCTCGCGCACTCACACGAACACTGCCGCGGCGGCTAAAATGGCGGCCCCTGTCCAGCGACGCAGGAGTGAAGGCGGGAGGAGAACAGGGCGGGGATTAAAGATGAATTAAAGGGCCGCGTCCGAGTTACAATGTCGCTCACTTTATCAACAGAAATTAAGTAAACTACATCAAGACCAGGGGCATGATTTGTATGTGCTCATTTATTTTATTGGAAAACAAGTGCAATTAAATTATGAATATTACTGGAAAATACAGCTTCACAGTTACATATCATATGCTGTGGGCTGCTGGAGAGGACCAAAAGTCTTCTGAAGACTTAAATGCAGATGTAAAATGATGCCAGGAGTTGGCGAATGTGTGATAAACTGCGTTTGGATAAACTAGTAGTTTCTGGAAAAAGACTCTAAAATCAGTGGCGGTGTGCTTTAAACAGTTTCATGCGCATACAGTGTGCTTTCCTTAAAGGCAAATTCACTGATCTTCAAGTTATTTTTGCTACGCGTACGTTTTGTACATGGCATATAGATCTACGAGACTTGCACAAAGCCCGCGCACCCCTTTTGCGCCAAAAGAGCTCTCGGTTGCCAGATTTGTTGTTAAGAGGCACTTTTTAAAATTAAAAACTGACTTGCTTATTTTTAGACGGCAATTTATTATTAAAGCACATATTTGTTTATAAAACATATTCATTAATTTAATTGGAAAAACATATTTAACGGGAAAGGTATAGTTGATTATGCTGTGCTACACAGCAAACAAACAACACTGTCACAATATTTGTCACACCGTCACTATTAGGTAAGGTTGTTATATTGTCACAATGTTGCCAGCTAATGCTGTCACAACTTTCTTAGAAATTAAATTTCAGCATTGCGGACTCCAAAACAATAGGCTGTGACAACAAACTTAAAGCACCCCCCTGGGAGAAAGTAGGTAAATAAATGAATATGTATAATTTAATGAACGTATGAGTCACAATATGATTTTTAAGGAAACTGGTACATTGTAAAGTGAGTGAAAACTGTAACTGAATAACACTGAATATGTCCAAATCAGTTCCTCTCTTGTGAACAAGATACTAAACTACTGGTAATTTTTTTTTTTAGCTTCGGCAAACGTTGAAGAGTTACATGAAGGTTATCTGGCAACCCGTTGACTGAGCCATGTGTTAGCAGTGCAGTGCTAGCGGGCTAGTGTTCGTTTATTGGACCGTTTATCTTTAATCTGCTTGTGTTCTCCGTCAGACTAACCTAAAGAGCACATCTGTGTGGATCCGCTGCGGTGACGAAACGCTTTATTTGCCATTTAAAACAAACAATGGCATCCATTTCAGTCTCAGCGAACGTTAGCGTCTTTCTGCTGGACATTGAAGGAACCACGACCCCCATTACATTTGTGAAGGTAAGAGTGAAACTGCTTTAGATCTTCACCATCGGGCGGTCATTGACTAAAGAGTAGAAACATCACTAACGTTGCTTTTTCATACAGGACGTGTTATTTCCGTACATACGAGAACATCTGGAGGACTATCTGTCCGCGCACTGGGAGGAGGACGAGTGCAAGCAGGACGTACATCTTCTGAAGAAGCAGGTCATTTACAGTCACATACAGTCCGCTCTGCTCTGAGACGGCTGTACAGATCAGTTGCACAAATACAAACCGGACATTGAGCTTAAATGCAGGACATGCTAAAGGGGAATTCCACCGATATTAAGTAAAGAGAAATATTAAGAGTGGTTTGGTGTAAAACGGTTCAGATGTTCTTCACAGTGGTGATGATATACAAATATAGCCATTTTAATTACTATTCAAATCGTTCAAAAACAAAATTCCTTTATGCATTATGCACACTCTGCATGCACCACAAATTGATGACTGAAATGTATTTACTCTCATAAATCCGCATATTCGTAACCATTTCATGTCATAACTTTGTGTGAGGGAGTTTTAGAGCTGGACGTCAGGTTCCTATAATCACCACTGTGAACTGTCCTTTATCTTGAAAGGAACCACCTTAAACGACTCTGTTTACATCTATATTATCTAATTATGCAGATATTCTGAAACACTGGTGGAGTTCTCCTTTACCATAATTATTGGCCAGTATAACATGTATATTTCTTACTATGCTTTTGGTCTGCAAACCTAACTGGAACAGTGGAGAATCTGCATGTGAATGTCACATGTGAATTAAAAGTTAATAGACTTTATAAGGTTACATTACTCATGTGGTTCATGTGGTTCTCAGACTCTGTGTGGTTTAGTTATAGTCTATAGTTTTAGTCTCTAGGTACAGGTGTAGGCATGTTTTAATTATTATATAATCACCTAATCAGTAATTTACGAAGATCAAAATGATCACTTTCCTTATTAGTTTTAAGTCATAGAGTATTAAGTGACAGCAAACTTAAAGTTAACTGAAAGTGATGTATGGAAATGGAAAAATGTTGAGGTGTAACAGGCAGCACTGTGTAATGTTTGTTTAATTGTTAGCCCTGTGGCTAATATTTTTAGCATGCATGCCAACATAATGAGCTTTTTGTGTGTATATTTACCCTGAACAAAAAAAAAACCTGAATATACTGATTCTGTATAACAGAGTAAATAAGCCAATGTGGCCTCCTTTGATGTCAAATTGTCCTTTAATAGATGCACAGAATGAGACGAAAACACAGTTAACTAGTTAATCACAGTTAGTCATATGACAAGCTAAAATGTGCATGATTGTGGTGGCGTTTTCTGTAATAGTGCAGTAGTATTGTGAGGGAAACTAGAACTTTTCCAAATGTACTGAAAGACTCCTGTATTAAAAGTCCTGTAGTCCCTGCAGTATTATTATGTCAGCTGTACCATGGAGCCACTACCCGGCTGACACCTCCAAGTTGTTATTCAGAGATTAATAGTCTGTCGTCACGCAGTCGCCTGATTCAGCTTCATTTCACTGAACCACGTGCTTCTGTTTCCAGGCTGAAGAAGACTTAAAGCAGAACAGAGCCTGCCCGGTTCACACTGTGGACCAGACTGTGCACACAGATGAGGAGAAGGCGATCCGGGAGGTTGTGGATAGCGTCCTGTGGCAGATGGCTGCAGACAGGAAAACCACTGCACTGAAACAACTGCAGGGCCACATGTGGAGAGCAGCCTACGCTGCTGGGAAGATTCGAGGCGAGTAAGTACTGAGGTCTTTATTAATACAACTGTTTCCAAAAAAGTTGGAATGCTGTGTGAAATGTAAATAAAAACAACAGAACGATGTGTAAATAATTTAAATCCTATATTTATATATTGTTATATAATCCTATATTGTTGTAGTTTTAGTAAAGTAGTGACAGGTTGATATTCAAAACGCTGTTAATGAGCTTTTCTTTTAACAGCCCTTTGTTAGATTTTGGGAACTGAGGAGACTGCTGTAGTTCTGAAAGTGATACATATTCTTTCTTGTTTGATACTGGATTCAAGCTGCTCAGCAGTCCTGTTTCTCTTTGCATAATGCCCCAAATGTCTGGACTACAGACAGGTCAGTTTAGCACACAGACTCTTTTACCATGGAGCCATGCTGTTGGAATCCATCTAGAATGTGGTTCATTATGTTGATTAAATAAGCAAGACCCCTCAAAAAAACATAATCTTTTAGCTTGTGACTAGTATATTAGCTGTAATATGATAGATCTGTAATACGTTAGATTGGGACACCATAAAGCACAGCTTTTGTTTTTGATGTTGTATTCTTGAAGTATTGATTACTTTCATTAACTGAAATAAAAAGGTTAAGATATCAACACTCTTTTTCAGCCACTCCTTGGCTTTTCTAGGGTAAAAAATGTATCATTACTATACTACTAGACTGAGAACACATTTCCAGAAAGAAAACGTGGCATTTATTTAGTTTGTGTATTGTAAACTGTTAATTCAGCTACAACTAAAAATCTGTATTCTTATGGCCTATGTCACTGTACCAGGACAGATGACGTATAGCCCAGCCCTGTCATGTAAATTATGTTTTGTGGAGTGCTGATTCCAGAGAAACCAAGAAAAGATGACTATTTTTATGATCTGTGAGTGGTTTGTAGAGGTTGTGTGTGTGGATTAAACAGCCTCCTCTACTCCTGTGTGTTCAGAGTCTACCAAGATGTGGTCCCTGCTATCAGAAGATGGAGGCGACATGGTCTTAAGGTCTACATCTATTCCTCAGGTAGCATAGAAGCTCAGAAGCTGCTGTTTGGTTATTCGATTGAAGGAGATCTTTTAGATGTAAGTTTTGATAAGGCTCTTTTTTATCATCTGTAAAATCTTAAAAGCTGTAAGTTCCTAGTATTTAAAGATCTTTTAAAATCTCTCTTTCAGTTGTTTGATGGCCATTTTGACACCAATATTGGCGCCAAAGTGGAGAGTAAAAGCTATGAAAGGATTGCAGAGAGGATTGGCTGCTCGCCAGAAGACATTATGTTCTTAACAGATGTCACTCGAGGTGGGTGTTACCTGAACTGTTACCACTGGCTGTACTGTCATCCTGTAAACATGGCATAAGCGAAAAGGAGGGGTCCTGCTCAATTAGTTAGTGACGCTGTTCTTTAGTGTTTTACAAAAATAAATTTGGGTTTAAGCGACACACACATTATATATCTCTGTCAGTTCTGTGCTCATAAATACTGAGAGTAAAAAAGTATTGAAGAGTCTTAAAAAGTGCCACCTCAATCTGAACATCTCAGTTGATTTTACTCTTTAATCTCAAAATCATAATGTTAATTTACTTTTAAAACATAACAATAAAAAAAGCTTGTTCTGCTATTGTGATTCTCTGTCTTTTACTACTATGTGATTAGTGGGCCGTCTTTTTTTAACAGCAAAACTTAGAGAAGGCACTTTCATGGAAGTCAATAGTTGTAAATAGTTCCTTCATTGGCATTTATCATCAAAATGCATTCTATATTTAAGTTAAATTGAATAACATAATCTTCCAATATTTTATCACATATTCGCATATTGTGTAAAAACGAGAAAAGCTCATTTAAAATCATGATTTAAATTCTTATTCTTATAATTGTTATAATAACTAATTATTATTTATTATTTGTTAATATACATTCTTATTTGCATTAGTTTTGTAGTAAATTTTGACAATTTACTTGATTATTTATATAATTACATTGTTATTTATATTTATATTATTAATGTAAATAACAATTTATTAATTTATTTAGATTTGATTGATGCCTTTTAATAAAATGTGCATGAACAGCTAAACACACTAAACACGCTAAATACCAGACATGTGGACTCGAGTCCAAGTCATGTTATGTCCAACTCAAGTCTCTGAACTGATGACTTGCGACTTGACTTAGACTTTACCTTTACTGACTTGGACTTGGAATCAGACTTGAGCTTTAAGACTTGAAAAGACTTGCCACCCTATTTTTACATGATAAATATGGGAAACTTCATTAAATAACTGGATCATTTTATATTCAGTGGTGCTCTAACACTAGGGCGCTGAGCTGCGCCGCTCAGTTTATCCTTAACCTAGTAACAAGTGAAGTTCTGCAGCCATTCACGGGAAGCTTGGGGGGCGCCAGTGTTCAATTTGTGCGGAGACGAGGAGCAACATGCGCCCGAAAATAAAGAACAGTAAGTCTCTGCTATGTATATTTCACATATAGCAGTTAGCTAGCTAGCTGGCTAACAAGCCAGCAAACCTAGCAACATAATGATAAACAACAGCTAATGTAAATGAAGCTTTCTCCCTCTGTTCATCCCTCCTAGATATTCCACAGTCACCAATGAAATTAAAGCCTTTAGGAAGCACAGCATCTCATACAGGAAGTGTTCAAGTAGTGCAGAAAAGTGCCAAACACTGATCAGTAGATGCAGAGCTACTGCAAAGTTCACACATGCTGTTAGAACTGAAAGACCCGGTCCATATAATTGATGCTTATGGGTTTAGAATGTGTTGTTATTCAAATTCCTGTTGGTGTTATGAGTACTAATACTTCCATATAGTGCAGTGTTTCTCAACCTTGGCCTTCGAGGCCCACTGCCTGCACATTTTTGTGTTTTTTTTGCTTGAACACATATTTTAACTTTGTAATGGACTGGTAATAAGGTGATTAGTGATTAGAACTGCTTGAAATGATCCAAAGTTATTTTTGTTATAATACAAACTTTAAAAACATTAATGTTATATTAATGTCAGTTTAATATACTACTAATCAACTGCATCAATTGTGTTAAATACTGAAATAATGTTACATCTGGTGACTTGACCAGGACTCGAAGTTTAAGACTTGGGATTTGACTCAAGACTTCCCTGTATTGACTTGGGACTTGACTCAGGACTTGATTGTCAAGACTTGAGACTTACTTGTTACTTGCAACTTAGTGACTTGGTCCCATGTCTGCTAAATACGCTAAAAACGTTGAACAGCTAAACACACTAAACATGCTAAATGCATAAAAACGTTGAACAGCTAAACACACTAAAAATACTAAATGCATTAAAATGTTAAACAGCTAAACATACTAAATACACTTAAAACATTGAACAGCTAAATATGCTAAAAACTTTGAACAGCTAAACACGCTAAATACAGCAAAAACATTAAACCGCTAAACACTCTAAACACTGAATAGCTTTACAGTCTAAACACACTAAACAGCTAAGCAACTAAAAATTGTGAACACACTGAGAAGCTAAGCAGACTAAACTTTTAGTTTCTGTAAAGCTCTGCATCAGCTATTCCGCTGAGCACATGTTTGAGTGTTGTTGTTCTCCATGTTTTAGAAGCAAAGGCGGCAGAGGACGCTGGACTGAACGTGGTCGTGGTGGTGCGGCCAGGCAACATGGAACTGACCGAGGAGGAGAGGAACCACTATAGAATCGTTACGACTTTTAGCCAGCTGGAACTCGCAGGAAGCGCTTGACGGACCAGGACAGAAGAGTGTTTGTGTGCAGGACTCTAGTGGACTTCAGGAGAACAGAAGCTGTGGCCCTACAACAGTGTTGTAGCCCCCAACTGCTAAATCAAGATGCAGCAAGTACCAAGTGCATTATAATTTTACTGACTGAAATTCAGGTGCTTGTCTGTGTTTTTTTGTTTTTACATAAAAACATGTTGAAGGTGGTATATAATATTCCATTACTCTATTTGGATGTTTCTTATGCAGTAAACAGTGTTGATGTGTAATTTAAGTTAATGATTATGAATGGGTGTATGGGTCATGCTGTATGCATAACAGTGTTAGTATTTATCAGCAGCTGTTTGAGTTACAGCTGCATTGCCACTTCACCACTCCTCTTCATCAGATTTACAACTTAACCCCCTCTACCCGTTTATCAGTGAAAAGGGACCACCACAGGACTAGACATAATTTAATTAGAGATGGAAGGATCGATCGGCCATGTATCGGTATCGGCCGATTTTTAATCAAAATATGTGATCGGCGATCGATTGCGGTAAACAAATGAGCCTAATTTCTGTATTTACAGCTAACGTTTCATCCAGGAAGAGGAGCCCTGGGTGAAGCCCCCTCCGACCAGCTCCCTGTAATTCCTATCTGAACCGCTAGGTGGAAACACATACCCTTTTGTTTTCGTCAGACTGACTAAAACGGCGGCCAAACGAGAACAGTTGAAGCGTTCACCGCATGAGCGGAAAGATAACATCGTCCGTCTGGCAGTTTGTTACCGTATGTGACTCAGACTCATCCAGGACAGTTTGTAACATCTGTAAAATTAGTAAAATCAGCGTCTCTCGCGGGAACCAAGACAAAGACTTACACCACGCAGCTGAATACAGTGAGTATCAGCAAACAGCGGAGCTAGCACGCGCAGCCCAGAGAACCGTGCAGACCAGATCTGACCGGTATGAACAGTACAGCAGCAGAAACAGCCAGAGAGCTAAAGAACCACAGCCAGAGTGATTGTGTTTATAGTTCTAGATAAGCAGATCTTCTCGGCTGTAGAACACGTTCATTCTGCTGCTAAATATTCCACCTGGGTCCACGCTCTGCCGGTTCTAGTAGGAAATACTTTTCAGATGTCGCTCTTCCGGAGCTGTATCAAGCGGTTTACTCCCACATAGACCAACTTCTAATTTAGTTACAAATATTATACTGTTTCATATGAGCTCGTTAAAAATGGTAATAAACCAGTTTAGACCATGTTTCATGACTTGCTTGTGCTAATAATGTGTATCCCTGCCGTGTCTAACAGCCCCGCCCTCGATCGGTATCGGCTATCGGCCGATCGCGCTGAAAGGTGATCGGCGATCGGAATCGGCCTCAAAAACGCTGATCGGTCCATCTCTAGTGTTAATGTGTGTTTTGCTGGTATAAGTGGATCAGACATTTTTAACACTGTCTCCATTTTGTAGATGTGAAATTAGAGACAATAGCTCATCAGTTTCTGCCCAGTTTGTTAGGCATTCTCTAGTCACAGGACTCTCTGCACTGCTGTATCTGATTCACTCATACCAGCACAACACACTCTAGCACACCGCCACCATGTCAGTTTCACTACTGTCCTGAAAATGATTCACCATCGAAATAATACCTGTTCTGTGATGACGTAGAGAGCAGCAGAGTCTGCAGTCTTATAGGCCCCAGACCGCAACCATTAAACTTGGAGTTAGTGTAACTATTAGGTAGGTGTTTCTTATAAAATGGCCTATGAGTATTTCATATAGTTCTGTTGTATTTTAGTGCACAGTTTTTGTTTATTTGCTGAGTTTGAAAAAAATGTGCCATAACTTTTACACAGGCAAAATTTAATGTTTTATCATTTCCAGGTTGTTAAATTCAGTAAATAAACAGTAATTGTGTATTAAAGCGGGTAGTAATGTGTCTTTGTAGAGTATGTGTGACTTATTTTTCTTAGAATATCAACACGTCATATAAAATCATACTGAAAGAAGAAACGTATTAGTTCTGCTGATATTTAAGATATCGTCGCTGTCCAATGAAAAACAAGTATCTCCAAAAGTATCACCAAAAACACACTTCACTTTCAATGTAAGTCAATGGAACCAGAGTTTTTTTCCAAACTGTTTTGGAGCACTTCTATTGGCCCATTTATCATGAAATTTTCACACAAGTAAACAACCATTGGCATGTTCAAAGATGTAGAAAACTCAAAATGGACAAAAATGAAGATGCATGTTTTTCATTGGGCAGCAATGATATTCTTGCCAAAATGAGACAGCTTCATTAAATGATACAAAGCTCAGTACATGTATGTTTTTAAAAAGCGCCTGCTTTTGAGTGAAGCTGAAGCCACTATTTGCCTTGTGAATGCATGTGACCTCCAGAAAATCTCCAGTGACTGATATGTCAGCCCATGAAAGCTTAAACTTAAACCGCAGAGAACTGCAGTGTGACCTGTCCTCCGACAACAGAAGAACACCACGAAGATCTCCAAAAGAAGACGCTTAATAAGTCGTACAGAATGCAGCTTTAATGAAACACAGCTCATAACCTGAAAAACACTGTAAATGCCTGATATATTTTGCAATGTTATGACTGAAGATTTTGTTTCATCTAGATATAAAATGTGGCATTTGTTGAAAGAATTTAGATTGTTTGATATTGTATACTGAAAAGTGATTTGACGTTTCAGACAAACAATTCAATACAGAGTACAGAACCTACTTTTCCCTCTATTCTTATATTCTCAGTCTCTTTATTAGATGGACTTTATGTTTGCTGCCTTTAAGTGCTGTCAGAAATACCAAGATGTGTGCACACAAACGCCACCACAGTGTAGTAATTACTGGCAGGAAATAGAATTTTTCTGTCAGCCTTCTTTCATTAAACTTTCACTAAAAAGTGTTCATCAAAAAAAAGTCATAGCAGCTAATATTTATGTTTTAGGTTAGCTGTGTTTCACATCTGCAGCAGCCACAGTAGCATGGAGCACTTAAAGGCAGCATTTGTCAAAGTTAATATCCATGTCTTTGAATACTTCTGTTTATTTACATACCTAATAATCTTTACCTACACAATATGGCCAAAAGTATGTGGACCTGACACCTGATGACGTCCCATTTTAAAACCACAGGCATTAATATGTTGTTGCTGCCTTATGTGAATATGACAGCCTCCACTCTTATGGGAAGCTATCCACAAGATTATGTAGTGTGTCTGTGGGAATTTGTGAGTAATCAGTCAAAATGCATTTGGATGAGGCATCAGTGCTCTGGGCTGACCACAACACATTGCTTAAACCATGTCTTTATAGGGCTGGCTGTGTGCAAAGAGACACAGTTATGCTGGATCACAAAAGTATCTTTTCCAAACTGCTGCACAAAGTGGAAAATGTCAGGTGCTGTAATTAAGAGCTGAAAAATAGACTCAGACCAATATTCCCCCTTCATCAAACTTTACTGTTGGCACTATGCATTCCACTAGGTATCGTTCTCATGGCATTCTCCAGTGGTGGTGCTTTACTTCATTTCACCCAGTGATTGGCATCGTGCATAGGCCTGTGTGCAGCTGTTTGGCCATGGAGACTAATTTTATAAAGCTCAAGAAGCAGCCGTGTTGCTGTTGCTTTCAGAGGCGGTGCTTCCGTTGCACAATTATGGTACTGACAGTTGTCTAGGGAGGCTCCAGCAGGACAGAAATTTCATAAACTGACATGTGGTAAAGGTTTATACTGTAACCATATGAGAATTAAAGTCACTGAGCTTTTCTGTGTGACCCATTCTACTTCCAGTGTCTACAGAGACCGCATGACTATATGCTTGATTTTATACACCATTGGTTAAAAACTTAAACTCATACTTTTGGCCATATAATGTATGCATATGCCACGTCACATTATCTGGTATCTATTCCCCCCTTGTGCTTTTTGTCTACTTACACATTTTTGTAATAAAGAACAGTCACAGAGCACTCCGGAGAGATTACATTCAACGTGCATGCATTAGTGAAAAACGATGAATACAGGAAGATGTAGGACTAAATTCTGCAGTAAAAAGACACACAGAAATAGTCCTATAGCTGGTCAGACTGGTACTCTGAAACCTCAGAGAAGCTTTCAGACAGGCTCAGTGGAGGGTCCTGGTCATCACTGCACACAATCTCAAAGTGGTAGTGGCGGAACTCGATAGCGAAGGTTCCCAAAAAGGCCAGAAAAAACATGACCAGTGCCCACTGTGCCCGGGCAGCATGCATGTGCAGGCGTTGTGCCATTAGGGCGAAGTCTGAGGTACGGTGTCAAGGTTTCAAACCTGGAACTTCCACAGGCAGTTAGCAGTGCATGACATTAACCCACTGAGCTACCTGCTGAGGGCTGGAGTGAAGAAGGTGCATTAAAACACATTTACAACTATTTTTGACAAAATTCACTGCTACATGCATTTATAAGTATAAAGCTCTACATACGTGTATGTATTTACAAGCATCAGCTTATATGATTTAAATAGGGAATGGCCTGTTATAAAAACATTTGCATGCTGAAAAGTTTACGCATACCACAGAAGATCCCTAATAACTGTTTAATGGGTGGTTCAGCAGAACATGAAGAAGCTTTCTGAACTTTAAAGGAGCAATTTGTAAAATTATGCAACCTGTTAAGTTCCTCCTCCAAACAATAGGGGCAACATATCAGCAGAAAATGCTTCACCTCCCTTCTTATGTTACAAGTTCTGCAACAAATTCATCCCTTAAATTTCCAAGAGCATCACCAGAAGTGGAAAGCAGCTGCAACTTACTCTTCTGCTTCTGTTTATATCACTTCTGTTTGCTGCTGAATGTGATCTCTTGCCAAGAATTGTTGCATTTACTGTTTCTTTCATTGGCTGTCTTTTCTTAAATAATCTAAACAGGGGCAGCATCTTTTACATGACTGACAAAAGGTTAGAATCCACATCTCAAGTTAGACTGATTCCACTCCACGCAACAGTGAGTCAGTATCGCATCTTCAGGAAAAAAGTGGTATTATGTGACAGGACATATCAAGGCTAGCTGGTTATCATGCTAACTTCAGTAGATATCTCTGCAACACCATAAAATCTTACAAACCTCCAGATAATGTAGGTTTTACAAAGAACCATTAAGTTGGTGCAGAATATGTACATATGCAAAGATTCTTCAAACAAGTTCTCTACACTCGTACATTTCTTTTTCTAAAAAGGTTCTTTAGGGAACCAAACGTGGTTCTTTTTTGGCATTGGTCCAAAAACACCTTGTGGCATTTTTGTAAACAGGTTTATTGTGAATTCAGGAAAATTACCTTTAGTTTGGTTTCCTTTTACATTTTAAAGGACACAGTGTTGTGGTGTTTTGTACAGGCATGCTGGTTGTGTTAAGGATACAAAGCAGCATGCAGGACGTGACCGCTCCAGACAGCAGGAAACGAGGGATGCCAGCTCGTCTGCCTTCATTTCGTAAGTTGACCTTTAGGGTCATGAAAGACTGGACCCAACAGAACAGTGTGCCTAGTCCAAAGGTCATGGAGGTGCCAATATTGTGGAGCTCCTCGTCATTTGACAGCTGGATAACAGTGAGCAGATCCACCCAAATCATAAAAAGCCTAAACTCTTAACATAAAACATGGGTTTCAGTAAACACTGCACGGCTAATTAGTTTGTCCTAAAGGGGTTACCCACCAATTTCTTCAACATTTTTGAACAATTTTTCCCTTGAGATGTAAACATAGTGATTCCAAGTGATTGGGGTTTAATTGGTTTAGATGTTCTTTACAGTGGTGATGATAGGAACCAGGGGTCCCCATGTCTAAAACACTAATATAGATTTTGTTCACTATCAAAACCACCAGTGAGCCTACTATTAGGGCTAAAATAAATGGCTTTAAATATATTTTTTATCTAACTTAAAACAATGTGTCTGACTTCAGGGAGCATATATCAAACTGGACTTCTGTGAACAACTCTGACTTTGTAAGTTTGTCTAGATTGGAAAGTTTCACACCAAACCACTCCAAACAACATGCTAACCAATTTCTGTAACATCAGTGGACTTCTCCTTTAATAGTAAAGAACAGAAACACTATAATGATCAAAGATCAAGTAACTGTAAAAAAAAACATACCTGGAAATTCCCCACCAGAGTCATACCAAAGCAGGCGAGGGACAGCGCTACCAGACTGCCAATGTTGAGCCAGGGTTTGTGAACCCTTGGCTTCAGCTGCAAGTATCTGAGGACTCCGAGGATGAAGCCTGGAAACGCAATGACACTGCATAATGTTAAATAAATACATTGATTACAGTGACAGTTAAAGATCAGCATTGTTTTCTTAATGTACTTTATCTATGAACTTTACCATGGTGTATGTGTCAGCCATCCTGCTGGCACAATAGAGCCTGGCTGAGGACCAGATTCTACACTGGGTCGTTTGCCTGAGCGACTCTACAATGTGTTTACATGGCTTCCAAGCCTGCAGCCTCACTCTTCTTTTTCTCCTCCCTTTCTTTTCCTTTATTTTCCCTCTCCTCTCTCTATATACCTGTTTTTCTCCTTTCTCGCATGGTCTCTCTTTCTCTCCCCCCATCTGAATGACATTACATCTTTGCTACAAAGCTCACCGTGCAGAGATGGCTTTCTACTCCATGCCTAAGGGGCAGCACATGTTGTGGTCTAAAGAGTTTTTCTTCTGAGAGCTGGGGAAATGTGCGTGTGTGTTGTGAATTAAAAAAGGCGGGTTGAGATATTGAAAATAAATAAATACATTGTTATTATTTCTATTATTTGAATAATCTGTACACTCTTACAAGGATAACTACAAATGTCATCCACAAATCTTTAAAGCTGTGCCATAGTAAATAAAACACTTTTATTTCTTTAAAAATATATATTTATGGTTCTATGCGGCAGCAAAATGTTCCCCGTATTGTTTCAGGTGACAAGAACACTTTCGAGTATATAAAACATTGTAGAATAAAATGTGTAAAATGTATAAAATCAATACTGAACTGTTCTTTTTCACCTTTGTACAAAGTAACATACTAATAATTATAATTATGTGCATAAACCAATATCCATATTGACAGCTCATTATCATGATGGTGCACTTATCATACCCACAAAAGCTGCCATGTTCATGACTTGGCTGAAGACACAGCTGGCAGGGGGAGCATCTCCTGCGATGCTGAAAGAAACAAGATGACGGTGTAATAATCAGAACTCAAACTAACCAATTAATAAATAACTGTTATTCTTTACAGTGTACCTGATATATGGGGGAGACTTTGACACTGATCTCCTGAAGAACAACAAATTCATTGGAAGCAGATTAATGGCAGTGTAATATAAATCACTGATGTAAAATATAAAAGTAAATGTGAGACCTACTTGTATTCAGCGCTGAGTGGGGTAATTTTCTCATCCTCCACCGCTATGAAGTACCTGTTTCGACATAAAAAATGATTTACTCATCAGCCATAAAGTGTGAGCTATTGAGGATTCAGGAGATATTTGTGAGAAGGATAGAATTGCTTAAGAAGAAGGGAATAAGTAAACCAACCAGAGTTTCCAAAAAAAACTAATTAAAAGCTACAGAGAAAACAGGACCCCAACAATCACTTGGAAGACCTGGGAGACCACGAAAACCGTCCATATCAGATAAACAGCATTTCATCTTTGAAAGAAAGGAGAACATCAAGCTTCACTTTTGAGTCAGATCTGAAAACGTCCACAGGTATTTCTGTCCATCCTTCCACTGTGATAAGACGATGTGGGTCTGAAAGGATGTGTGGCTGTTTAAAAAGCTCCTAATTGAGAAAAAGAGACACATCAAGCACCCGAACCTCTGGTGTTTTCAGAACAATGTTTTTTGGATTATTTGGATGATGAGAAGCAGAAAATACCAAAACAACTTCTAAAACTAAAATCTGGGGGTGTGACTCTTTGGAAACTGAAAGTGAAAAGTAAAGAATGGAAGCTGTAAGGTAAAGATTGGACACACTGAACACTCAAACATCTGATGTTACAGATTTGGGGGGTCCATGTCAGCTGTTGTCTGGTTTCTAGCGTTGGTGGACTGTTAACTTACTCGCCATAGCAGCACCACTTGGTTTCACAGTTCTTCTTCTGAAAATGCTCTTTCGTAGTTGGATAGATCTTCCACACAATCAATAATAAATTACTTTTTCCAAACAAACACTAGGGAAACTGGGTGAGTTTTCAGATTTACAGGTAAACTGCAGCATATTATCAAGTAATTCAAAGGTATCTTGGGCATAGTTACAATTGCCAGCCTATAAAGTATAGATTGGGTGAACCAGCTAGCTACAGTGCCACCCTGAGGCAGACCAGTGCCATTTTACAAGTTAGAATGAATACCAAACACAGAATACATTGATCCTTCCAAAAATCTGAATTTGAGCATTTGTTTTTCTCCTAATGGACAGCATAATGTTATCATTCATTTTCAGAGACCTTACAGAATTGTGAGATTTCAGGGGGTCCAGGAGGTAAATTTAAGGGGATATTTTACACTTTTACTTGAATACATGTTTATTGTTTAAAAACATGTGTTTGACGACAGGCTGTATTACATCCATGATAGACAGTGAAAGGTTTTCAGTACTTACACAACCCACAATCCTGCTGCCGTAAAGAACGAAAACATGATTGGAAGAAACGTCCACGGACTGCACTTCCTCATGTCTCCTGATGAACCTCTTTCTGAAACATAATGCTGGGTTATTTACACTGGCCCTACAGCACATGCACAAAGAAGAGGAGGAAGGGTGTTGAAAATACCTGCCAAGTCTGAAGATAGTGGAGAGTCCCTGTGCTCAGGGTGGGATCAGTCTAGAAAGACAAAGAAATGTGGGGGGTCTGTGACACTGAGATGTTGCACTTGTTGCTTAATATTGTTTTAGATCTTGCCAGTAAGAGTCTGACGGCGGGGGGATTCAGCACCTTTTTTGCTGGACAGCTCCACAAAACGTCTGAATGGCACGTCTTAGCACGTGTGCTGGACCTTCCACATATACCGGCTATACTTCCACAATACTCAGCAATTACTGCCATAGCTGTGGTATAAACCTAGCTCTGGGAAGGGTCTCTGCTCTTTTATGCACCGCGACGCACTTCCTCTAATTTCCCTAAGCCTTAAAACCACTTAGGATAAAATGCTTGAGTGTGCGATTATTTATGTCTGATATAAAGCACCGCCGGACATGAGCAGTCATAACGCCCCGCAGTTCAGACGGCAGCGCGATGTTAACCTTACAAATAATTATTTGTCAGTCAGGCTGCCAGACAAGGAAGTCTCCGTTCCCAGCGAGCCGCTGCTCCGGATGTTTCATTGTTTGGAACAGCTCTTAAAATGGAGGCTAGCTACGCTCCCCATCCACTTCCCATCTAAAACAAGATCCTTCCTGAACACGGAAATATCTGTACCTCGTTACCGGCTCCTGTCTGCTCTGTGCTCCTCGTGGTCTCCTCATTTCATGGAGACCACCTATCCGTGCTGCTGAGAGAGCCCCGCCGTGCAGATTCTGGATACGGCTAGATAGAGAGGTTCATCAATGTGCGGACCACAGGGGGCACCCAGACATGTCCTAGTGGCGGTGGGATTGGGATTAGCATTTAGCCAGCATGCCTGGGCCCGTCTACTCCTCCTCAGACAGCAGTGGTGGGGATTTTTAACCCACCCCCCCGCAGCCCCCCCAGCCCCGGTCCCAAGGCTCAGGTTAGCTTTGTATTTCAACTCTCCGTTCCACCTTAAAATATACAGCAGATACATTACAGGCGCATGAAGGAAAAGTTCGAAGCAGACGCTGGAGAAGCAGCACATCCGCTCTCTCAGTGGCCACATAATTAAAACTGTAGACAGAAAGTCAGTCTGAAGTCCTGTGTCCGTTATTCCTTCTGTTTCTGTTTTAACATCCATGTGTGGAGTGAGTGTGTTTCTGGAATATACAGCATTACATTACCGTATTATTTATTAGTGAACATTTATGCTACTGTTTGTCTTCTTTTTCTTATTTATTTATTTGTCCGTCCCGCTGTTGGGTGGCACCGTGTGGCAGTAGATAACAGTATCTGGTTTCTATTCCTGGGCTGGATGACCAGGGACCTTTGTGTGGAGAGGGTTCTTCAAACAGGGTGCTCCAGTTTTAGGAGACATGCAGTCAGATACTGATACTGTTGCTCCCAGGAAGAGGGTGAATGTGTGTCTCTCTTGTAATAGACAGACAGCCTGTCCAGGGTGTTTCCTGCCTTCTTCCCAATGAGATAGCGCTCTAGAAGGATAGTGGCTTACAAGATGAATCAATGTCCCACAGTTTTTCAAGATATTGACCCCATTGCAGTCCAGAATGTTCAGTCTATGGGAACACTTTTCATTATTGTTTCATGATGGTGAGCCTAAATCACAATTACGCAAGACCAAACACCCTATTAACCATGTAGAATTTTTAAATCTGTATTAAACTACTTATATTATGGAAAGGAAAGTTTCTTCTTTTCTGAAACTAAGGACACTGCATTAATATAAACATTGTTAAACATTCACTCTCCAGTACATAAGGTCCAGTTTGTGACATTTAATGTATTTTATTCCGAACGAAACCAAAGAATAATTTTTACAATGCCACGAAGAATTTATCCTGTTGCAGATCCTCTTCGTAAGTTCGTACTTACAACTTTGCAGTTCGTGAATACGACTTGGTTTGTGTTCACGTGGTTTTGGTCAGAAACAGGATAAACTTGCTGAAAATACTTTCATTTTCATTGGAGTCCTTTTAGAGAGAGCAGAGAATATTCATTTGATGTTTTTAGCCTGTTAGAAGTACCATATATCATATTATATTCGTGTGTGGATGATTTAAAACTTTAGAGTTTATATGTGGCTACTAAAGTACATACACTTTACAATAAAAGTATTACCGAATGTCTTGTCGTTTTTGTCGACAGGCGTCCAAACTCGGGCCTCAACTACATATCCGAGTTCTCCACTAGTATATACGACATAGCGGAGCTGCTCATAATTTTCAACACGACTTGAGGGCAGCACGAGTCCCGCTCCCCGGCGAGGATCTCCTGTTCCGCAGAAAACACCAATTAAACACGGGGAGACGGTCCTTAGACGGTTATTAGTTTAATAGCTGTAACTACCTTAAACTGCAGTCACTGACCGTTTATCCGGTACATTTGCTGATGCACTGACTAAAGTTCTCAGAAGGCCGGTACACTGAAGGCGGAACAGTCCAGGAACATTCTTTTATACGGTGCTGTGTAACCCACAACTGTTATTATTGCCCATTTTAGAAGGTGCCCCCTCATTAATCTTCACTACTGCAGCGATAAAACCTTCTGTTACAGATCAATCTGATGTTGGGACTCTGTAATCCACTGTATTGTCAGATGTGACATTTAGTTAAACAGTCATGAGTGGCTGAAAATAACCCTTTTAAAAACTTCTTCAGAAATATTTGAAATATTCTAAGTGAAATATTTAAAATAAAAGTTGACACTTTATAGTGTCTGTCTCTCATGATTTAGCTATGCGAATATGTTACACCAGCTGGTAGGCAATACATTTAACTACAATATGATTGTTAATTCCTGCTGTATCTTTTGTATCGCATGTGTGAATAATCACAAAGGAGAACAAAGACAGCGTTTATGTTTATTGAACACTTATTATTATCTGAAATACCTCACATGATAAATACATTTCTGTGCAATCATTTCTGCTACTTGTTGTAAAACAGCACCTGCATATAATGGTTTATTGACTGAAATCGCTAATAACCAATATATTTATATCAATCAGGAGAGTCAACTACCTCATGTTTCAAAGGTCACACCTTCAAAAAAAGCATATGCAGAGTTAAATCACAGAATCACAACATCCAGCACAGAAATCACTAAACACGGCGCTGAAAGAAAATCAACCTTAAATCATGTTTAATAATAATCAGCCACCGTTCACATTTTCAGCTGTAAGACTGCACTAAGCAGAGGGATGTGACCTGTAACTGTAGATGCTGTTATTTTATTTACATATGCTAATTTAAGAGAAAGAATAGACTCAGAAGAAGCATGGCTGATTTATAACGATGCATAAAGTTATTTATCATTTACTCCTGATTTCAGAACAGTAAAATAATACACCCTTCAGTCTCTCCTTAGGGTCCCTTGTTTAACAACTTACATGGAAATTACCCTTTACATTACGCACTGCTTTACCACCACAACCTAACAAATTGTAAATAGCAACAACGTGGCAGTTGTTCTGGCAGTTCTAGGCAGTGTTGATGTTCATTAACATTATTTTGAAAATTAAATCTAGTCTGTACCTTAGACTCAAATCAAACTGGAATGTGCTGTTACACTATTTAACAGAGACCAACACTTCTTACTATTTACTCCCCACCAGGCCTAATAACTGTGCCTTTAATATTTTTTCATACAGTGACATTAGGTTTGGTTTAAACCTGCAGAGTAAATGTCCTTGTTTTCCGAATGCGCTGTGAGGAACTGTGTACATCTCAGCATATCCTGGCTTTAATGAGGAAACACTGAGCATCCAGCTAAACACTTCTTCTCTGTAAATTCATCTAAAGCCTCACTGCACATACGGATAAAGCCACACTGATTTAAGAGGAAGCCGTGTGTTATGTGAATGTATACTCACAACTGTATTCAACAAAGAATCTGACCCAAGTAATCAAGTGTCAGTGTCTCTCTTGCTGGAATGTTAACCATCAAAAAGTTATGCAGATGTATTTAGAGCAAGCCTTGTGGGGATGCACTGATCCACATTGGTATCACCATCAATTACAGTCTGCTAGACAGGATGGATCCACGATGGATTTCAGTCATTATTACTGCAACATTTTTTGCTTTATCATATGTTTATTTCTTCTCATCTTTTGCTATTTCTTAACATTACTTTCTTGTTTAGTTGGTATTTAATGTATATGTACAGCATCATGATACTGACACATAAAGAAATTCTCCACAATGAGGTTCACAGATTTAAAACTAATGACACACTAAAACAAAACAAATAAAACCTGGGCCAAAAAACAAAAGTGAAGAAACCGACCAGAGAAGAATGGGTTCGCCTTGGGAGCCCTGGCTGCCATTTTAACTGTTGATCAAATTCTGCTCAGACTGTTTGAATGCATCTGTGATCACCAGCACGGAGAGGATGTGTTTTACTCACTAATTTCTCATTTTAAAGTCTTAGGTCTGGACACGTAGGATGATGTAATCTTTGTGTTTCGGCTAGCTTTTCCTGTTTTTGGCTGGGAACTTCAAATGCACTCCTACCTGAACCGAAGAAAGTAGGAGCGCTGTTACTGGATCAGGCCTTTAGTTACACTCAATTACATAGACAAAGACTATTTTAAATCCAATTACTAGAACTTTTTATGCAAGAACAATCCATGTCTGGAAAGGTAACCAAGTGTGATCAGTGTGGTGAGTAATGTAAAAAGTGGGCTTGCTGTGAATCTACTGGCAACATTGTGCCATTCTTGTAGCATCTGCTATAGAAATAGTTACATGCGCTCACATACACAGAGCAACACTTATATAACCAAACATTAAAGCATTCAACTACAGCTGCACACTACGGACTCATCAAAGCGCTCAGTAAACAAAGTCCTTCTGTTCAATGACGTGACGCTAATCTTTACATGCTGCTTCTCCTCTTTTAGCTTATTTTATTTACCAGGAGTCTAAAACGCAAATCACACACAAACAGACACAACAATTAGCACAGCTCATTAAAATTACTAGCAACAAGCTAATAAAGTCCAGGTACAAAAACAGCTGGCGTGGCCCAAATACTTTTCTACATGTTCTCATATAACATCCACACTGGCCTCATTAATTAATATATAGTAATTATTCAGTGTAATATAAGAAACAGGAGAAAGCAAAGGGTTAAATTTGGTTTGGATTTTTCACCACATTACAGCTGTATGACTATTCTTGTACAAATGAGGATCTAAAGTGCAAATTAACTAGTGAGAATTTGGGATTAATTTGGCTGTGTGCCGTTAAAGTGTGCACAGCACAGTTGCTCTTTCGTTAAAGTGCTCAGTTTTAGAGATTGTAATTTACAAAAGCAGCGAATTTAAGGCAAGCCCCCTGCTTTCCTCCAACCCCAGGAGGCAGATCAATCGCAGTGATAGACGGTTTAAGATATCACTTCTTGGGGTAATACTGGGCAACATAAACTATTATTTGGTTATTTAAAGTAATAAATGTAATTTGCTTTTTTAAATATGCTACAAATTATGTTGATGCTCTGCAAAACACCAAAGTTACATTTACTGCTTAACTGAGGAAATATGATAATAACCACAGAATTATAAATAATAGGCTATATATATATATATATATATATATATATATATATATATATATATATATATATATATATATATATATATATATATATATATATATATATATATATGCAAACTGAAGAAAAAGAAATCTTGTCACCACCTTTCCACCTCCATGTGATTTGTGATGAGAACTGTATGCTTCAAGCGCTCCCGTCACCTGTCCTTAGCTTTCGAGCCTTGATCATCTCCGGCGTGGCTTTTTTACGGTTGCTGGCAAGACCGAGCCAGCACATAAGATCGATAAAGCAAGTGGTGGGATTGAAACGAAGGCCAAACTCGCTGGCGGAGTAGTCAAATGGAAAAGTGTGATGAAAGTTGTGGAAACCTTCTCCTGTCAGACAAAACAATAAAACAGATGAAGAAGAAAACGTGCTTATAAATATACTTACATAACTTACAGTTTATTCATAGTGGTTGTCAAATAACGCCAAATAGCTTAGAAATAATACGTTTGGAGATTAATGGCTTTGTGACTTGAGGTCTATAATACAGATAATTACAGCTATTAAAGCAAACAGTTTTGTTTAATGCTAACTTAAAAAAACAAGATTTAAAAAAGAAATCTTGCCTATTTTAATTGTTATGATATAATCACAGTTTACTCTAAGCCTAAATGACTATTAAAGTCCTAACAGATTACATAAGTCTGTGTATCCCACACTGTCCCACTGGAGCTCTGCAGATTTTTTTGGGACTATTTTTGGCTGAAATATTGGAGATCACACACACTACACAACCACTACGCAACGCTTTTTGCTGAACCAAACTTAAGTTACATGTTTTCCTATACTGGAAGTGGAACTGGTGCTGCTGACGATTCTGCAGATACAGTAAAGAAGCAGCAGGTAATCATATTTAAGTGGCTTGTCAATGTAAAGAAGAAGTGATCAGTGAGAATTCATTAGCATTTTTGATGTTCATAAACTTTGTTGTGCCTTAAACTGTAGTTTTGCTGCACACGTGAGTGACATATTCATTAGCGGTCACTGTCCAAAGTCACACTGAGAGTCGGGGAGAAAATGTTTGATAAAGTCTGTCTGAGCTGGCACTCAAAAATCTGAGTATGCACCGTTCGGTCATGACTCAATTTACTCCTAACTCTTGACTCTGACTGACCCAAACTCTAGACTAGATCCTACCAGCTCAGACTGAGGACTGGAAATAACGGTGTAGCCTGGTTTCAGAAGGGTTTCATGTGAAATGCTCTGTTCTAGAAATGGTTATGAATATGTATAAAACATAACAACATTTATTTTTTACAATAGTTTTGAGGAGATTTTGGCTTGACATTTATTTTTAAATTCTATTCATGCAGGGTGCTGTGAGGCAAAATAGTCTCCAAAGAAAACCTTTTCAGATTTTCCACAATTTTACCATCATCAATATATCAATACACATAAAAATCACTGGTGGTTTTAATAGTAAGTAAAATGTCTATATTTGTCTTGTATATGTTGCAGTTTGGAAATCCATGTTTCTCTATGATGTTCCATTTCCACCAATACAAATCTAATTTATCACACAGAATTCTTTAAATTAAATGAACATGGACAGGAACATACCGATGGCACCGAAAGTGACGAAGCGGTTTTCTCGTGGGCTGATGTTCCTGTCGTATGGACGGTTTCCATACATGTGGGCAGCGCTGTTTACTAACCAGGCAACGTTGAGTGATATGGTGTAGCGTAATATAGAGGCCAGAAAGTAAGAGTTCCAAATACTTTCACCCCAAAAGTACCATGGCACCAGTGTTGGCAGGAGGAAGCACATCAGCACCACTGAAGTTTTATAATATCTGAATCAGATAAAACACAACACAGGCGTGAATGCAGAAGTGCAGTAAAAGTGAGGTTATTTTGGTTTTATCATACACGGCCATTATGTTGTTTGAAGCTGTGTTTTTTATGCTGGTACTAGAAAGAGCTGCATTATAACTTTGAGGTCACATTAATATGAGTTTGAAAAAAAATAATAACATAAATCGTGGGCTGTGCAGCAAAAGTAATGGCACATTTTTTCCCAATATGCTAAAAGGAAATAAATAGAAACTGTGTTGTAAAATCTGCCATATTTCAAACCCTTCTACAGGACGTGTTCACTAATTTACACATAGAGAATCGATCAAACATGTACACTGACTGTGAGAACACATATCTAGTTCTACTAGAAGAATCCGCCTGTTGGACCTACTTCCTCTGGAACACAACAACAGGGTCAGCCAGCAGGTCGCTTAGGTCCAGCCTCTTGCCCTTCTTAATGACCTCGCTATGTTTGCGCATTAACAGCCAGCCTATGTGAGCAAAGAAAAAGCCTCGTGTTGCATTATGGGGGTCGGCATCCGTCTCGGAGAACTTGTGGTGGGCTCTGTGATCTCTGGACCACTCAAAGATATCATTCTGCAAAGATAATATTGAGTAGGACTGTAAAACATACGGAAAATATTGAATATCACAATACTATGTTTGTAATAATGTATTAATTCTCAAAAACACAGTACGGATTACAAATGAATAGTTTCATGTAAAGATTGGTGCAGTCTGTGAATTATTTAGGGTTTAAACTGCTGACCACTAGACTAGTAATCTACAAATCCTTAGCCATTAGACTGTTCCACACCCATGTAAATAAACACTATATAGACACGCTGCTAATGTTAGCATTAGCAAACCTATACATATGGTGGTTTGTTTTTATATTGGCAGTTTTCCTAAAATAAAAGATATAACAAATCACAATATATTGCTTTGTTTACAGTACCGCAATATATAGAATCTGAATCATATCAGCAGGTTCTTGCCAATTCACAGTCCTAATGTTGAGTAGTGGCCTGCGGTCACCAGATTAAGTTGTCCAATCAACCTGCAGAATAAACGGTATTGTGTTTTTTTTACATGCACAGTTTAATAAATGCTGTTATTATTTTTTTTTATTTGCTTGTTTTTTTATTTTCTCAGCTGACATGTAAAACACCAACATGTTAGGTCTACAAAAGCAGTAAGCACAAAAACAGCTCTAATCAGTTTCTTCTCTGGACTCTGGCTGGCCATGAGAGGCAAGAGCAACGTAACATAACAAAAACACAATTAATCCTTTACATATAAATACAAATAGGAGCTCAGCGATAGGAACAAGCCTGTCTTACTGCTATTTGACATATGCTCAAAAACACCAAAAAAAACACATCCCTCCTCCCCAAATCTCCTCATTCATCAGTCGGGTATAACAGCAAAGCGGTGCTAAGATACTGTAAGGCTGCTCTTATGAATCTACAGTAATAGCCATAATTATAATAAACTACTATCCATATTATGATAATATGCTTCAGTGCTTAACTTCAGTGGGCTCCTGCCACGCCCACACAAAACAGTTTTGAGTCAGAGAAACTGTGCAAATTAAAGCAAACTCTGTATAACCAAAAGCTAGCAAGATAGAACACCTGTCTGCATTTGCCTGTCACCAATTTTATTCCTTTATCCATACTCCAACATTGTTCCTTTACCCGTTCATTCCTTTATTCATATTCCAACATTGTTCCTTTACCTGTTAATTCCTTTATTCATATTACAACATTGTTCCTTCACCCGTTCATTCCTTTATCCATACTCCAACATTGTTCCTTTACCCGTTCATTCCTTTATTCATATTCCAACATTGTTCCTTCACCTGTTAATTTCTTTATTCATATTCCAACATTGTTCCTTCACCCATTAATTCCTTTATTCATATTCCAACATTGTTCTTTCACCAGTTCATTCCTTTATCCATATTCCAACATTGTTCCTTCACCCGTTAATTCCTTTATTCATATTCCAACATTGTTCCTTCACCAGTTCATTCCTTTATCCATATTCCAACATTGTTCCTTCACCAGTTCATTCCTTTATCCATATTCCAACATTGTTACTTCACCCGTTAATTCCTTTATTTATATTACAACATTGTTCCTTCACCAGTTCATTCCTTTATCCATATTCCAACATTGTTCCTTCACCCGTTTATTCCTTTATTCATATTCCATTATTGTTCCTTCACCAGTTCATTCCTTTATCCATATTCCAACATTGTTCCTTCACCCGTTAATTCCTTTATTCATATTCCAACATTGTTCCTTCACCCATTAATTCCTTTATCCATACTCCAACATTGTTCCTTTACCCGTTCATTCCTTTATTCATATTCCAACATTGTTCCTTTATCCATTTATTCCTTTGTCCATACACCTTGTTCATTAATTTCCTCATTTCTTTGTACATACGCCAACTTTGGCTCTTCATCCATTTATTCCTTTATCAATACACCAAACTTGTTTTATCTATATATCCATATGCCAATGTTGATTTCTTTATCCATCACCAAGATTATTCCTTCATCGCTTCATTTGTTTGTCCAACAAAAACATTGTTCCTTTATCTGTTCATTCTTTTATCCATCGCCAAAATTGTTCCTAAATTGTGTGGATAAAAGAATTAAGGACCTAAAGAACAATGCTGTTGTACTGATAAAGAACTGAATGGATGAAGAGCCAATGTTGACGTACGGATAAAGGAATTCACGGGTGAAGGAACAAGGCTGGCATATTGATTAAGGAATAAATGGGTGACTAACAGATGGTCTAGCCTGCTATATTTTGATTATACTAAGTTAGCTTTAACTTCTTTCTCTGACTCTGAAACTGTTTTGTGTGGGTGGGGCTGGAGGGGTGGGGTGTCAGCTTTGTGATTGGCCAGGGAATGAATATAGAAATTTTACCCAAGATCAGACCGCCCAGTTTACATGAAGAGGAAAGAAATGTGGTGAAATATATGTATGCATTACTAGACTTTTTAAATACATAAATATAAATATCGTGGATGAGAGGAACACAATTAACTTCATTAGAAAAAAAAACTCTTTTAGGTTCTTCTAAAAACAAGAATTCCTTTTCACCTGAAATGCCATGGAATTGGCAGCAGCCAGGAAGATCCTCAGAGGCAGTCTGGCTTTGTAAGACCTGTGGCTCCATAAGCGATGGGCTCCAGCTGTAACCCCAAGTGCTGTGATCATGAAACAAACGTAGGCTGGAAAGAACAAGTAGAACAGTTTAAAACAGAACCAGAAAGAACAGCTGCAACACAGGGTGACTAAAGCAGTTCTTCAGTCAGTCTGTTAACAAGGAGGGAACACAGATGGCCAATCTCAATCAGTATTCCATATCCAAACAAGTCCTGTGCAAAATCAGAGACTCTTAGTTTACCACTTCCGCTATCTGAAAAGAGAATAACTGTATCTGTAAATGAGCTGTAATATAGGTAAAGAGTATACACTTTGATATTATAGTCTTGATATTATTATTGCTTCTGCTCTGTTTCTGAATATTTTTTGTCAGAGGAAATTTAAAAGAGGCACATTTCTGATCCACTTAGAGCAACTGGTTTATAATTCTAGTACCAAGAATTTAAGTTGTATTCACTATTTATATAATGCTAAATGAGACGGTGAGTCCAGACAGGAGGCACTGTATCTGGGGGTAAGCAAAAGAGTCTAAGGTGTTTATGTGCTTTGCCTCTACGTTTCCATGGAAACTAGACTTGTGCTATGTTCTAAGTTCTCTGTGAGGGTTCGTTGTAGCACAGGCACGTACACACACACACACACACACACACACACACACACACACACACACACACACAACTGGATGTTTCTGACAACAACTACACTAACAGCCCCTCTGGCGCATCTCAGGTGAGACTTACAGAGATGATCAGAAACACAGTCAGTTTAATTACTACACAATTAAAGCACAAATATCACCAATCGACCAAACAGTGCTAAAAGACATGAACAATAATACTAATGAAAACATGCATATCACTCCTAATTTAGATTCATTTATCTAATAAATATACATAATGATAGAATAGAAAGATTTTAAAAAGAATAGCAGCTGCTGTTAAATATATATATATATATATAAAATGACAGTATAGTGATTTGATAATATAATGTTTAATATAGAAATTTCTTGTACCAGTGAAGATCAGTGCACATTATAGCTAATAATATAGCACACCTTGTGGACCGACCGACCAGTTTTATTTATACCAGATCTAAAATTACCAATGAGCCAAAACATAGCCTATCCATAATCAGCCTTGTAAAGAAATTCATTTAAAGGCACGCGGTCTGTAAATATTTATGATATGTAAAACGCGCTTTACTGACTACGTGCGCATATGGGTGCATTATAACCACATACCTTTCCTAGCATCATTTACAGGAGAAATGAAGATTATTCCCACGGAAGTTAAAGCTGGGTTAATTCATGTGGCATCACAATAAACAGACGCAGCGGACAGACTGACATTAGGCCATACAAGGTGAGTTAGTTTGGTCTGGTCAGACTTACACCAGATCCAGGTGAGAGGATGGGCCCGGGGGATCAGCAGCACCGCGTACAGCGCTCCCGCGTGCAGCAGAGCCATCAGAACAACGTTTCTCCATACGACGGTGCGTCCGCGCTCGTGCTCCTCTTCAACAGAGTCGCATTCAGCCTCCACTGCCCGGCTCTCAGCACCCTCCGGCTCGCAGCGCCCAGCAGCAGCACCGCGGAGCTCACTCTCCGGGAAAGAAACCATATCCTCGGCAGAAAAATAAGACCTTCAAGGAATCAGAACTAGAATGTAAGAGAATTCAATGGGTTTATATCCATAAGAGAGCCAGGCTCTGTGCGCAGGAGCTGCTGGCCTGCTGATGGAGAGAGGATGGAGCTGCTGGCCTGCTGATGGAGGGAGGATGGAGCTGCTGCAGTGGCGCTGGGAGGCCTGCGGGGGTGCTGTGGTGAACTCTACTGTCGTGGAGGACAGATTCCGTTCGCCTTTCATATCTAGATTAATGATATTTACATCCACACGTTCTTTAAATTTAGAGACGTAAGGGCAGGTTCGAGATTTCTACACATTCTACTCAGATTTACGCTTTCAGTCTCGGTTCTTATCCAGCTGTTGTCGCCACAGCTGTGAGTGGAGTTTAACGTTTTGCTGTAAAACACAGAAACACCCGAGCCCCGAGTCCCCCCCCCTTGATCAAATAAGCTTTTTTGTGGGAAAAAATGTTTTAGTGCAGTGGATGGCACTACAGCAATGAGCAATGGTGATAAATGTTCCATTTTAAAATCAATGGTAAAAGAAAACACTAGACATTTGGATCTATAAGCGAGTTTTGCGTCCTAAAATTAAATATGAAAATCAGCAAATTGATCTTTGGGGTTCCTGCTTTGGGGTGGTCTGCATTGATACTTAAAATGTACAGATAACAATGATTCTGAGAAATATTGATCAATTTATTAGACAATCGGCTTAAAATGAAACACCCGCCGCCATTTTTTTTACAATATTCATTTAAACATTGTGCACTAAAAACCCTCAAAATCAGTTGTACGTGAAACCAAACAACCTTCATGTATCAAACGAAGGTGTAGACAGGATCGGTCAGTGACCAGCAGCTAGAGTTTGTCTTCCCTCAGACTTTCCCGCAAACTCTTAGTGTTTTAAACAGCAGTGACTCCAACAGATCATAATAAGGCATGTTGAGAATAGCACACACAATATCTGGAGAACAACAGCTAGTTCCCTTTAATAGTGAACGTCACCAGTTCTTCTGTGAAAGAGAACAAAGTTCAGTGCCCCTCTTTGTATCCTCCATTTTTGCTAAAGTTGTGATCCCACGAAATATACTGTAGCTTCTTCGTCAAGAGCTTGTCCTGCCGAACAGTTAAACTAGGCAGCCTCATAACAGAAACCTTGATCTGCTGGCTCTGTTCAGTTACTAATGTCAAATCAAAAGTTAAAAGCTTTATTTGTAAAATAAATAACATTTATTGAAAATATCTGCTTGTGGGAGACTTTATATCCATTCTGATCAACAGACGAGCAATAATGCTCTGTGAGGAGTTGCATTAAACATCAATGAAATGGCAAGGCTTTCGATAGTCGCACTTACCAACAGGCTAAAAGATTTGAAGAAACTAAACTTAAAATGCAAAAGGCTGAGGGCTCAATTACATGATAAACAAAAATCATTATCATCCCAAGTCTTCTACCATAATTTGCCAAAAACTTGCATTGTTTTAAAATATGCCATTAAATTTCCGTAAAGGAAGGGAAAAGCTCCCCATTGCACGCTGCTCTGCCACGATTACACGTATAAAATAATGGCAACATAAACATAAAACTGAAAAAAACGAAAAGAAAATGCCCTATTCCAGCGCTGGTAAGACTGGCGGTATATGTCACTCTAGAAGTTGGTCCTTATTGACTGATGGCTTGTATTGGAGTTGCGGGAATACTGGCAGGTAGTGTGAGTGGACGCGGGATCAGACGCCCAGCTTATTAGCCTGCGTTAGCACCACCTTCAGGACTGGCATGAAGGCGGAGATCTCGCTAAAGTTGCTGCTGCTGACTATGTGCGTGTGGATGTTTAGGCCTTCAGTGTAGGAGCGGGACTCAATGCTGCGGGCTATGTTGTGAAGACCACCCACAATGGCCGGAGAAAGCTGGAGAAACAGTGGAGAGAAAACAAACATGAACAAAACAGAATTAGATATATTAAAGATCCACATCTGCACATGTGTTTCTAAGATGACTGCATCTAAGCTTATCCATTATCCAAACTCAACTCAAAATTTAGCACTGGCTTGACAAAAACTGAAAGCAGAGACGGAAATGGTATGCAGGCTGCAGTTTGCGCCACGGAATCCAACCTCCTCAATGACAGAGGACAGACGGTCAACAAAGGCAGTAAATTCTATTCATTGATGCTTATTTTTGCAAGTTTATGCTGCTGTTGGTAAATTTGTCATCATTTCAAAAACTGAGCCTACAGTTTAGCTTTTAAGCTTCTGCTGTTTAGCTGGATTTAGCCTTTTGGGCAGGAGGATCTTGGATCTCCTCCTGATATTCTGCATGAACAGAGATCACTTGTCTCAGACAGTTGGACATTTTTATTGTTGATATACTGTTGCTCAAACAGTTTTAACAAATCTGTAGAAATATAAATATTATTATATTTCTGTAATCCTTGCTTAAACACTGTTCATCATATTATACTATATCATCAGCAGACTTATATTACCTAATATTCTAACGCATATGCACAGTGGACACAGTCTTCCAGCCTGCTTCGCCAGTTAACTGAAGGTCCTCGTTTACTTAATTGAGCTAACAGGACGGTCTTTTCTTCCATTAGCTCAGTCAACAAGCCACATCAGTAATCTCTGCTAGTAAAGCTTCTGTTCGGTGTTAGTATTTATGTGGTAAGTTAATTTGTCTGAAGACAGAGAGACTTTGGAGGAGGTCCGGTGACAATCCTTCTTACACACGCACACACACACACACACACACACACACACACACCACATAAGCTTAGCACTGGCCATTTACTTGGCATTGGAAAAATTGGGTTCCCTAGGTCTTTAAATGAGTCAACATTCAATTTTAAACTACTCCTACAGTGAAATGTTTCCAATACAATACTCACAGTTTGTTCCCTTAGTTTGTCATATAGGGATTCCAGCCTCTTGTTGGCATCATCCAGCTTCCTCCTGGTTTGCTGTTGGGATGATAAAAGGTGTTTTGTCAGACAACCAACCAAAAGCCTTTCAGCGAGAAGAAAGTGAGATAAAACTAATCAGAAACCAGGACACATGGTGTCACAGTGAAGTTGACTAACTGGATCTATGGCAGCAGCCAAGCACTTCTGGATTAGACTCTCGAACGTGGTCTTCAGTATAAGGTGCTCATCTGGGATTGGCTTCTTCATGATCTTCTCAGCAGGCAGAGTCTGCATCGGCTCAAGTGAAACAGTTTCAGATTTAAATTAGCGCTCTGGGTTTAATAGGAATACATAATGCGTCATTTCATGCTTTATGATACTTTGAGTGACTGAACAATTCAGTGTTCTGACCACTCCAATAACGTGTTTATACTCATGATACCTGTATGACATCTCCAGTCGGAGCTCCTGGTGCCCCTTCTACGGTCGTGTTAGGCATAGCAGAGTTTCTGACAGCAGGTCCCAGGGGCTGCGGCTGGACGGGGGCGAAAGGGCCAGGAACTCCAGCTGGCTGCCCCGGGACCTGTGGCTGCTGTGGATGTTGCGGAGGCTGCATTGGGACCATCTGCTGCGGGTCTCCCAGTGGAGCCATAATTGGTGCTGTGATTGGAGCAGGAGGGGTGTAGTTCTCTGGAGTCTGAAAATTTTCAGAAATTCATATGAATTCCGTCTGTTCAAACGTCATAGTTTTGTACAAGGCAATGATTTACAGAGATTCCTTCATAGATTTTAAGTAATTAGATAAAATAAAATTGTTTTATATGTAACCAGGATGATAAACAGAGTTGCACAAAAAACCCAAATAACATCAAGAAAGAAAATTGACATCCCAAAATATTTTGAATACGATATTTAGTTTTGGTTAATATTTAAATATGCAGTATATAAATTATTATTGCATATAAAATGGTAAACATTAATAAATATAATTAAATAATATTAAGCAAACTGTTAAACAGCAATGCAAATCGATTCAGCAACCATCAACAATTATTCTATAACTAATGTGCCCATACCAGGGCCCACCATGTTTAACCCACATCTTATTTACATAATTTACAATTTATTTACCTATTATTTATCTAAACGCAAAAGAGGGGTTTGGTGTAAAATAGATCAGATATTTTACAGCAGAGGTAATAGGAACCGGGCTCACCGTGTCTACAACAACTATTCTGAAAAATCAGATCTCTTTCTCAGTTTGAGTTTTCCTATAACACTCAGTTTCAGTCTAATCATTCAGCCAGTCAAGCCTTAATGATATGGAGAACAGGCGATTGGATGTTGGTGTTCAGCGTCTCTCAAGGAGGAAAATTATCTGTTTAATTTCTCAAACTTAGTGATGATGAAAAAGTTTGGCCTGTAGTGTAGAGCAGTGTTGTTGCAGCTTTGCTCCTGGAGGCTCCATGTCCAGCACAGTTCAAGGTTTTTCCTGCTTTAACTCAATAACAAGCTATAAAGTGATTAGCTGGCTCAGGTGTGCTAAGAGCAGGTAAAACTCTAAAACATGCAGCTCAGTAGGCCTCCAGGACGAATGCTGAGAAACACTGCTGTAGTGTATTACGTCACACACCTTCTTCTTCTTGGGCACTCTGCTGAGAGCAGGAGGATCGTTCCAGCCATTCTGAGGTCCTGAAGCAAAACAGGATACAGTCAGTCTAAGAATATGGTCAACAGAGAATCTGACGGTTCAATATGGACCAATAACATATGTCCATTTGATTAGTGTATTAGTCCAAACAATGATATGAGGCAAACCCAATTACAGAAAGGCACATATTCAGCCATGAAGACCTAAATAAATAAATAAATAATTAGTTTCAAACTATACATCTCAGAGGTAGGTGTGTTTCTCCTAGTAAAATTCTAGGTCAGCAGATTAGATTTTTACATATATCAGTTACACAGTCTTTTATAACAAAAACAGTCTCATTTCTAAGAGAAGTTAGAAAACAGTTATGTTATCGTTGGACCTCAGCAGGAAAAATAAAATGCATGCATCATATGAAGGACTGATAAGATAAACTAGGTGCTAAACTGTAAATATCGATCCTCCTGAACAGTTATGACACAAAATGACATGCAAAATCACAATTAATTGATTATTTACCTGTATTTATTTAAATTTTAGTGTATTTATTAACAAATAAGCGTTTAGCCTAGATAAATAGTGTTATACCGATTATATGGACGTTTAACACACGTTACTGCTAATCAATGCTAATAGAACATTTCTAACAATCACTATAATAATAAAACCCTGGTTATAATTAACACTTAAACTGCTCTGCTCTTTCAGAGGGTGTGCTGTGGTAAATATCCTGTACTGTCAGCAGGTCAAAGAGAGAGAGCTTCCACAGGACTTTCAAAGTAAAGCTCTCTATACGGGCTGTTGACCTGCTGCTTGGGTGCCCACAGCTTCACTCTCATCAGAGTAATAGCTGACCTACGTCGCCCTACCATACACAGCACTGATCACTCCTCACCATCTAATGACTGAATGTAGGCCAACTGGTTCATGATGGAATTCCAGTCTTAAGCCATAATTTATACAGCCATAAACTGATTCAAGGCACTTAAACATGCTGTGCTACAAACATGGTAGTTTTCATGTTTGATGTCTATTAGATTTGGAACAATTATGAATTTGAATGAAAGTTATTATTGATTATCAGTGCAGGACAATTACAGTCCATTCAATTGTGCAGCTGCCAAAATTCACCTTCCAATAACCAGGTATCTTGTGTGAATCCCCCTGTAGACAAGACAGAATCACACTGTACTTTCTGTGGACCATCATTATTATCATAATCATCATTAACAACAAACGCCATAACTGGACGATGCACCTGCTGATGCATCGTCCAGTTTCTGTGGTTCTCCTGTCCCACATAAAGACCTTTGTCTCTTCCTGATTATGACAGCTGCATTAATGAACAACTTAGCCTGTTTCCTAAGCAAGATTCCTTGTGGGAGTGAACGTGTTTTGGGGAAAAAAAGGCCTCCTCATCGTCTACATTAAATTACGGGAGAGAAATATTATCCTTTTTCTATTTCTCTTTCTGTATCATTAGTAACCACTTTTTACCCCAGCTTACATCTTCCTGTGTGCTTGACTGATACTAGATACTAACTGTTACTCGAGCTCCTCCTAGTGCCCTAGTGTGCTTTTAAGAGATTCTATGACATGAATGTGTAGTTGATTTTAAAGTCTGCTGAGATATTACAGTCATATGCAACAGTCACACAACAAGCTCTGTTAAAATGATAGCAATTTTACAAACCCACTACAAAGAACACACTTAAATATAACTTCTAGAACTGGTAAAGAAAAAACTAATTGTGATAAAAAAAAAAAAACACTAATTGTTATAAAAGCTATGTAGCACAGTTTTCAATTTTTTAAAACTACTGGGTTTGCAGACTGCTTCATTCAATCTATTTACTGCTTGATTTTTTTTTCACAAACAATCCAGCTTTGTCTCAGTTTCTACCGGTTATAAATGTTTATGTATTATACTTTACGACGGGACTGCACTGTATAAACCCAGTAATGCAGCTGTTTGTGCTGGATCGGTCTGAGACTGTGATGGGGGCTTTAATGAAAGGGCACTGTGGTGCAGACCTGTTCTCTGTGAGGCTGGGATCAGGGCGGGATCAGCCTGTGTACCTGAGGCTCCGGTGGGTGGAGGTGGGAGGTAGGCGGTGGGAGAACCGGGCCCGCCATGCTGGAAGGAGACTCCAGAGGAGAAAGGAGGAGGAGAGAAGGAAGAGCAAGAGGAGGAGCGAGGACGAGGCGCAGAAGGAGCCGGCTGGCCTGCTGCAAGAGGGGGAGGAGGTAGTCCGGAGAACACCGGAGGTGCAGGCTGAGATGACGCAGCGTGCATGAACTGAGGGGGGCAAAAAGCAGCAGGGGCCGAGGATGAAGGTGCAGGAGGAAGAGGAGAGGCTGTAGAAGAGGAGTATTGGAGAGGTTGGTAGATAGCTGGTCCCCCAGCAGGAGGTGTGAACTGCTGGACCTGGCCATAGGCTAAGGTTGACAGAGAAAACAGAAAGGGCAGGCAAAGACAGTTAGACGCATTCCAACATTAGTCATGTCACTCCGGATCTGTGACCACATTCAATATTAAACATGCAGAGACACTCATTTCAGCTCGAGCAACTTAGTATTGATTCTAAAGGGATGGGACGGTCACAATCAGACGCACTGTGGGATAAAAGTGACCGTTTCATTAACCGTACCAAAGTCTCACTGAAAACCAAAAACCTAAATATAATACACTATAATACAGTAAAATACAATATTTGTTTATCTGCTGAGTTTAAAATATGTGGAAAAATCAAACATTAATGTAAAATGAGTGAACAGGGTACAGTTTATGCAGTCTATGCTTTCTTTTCCACCCAACTGTCCCTTTTTTTAAGGATCTAAACAGTTAACAAGCAGAACTGGCAATATCATGTATTTATATTGTGGTTGGATGATGTTATTGTTATTTAGAAATATGAGTTTAATGATTTTTTTTAAATATAATATCAGTGGTTTCATAAGTATCAGTGCTTTGTAAACATTTTCGTATGATATCTAAAAAAAACAATAAAACATTTTAGACTTATGATGATAGCTGTGTACCAGCCCATCACTCATGTTAATACTGATATTTACGCTGGCATTTAGTAAAAGATCTGACTGGTGTAGTTTATCTTCTACATCGTGCAGGAACTGTTAAACAGCCAACAGCTTTGTTACAGATAAAAGAGGCTAGCTGCACAGGATGTGAAACATCCTGATGAGAAACATTACAGACAGAGGAGAAGCATGTGTGTGTGTGTGTGTGTGTGTGTGTGTGTGTGTGTGTGTGAGAAAGATGGATTTCAACACTTACTCTGATACTGCTGTGAATACATGAACGGACCAGCAGGACCAGCACTCACTGGAGACTGCAGACTAAACAAACCTGGAGCTGGTTCAGCCTGAGAGAGAGAGAGAGGGAGAGAGAGAGAGAGAAAGATAAGGAGAAGAAGAGTGAGAGAGAGCGAAACAGACAGAGAGAGATAGAGAGAGAGAGAGAGAGAGAGAGAGAGAAAGACAGAGAAAGACAGAGAAAGACAGACAAAGAAAGACAGACAGAGAGAGAGAGAGAGCGCGAGAGAGAAAGACAGAGAGAGAGAGAGAAAGAAAAACAGAAAGTGATAGAGGTGTTAATGTTTAATAGTAAAATTAACACTAAACATGTTGGGGGCTGATGAGTATGTTGGGTTGGTGCGTGGGGTGGGGGGGGGCACAAACATCACAAACCTTCAGCAGCTGCTGTGTAAACAGACAAAAGAGACAATTTTCTTATGGGGGAAAGAGTATTTACACTACTTCAAAAAGGAAGCCTGTAGATACCTGAGGAGGGCTTAGAGATATCCAAAATATTTAAAATTAATCATTCAGCTGACTGGAAAATAATCTAAAAGTGGAGAAGGTTGAAAACCACTGCCAGCAGGTTTAACACAGGAGCAGATGGTAAGATGCTTAAAGAAGTTTCTAATAAGCATTTAATCCTAACATATGCAGGTACCTTTTCCACTAATGTCAAAATACATGAATCTATCATTAGAACCAGACTGCTCACATCTGACCTTACATGGGAGGAGCACCAAGAGGAAGCATTTACTGTCTGAATAAAATTCTATAGTATAATTAGCAACTATTTGCCACTTGTGTTTGCACACAGTGGAATTTGACCTCTGCATTTAACTCATCTGTGCAGTGAAACTCCCACATATACGCACCCACACACTAGTGAACATACACACTAGTGGCCAATGAGCACACATGCCCAGAGCGGTGGGCAGCCCTATCCACCGCGCCTGGGGAGCAGTTGGGGGCTTAGGTACCTTGCTCAAGGGAATTTCAGTTGCAGACTTTTGGTCTAGGGGATTGATCCCTAGCCTTCAACCCACAACTGCCCGCTAGAACAAGAGTCACCTTGTGGAACAGTGTGCTCTGGACAAGCAAGTCAAGGATAGAGCTGTTTGGCCTCAGTACCAGAAACATGTTTGACCAGTTTTATTTAGAAGAAGCTCATACCAGCTATACAGCATGGTGGTGGAAGAGTTATGAACTGCTTTGCTGTCCCATAAAACTGGCAATTAATTTATCCATTGTCTTTATTCTACTACATTTGTCATATAATATAATAATATAAGGTAATATAACCTTTTCCAAGCTTTTCCTTGTGAAAACAACATAGTCATCTAATACCTGCTTTGACTAATCAGTACTTCATTAAGCTGAATCAAGATTGCATACAAGTTCTGGAGCGTTGAGGAGAAATCTGGAACTAAACTTTCTTCTTCAAACTGCCTTATAAGACATTATCTACTTCTTTCAGAATAATATTAATCCGTTCTAATGGTACGGTATAGATACTTATTAAACATAAGCAATTTTGCACAATATTATTTATATATATATATATATATATATATATATATATATATATATATATATATATATATATATATATATATAACAATTGTTATTGCATATAATTATTGTTATAATAAAATATTGCCAAAAACTACAACAAATTATTTACATTCTTACATCTAAAACCACACTTTGTTGTCTAGTTTAAAGTAGCTTAGTTGTGATTGTATTTTAAATGACCAAAAAGATTTAACAAAATCTTGAACCTAGCAGTAAATGTGGTATCACACCAAAACAGGATGTTTAGAAACAAAAAGCTTGGCTGTGCTTCTGGATGGATATCTCATGTCCATTAGCATCACAGCAGATCGATTTAATTAACAGTAAATAAGAACAGAGCAGAGAGAACCATGACAATACTCATAAGGTCCTGCATGAGGCCCATATAAGGCCCTTGTTTCCTCTGTGTGTGAGCGCAAATGTACATTTTTGTGCGAACGCGTGTCTGTGTGCGTGTGTGGGGGCAGTCACAACTCCGTCTGTACCTGCAGGTCTGCTGGTGGGGCTAGTGGACGAGGGACACTGGGCAGAAGTGTTGGGGTTTGGTTACTCCAGGAAGTGACGGTAGAAGCGGCCCTACCCTGAACACAGAGACACACACTCACTCTCACACACCGCGCACACACTGCTCTGCTTCTGGATTGGGAGTAAAACCCGAGGTGTTTGGGGTTGGGGTGGGGGTGATAGGGGAAGCTGTACATTCAGAAGGTAATGTCTGTGAGGTAGTTACGATTTAAAGTGCAGTAATTAGCTACTAATCCGGCAACTGCTTTCATAACAATTCTCACAGACATGATGCTGCCAGACTGTTAGTAAACCCAGAGATGACCAGTAATCCTGATTACACCATGTCCAAGAGAGAAGCATGCAAATTTGGATCACACTTGTGTGTTTGTGAGGAAGGTATAATGTAGCTGAGACGGTGCCCACGTTTCCTTTGCGTGACTCCCTGTTTGTATTGTGAAGTAGTATTTCATATTGGATTCATTTTGTACATTATCTACAGAAGCTGATTCATAAACACACGTAACTCTGTGGAAATTGAGACTAAATACATACTGATTAGCAAAACACCAACATATTTACTTGTATTTTTTACAAATGTATTATAATGTAGTGAAAGCCCAGAAGACAGCTGCTTTAAAATTAGAGATGGACCGATCAGCGTATCTGAGGCCGATTCCAATCGCCGATCACCTTTCAGCACAATCGCCCAATAGCAGATACCAATTGAGGGCGGGGCTATATGCCATGACAGACTTTATGTAGTTACTAGCACAAGTCATGAAACATGGTCTAAACTGGTGTATTTCCATTTTTATGGAGCTCATGTGAAACAGCATAATATTTGTAACAAAGAAAATCAAACAAATATCCCAATACTAAATTCATTAAATTTAGACCCTTTAAAACGAAAAAAGCTAATTAAATAAACATAGTCAAAACTGCAGTCATTAAACGCAGACTATGGGTTAATTGAAACGAAAGTCTACAATCATTAAACGTAGATCTTGAATTGTTGCTGCTGTACTGTTCGTACCAGTCAGATGTTGGTTTTCTGGGTTATTTGTTTTGTGCTAGCTGCGTGTGCTAGCTCTGCTGTTTGCTGACACTCACTGTATTCAGCAGCGTGGTATCAGTATCAGATTAGTAGTGTTAAATGTCTGTCTTGGTTCGCCCACAAGACACGTTGATTTTGCAAATCTTACAGAATGCCCTGGATGAGTCTGCGTCACATACAGTAAACACTGCCAGACGAATTACATGTTTTCTATCAGCATATGCAGTGAACACTATAAACTGTACTGGTATGAATGTCCACCTAGCGGTTCAGATACGAATTGCAGGGACCTGCCCGGAAGGGGTTTCACTGAGGGCTCCTAAATCTATCTCTACTTCAAATATCTGAATATTGCAAGCTGTAAATCTATTCATACACACTACCATGCAGGTCAGCATGTCAACAGCATGTCAGCAGTGATTTTCTTCTAAATAAATCTTGTCTGCGTCTGTACATATACAGTATTTTGTACATTGTACATGTTTATTTGTATAGACGCTCCTGCTGTGAGTTTGCTGCATGTGTATGTATGTGCCATTGTGAGAGAGATCAGTACCTGCTGGTAGTATTGTTGTGGGGGGGCAGCAGGTGTTGGCTGAGGGGGCAGTTGCTGAGGCTGTAGCTGAGGCTGAGGCTGGACCAGAGCATAGGCTTGCGGTGAAACGCCTGCAGGTGCTGATGGGCGTCTGTTCTGCAGCTGTGCTGTGGTAGCTGCTGGGGCCATAGGGGTTACGGGGGCCGGAGCCCGCTGACCCAGGGCTCGGCTCAGACGCTCTTGCAAAAGCTTCACTGCAACCTACAGCAGGAAAAAAAACAGGAAAACGTTAACCACGTACACCAGATAAAAACATCTTAATGTAACGTCTACAGCAGTTTCGGAGCCAGAGTGAGCAAACTGAGCAACCTGACCATCTGAATCCAAGCAGAATTTAAAACACTGACACTGAAAACTGGCCGAAATTTAAACAAAGGACATCGTTATAAAGTAGGTCTTTCAGGCAAAGCAGTAGCTAGGAAGCCAGGCAGCCAGATTTACACTGTCTAAAATGAATATTAGGAATTCACCATATTTTAAAAGTGTTGGTCAAATCTTGCAGTAAATACCTTTACAAAAAAGTATTATTTAATAACTTCTTAGCCATAACATATTAATAAGACATTTTAAATGACCTTTGGTGAAACAAGTTTGTCATTTAAATTCAATTTAATAATTACTGAACATAAAAGTAGGGGTGTAGAAAAATATAAAAATATCGAATATCGGGATATTATGTTTTGTGATACTGTATCGATTCTCAAAAACACAGTATCGATACACAGATTCTTGGCAGGCAGTGAATCGTGTGTTTAACCCTCTAGACCACTAGTTAACAGTGTTGTAATCCATTTTTAGCTCCACTCCAACATTAACAAGCAGCAAAAGGGCGCAACACTGTTGTACACATTGGCAAACCTGTTCATATAGTGTTGTGTTTTAATAGTAGGATTTAACGCTGTATCACCATACATATTGTATCGCCAGGTTCTTGCCAATACATAGCCCTACTGGAAAGTGATAACAAAAGGCAGGTCATAATTAAAATAAACCAAAACTGAACTGAGAACTTGCCTGCTCTGTGTTGGTGGGCAGGTAGGAGATGGCGGTCTGCAGGCTGCCCTGAGAGGCCAGCAGGCCTGCGTATTGACTCATCTTCTCTGCCAGAAGGACGCCCACAGCAGGAGCCACACCACCCTGAGCCTTCTCCACAGCCTGCCGCAGAACCACTACCTTCTCAACCAGGTCCTGAAGGCAAACAGAGAAAAGCTCATCACTGAAGGTCGTTGCTCCCAAACACAAATGCCTGAACGCTGTATATTTCATAAAGATGATGCTCAGCATACACGACGGCTACTATGGCGCAACTGAAGGAAAGTCATTTAATTGGACAAGAGTGTGTTGTAAAGTGTTTGGCAGAACGATTAATTAAGAGTGATGAATTAGTAATCAGTAACAATTCATTAGTGAATATGTGAGCTGAGACGTGTACAAACCTATGCCGATTTCACCTTCATGCACTGGTTTATCTCCAGAAACAAATGGGTGTTTTTTTATTAATCAGACAAAAACAACATCCATGTGGAGAAAATCAGAAATACAAGTGCAGAAATACGGCTATTCCTGGTCTAATTTCATGTATGTGTAAATAAGCAGCGGACACGCTACAGAAACGGTACACTACTGCACACGGTAATACACAATTACTGATTTCCCTGTGCAAATGTTTTTCCCTGTGCACGTTTTGCATGTTGTGTTTTATTTTTAATTTTTATATTGAACTCAATAAATAAACAGAAATAGGTTGTTTTCAGTCACATGATTGAGATGACCCAGGACAGGAAGCAGAATGGAGGCACAGAGCCTGTACTGTGTTAGTTTAGCCAGTATTACAACCAGCAAGATTACAAAGGCAGCAGATAAGAATTACTTTCTCCTCAAAAACAGCCTTCTACTCAAGATTTCCCTGCTCCTCCGGACATCCATATACTCAAAAACTACCTTCTGCTTCTTCTATTTATTACCACTAGTGAAAGCTAAATCTTTTTTATTAGTGGTTGGGTCGATCTCGGTACCAAGGTGCTCCACAATGGCTGTTGTTTTTTTTTTTTTTTTTACTGTCCTAACCTTTACCTCCGCTGCACCACCTTACATTAACGTTGTTTACTTAATGTAGGTGGCAAAATTTATTACTGCACCAATAAGGGTGGATCAGGAAAATTTACTGGTGAAACTTCAGCCTTGAAGTTTGGACATATTTTGATTTTTTTTGTCAATCTCTAGTATTTGCCTTTTCATTAAAAGCTACGTGTGGTTTCCCCAATTAGTTTGAGCGGAATTGTAACTAGGCCTAACAAAGGCATTCTGAGACCTTGTGATAGAGCTTCCTGTGTACAACAGCAGTTCTTCCATATGCAGTTCACACCACATCATAGCAGTGAGAAGGAAAACGTCATATTTTAGTTTCTTCCTTTCAGAGAAGTGAGTGGGTGCTACAGATTTTCCAGTTAAAAACTGTTATAGAGATGTGCTGTGAATAGAGACATAACAGTGTATGTGAGCATATTGTTTGCTGTAGTAGAAGCCTGACCTGAAGCAAGAGGGGGCTGCTAGAGTCCTGTGCTCTAGACCAGCAAGACACCAGCTGCTCCATGCTGCCCGCACAAATGTAACAGAGACAGGCCTGTGCCTGCAGCGCAGAGTCCTCAGCAGCCTCCAGCCTGGAACCCAGTAGCCCTGAACACACAGACACAGCCACACACAATCACCATCAGCTCAGGACTGACATGACAATCAGAGATACAGAGTACTGTCTTAGCTATGAAATTTACTTGTACTTATCTTTAAAGGTTACAGTAATACACAGTGTCAGTTACCATATCAGCATGTCTGTTCGAGATTGAGAGGAGTGTCTGTTATCGCTAAGGACTGCTCTTAGTCACTTCTAAGAGAACTGTTGATTTTTCTTTGCTGAGCTGATCAGTTGCCTATCCTGTGTGGTCTGATACTTTTGCTTCTTCTGACTTGACCAGGTGCCCTGCTTGCCTGCATTCTGGACCAGTTCACCAACCAAATTTCACCTGCAGAGTGCTGGCGCTCCCGAAGGTCCTGCTTAATAAATTCAGACATTTCTTCTCCTGCCTCACAAACTAATCAGACATTTCTTCTCCTGCCTTAACTACTAATCAGACATTTCTTCTCCTGCCTCACAAACTAATCAGACATTTCTTCTCCTGCCTTAAAAACTAATCAGACATTTCTTCTCCTGCCTCAAAAACGGATTTTCTGTAAAGCTACTATGTGACGTCGTCTGTTGTAAAAGGCGCTATAAAATTAACCTTGACTTCAGATAATGCTAGTCGGCAGGATCTAAGCTTCCATTCAATGAGCTATATAAATATATATAAATAATATAAAAATAACTGGTTGATATTTTTGAAATTATACTGGAGAAGACTCCATTCTCCACTCCTCACTCACCGCAGAGGGAGGAGAACTCCTCAGGTTTGGCATAGGTCATGACTGCAGCCAGAGCCTCCTTCCAGTTAAGAAGATCGCACGTCTCTAGAACATCCAACCAGTCTTTCATGACCACGGCACTGATGAGCTAGAAGTTCAAGAGAAAGCGTTACTTTTAGGCCCCATCAGACTCTGGCCATCCATGCAGAAAACGATAAGACGTAAACAAAGCTGGAAGAGTGCTCCATGAACACACCTTTCCGATTTTGCTTTGAGTTTTGGCCAAGTATTTTTTCTGGGTCTTCTCAAGCAGCTCTGGCCCACCGGCAATGGCCAGGATGATGCTGTCTGCCATTCGGTTGTCATGGAGACAGAGGTTAACAGCAGCTTCAAAGTCCCCAACAAGCAGTGCTTGGGTAACGAGCCTGTCCACATCTGCAGCATCAAAAACAAAAAGTTAGGATAGCACCCTGAGTAGATTCTGATTGACCGGTTATGAAATTCTTTATTTATTATTATTTATAAACATAACATTTTATGCATGCTGAGATTATCAGATCTTGAAATTATAGACAACATACAAGGGAGGAACACACTCACCCTGGCTGGCCTGGACATTGACAGTTTTTGAGGATGAAGACAGAGTCTCTTCAAGTACAGGGATCTGGTCAGCAACAGGTTCCTCCTCAACAACAGGGATCTCCTCAAGCCCTGGATTCTCCTCAGCTGCAGGGGTCTCCTCCTCCACTGTGGGCCCATTCTCTTCCTCCTAAGAGCAGAGCAAAAAAGTCAACTAGCAGCACTTCTTCTGAACACCCTGAGCATTTTTCATATGCCTTTTTTCCTGATTTCCAACATTTACTCTTGATAATTAGTAAAAATCTGAGACTGTCCTTTTTATTTAATCTTCACTCAATACAGCCATCAAGTACAAGTTATGTATTTTTCAGAGTCAAAAAGGTCAGATTTTTTCAAGCCTTTTTTCACCCCAACAAAGTTCGGTCTTGGATACTACATATCCTTTCAAACCATTAGCATAAAGGTGTCTTCACAGTGGAAAGATGGATAGAAACACCTAAATGTTTTTAGATCTAAAGAAAAAAATAGAGCTTGACGATCTCCTCTGATCCACAAAGATGAAAGCTTTGAGTGCAGTTTATCTGATGCAGCGGTTGCTCACAAAGACCTGGAGCCATCGATGTGTTTACTGTTCCTTTCACTTGCTGCCTGTCCTTAAATGATCTAACCAGGAGCAGCAACTTCAACATCAGTGACAAGAGGCTTGAATGCGCTGTTGGAGCAGTGCATCCTCTTATGTTGGACAGATTCCACTCCACGCTACAGTGACTCAATATCGCCTCCTCAGGTACAAAGTGGTATTATAATACAGGGCCAGTCGAGGCTAGCTGGTTAGCATGCTAACTTCAGAACTTAAATATTGCTACTCTGATTTGGCAGCCAGTTTCTCTTGCTGATTTTTTCCTGACACTGAAAAATGAATAACTTACACTTAGCAGTCATTTGAACCACATAATAAATGAGTCAGAGTCTCAAACTTTGGCATTATACAGTGTTGCGATACTGATGACAAAAATGCTGATTTAATAACTTAATACCAATTAATAACGAAGACTCTCAATTACCAATAATGGTCATCCTCATGTGAAACACTGCTAAACATGAAAACACAACCATGGAATTCCTGGAAATATCATTATATTGGCCATTTCCAGATTATTGGATTTGGCTGTCGGGTAAACCCAACATGGAGTTCATTGAAAGAAAAGGATATTTTGTCTTTGTATGTCCAAATTATCATCCTTATCCACCAAAGAGCAACGTTACCTCTTGATTTACACAAAACCTTAGACAAACGACCTCCACTAGGTTTCATGCATTACTTTATATGACATTTTCACAAACAGCTAATCAAAACTAAAATAAATACTAGCTGGCAGGGGGAAAAGGGACGAATTATCCTGTGTAGGTTGGTGATACTGGGACACCATGGAGCCATCATATTCTCAGCATTCCTGTGTGAGACTCTTTAAGATTAAGGTTAAAAAGGACTATTTTAACCTTAATCTTTAAATCAGAGTGAAAGAAGTGGAAACAGGAGCAGGTAATGTTCTGGAATAGTGGAGGATAAAAACAGGTACTGCAATTCTATCACACAGGGATGCTGTAGCAGTAGACTGGATTATGGCAAGCAGGACGAAGGTACCTCCTCCGGTGCTGCCTCCTCTTCAGGTGCGTCATCATTAAGGACCACATTTCCAGACTTCTCTTCATTCACACTCATCTCCAGTTCAGGTTCCGGCTCAACGTTAATCAAAGGCTCTAGGTTTATCTGTGGCGTAGCGTCCAACTCAACGCCCGAACTCGAGGCCGTCTCTGGCGCAGGTTGTTGAGCGACAGTGGGCGGTGTAAACATGGGAAAAGCCTGTGGGTCAAGTTGAGGTAAGAAGCCTAGAACTGACTGAAGGGCTACAGGAGATGCGAGATCTACTGACTGCTGAAGAGTAACAGGAGATGCTAGAACTGGCACAGGGTACACTGGTGATGATGCTAACAATGGTATGGACTGTGGTTGGTCAATGACAGACTGCATAGAATCTGGTTGCTCTTAAAAGAGAAACTCAAGCACAGGCTGATCAGACTGGTGTACCATATCAGAACCAGATGCTGGCCTTAAAGCAAATGTTATCTCCAACGATGGAGTAAGATTCATACAGGACTGAGGGGAAGGTTCACATTCAGCTCTGAGGTCTTGAACATGATCAGCAGTATTAAGAATGGGATCAAGCAACGGTTCCTTCACAACCAGCCCTTGGTTTGCAAGCTCCCCATGCAATGTTTCAGGATGTCCAAGCTCCGGTGACGGAACTTCTGGACCGGGAGTAGGATCACAAGTGGATGCGGAAGACTTGTTGAGGTGACATGCAGAGTAAAGCTACACGCACACCAAGGACAGGGATGATGTGTGGACATTCAAACAGAATTCAGAATAAAAAGATTACAACAGAATTCCCAATGAATATGAATCTTTACAAACATGCAGATGATGTTTGAGATGAAAGTGCATCAGAGCTGGCTCTTTCAGCAATCAAAAGGGCCAAAGGATGATTCAAATTTCCTCTGAATTTAACTGCTAATTTAGCAGATTCAGTCCAGAATTATAAAAGAACAAAGGAAAAGTCCACAACTGACCAAAATCTTGTAATCCAATGTAGATTAAATAATCATGCGATAAGAAGTTTCTTCAATGCAAGATATCAAGTGAACATTGAAATTAACAAACCAATATTCAATTACAATGAAATATTATTGGTGAATTGTAATTCAACATTATGTCAAATGAAAACAGCGCAAAGCAATTTTGAGGGAAGAAAAAAAAAAAAAAAAAACTAAAAACTCACTGGCCTAGGATTTCCCACTTAGAGGATATTACATGTGACATCTACTTCCTTTCTAGCTGAAGAAACAGTTTCACTTCTTCTTCTTCTGATTGTGAAACTAGGACCAAAGTCACCATTGTTAAAAATCGTCTTCAATAAATCAGTGAAATGTGATTGTCCCTTTGCTCTTAGTCCCACATAGCTCACAATGAAGCTCCCAGATCTTGAATTAAGTGCAGCATTTATCTTGTTAAAATAGTGGTTCCCTAGTGGGTCTTGGAGAATCCTCTGCCCTGTACATTTTAGTGTGCGCTCTGTTCCCAATACACCTGACCCCACTAAACAGCTAATTTACAATCCCTTTCTGATTGGAAGCGACTGTGTTTTGTTTTGTAGATTAAGGTCAAAATGTCAAATATAATGAACAAAATCATTTATGAAGCAAAAGTACCCTTGCTAAATCTCTTACCTTATGGTCCTCATCTGACTGTAGTGGTCTGTTGTGGTCTTTTCCTTCTAGCGCTGATGCAATCTAAAAACCACAAATGTATTTTAGGACTTGCAAATCTGAGAGTCTGAAAAGCTGCAAGCAGCTACAGGCTGATATTAGAGTGATACGCAGGAAGACACTAGAAACTAGAAAATACAATCTCAAAAATAAAGCCTACACACAATATTCGCAAAAAAGATTCTCCAATAACTGAATCAAAAGAACAGTTCTTTAATGCTACATTTCAAGAGAGTTGATTTTAAAAAACAGCTTTATAATTTTCTGGTGGAGAGTGCACAAAAACTTTTGCGAGAACTATGTAATGCTTTATGACAGCATGTCTCACACCAACAACTACGGGTCTTGACTGGGCAAGAGGCCTGACAGGATTCAATCTCAGATTGGCTTTTCTTTGTAAAAGAGATGAAAAACAATGTGAAACAGTCTCACAGCTAACGGGAAAACAATGAAAATTTGACAGCAGAGTGTTTATCCCTGAAAAACGTATTTATGAAATACTGTGACATAGACAGTGACCTTATCTGTGTCATTCTTGTCACACCAAGTTGTGTAGCTTTTCAACAACAGACGCCAAACGCTAGTAAATTGCTAGTAAATTTGACTTCTCTTTATGTGCGTCATGCAGCCATATGGACGTTATAGATTACACTCAGTTACATACATTGTATACACACACGTGATATATATATGGCAGTGGGTAAAAGTGAATTGCCCACTGCAACTGCTCTATGCTTTATGGACATGAACAAGACACCTTTAATGCCAGTTCCTCCTTCTTGTATCCCAGAAGCTCCAAGTACTTTCCTCGAGCATCATCTTCAAAATGCACCTGAGGAAAATAAGAGTGAGATAACTTTTTCCTAAACCACTTTAATCCATTTTTTCACAAATCAGACTATTCTACCTGCTGCACCACCAACTGTGCAATTCTGTTGCCTTCTTCCAAGCTGCATAATTCTGTTTCCATTTCTTTACAAATAGCTATGACTTCATCACAGCTATAATATCTTACCTTGAGGAAAGCCCAAACTGTCTTCTCAAACTCATTCTGAGCAGCTTCAATCTTCGTTTGGCAGAATTCCACAAATGTTCCTGCAGTGAGGGTGGACTGAAGCTGGTTTGAGCGCTCCAAAAAATCTGTTTCGGTGACAACCTGGCTAACGTGGACAACATGGGGCACAGGTTGCTGTGGTTGCTGAGGTGGAGGTTTGATGTTCTCCCAAGACACAAGTTTTCCACCAAACTGGAAACACAGTACAACATCAGCGTTAAAGAACATAAGATGTAATCATTCAGTTCGATTGCGGTCTTGGTTGATACTCACAGCAAATGAAGCTCCAACAGGTCTACGGATCCACTTGGGTGGTTTCTTTAGCGGTGTGATGGTACTGTTTGTACTGGTGGGCTGAGGCAGCTGCAGCGGAGGTAACGTCTGACCCGTACCAAAAGGATCCATGTTGCCAAATGAGGAACTTATCTAATATTAATTTGTGTAAACATGCAAAGATGGAACAGAATGAAAGTGAGGGATCCGGGCTAAACATGGTCAGTAATATGAAAAATGATTGTTTGGTACATTCCAAACACCAAAACTACTGACTCCCTACGGTACCTGATCAGCCTCAGCTTTGTTCACCACATCTTTACTGCCTCCCATTATAGAGTAGATGCTGATACGTCCATCAAAGGAAGCTGCAGACAGGACAGCTGGGTTTCTCGGGCACCACTGGATGTCAAAGCACCACTGAGAGCTGGTAGGCAGCTCATAAAGAACCTGATTGAAAATAGCACAGTTTCCTGAAGGACAGATTTCACAGACTGTGATACTGGATAACACAGAACAAAAAAGCTAATAAATAAGAACCTTTGCAGCTTATATGGGACTATAAAGGTCCGCATTTAACATTTACTATAAAATAAAAACAAACAAACTAGAAGAGGGCTAAAGACAGTTTAGCACCAGCAGAGCAGTCACCTCACTGTTATCCACCATGTTTGTATAGATCTAAAGTCATGCACGTTTGTGAGAAACTCCTGCAAGATTTTGAGAATTCAAGTTGAATAAAACAACTTATAGTACCTTCCTGTTGGGTAATAATATATACATTTACATTGTCTAGTTTAAGTATAACTGAATTAACCGATTCTATATGTTACCAGAGAAGAGGTGAAAAAGGTCCTACACAGGTTCAGTAATGTGTGAAATGAGAAAGCACCATGTACGTGGGAGTTTCTTATTATCAGAAAGTCTCTAACCTCAGCAGTGCTGGGGTTCCAGCAGAGGATACGATTATCTTTTCCACAGCTCAGCAACAACTCAGGGTCAGCAAGACTCCAAGCAATGGCCAAAACACCCCTGATAAAACACACACACACACCTCTATTGTTAACGACAAAATAATTTAGCCTTAAAGAAAAATTCCACACATTTTCCACATTGTATCCTAATTATATTATTATGCTGTGAACAAAGTTCATTCCAAGTCCCTCTCCATTCTAGAGAAAGTCAAGATTGTTCAATATAGTCAAGATAGGAACCAGACAACCACCTCTAAAAGGTCCCTAACAGAAATTCATTAAGTGAAATGGACATGAATGATGTCTGAGAAGCTGTTTTAACAGTTTTAAGAAGATTTGGTTAGAAACATTTTAATGTTTTAGTGCTGGATTATTAGAAATAACAACATTAACAACAAAATATATGGTTCGGATTTAATCCACTTTTACCATAATCAACATCACGGTCGTAGACATCTTCACCAATTTCTCTACAATGATTCACTTCTCACCAAACCATTCACTCAGAAAAATGTTCATGCAACAGTTCAAACATACCTTGAGTGGTTCTCCAGCACTTTGAGAGGAGAAGTGGCAAAACGCAGGTCCCACATTTGAATGACGGGCATGCGGTCATCTTCTGAGGCTAGCACCAGTTGAGTGGCCACCTCAGGGTTCCAGGCCAGGCCAGAGCAATGCATCTGAATATGCAATGAGAATTTTTTATAATTAACCACACATTTCCGCAAGTGTAATATGTGCCATCACACACACCACCAACTTAAGAATCTCAGAATGACAGACCCTGTTGCTGTGGTCGCTGACTTTGATGATGAGGTCATTCTTCCTCAGGTCCCAGATGGACGCTCTTCCGCTGGGACTGGCTGAAGCCAAAATGTGTTGCACCTGGCAGTTCCACGCCACGCAGCTAATGTCCTCCAGTTGCTAGCAAACAAAAACAAAAGCAACTACTCAGTCAAACCCTCAGCCAAACATCCCATACATATGGCACCATCTACATTTCAGCTAACTCCAGCTATATCAATGTGCACATCTTATGGATTAACACTATGTACACTAGGTGAAAATCTATGCAAAATGAGTTATCATTAAGTTACAGGGGTGAGTAATGAAGCCCCAGGGGGGCTTGTTTCACAAAGTCTGTAAGATAACTTGAGCAAAAAATTTCACAAAAGAAGAGATAATGGTTGTTTCTGTTAGATAGTCTTTACTTTGGGCTTAACGACAGATTTTAAAGGTCTTCGCATACTTTTTACCGAAGTGACATTCACCTGGCTTTATTAATTGTTGCTGGGAGATTACAAAGAGATTACAAAAGATACTCAAACTCGAACTCAAGGAGAGAAATCAGAGACACTCACAGTACAGACTTCCAACGTGCTTGTAAAAAGTTAGAGTGAAGATGGTCATGGTAACAAGATCCCTCCAGTGTACATGGCTTCATCCTACCTAACTGTCTGCATACAGCAACTTATCAGAAAATATCATAGCGCCACCTGCAGTAGTGGAGTGCACCCGACAGATAAACTACAGAAAATATGCAGACTTGAAACCAAACTACTGCAAAGTGACATCATTTTTCAAAATGTGTACTGAGGCCTTTGACACTTAAAAATCTTTATATAATATCTGGGTTTTATAAAATTACAGGAATGAAAAACAGAAGTCTGGACCTGAAGGTTTATGAGCGTGCAGACAAACAAACAAGCAAGCAAATAAAACTAACACCGCCCATTCCAATTCAAGTGTGCTCACCTGAGATTTTGGTCCGGGAGTCATTGGAGAACCAAAATTGTTCAAATCCCAGATGTAGATTTCAGATTCGTTCCCTCCAGAGGCCACCAGGTTTGTCTATTAAGTACACCGACAAAGGAACTTTCATAAATATTAATGTAACATAATTTTGCTCCAAGTAAATTATTTCTATTGGTTTCATCATTACACAGCATTCAAAAAGTGTAAAAGATCTGTGGTTTTTAATAGACGTTTTAGACAGCAGCAATTACGTAACAGCTACAAAAGAGGAGAACAAGACTCAGACACTACCTGAAACAAGTTAACATCAAGAGCTCGAACGGGTCCCGTGTGTTTATCACTCTGGGCGATGACCACGTCACTGTCACCTGCTATGATCTTGGAGGGGTCATAGAGAATGATGTTTCCGGTCTCTCCTCCAGCAATGAGCACCCCGGATGGTAGACCATGCTCATCAATCCCATGTGCGCCCCACACCAGTTTATGATATCTGGAGAGAAAAGAGAAGTTTTGTGAGTTTTAGATTATTAAGATAAAGTAACTAAAAAAAATTACAAGAATCGCTGGAACAACACCGAGTAACTAGAAGAGATGGTGATGGTGATGTCTGCAGTGTCCTAAAACGTCCTTCCATAACCAATACAGTCCAGGCAGATTGCAGAACAAATCCCTTAAAACCCTTAACACTTCAGTGACTCGTCAGTCATCAGCACACAGGACTAAACACTTCAGACCAGATTATTAGACACTCATTATCTAACCTTAAACTAAACTGTCAACTACATTATTGCTCAAAAGTTTGGGATCACAGTGAAATTTTCTTTTTTTCAATGGAGTAGCCTTCCTTCCTTAACACAACAATGGACTGACGGGTCTCTAAAGAAAGTTGTTTCTTTCTGGCCATTTTGAGTCTGTCAGCAAGCCAACAACTGCTGATGCTTCAGATAGAAACCTAGAATGTTGTGCTCCCTTTTATGCTCACTTATTAGTATAATGTTTTTCACATGTGCATCACAATTGAGCAAGGGTGTCCTAACAACCAATTAGCCCAATAACATCCTTAACTTGGATTGGCGGCCGTACCAGGAGATTTAGGCAGAGGACAGAGAATTGCTGATAATAGGACTATATGCAAAATGAGCCTCTATACAAAAATAGGCTTTAATACAAACATTTTTATTCTTTAACAATCATCTGATACACTTAAATGAATTGTGAAATGGACAATATTGTTGGTGAATTATGTGAAAATTGCATGAAATTAAATTCTAAAGTGATCCTAAACTTTTGTGCGGAAATGTACATTGTACTATCAAAAATCCTTTTCAGTCTGAGCTCAATGATGATTTGTTTTTTGTTGAAAGTCCATTTCAGTCCTAAATCAGGCTCAGTGAACCAGTTCAGCAATGTGACGAGCAGAGCTGGGTCAGTTCAGTGCACTGCTTAAGGCTGTTTAAAAACAGAAAAGTGTTCAATAACATTTAAAGAGGAAATACACCAATGTGTCAGAATTCCTCCAAAATTCAGTGTTTAAGATGTAAACAGAGTGATTTAGAGTGGTGTTAAATGGCTCTGATGTTCTTTCCAGAGGTGGTGGTAAGAACCAGGGGTCACAGTAAGAACCAGAAGCTACAACACAAATATAATTACTTTGCTTCACAGCATCTGCATCTACCTGAACATTAAAAAAAAACACATTTTAGATCAAAACCTTTTCAAAATATATTCAAAATAACTCAATGCAATTGCTTTCTGAACTGAAATTACATCTGGTTCCTATCATCACCACTATGAATATCATTTTATATCCAACCACAATGAACAACTTTGTTTACATATTAATGACTAAGCTATGCTGACATATTGAAGAATTTGTGGAGCAGGCCTACACATCACTAAAGCACATCTAATGTAGGAAATGGTTGGACATTTGGACAATAGCAATTGAGATGAGTCAGAAGAGACCTGTGAGGTGAGGAGAAAGCACCGCATGACTTCATGGCCAAATTGGGCTCAGCCAGGTCAAGCTCAAAGATCTCCAGTGAGGCATTGGTACTAAAGGTAGCATCAAGCTGCTGGGCTGAGGTGCCTGAACAAAAACAGAAAACACAGGTGAAAAACATTAGTGGTTAAAAACAAATAAACAAACATGACTTTGTCACTGGTGGGTATTAACACAAGTCCTCTGCTCAGACGCTGTGGTGATAACATGTACATGAGTTACCTGCTGCCAAATAAATCGGGTGGTGCTGCGCTGGGCTCCAAGCCTGAATAGCAGTGCGGTTTATCTCTTTTAGCTTCATCCTATAACCACAGGGGGGGGGGGTTAACCACAAACACTATGAGCTGTGAGGACCTTTATTATCAATGAAAAGGGCAATTACTTAATACAGACCCACTCAGCTGCATTAAAGCAGAATTACACTGACATTTTCCCCAAAATCTCTGCATAATTAAATTGTCAAAATGTATATTTGTGTTGTGGACATGGTGGTCCCTGATTTCTATAACTACCACTAAAAAGAAACATAAAACATCTTACACTAATCACTCTGAACTACTCTGCTAACATCTTGATTATGGAGTTATATTAGTGGAATTCTCATTTAGGGTAGGCTCTAAGTATATCAGATAGGCTTTATAAAAGAGACCCAGCATTCCCAGGAGTGCATGTTGTTTTCTGACAGGCTGGATTATGAATGCTCTGAAGGATCAGACCAGTCTTCAGAAAGAGGGTGAAACAGCAGGCTTGTCTATGACTGTATGGAGGAGCAGATCATGCTGATGGCTACGTGGCCTTTACATTAATCCAGTTAAAAAGGTTCAGCAGCAGAGCTCCACACTGAATCACTCTCTCTTGGACGACTTTGATCGGACACTGCAGACAAAACAAGTGACGTGGACCAATTTAGGCTGATGATTGAGAACTTAAGCAGCAACACAATGCAGAGAGAAACACTCCTAATGAAAGAGACAGTCACATGCATCATTCTGACTTGACTTTAAAGTAGAAGAAGCGAGTCAGAGCAATAATAACATTAACAGGGACTAAGTCAGCAGCCTCAGTAGGACAAACACAGACAACACAACCTCTTAGTCACAGAGACCTGAGCAGAACATCTATCTGTTAAGTTAAGGGTATAAAATAATAATAGAATAATAGAAAAATAACTGATATCTGTCTCCATACAGCGCAGGAGAGGCTGTCTGCAGTGCAACGTTAAGTTAGCTGAGAAGCTAACGGAGCCACCAAAGCTTCCGCAGCAGTGTTAAAGTGCTTTACCTTCCCTCTGAGCACTTTTCACCAGCACGCACAAACTCATCCAGCAGAACGAGACGGAGCGAAGCTTTAAACACCGAGTTTGAGAATTTCTTGCCCTGCTCTGGACGCTCAGGAAGCTCAGGACTCTGTGAGACGGCGAGGGTTAGCGGCTGGCCCGGCTACACACAGGAACAGTTCCACGTCTCCACTGGCCTCCATCAACGTGGCACAACACGACCCTCCCACACAGAGCAGCACTTCCGGCTAGGCTGCACGAAGCCGCATCACAATTTCCTCCCTACACTGTGCGTTTCTGCTCTCAGTGTGTCTATGCTCCCTATATTGTGCATTCTGTGCGTTCCTAACCTCTACGTAGTGCACTTAGTGCGCCCCTAATTCCTACATGGTGCACTTAGTGCCTTTCTACTCCATATGTAGTGCACTCAGTGCGTTTCTAATTTCTTATTTTTTACATATAGCACTCTAGTATGTTTCTAAGCCTTACATAGTGCACTCCAGGCCTATGTAGTGCGCTTCATGTGTTCCTAATCTCTGTGTGGTGCACACAGTGCATTTCTACGTCTTACATAGTGCATTCAGTGCTTTCCTACTCCCAATATAGTGCACTCTGTGCATTCCTATTCCCTATATAATGAATTTAGTGTGTTCCTACTCCCTACGTGGGGCAGTCGTGGCCTGAAGGTTAGGGATCCGGCCTTGTGACCGGAAGGTCACCGGTTCGATCCCCGGGACCGGCAAGTCATGACTGTAGTGCCCTTGAGCAAGGCACCTAACCCCAACTGCTCCCCGGGCGCCGTGGATAAGGGCTGCCCACCGCTCCGGGCACGTGTGCTCACCGCCCCCTAGTGTGTATGTTCACTAGTGTGTGTATATGTGGGTGTTTCACTGCACGGATGGGTTAAATGCGGAGGTCAAATTCCGCTGTGTGTAAACACATGTGGCTAATCGTAGTTCTACGTTCTAATCGTAGTCCTACGTTCTACACTAATTCTACACGTAGTGCAGTATGTATTCTTGTTCTCTACATTCCTACTTCTTACACAATGCATTTAGTGCATGTCCTCCCTATGTAGTTCACTCATTGCTTTACTTTTTCTACATATTGCACTCAATGCATCCCCAATCCCTATGTGAGTGCCTATGAAGAGCAATCAATGCGTTCCTACTTTAAACATTGTGCACTCAGTGCTACACAGTGCACTCACTCTGTTCCCACTCATTATGCATCACCACTATAAAAAAAAAACTGAAACTAATGAACCAAAAATGTAGACATTTCAGTTTTGATGGTGTATCTCCATGTTTGTTGATTTTAGTTTTACTGTCATTTGATTGCAGTACCTGCTGTTCAAATTGTGTGAAAATGTCATGATTAATGGACAAAGATATGGATGTCTTGCTGACTGTAACTCCTATTTACCTCATATTTTACAACTCTTGTTCTAATGTATTGGAAAAGACATGCTGCTCACCCAATACTTTGGAAACAAAATGTTCACTTTGTAAATAACTACTTTGGGTTTGTTTAGGCTTCGTCCTGAATTACACACCAGTTTACCCAGTATGAAGCTACAGCTCACTGAAAAGAATAAGAAGTGGAAATTATCAAACAGTATGTGGCTGTATAGAAAACTGCGCATTAACAAAACAAATATGGAAACATCTTTAAAAATGATAAAAATATCAGCTTTTTAAATTTTACATGGAATGTAGAGCTAATTAATGTCTCACAATTTAAAAGATAAAAGTAAAAAAAAAAAGATCCATTACAAAGATAATCTGACATCTTAACTACAGGGCAACATACAACATAGTTTACATTAGAGCATATATGCATGTACGAAGACAATCTAATGGATAAAATACACCTGCACACTGATATGAATTGTCAGGTTGTTATTTAAAAACTTTATTTCACCACAGACTACAGCATTAATCCAGACATACTCACATTCAGAATTATTTGAAGTCAGAACTGTTCACAGCGGTGGCGATAGGACCAAGACCTTCACCTCTTAAAACTCCCTTACAAAGTTATTACAATAATTGGTTATCAATATGCTGCCTGATGTCTAAAATCTCTGATGTTTTATGACATGAGTGAGATGATTTCAGACTTAGAATACATTCATAGTGGTGAAATACACACAGGAAGCTGCGAGGCAAAACAGCCCTTAAAGAAAACGTATTGTTTCAGACTTTCCACTGTTTTACCATCATCACTGTCCATTTAAAATACTCAGGAGACACAAGTACCTTTACCTGTGTTTTTGGTAGTAAATTAAATATCTATATTTGTGTTGTAGACATCTCTATCAATATAGATGTTGTGACCCCTGGGTTCTATGACCACCACTGTAAAGAACATCTGAACCATTTCACACCAAACTGACTCTGAATCACTTCAATTACATCCTAAATTGTGAATTTTGTAACAGAATTCCCTTCAAGAAACCAAAAAGTACTGAAACTTATTGCAGCCCAAAGACTTCCCAACAGATCTTGAGATTCGATCCACGCCACCATGTCCTTGAAGATCTTCCTAAACAACAAAGAAGAGAAAATTCCACAAATTATATGAACAGAGAAAACCGCGGACCATCTTCTCTATATCTACAGACCAAAATCAACTCAGACTGAACCCTCATAATAAAGTTTGTAATCTTTCCCATGCACAGGGTCAGATGGGTAGTGAGTTTAATCATTGGGACAGTCACTTTATTTCAACAACAAATTCAGATTAATCTGAAATTCAGAATATATTGTAGGAACTAGAGGAGCTTCCACGTGCACGTGCTCCAGCTCCACGTGTGAAACCTTCACAACATTCTGCTAATTCTCCAAACTGTTATGTAGCGCTGTGAGAGGTATGAATAAAGGCTAGAAAATCCATTAACAGGAGGAAAAAATAATGAAAGCAGGTTCTTACTTAAACCAAATACTATACAAGCCTATAGAAGCTAACTAACGTTAGCCGTAAACTCCTTTAAGACTTTCTTTAGCAACTCCAGCGCTACTTTAATTAGAAACAAAATATTTCAAATATAATACGCCGGCCCTATTTAATTTTAAATGTTATAGACTTACTTTAATCTACGTCATCTTTATTCAGCATGCTTCCGCACTCTGCCCTGCAGCAATACCAGCCTGATGATGATGATGATGATGATTCTTCTTCTTCTTCTTCTTCTTCTTCTTGATTTTATGGCGGGTGGCAGACCAACTACACGTGCATTACCGCCAACTACTGGAGTATGAAGCTAGACTTCGGGATAGTGAACTGCAGTAATATCATCCTAAAAAAATAAACAAACAATTATAAATAAATAAACAAAATTCTAAATTAAATGATACATCCCAATACACTTCAAAAACAAAAGAACTATTTTATGAACTAAATCCATCCCAGAACCACATGCCAATAAACCCTTTAAATACATATTCTCATGACCCTTCATTATTAGTGAATCGAATAAAATTTGGCGTTGTGCCAAATGTTTCACACAATGTAATAATATATTTTCAGGTGTCTCCCTATATTTGCAGTATCGACCAAGTCCCGTGTCCTGGTTTGGAACTAAATGTAGAGACGAATTTAATAGAGTGTGACCTATCCGAAGTCGCGCTATCACCACTTCAGACCTCCGACTGTACCGCATAACATTTTACTGAGCTTCATTTCTTTTATAATAAAAGTCCGGAGCAGACTTTACTGCAGCAACAGCAGTCTGAGCCTGGCTGAGATTTATTAGTGTCGCTGAGCTGTAGTGCCTTCATAATAAAAGTCTTGTGCAGTCTGCACAGCAGCTACAGTAATCTATGTGTCGGTGAGCTGCATCTATTACCATAAGCGGTTTATTGATTACGTTTTTTAAGGCCTTTAATTTTGTCATTTCAACTTTGTCAGTACTTTTTGAGGAATTACATTTTAACGTTGTGGCCACTAAAACAGTATGTTGTGAGAACGTAGGGACAATCCCATGTATACCTACACATTCATCTATCTCTATGCACAATGACTACATTTAGTAATTTTAAGATGTTTGGCCGTTTTGAGACAGTCCCTCTCCAGAACATGCATATGAATATAGGGTTGTGGTGGTATAGCATTTTCCCCGGATAGTCGGCAATTCCTTAAATTTTAAAGACAGTTTAGTTTACCCGTCACTAAACATTTACTAAACATAATATGGCAATGTTGTGACAACATTGTTGAGACAACATAAACCACATCATCTTTTGACAACTTTGTAGCAATTTTGTAAGACAATATTGTGACAACATTTTTTGTGTTTGCTGGCTCATCTCACAGAAGAGCATGTTCTGGCACTGATATATTTAGATATGAAATAATTCTTAAAATCTGACACATCGAAGCTATGTCTGACAGAGTAAAAGTTGAGTAACAGAAAGCTGAAAGTCTGTTCTGTAGTGTTAGGATTGCCGTTTTAACCATTTATAGGATATCTGAAAGTAAAGTTGAGTAAAAGACAGTATCGGCAGTAGTACTCCACTACTACTGTGTTAAATAAAAGAGTGCTTAAGTATGATATTAAATAGCCTGTAAACGCTGAAGTAGAATATGAAACAGCCTGTAGGTGAGGGGGTTCAGCAGCAGGGATATGTGCAGCACTCTTGCAGCGCAGTGGCAGTGGAGAAAATGCAGAGCGGTTGAAGAAGTGCCACTGCTGTTACTGCCCAAGTAGGATTTCTAACTCCTACTGTTGCCTGTGGCTTGCTCACTGGGGGATATATGTTGTAACTGTCTGTTTTTAAAACTCTGTAAAGCTGCTTTGAGACAATATCGTTGTAAATAGCGCTATACAAAAATATGACTTGACTAGACTACTGTGTCAAGCAAAAGACCTTTTAACTAAAACACTATGTTCCCGGTGTCTTCTTATTCTACATCAAAGCATCCTATTTAAGCTATATTACATTTAGAGATTAAAAAAAGTATAAAAACAGTATTAATAAAGTAATTAATAAAAGTAATTTTAATTTAAAAATTTGATTTACTGCCTATTCAAATTCAAAGCCAGGTTGTGTATTTATAATTACATTTCCAATGTAGGTGTGCAGGACAGGAACTCAAATGTAAAAATGTGTTTGCATTTATGTGTATGTATATATGGAAAAATAAAGTGCATTTGATGTTTTATTGTGTTTATGTTCTGACTCGGACATTTGTTAACGAATTTCCTCGTGGTGGCGCTCCAGCTCTGTCATTAATATTTTTTCCATCCACTATACAAACAAATTGCAGATAAACATGTTACATTTCAATTCGAATGTTGCCTTTGGTAAATCACACTCACACTGGGGTTGTAACTAAATACACAATTTGCATTTTAATTAGCAAACTTTGAATAAAGTGTGGGATTTAAACAGCAAACTGGATTAACTAGTTAGCTAATGTTCGTACTATTGAAACGCCCACAACGTTGAAATGTAATTACTAAAAAAGTTGTAACAATTTTGTCAGTGCGTCGTCAGAATCTCTTAGAATTATTCACACGTTGCATTATATCTGTGTGGAACTTGGTACATTTGTCAAAAGGTAGAACTAATACAATAAACAAGGTTACTTACAACGTAAAAAGCGCCACCTTTTGACAACGTTGTAGTAACATTGTAAAAAATAAACAACGCTGAGACAGCGTTGTGGGTTTGCTGGTATGTTACTGCTCAATATTTCTCTGTTTATTTTCATAATGTAAGCCATTCTGTGTAATAAACGTAAAATATTATTTTAAACTCACTGAGATATACATGCGCTCTAATCGTGTCATATAGAGGTTTTTTTACTTCTTCCGGTGGAGGCTTGTTGTGTTTCCGGTCCTGCGTTGTGGGAGTCAGCTGACAGATGTGCGCTGCTTTCCACGCCGCTGCGAGCTTCAAACCAGCCGAGGAGGATCTCGGGGATCTGGGGAATCTGTGGATTTAGGAATTTTCCAGTGTTCTCCCGCGATCATCTCTATTTTCCGCTCGCACAATGAGCGCTGGCACTCCAAAATCGCTCCCTTCGTCGGGGCAGAAATCCATCCAGGAGATGTGCCATCCTCTGTCTGCCGAGGAGCCCGTCCTCCCTCCGAGCCCTGATGGAGGAGGCAACACCAACAACACTAAGGTAAGACCACCAACACTAACACCACAGCTTCAGCGCACTAGACTGAAGTCTCATTCGCTAGTCTCTTGTTTGAATTTTCCTGTTCCACCTTAACTGCTGCACCATTTAAGATGGAACGGGAACATTCGAATAAGAAGTTGGCGAATAGGACATCACTGGTTCTAATGCAAAGGGGAACTCCACCCGTTTTCCAAAATTACTTCATAATTTGCTGTGAAACCAGAGAAGGTCTGAGCTGTTCACAGTGGTGGTGATAAGAACTCTAAAAACTCAGTCACAAAAAGTTATCACTTAAATGGTTATGAATATGCTGCTACATATTTGAGATGCAGTTTTATGTTAGTTTTGATCTAAAAATCTATGAATAGGATTGAAAGTACTGCCAGAATAAATACTGAGTTTTTTTTTGCACTTTATTATCAAGAATATTCCCCATAAAAAATAAGAGACGTATAAGACCACTGGTGGTTTTGGTAATAAATAAAAATGTCTGTATTTGTTGTAGATATGATGACTCCTGGCTCCTGTCACTGTCAAGACATTTCACACCAAACCCACTCTAAATAACTCTGTTTACATCTCAAACACTTGTATGTGGGATTTTGGAGAATTGGTGGAATTCTCACATAATTCTTCACATAATGAGCTTTCTAGTATTGTGGAGCCTTGTAAATTGATATATGCTAATGAGTTCTACCATGATTGTCTGTCTTGTATGAAAGCAAGAGTGCAACACTCCTTAAAACTCCACTGTGGGTGGGTGGGGCCAAACTGCTGTAAGCTTAATAGCCTTAAAAAGGCAGTTACAATTTACACAGAATTATATTTGGATCACATAGTCTGTGGAGAGAATAATATTTGAAAGGCAAAGACACTTGAAATTAGCAATATGTAAGATTATGAAATTAGTTACCTACCTACAGAATGCGTAGAGATTGCAATTTTAGTGACCTGTCAAAGATGTCTGTGTTTTGCTCTGCAGCCACAATGTTTGATAGGTGGCGTCATCTTACACATTGCTTGTTTAAAAGTTTTTATGTACTCAGGTGAGGAGAGTTAGGTTTCGTTGATTTGAGCCCTTTAAATGGTAAGGTACCTATAAAACAATGAAGGAAGACATAGTTATGTTGTTTAAAATGCATAAATGCAGGAATCATCTTCACAGGTTCTTAGTGCTTGTAATACATCATCCAAAAACCTAAATTCAACCTATTTTTGTTGTGGAAAAAAATACTATCTAAGAATAAAGAATCTAAGAATAAAGACTGGAACATAGACCGGTTTCATGGTCATATAACTCACAATAGCCCTGTGTTTACAGCTGCTCGTCACATAATGAGATGCATTTGGAGCCCATTGTTGATTGTGTGTGGTTTGTAACAAAGAAGAAAATTTATTGAGACCCTCGCTCACTCCTGCTCGGCTGAACTGTGGTGGATATCCTGACTTATGCTGAATAAATGGGTTTGTGGACCAGGCGGACAAAATACATGGGTGTCGTCAGCTGAAATGACAGGAATAGTCCTAGAATAATTTTACAGTGATATGTCATGATGCTTGGACCCTCCTCCTTGTGCTGTTAGCTCAGTGTATATGTGTTTCTAGAACTTTACGTGTCTGTTGAGATAACATCGGCTGTTAGTGTTAGTGCTAAATGCCAAGGGCTTTCTAGTAAGTTACATTACATTAATAGATTACATCAGCTGTTAGTATTAGCTAGTGCTAAACGCCAAGAATTTTCTAGGGCATTATTTCTCCGTCAACATATTACTGTAGCTGTTATACAGCCAAGAAACACAGAGCAAAAGTTTATTTTAGATATTTATATTTCTCTCTTCTGCAGTTTTCCAGAGACAGTTAGCATTGATCCCTCTTTTAGGGAAAGTTTTGCTCGCAGTGCTGTGTTGTGCTGATATGATAATGGCAGAGATTTCAACTCATAACTGCTAATATTCCTCTGTGATGGTAGTACACACTGAGCATCAGATTTTTATTTTCAATAATTGTATTAAAAATGCGGCACACGGCTACTGCTGTAAATGTAGCGGTACATGCCTACAGCGACAATATACCATCCTGCAAATTTGTAATTTATCATTGGCAGCTGACTGAGAACTGGTTGGGTGGTGTAATAATGATGAGGTATAAGCCTTATTATAAGATTTAAGGGCTCATCTACTGGAGGCCTGGGATCACCGGTTGGTAGCGGAGGGTCTCTGAGAGGAAAGGCTGTTATGAGGTTGCTCTCCAGTGATCTCGCTCTGCTCGGATGTGTTTTTACAGGGCTAAGCTCTTGACTGATTTCCTCGTCAGACCGTATCATTAGACGGTATCTAGCTGCGCTGTCCTTACTTCCACTGAGCGTTGAGCGTTCTGTTGGGCTGCTTTGCAGGCTTTTTAGCAGATCAGCAGCTTGACAGTGTCTGAGCTTGTTTCATAGCTCTTGTATGCGGGCAGGCAGTCAGGAAAATGCTGTCATGGTTTCCAAAGCGGCGGATCTGAAATGAGGATGTTGGCTGCAGTATTTATTATTTTTTTATATATAAAATCCATCATGTCTTTGCAGCCATGATTTTTTTACTCTCCAGCTCAAGGTACACGGGTTTCAGTTTATCAGCGTCCCAGCTTGGTGGGATGATCTATTAATGATCTATTAATTAAAAATGTAAGACAGACCAATTAGTCACCAGGAATAAAGTGCGGCTTCATCCAGGACCTGTGCATGTCAGAGCGTAAAGACTATTAGAGAGTCATTTGGAGATCATTACAAGGATTATCCAGCTGGAGTGTCATTGGAGTCTTGTAATCGTGTTTGGATTAAAGATTACTGGAGAGATTTGAGGATCAGTTTCAGTATCTGAACAGCAGAAAATCAGATTTCGCCCTATAACAGATCTAGCCAAAAATGTTTATAGTGCAACATCATGTGAAGTCAACAAGGTCTGGGTCATGTGATCACATCAGTGGCCCCTAGCATAAGAACAAACAGAATTACAGTCCTTTTATTGGTTAATTTGTTCATGTAAACAGGTGGAAATCAGCAAAAGACCCAAGATTGAGTATTACTGTGATACTACTATATTAAATGTAGATCAAGGTCAGTTAAGTGAAGGTTGTAGTGGCAGAATCTACGTGCTGATAATAAAGCCTGTAAACCGCATTTACTCTAAAGGAAAAACACAAAAAAAACCCCAAAACCTCTTGTAAAGTTACAGAAAAATGAGTTACAGTAAACTGTTTTAGTCGTACAGTCGCCTCCGTGGTTTCTTCTGTTTGGTTGTGTAGTTTGATGACCAGTTTCAAGAGCTCCATCTCAAAATAGCTAATTTAAAGTGCGGTAGTTTTTTTTTAGATTAAAAATATTGGTTTGATGTTGGGGCGGCACGACCGTGTAGTGGTTAGCACTGTTGCCTCACAGCAAGACGATCCGGGTTCTATTCCCGGTCCGGGCCGTTCTGTGTGGAGTTTGCAATGTTTCCTCGTGCATGAGTGGGTTTTCTCCGGATACTCCGGTTTCCTCCCACACGTCCAAAGACATGCAGTCAGGTTGATATGGGATATGGGATATGGGATTGCCCCTGGTGTGAGTGCGTGAGTGAATGTTGGCTATGTGATAAACTGGCGAACTGTGCATGGTGTACCCCGCATTCGGCCGATGACGCTGGGATTGGCTCCAGCCCCCTCAGTGTGCGGGCAGTTCAGTGCTGGGCACTTAGCGTGCAGATGCTGTAGCTCTAATTGACGGGTAGCCGCTGGGAGGAAAGCTGGCTGAGGCTGTTCAGTGTAGGAGGAACTTCAGAGCCCCTGTGGCTCGTTACTCTGTGTCCTTTACTGTGACGCGATACTCTTCTTCATGAAGCACCTGCAGTACACACAATGACCTGCTATAGTCTAGGAATGAAGGGAATTTGATTTTGTCCACAGATGACAGAAGCCTCAGTAGTTTTCTCTCAGACTAGGAACTTTAATGTTATCTTGACCTGTCATGCCTGAATAATTTGTGGATATTCACTGATGCTTTGGTACATGTCAGCATGTAATATGTATTTTTGATTGTGTATCATTATTTATTCCGCTAAATAAAATGTAAATAGTTTGTTTTCACACTTGATTTGTTTACCACAGATTTCACAGCAGGGTTTAGCTTTCTGTATTATCATGTTGAAAATACTGATGATAATGAGGTATAAGCCTTATTATAAGACATAAGGTATAAGAGCTCATCTGTTGGTGGTGTGGGAGTTGGTGGTGTGGGGCCTCTGACTTTATCTAAAGTGATTTTGATTTGCTTTTGGTTTAGATGTGTTTTTATAAGGCTGAACTCTTGACTGATTTCCTTGTCGGGCTGTGTCATTAGATGGTATGAAGCAGAGCTGTCCTCACTTCCACTAAACATATTTAAGTCATTTCACTTCTGTTGGGCTGCATTTCAGGTTTTCTTCTAGCAGACCAGTAGCTTGACAGCGTCTGAGCTTGTTTCATAGCTGTTTGGGTTTCTGTATCATGTTGTGTAACTTGGTCTGGTTTCACATTGCATAGGCTAAAATATATCACATTTCTTATATAGATGTTTTTTGATTGGTCTGAAATTTCGCTGGTAGGGATCCAGGCGCGTTGTTGCTGTCATGGTTGCCTCCATTCATAAATACAAATACATTTTATTTGAATTAACATTATATTTTATTATTATTTTATCAGCCCATTTTCAGAAATATTGTGCAGTGAATACAGTGTACACATATCAATTAGACTCTATATTTAACTGAAAATGGTACAAAGACAACATATTGAATGTTGAAAAAAAGACATTTATATAGTTTTTATATATTTTTTTTATTTTAAATTTGCAGAAACATGTTTCAGTAAAGCATTGACAGGTTTAAATTCACAACTGTGTTAACAGCATTCTGTAAGCATTTGGGAACTGAGGAGACAGATGCTCTAGTTCTGAATTGGTCCTGACCTGTTGCCAATTAACCTAATTAGCTGTACGATTTTCCATCAGGTGTTTGTAGCATTATGCAACATGTCCATCTTTTGTTGCTTTTGTTCAATTTTACTGATACTCTCAGTTGTTGTCTTTGTACTATTTTCAGTTATATATAGGGTTTTAATTATTTGTACATCATTACATTAAGGTTTTATTAACACTTTGCACCCAAATTTTTTTGTCCCAAATTTCTTTTGGGAACGGAGTGTTTTCTATACCCATATAGCTATACCATATTGAGCGAAAGGCTCAACAGAGTCCATGTGACAAATTCATATACTTCTCTGTTGATTTATCGACCATGTGCAATTACTGGACATTACTACAAGATGTACAGGAACTTTAAGAGAAGAAATGTCAGGCTATGCGTTAAGGTGCTGCTTGAAGAAAAGTCTTAACTGTTGAAAAAAAAATACATTTATTAGCCTGAGCCTTCCCGGTGACTATACATCCAGTTCAGTCTGTTTATGGTGCCGAGTATGACTGTGAAAGCTGACACGCATGTAAAATAACTAAATTATTATGATCAGGATCTCGTTTTGTAGTCATTGTTGATCTGTGTAAATCTGGGTAGTTTAACAGCAACCCCCCCCAACCCCACCCCCTCCCGGGATCTAATTGCAGCCACCAGGGACAACAATTGGTTATTAACACATTAGCAACCACCTAAATGCCATAGTAACCATTTGGAAGCAGCCTAGCAACTCTTCTGCGCAGTCACTCTGCATCTTCAGGAAATGCACTGTTCTACAGTGTGGTACTGCCAGTACTCCATTTCGCTCCAGAGACAGTAGTGATACCAGAGTGACTATGCTATGTTTACTGTAACATACCGACCCATGCTGGCTCTTATATATACAGACAGTCACTAAGGGCTGTGACTGTGTCGTATTACAAGGCTCTTGAGTTGCTGGAGGCTCACGAGTCTCTCATTCATGCAAGTCACCTTCTACCATTGTCAACACAGGAGTCACATTGAATCACAGTGATTCAGAGAATTACAGAGAGTCCGTGGAGCACTGAATTAACCTGATTTAACCGTGTACATATGTTTCATCTTAGGAAGATACATTACATTACACATACTTTTAACAGTGACTGTTTGGATGTATATTTTAGTCACTGTTTTTCATTTTTGAGCTACAGAATCAGTCTTTTTCTTAGTGACATTGCTGTATTCAGCTCTGCCAGTGATGTCTGACATCCCAAATGCTTACAGAAATTCTTTAAAACCCTTAGGACTTGAGTCTGCCCAATGGCAACGCAGTGGACACATCAAGCCCCGCATCTTCCTCCTCCCTGCTAAATCGATTGCAGCTGGACGATGACTTAGACGGAGAGACGCGCGACCTTTTTGTGACTGTGGACGATCCAAGGAAACACGTGTCCACCATGGAGACATACATCACTTACAGAGTGTCCACTAAGGTCAGTGAACGCAGTGTCTGCTTTGGCAAAAGTCTTTGTTTACTTTAAAACTGTTTTGAATCTCTGCAATTTGAAAGTATATTCAAATTACAATGTAGTAATGTGTATTCTGTATGTGTAAAAGACAGAACATTCATATAAAGAGGTGTAAAGCACTTAATATTGTATTGTTTTTGTCTTGCACCATGGTCCTGGAGGAGCACTGTTTTATTTTACTGTGTACTTGTATATGTAAATGACAATACAGCCACTTTAATGTAAACTTGAACTATTGGTAGAGATGCAGAAGAGTGAACGCTACGTTGAGTTTTCCCAGCTTATGCCTGGTTCACACTAATCGGCAATAACAGATCTAGCCAAAAATGTTTATAGTGCAACATCATGTGAAGTCAACAAGGTCTGGGTCATGTGATCACATCAGTGGCCCCTAGCATAAGAACAAACAGAATTACAGTCCTTTTTTTGGTTAATTTGTTCATGTAAACAGGTGGAAATCAGCAAAAGACCCAAGATTGAGTATTACTGTGATACTACTATATTAAATGTAGATCAAGGTCAGTTAAGTGCAGGTTGTAGTGGCAGAATCTACGTGCTGATAATAAAGCCTGTAAACCGCATTTACTCTAAAGGAAAAACACAAAAAAAACCCCCAAAACCTCTTGTAAAGTTACAGAAAAATGAGTTACAGTAAACTGTTTTAGTCGTACAGTCGCCTCCGTGGTTTCTTCTGTTTGGTTGTGTAGTTTGATGACCAGTTTCAAGAGCTCCATCTCAAAATAGCTAATTTAAAGTGCGGTAGTTTTTTTTTAGATTAAAAATATTGGTTTGATGTTGGGGCGGCACGACCGTGTAGTGGTTAGCACTGTTGCCTCACAGCAAGACGATCCGGGTTCTATTCCCGGTCCGGGCCGTTCTGTGTGGAGTTTGCAATGTTTCCTCGTGCATGAGTGGGTTTTCTCTGGATACTCCGGTTTCCTCCCACACGTCCAAAGACATGCAGTCAGGTTGATATGGGATATGGGATATGGGATTGCCCCTGGTGTGAGTGCGTGAGTGAATGTTGGCTATGTGATGAACTGGCGAACTGTGCATGGTGTACCCCACATTCGGCCGATGACGCTGGGATTGGCTCCAGCCCCCTCAGTGTGCGGGCAGTTCAGTGCTGGGCACTTAGCGTGCAGATGCTGTAGCACTAATTGACGGGTAGCCGCTGGGAGGAAAGCTGGCTGAGGCTGTTCAGTGTAGGAGGAACTTCAGAGCCCCTGTGGCTCGTTACTCTGTGTCCTTTACTGTGACGCGATACTCTTCTTCATGAAGCACCTGCAGTACACACAATGACCTGCTATAGTCTATATAGTCCTGCTATAGACCTGCTATGCGCAGACAAAACGAACGTCAACATACAAGTGATACAAGTTGTTACTGCGCTGATTTGCAGTGACGAAATAAAGAAGAAAAAGGAGGGAACATGGATGAGAAGATGGATAACGGCTCTTGCAGCCATTGTTTACTGTTGGTGTACTCACAATTGCAGACTGGCCTAGATATTAAGCATACTAGATGTTTGCTTGGCATCTATGAGTAGTTGACGACGGCAGTTCACTCTACATGACTGAGCGAGCGCAGAGTGATCGCCCATTCGCCTTCGAGCTGAATATTTTGTTGGCGATCTACAAAAAACAGTTGGTTACTGGAAAATTAGGCTAAAATCGTATGAATTAGGCATTAGATGTCAATTAGATGTCAACAGACTCAGTCAGAGTGGTTTGCTGTAAAAGAGTTGATAGAAATGGCTCAGATTTCTTTACAGCGGTGGTAAAAGGGACCTGAGGTCCCAACATTTACCTTGCACGTATAGCCGTTTTTTAAATTGACCAGGTGTTTTTATTTGTGATGTACGATGCTTGCACTGTCATTGTGCATCTGTATTGTTCATAGTCTTTATAAATGCTTCTTTGCTGCTTTGCTGGTGCATTACATTTTCCATAATTGTTTACAATCCCCACTAAACATTGTGAGGCGTATTGTTAATTAATGTTAGCGTTGCACTCATACAAGATCAGTATTGCCGTTGACACTTGTGCTTAAATGCTGTATTGGTGATGGGATACTGATACATGTGACTGTGACCACGATGCATGTATTCATGTCAGTATACAGAACTTAACAACCTGTCTGTGATGTGGAGAGAAGAACAGCAGTTAAAAAGCTCATGGCTTTGTCTGTAACAGGAGTATTTGGAGGGAAGAACAGGCTTACGAGAGCCCCTTACCTGAATGTTTAAATCTTTCAGAAATTCATTTGCTGCTGTGTAGCTCTTACAGGGTGAGGGAACTGTTGCACTCTAGGTGTGATGATAGCCTTTAGCTTAGAAGCCCGCTAGCTGGACTTAATGTGTCCACTGGCCCTGCCTGTGATACGCCTTCATCAGTTGACTGTATCATTCAGCAGGGGGGGTCTCACGGCTGGTCGCTTCAACCAGGCTGGAAAGAGTGCTGAAAGTGCTGCTACGGTCAGTGTGAATGACAATGATATTTACTAAACTCCAGCAGCATCTGATTCCTAGAGATGTAGTGCAAGTGAACAAGGAAAACGTACAAAGCGAACAACTTGAGAAATTCAGATGTGAAACAAAATTCATCCTCATTTTTACTGTCAGAGAAGCTGCTGAGTGTCACATTAATGATTCTTATGACTATATATATGTGATTATATAATATTAAATACTTTATATATGTAGTACATAAAGAAAAATAGGTCAAATATATACAATCTGACAAGTAAATATCGTTCAGTCAAGCTGAATGTTTTATTTGTGACAGAACACAGATTTTATATAGATTTATAATTGTATAAATATTAGGATTTCTGGGTTAGCTAGGGTTAAAGTTAGTGTCCATATCTTCACTCAGTATTGTTCTCTAAAAAACAACAAACCAAAAAACATAAAACAAGTCATACAGACAGAAAACTTGGTTTATGGTGTTTATATATTTCGATTTATTGTGAAAATGTTATACTTTTGCCCACCATTAGGTTTGTTTTTTATTTATTTTATAAATAAAAGAGTACACGTTTAAACAGGTTGGCTTTTTAAGAGTTCTTTAGTAATCACGAGTTCTGTATAGAAACATTTGCATGTTTAATGTTTCTCTGCCTGGTGAAATGGTTCTTCAGGTTCAGAGGGAACATGTTATAGATGCTTTTATAACACTAAAAAGGGTTCTTTTTGTGGTTATAAGCGTGGCATCAGTAAAATATCAGAGCCCTTTTGGTGCATGTTCTTTACCAACCACAAGAACTATTTTACAATGCAGAGAAGCATTAAACATGCAGATGGTTCTATATACCATCTTGTTTAAGAGTGTAGAACTGTGTAACGTGTTCACTGCAACAGTTTGGCGGTTTGTCATTCTTCCTGGTTTCGTTAGTATGAGATAAATGTTCAGGCGCTGATATCAGGCTTCTGGTCAGCTGCATCTGTTTCCAAGGCAGAGAAGAATAGCGAGGCAGTGATCGTGGTTCAGCAGTAATATGATGCATCACAGCAACCAGATAAGACTGATAAGAGCTGCTGTGGTAATAGCTTCTCAGTAAAACAGCCTCTAGTGAGAGGAGAACCAGAGAGAACCCGCTCAGTGAGGAAATAGTTCAGGTCCTGAAGCTTTAACAATCATATTTTTAGTTCCAGACTCATTTTGCTGCGATTGTGTTTGTAATTTAGGACTGAGTTGACAGGTGCCAGTGGGTTCCTGTTATGATCAGCATTGCATTTATCTTTTCCTATTGATTGCTGGCTGGCTGTTCAGAGTGACTGCGGTCAGCAGCTTTAGTGGATATTTAGCTGTGGTTAATGGATAACTGGCCCGTTACATCTCCAACACAAATGTTTTGTGAAAAGCCCACCCAGTTCAGAGAGAAAGAGGAACAGGAGAAGGACATCTCATTGATTGACTTCACCATTTTAAAAAAGGAAATGTGAAAGAACATATAAAATTTATAATGATATTTTCCCCCAACATAACCTTAATGCTAAAAAACAGATTCACTCAAATTCTCATCCAGACACTCATTTCGAGGTTGGTTTTTAAGAAGCCCTTGTTGCCTCACCATTTCCCTGAAGTTTTCATAATTTTTGTTACCATTTTCAGCTCAATCATTTTCTATCAGGCCCAGCCATTAATTACTTTATATCAGTAATTTGTAATGCTTGTACTTATTTGTGTTTATTTTCCAAAATAAGTCTACAAAAACTACAGCCCAGGTGCATGGTTAGCTAATTAGCTCATAGAGGCTAACCTAGTCAAGCGAGAGTGCAGTCGGTTTAATACATTTGCTGTCCTCTTGTTGCCAAGTTCTGTGAGTGAATCAAAGGGCATGCAATAAACAAACAAACAAATACAGAAAGTGTCCAGACCTCAGTTGCAGCATTCAGACAGAATTCTAGAACAGTATATGCTTCAGAAACTAAGGCTTCTGAAAAGTGTCATATATGATTTATGAATTATATTTTATAGTGAAATTAGAATTAGGCCATTTAGTCAATCACAGTGTTTGCTGTGAGTATCCTAACCAATCACAGTTCCCGATTAGTGGGTGTTGGAATGATCTAGTTGTTCATGTAACCCAACAACATGAAATGATTTAGGCCAAACAGTTTAGGCCTGTTTTTATGTCACTAGTCACCAATTAATCACCAGTGCATTTAAAGATGCTTCACAATCACAATATGTAGCATTTAGCATTGTAGTATTTGGTCTATATCACACACTTTCACTGTACTTTTCATATAAACAAAGGTTTTGTGGTTTTAAATTCAGGTAATTCAGGTAAGTTCAGATGTATATAATGCTGTTTCTTCTCAGCAGGGTCTCTTAATGTATTCTCATCTGATTCACAGACCACCAGAACAGAATTTGACCTTCCAGAGTATTCTGTGAGGCGGCGCTACCAGGATTTTGACTGGCTGAGGAACAAGCTAGAGGACAGCCAGCCAACCCACCTGATTCCAGTAGGTAGATCCTCAAAACATAACATTGTTAAATTTCATAATTGAGTGTTTGAGGTGCAAACAGAGTGGTCAGAGTGGTTTGGTGTGAAATGGTGGTTTGCTGGGTGTTTCACTGCACAGATGTGTTAAATGCGGAGATCAAATTTTGCTGTGTGCAAACACAAGTGACAGAATAATTCACAGCTAAAACAGCATGTGTGTTCATAACCATTACGTGTAACAGTGATCTGTGAAGGGGCTTTTATAGGTGGACGTCTTGTTCCTATCCCCACCACTGTGAACAGTTCTGACTGGACCAGAGTCTTTCACATCAAAACAATCTGGATGACAATGTCTACAGCTTAAACTTTTAATTATGTGGAATTTTAAAGTATCAGTTAGATTATTTGTTATTCAAGTGATCACAAGTCTACAGCATAGACAGGAGTAACCAAACTGCACATCGGGCCAGATAGTGAGGTGTTTGTGTTATCTGCAGCTGGAACAGAAGATACCTTTCTTTGAGTGTCTGTGTTGTTTGCCATTGTCTCCAAAGCCCTTACCTGAGAAGTTTGTGATGAAAGGAGTGGTGGACCGTTTTTCAGAGGAGTTTGTTGAGACGAGAAGGAAAGCGCTGGATAAATTCCTGAAGCGTGTCGCAGACCACCCTGTCCTTTCTTTCAATGAGCACTTCAACATCTTCCTGTCAGCCAAGGTCAGTGCACACATGTCTGTTACACCACCAGGAACATTGACCGATACCAGCGTCCAGAATTACACCCTGTTTCGTTACCACAAAGAATTGGTTAGTTGGGCTTTTAAAGGGTCAATCTGTCCAAAATGAAAACGTTCTTTAGGAGGTTCATTCATTGTCTTTTTATATAAAACCATGTGTAATGTGTAAATGTCTCGTTGCATGATGAGGTGATTTGATATGTGTTATATTTCGTCGCTGTCCAATGAAAAACATGTATCTCCATTTTTGTTGTTTTTAGTTTTTCTACATAATTTGAACACGCCAATGGCTTTTTACAACTTTCATGACGAGTGGACTAATAGAAATGCTCCAGAATAGCTTGTAAAACATTCTGGTTCCATTGACTTACATTGTAAACAAAGTATGTTTTTGGTCTCTGCCGTAAAGTTGCAAGTTTGGAGATACTTGTTTTTCATTGGACAGCAACAATATGGTTCTTTATAGTATCAAAAATGATCTTCTATAGATCTCCTGTGGTTTGCTGTGGATCCTCTGTGGATCCCCTGTAGTTTGCTGTGGATCCTCTGTGGATCTCATGTAGTTTGCTGTGGATCCTCTATGGATCTCTTGTAGGTTGCTGTGGATCCTCTGTGGATCTCCTGTGGTTTGCTGTGGATCCTCTGTGGATCTCCTGTGGTTTGCTGTGGATCCTCTGTGGATCTCATGTAGTTTGCTGTGGATCCTCTGTGGATCTCCTGTGGTTTGCTGTGGATCCTCTGTGGATCTCCTGTGGTTTGCTGTGGATCCTCTGTGGATCTCCTGTGGATTTTCTGTGGATCTGTTGCGCTGTGACTGTTCATGGCTCTTGAAGCTGCTCGATGGATGCTGGAATGGTAGTATATCAAACTCACTAATGGCTTTTCGTTATGGACTCTGTGACAAGAAAGTCAGGTATAATTATTCTTATGGGAACATTCTAAAGATTGCCAGCAGTGGTCATTAAGAAGACTAATGTTGTGGTGCGGTGAGATATTGATTAGTAGAGGGGTTTCACACATTGCCCCAAGCGGGATCCAGCACTGCTGAAGGCAATTTGTTGGTGTTTGTGTTGTGTAGGATCTAAATAAGAGGCAAGGCCTGGCTCTGCTGTCTAAGATGGGAGAGTCTGTGAAATATGTCACGGGCGGCTACAAGTTAAGAGCGCGGCCGCTGGAGTTTGCAGCCATGGGCGACTACCTGGACGTGTTTACACAGAAGCTGGGCACCATCGACAGGATAGCACAGAGGATCATCAAAGAGCAGTCAGGTAAGGCCTGATGGGAGCTAGTGCTTAAATCTTCTCTTAAAGGACCTATATCTTTCCATCCATCCTTCTATCCTACCTGTTCCACGTATTGTTTTTCACCCAGAGGGTCATGTGTCAGTGATGTGTGGATTTTTGTAACAAAAAATAATTCAAATTTAATTTTCACATCATTTTTTACACTCTCTTTATCATGTACGATTAAACAGGCAGTTTCTGGTACTGCGCTGTTAAAACTCATATATGTAAGTGAATTCTGTTCTGATATCTGTAGTTTTAATATCAATTCAGGAGTGTACCTGAACTGATGTAGGCTCACCAGGTGGATATTTATGTCTACATACTATATCAAACAAACAAGAAAACTCCTTTAAGACAAAAGTTACTGACCACTGGAAGCTGTGTCTGTTTTTTTTTCAGAAAATACAATCTTAAAGGGCCTATAACTTGGAACATTGTATTTCTTTTTTTTTTATTTGATGTAGATCGCATACTCTCCAATTCATACAGTTCATATAACGAAACTGTACAGCAAAAATAAAAATCACTTTTAGCAATTATTGTTTCTGTGATGTTATTAAAGCCAATTATTTTTGGCTGTTTTCCCTCTAGAGTCTTTTTTCTAGTCTCATAACTGCTTGCTCTGTGAGTTGGTGTGGCCCACTGCGCATGTGGAAGCTGTCTGTGATTGGTTCATTTCGCAATGTGACTGCTTCATTTGCGACGGCATCACTTCCTTTTTCAGGTTTCGGGATAGTGGTAAAGGACTGATGTGGATATAAAACTGCCATAAAAATAGCCATTAGCTCTGCCCATTCACATCAAACCGAGTGTTTTGGACTGGACTGCTTATCAAATTAACCACAACACAGGGTAGCCTATAATTGCACAGTAACAAACTTCTAAGGGACACAGGCTGCAAAAAGTTCATGTTAGAGTGAATTATGGCCATTTTTGGAACATAAATACATACATAACGTCACAAGTTGATTTCCAGGACAAATTAAAATACAAGAAAAATGGAGTATGTGGTTTCTTTAAACCTTTACAGCAGTGAAGCAGTGGTGCTGCATGTAATGTTAATTATGGTTGTTTTAAGTATCTTTGCACATCATTCAGTCTGTGTATGTTTTTCCTCAGAGTACCTGGTGGAGCTGAGGGAGTATGGCCCAGTGTACTCCTCCTGGGCCTCCTCAGAGGAGGTACTTCAGGAGCCGCTGGATGGTGTGGCGGGCTGCGTGGCTAACTGCTGCAGCGGTCTGGAGGAGCTGACCGAGGACATGAGCGAAGACTTCCTGCCTGTGCTACGAGAATACATCCTTTACATCGAGTCCATGAAGGTAAACTACCTGTTGCTGTGTGAGGGAGTGGACAGGGTTTCATTTCACTTCCGTTTATTAACGTAATTTCATCATTTAAAATCAAATGCCTCCCTTCTTCTTCTTCTTCTTCTCTATTACACTGTATAGTTTCCTGAAGACTACAATTACAAGTCACATGTGGTTGGAGAGGGCGCATAACGCCCTGTAGTCCTGTACAGTTTGAAGCTACAGCACTGTGGGTGACTGCCTAGGGTGTGCCCAAGTCAAATACAAATTCGAGATTATGTGTCTGGTTTCCTAAAGGCTAGTAATGTGATGCAGGGATCGTTTAAAAGGGCACATCATATCTACTGAGCTGTGGAGCTTGGCATTATTATGGATTTTTAAAGTGTTCTCTATTCATCAATTTATTTCAAGATGTCATCAGCGATTAGTTCAAATAGACTTGTCATTCATCATGTAAGTGTCCCAGCTGATGTGATAGGTTAGTACTGTTGTGCAGCACGTGCTGTTGTTTAGGTAACAACACTGGGAAACCTCATAGAAGATCATAGCACTTGTTTCAGAGTGGTTAGTTTTTCAGCGTAAGTAAAAACTGCTTCAGATCTGATTACCAACAGTCTCTGCTAGACGACAGGGCCCCATCATCTTCACCATAGTTATCAGAAGTTTTAGTCTGTGTTCTTGGTGCCTCCGTCTTTCTGTCTGCACAGTCAGTGTCCTGCGGAGTGTTTCTGTCCGAGCTGAGAGCTGTTTCCCCGGTCATGTGTCCACTCACGGCACTGCTGTGTGCAGAATATCAGAGTGAAGACAATTCTGTAGAGCTTCTGAACTTTTAACCTGCTGGAGTGCCTCTCTTGCGTTCTCTCTCTCTCTCTCTCTCTCTCTCTCTCTCTTTCCCTCTCTCTTTCCATGTCTGCCGCTCTCTCTCCTTCTGTGTGTCTCTGTCTCATGCGTACGCTCCAGGGAGTACATTTTTGAGTGGATCTGATGACTGTATCTGATAGCTGTATTGATTTTTAGATGTTTTGATTTGCGTCTACTCGAGGCTTAATAAATTAAAACAGCCGTCTCAGAGACCGTAAGGCTGATTTACCGATTCAACTCAGTTGTTCTTTAAACGTTTATCCTATTTCTTCTCCTTCTCTCTCTTCTCTATTTTTGTCTTACACAAACACACAGACACAGCCAAAAACTAATGCCCTCAGCAGATAATGTTTCCTTCTCTTGTTTTTTACATGACAGTTGAGAGAAGGAGAAAGAGAGAAAGAGAGAGCACAGAAAATCTCTCTCTCTCTCATTTTGATTGCACAAGCTGCACTTCCTGTTGTCTTAATCCATTATAGAGTGTTTCATATGACCTGCGTTTGAGGCTCAGCCTCTGCCTTTTTATCTGTGTGGTGGGAAGCTCAATTAACACACTCAACTAATTAGCTGATTAAAATATAAACAAGCCTTGTATTTAGAGAAAGTCGTACCGGTTCAGCCCAGTAATGTCAAACCTCAGTCAGACCATAAGGAGGATACTCACCTCTACAGAAATGCTAGCATGCTTCTGATAGCATGTTAACAAAAATGCTTCTGATAGAGCACCTGTTTACCAGTTTGAAGTGGACGCCATCACTGTATGCATAGTGGTGGCAGAAGACCAGCAGAAACAAGTGGAGTGAATGAATATCCACAGAGCAAATGTCTTGTGCTGCTGAATGTCTGTAAAAGAAACAGAAAAACTAATGATCTTCATTTCCATAGAACACCATTATGGAAGGTGGCCTTTGAGGTAAAACACAAATATTTATGGGTTACTTAAAAAGCAGCTGAAATGATTTATTAGAGCAACGTCTTTGACAAAGAACCCTTGAAGAACCATCTTTATTAAGAGAGTAGAGTGATTACTTTTCCTTTACACATTGGTCCCGACTACTTGAAGCATGATTGCTCTGTCGCTGCGTAACTACTTGTTAACACTATTCTTCAGCTCCTGAAGTCCTAACCAGTGGCTGGGATAGCTTTACTGTATCATCATGGAGAGCAGCAATTTCTGATTGGCCTGTTTTTCACTAGGCATTTTGTATCTTTTGTTTCAATCCAAAATGTACAAGTGCTGCAATAAACACTAGCACGATTCTAAGCTGATCTAAAAACGACAGATAATTTTTTTCTGTAGTTCGCAGAAATTGTATTTCCTCCTCTGATTCCATTCTGATCTAACTGCATCATACAGTTGTCACTGTTTGGAGAACCTTACAGCGGTGCTGAAATGGACAGTTGCAGCATTTAAAAACTCTTCCAAACACCTCTGTTTCCTGAGTGGGTCCAGGTTCTCCTTTTTGTGTTGACGGTGGTCTTTTCTGTTGGGTTGTAATGAGAACAGATTGGAACGCCTCAGCATTTCTCTGTTGCTGACTGGATGTTGTTAATTTTTCCAGTCACCGGATGGGGGCCAGTCATCATTCTTTCCCTGGAGTGACTCGGCAGACAGTTCAGTGGGAGTCTATAGGCCAGGATTTATGGGACGAAGCGAGACGCTGTTTTAATAGCTTCCATATTGAAGCCGACTCGCAATTACGCTAAACACTGAGCCGTGAACTCATTTTAGAAAAGCAGCCGTGAGTGGGATTTTAAATAAGATAAAGAATAACAGTGTTTAGATGATTAAACAGAATTCATGTAGAATTTTAATGATGGAAGTTGTTTGTGGAGCTAATGTACTGTGCCTGAGTCATGTTGCTGCTCTCTGTTTGCAGAATGTTTTGAAGAAGAGGGACCAAGTCCAGGCGGAGTATGAGGCCAAGCTGGAAGCTGTTGCGTTCCGTGAGGACAAGAAGACCCCAGTAAGAAGGAAAAACAAAACATATGTACTAGCTTTTAACCCTTTGTTGTATGCAGTGCTGATTTTACTTTGCATTTGAGTCATAATATGTAATTAAAATGTAATTACATAGTCCTATTATAAGTTGGGGAAGCACACCCAACTTATAAGACTTACAAGCTGGGGTTTATTCTTTCAACACAACAGTAACTTTTCATCAAATTAATATAAAATTATCTCTTCTATTTACAAACACATGTTCAGGTATGTGGGAAAAATGAGGGTGCTCCAACTTTAAGCAACATAAACGTGATGTAAAGATGACGTTTGATTTTGTTAAATTTGATTTTAAAAAATCCATCAACTACTAAGGGTGCAAAATTATTCTGCGCCCTTGCGCCACCTTTTGCTGCTATTACAGCTGCAGGTCGCTTGGGGTATGTCTCTATCAGTTTTGCACATCGAGAGACTGAAATTCTTCCTTGCAAAACAGCTCGAGCTCAGTGAGGTTGGATGGAGAGCATTTGTGAACAGCAGTTTTCAGCTCTTCCCACAGATTCTCGATTGGATTCTGGTCTGGACTTCGACTTGGCCATTCTAACACCTGGATACGTTTATTTGTGAACCATTCCATTGTAGATTTTGCTTTATGTTTTGGATCATAGTCTCCGTTCCAGTCTCAGGTCTTTTGCAGACTCCAACAGGTTTTCTTCCAGAATGGTCCTGTATTTGGCTCCATCCGTCTTCCCATCAATTTTAACCATCTTCACTGTCCCTGCTAAAGAAAAGCAAGCCCAAACCATGATGCTGCCACCACCATGTTTGACAGTGGGGATGGTGTGTTCAGGGTTTTACGCCAAACATAACGTTTTGCATTGTGGCCAAAAAGTTTGATTTTGGTTTCATCTGACCAGAGCACCTTCTTCCACATGTTTGGTGTGTCTCCCAGGTGGCTTTTGGCAAACCTTAAATGAGACTTTTTATTGATATCTTTGAGAAATGGCTTTCTTCTTGCCACTCTTCCAGATTTTTGCAGTGTACAACTGATTGTTGTCCTATGGACAGATTCTCCCACCTCAGCTGTAGATTTCTGCAGTTCATCCAGAGTGATCATGGGCCTCTTTGCTGCATCTCTGATCAGTCTTCTCCTTTTTTGAGCTGAAAGTTTAGAGGGATGGCTGGGTCTTGGTAGATTTGCAGTGGTCTGATACTCCTTCCATTTCAATATGATCGCTTGCAAAGTACTCCTTAAGATGTTTAAAGCTTGGGAAATCTTTTTGTATCCAAATCCGGCTTTAAACTTCTCCACAACAGTATCTCGGACCTGCCTGGTGTGTTCCTTGGCCTTCATGATGCTTTCTGCGCTTTAAACAGAACTCTGAGACTCACAGAGCAGGTGCATTTATACAGAGACTTGATTACACAAAGGTGTATTCTATTTATCATCATCAGTCATTTAGGTCAACATTGGATCATTCAGAGATCCTCACTGAACTTCTGGAGTGAGAGTTTGCTGTACTGAAAGTAAAGGGGCAGAATAAATTTGCACGTCCCACTTTTTTTTATTTCTAAAAAAAGTTTAAAATATCAGATAAATTTCGTTTCATTTCACGATTGTGTCCCACTTGTTGTTGATTCTTCACAAAGAATTACAATTTCATATCTTTATGTTTGAAGCCAGAAATGTGGCATAAGGTTCAAGGGGGCCAAATACTTTTGCAAGTGTGTATATATATATATATATATATATATATATATATATATATATATATATATATATATATATATATATATATATATATATATATACATACATACATACATACATACATACATACATCAAGTACTATACTGCACCCATGTACCCCTGGTGCCACACCTCCAAAAGTGAAACTGAAAAGGTCAGCTGCTACTGGCTGATAGATTAAGCACGTTATTTTCTTTAATGTTGTGCTAAAACCATCTCTTTAAATCTTTTCATGAACAGTGTCAGTGATTTGTCTCTTAAGCAAACATATTCAGGCTGTTTTCAAAGCCCTACTTCTGAAGTTCACACCAGGGAAGTAAGCTCATGCAGACGGTTGTCGTCTATAAGTATCACAATCAGAGCAGGATTAATAAACTTTGATATCTGCTTCTTTATGGCTCCATCACCAGTTTAAATTTCATCAGTGAGGTCACTGGTGCTTGGCCAAAAATATGCTCTAATCCTGCTAAAATCAAACACTATTAGTTTATGGCTCTGTTATTAACAGCAGCTTGAGCTGCAGGAGCGATATAAGCAGACAGTTCAGAGTGTTTACATGGCAAAACAGACCAAACTAGAGTTTCACAGCACCAAAAATGGTGATTTGCTTAGTGGTTAGCAGAAAAAAAAATCTAAAACTTGCATTTAGTAGTTCACACTGAACTTCATTACTTAATGTATTCCAGTAAAACATGTTTGCTAGATTTAGTAAGCTAAAATGGAGGTTCTGATTGGTTGACTGTTCGTGCTGGTCATCACTCTGTGTGGTTCAGTGATGGCAGAGTTTGAACTGAATGTATAGGATATATGATATGAGGTGAACTAGGAGGGTTATCTAAAGGAACGTCTGCAGGTGTACAGGTGAAAGGTAATCAGTCACTCAGCTGATTTTTAAGCTTGCTTTAAAACTTCTGAGGCTCCTTGTGCCCCTGGCTGCTGAATCGTTTGCTGTTTGCTGATATGTGCTGATATGTGTTCAAGGATTAAAGGGTTAATGCAGGGCGGAGGAACTCGCAGTAAGTGTGCCCTTCTAATCTTCGTTCATCCCTCCTGCAGGTACCCACAGACGTGGAGAAGTGCCAGGACCGGGTGGAGTGCTTTAATGCTGACCTTAAGGCCGACTGGGACCGCTGGCAGAACAACAAACGGCAAGACTTCAGACAGCTGCTGACCGGCATGGCGGACAAAAACATCCAGTACTACGAGAAGGTGAGAGGAAGGCTATGTGAAGCAGCACAAATCCAGTTTTTCCTTCAAATATGCTAGATGAAAGATCTTGTGCCTATTAGGGGTTGCACAGACTTGTTGACTTACTGCTCAGTAATGACGCTTTAAGCTAGTTTATAAGCCACTGATTATTTAATTATGACACTAACAACATGGATATAGGGCTGCACCTAACCTAACGATTAATTTCTTAATCGATTAATCTAACGATTATTTTTTGATTAGTCGATTAATCTAACAAATTTTTAGATTACTCTAATGTAAGTGTTAAGAATTATTTTTTTTATTATTTTAAGGATTTATAACCCATTGATGATTCTGTGCATTAGCCATTGGTTCAGAAGCACGAGGAAACTGCATGGCCATTCTAGACTTAATGTATTAAGGGGTACCTTAATACCATCTATAAATGGTTAAAAACACTAAAAGTCTACGCTTGAACTGGAATTTTAGAGGCACAAATGACACATAGCCTACACGTCTAAGGCACAAGAAATCCGACAGTTTGTAGACTATATATGTTGCAGAGAGCCATTTGCGAACCAGCTGCGTGTGTTTTAAATCGCCCATGGTATCGAGAATAATCTTAGGTATCTGCACTGGACGATTAAGACACAGTTAGCAATGTGACTTTTCAAGTGACATTACTGAAAGAAACGTTACATGTGTTTAATCTTAAAATAATCTGCTAAAATAAGAAAAACAAGTAAACAGGTGCTGTCTTGCCGCTGTGTTGACAAAGTGCTACGGGATGTTTGAATGCTCGTGCATAGCAGTTGTACTGTTGTGATCATCTCCACTGTGCAGAGCTGACAGAGCACTACGCTGTTGTGTTTATGTGTGAAACACTCCCACAACTTTAGATGCACGTGATTGTTGGTTGCTGCTGCTTGCGCTCTGGATAAATCCATGTTTTCAGTAAGTGTGGCCATTTTTGCAATGCATCAACGCACGTGTTGCTAATCGTTGTAATTTCTTAATCAATCACGTGTACGCGTCGCCCCAGCGCTACATGGATGCCTCAGAAAAGACAACATGCGAGGAGCCTGGTGATTCCAGGGTATTTATGTTTGGTTTCTTTAAGACTAGTAATGAGATTCAGGGCTCGTTAGAAAGGGCACATCATGCTCTACTGACCTGCTGAGTTTGATTTTGTCACAGATTTTTCAAATTGCTCATTGTAAAGTATTCTCTTCTCCAGTGGTCTTACACGTGACCTAATCAGCGATCAGTCATTGTTGACCCCACTTTTGTCATATAACTGTTAATCTTGAAAAATTTGAAGGTGTGCAGCCCCAAAAAATGGCTAGGAAACTGCTGTAGGCTGGATAGATGGATATATGCAGATGTGTTGGTTTATAATGAGCTGTTTCTGCAGCTTCATTTCTCTAATTGTCATTTATTTTCTAGAAGGTAATCGGTGTAAAATGCTGCAATGCTTTTATTACTCAAACTCATTAACTGGTTTTCTGTGGCATGGGCCTGTTAAGAGTGACCTTTAGACTGTTTTGTTTATGAAACTTGCATCTAAAGCTATTGAAATGAAAATTGTGAGAAACCTGAATGGTGTTAGTCCTGTTTTCTAATGAGTTCTGAGCTTTTTGCATTCAGAATTCACAAAAAGTGTGTGGAGTGAGAGGAGGAGTGTTGATCAGAGGAAGGGTGGGGGGAAATGAGAGTAATTTTTTCTGTCCTTCTTCTAAAGCTGTAAAAGGAATTTGTTTACGTTGGAGGCTTACTCCTCAGTTATATCAGGATTAACAGATCCAGGTCAGCACATGTATGAGACGGAGATTCTGTAGAGATTTGCACTGTCACTTCTACTGCTGCACCATACAAAACATAATCCAGCATGTTTGTGTATGCGATGGCTCGAGAGTGCTGCTCAACTGACTGTAGCCTTGAAATAGCCTCGGCTGCGGTGAGGGGAACAAGCAGCCAAATTTTTTCACCCTTTCGCTCATCAGCTGAGCCAGATACTGACACAGCTCTGCAAAATTCCAGAAGCCAAGGCCAAGAGGAGGGGAAGAGTCCACAGAACGGAGCTTAAAGGCAGAACCTGCTTTTAGTTAATACAGCAGAATCAGCAGGCTCACTGCTTTAGTCCACTGGTGGATTGATGTTGTTATTGCATAACTTAGCTGTTTTTTTATTGTAGTTTTAAATTAATGTTGTTTATTCATATCAAAACATGCAACAATCTCTTATCTTTGTGGCTTACAGTGATTAAAATAGTCTGAGTAACGTTTCTCTGTTTAAAGACTAAGAAAACCACCTTCTGAAAACCGTAGTGTTTGTACCGCAGTATCTGTACTGTAGTATCAGGATAGTAGTCTGTTTGTACTGTAGTGTCTGTCTGTAAGTCATGATTAGTGTCTGTCTGTAAATCATGATTCTAATATAGAGAAATTATTCACCAGGTGAGGAGAACAAGCTGTAAACTAGTTCAAAGTTAGTTTTTTTTTCCCCTCTGGCTGAATGATTAAAGAACCTCTTGCTGAATATTACACAGCACACAACACAGCAAATAACATAATAAACTCTAATTTTAAGCCACACTTCCTCATTTTCTCAAAATAGTTTGTTGTACATTGTAAACAAAGTAATTCATTGTACAGAAACTCACAGTTCTTTACAATGATGATGATGGGAACCAGGTCTCACCATGTCTACAATGCAAATATAGGCATTTTATTTACTATCCAAAAGCACAAATGAACCTACATGTGTCTTCTGGGTTTTTAATGTTGATAATTAGAGAGGGATGCACTGATGCCATTTTTATTCCCTGCGATACTGATACCTGATCCTTCAGTGTTGGGCCGTACACATACCGAGACTAGTAGAAACTCAAGTTCGAGTAAACCCAGGAACTGATCGTTTTCTTTCCATGTATTGCTCTCTCAGCAATACATGGAAAACTCAGGCTGTAAGTGCTACACAGCAGCAAATTACTAAAGGAAATTGTGTATCACATGACATTACGTTTCATTAAATGCTGATGTTACAGATTTGTCTATGAGGTGTTTTGCTTCTGCTTGAAAATTTGGGACATGTAAAGCTCCGTCTACTAGTGCACATGCTGTTTCTTAGAGAATGTATTGTCTTATGCACTGCATGTCACCTCTCCTCCATAAATGTATTAAAAAAATGTTTGATGCCAAATTGTTGCAGCAGGAAACAGATAACATTAATCACCATTTCATGTAAAAACATTCTGTGAGGTAGCTTTAGTTTCTCTGCCATTACTCCGTACCCACATCAGTACATTTAAAAAGACAAACATGGATGGCTGAATGAATATATTTGAAATCTAAAAATTTAAGTTTGCTCTCATGCTCGCACCCCTTGTGTTCCGAAGGCGTTTCCAGAACATTCATGTGTGTAGGGAATTTGAAAAGTGAAAAGTTTCTCTGACCTCCGATGCTCTCTGTTATGAAAAATGTTAGAATTGCTTTGGGGAATGAATGGCCAGATGTTAACAGCTCCTTCTGCTCCCTTTGTCCTGCAGTGCCTTGCGGCATGGGAATCCCTCATCCCGCTCTTACAGGACAAACAGGAAGCTAAAGTGGAAACGAACTGAGCGCATGTGTGAGTCACCTGCTCTTGGGGTCATGAACCAATGGCCCTGTGGATTGTGATGGTATGTTCTGACGGCTTCGGCACCTTGGGAACCCAGCCGTCGGGAGCAGGGGGATGGGCCAAACAAAGACCGGACAACACTTTGTAGATTTCTGAATGGTAAAGTGACTTTTTATTTGTGAAACCCAATCCGAAGCCCCTCCTCCACCCCTCTGGCCCTGACTGGGAGCAGGAGGATCTGTAATTTTGAAAAGCACAGTGAGTCCAACCACAGAACGACCACAGAAGGGACGATCTTCTGAACGACTGCGGTGCGGAGAGGGAAGGAGAAGTCAAGTGAGCTAAATTTGTAGTTTTTAAGCAAATGGTTGCCAACAAACTTTTTGTAAAGTCTGCTTGCCTTTAGCTCGACGCTGCGTCATTGTTGTTGTTCATCATTCGCCTTCAGACCACGGAAAGATGGTTCCAAGACCGTCCACATTCCTCTGACCAAAGATGTAGAGGAACTCGGCAACATTTTTTGTTTGTTTGTTTGTTTGTTTGTTTGTTTGTATTCCAGGAACACTATGGAACTGGTACCGTCAGACGACAGAGGAGGTTCTCCTCTCAGTCCTGCCTGCCTGACCTCATTAAATATTTATGAAGAAATTTCTCTATGATCACTTTCGGTTGTCTGGGGAGGGACAGTAGTGGGAATCCACCGGGTTGGAAGGCGGGGGGATGGATCGAATGGTCTATCGGTTTGACGTCACAGATTAAAGGTCAGATTGAAGGTCACTATGAAATCTGATCTACATACATGCTTTGGTAAAAGCACATGTTGGTGAAAACAAGTGAACACATTATCTACCCAGGACACATATAAAATATGTTATTTGTTAAACAATTTTAGTGCATTATTTCTATTTATTTTTGCTGAGCTGAACGTATTTTAGGGGGAAATAATAAAATGTGCCATAGCTTTTGCACATGACAGGGCAGTTTTATGTGTTTATTATTTTCCCCCTTGGTATGTAAATTCAGTAAATGAACAGTAACTGTGCAGTAAAGACGTGTTATTCTATAGTAATATTTGCTTCTTTTTCTTTGTGATCAAGTTTAAAATTGAAATTCTGTAAGTTTTTATTGTACATTTATGCTTCTATTACTTTAATGTCCTGTCGAGTCATTACTCATCAGTAATTCATATGTCAGTGTGGGGGGGTAGGGCAGGAAACATTTAACAGCGAGTTACACAAAAGCCTCCAGAATATGAAATATACCAGTGTTTAGTATGTCATTCCTTACCTTTTATTTAAGCGTCTTTTATTTCAGGGATGCACTTTCAGTTCCTCAAAGAGACACACCTCCAAAGTGCAGCTTTTGATGGTTTAGTGATTTCTTCTTTTCTTCTATCTCTAAAAAAACATATTTAGATTCATCAGTCCATAAAACCGTAATCTATATATCTGAGAGTGAACAAAATAAATGCAGATGTATTTGATATTGTGCTTACTACTGGGGGTTAAGCTTGTGTTAAATATTATTGTATAGTCCATATCTGAAGTGGTTGCACCTGCAGAAGCACCTGTTCTGGATTTTATGACTCATTCTATTGTTTATTTTTCTGCTGTCGGAAAGCCTCAAAAAACATTGGAGTTTTAAGGAACCACTTCAACATTTTTCAGGTTCATCTCTATCAGCTGTGTCTGTATGACCTGCTTGATCACTGTTTACTGAAGAACCAAACCACATAGAGAGAGAAAGGCAGTGGAAGCTTCCTTTAATAGCAGGAAAAAAAATATTTTTAGAGTTTCGTGTTTTATTTTAAAAAGCTTTTTGCAGCGAAAGACTTCTTCTGGTCTTATAAGGTAGATAAGCAGAAACACATTCATGAAAAAACTGACCACTAAACTGTGATGGAGAGAAGAATAGCAGCCTGTAAAGAGTAAGAACCACCAATCACTCCACAGGTTACCACATTTCACAGGTTAGTTTTCTTTTTGTGAAGATGCTGAAATCATTGCTGATAAGTCATCCATCCCAAAGATGAGCAGTATATATGTATGAATGTTTAGTGATTTAATGTGTCCACTCTTTGCCTTAAGCTTCCATTCTTTTCCTAAAAGTTACTCAGACTTGCACATCAAAGTTCAATCTTAGAAGCTTGTTTAGCGTTTTCTGTTTCTTACCATCCAAGTGGACAAAATTTATACTGATAGAACTGATGTTATACTATGTGTTGGAGGCTTCTGGGTAATTTTCTGTCTTTATTGTTTACTTCTGACATTGAAAATGAAATAAATGGAACGAGGGAGTTGCACAGTTTTGCACAGTGCTATAGAAAAATACACTACAGGTCCAAAAGTCTGTAGACATTTACTTCTCCAGCATATCTTCAGAAATGAAGGTATTATTGGGGAGTTGTGCTGGACTAGATGTTGTACATTGCTGTGAGGATTTGGTTAAGCATCAGCGGGGTCAGGTACTGATGTTGGATGGTTAGTTTTGAAACACTCTGACTCAGTCCAGAGGTATTGGAAGATGCTTCATCATGCCAGAGAACACCGTTCCAGTGCTCCAAAGCCCAATGCTGGGGGGGGGGCTTTATACCCATCTAGCCCATGCTTGGTATTGGTCAATGTGACCTTAGGACCATGTTCAGCTGGTCCAGTGCATCGCGTTATATTAGTCCGTGCTTTTCAATGAACAAGCTGGGTCAGTGATGGGTCACTAATTAGATTGGCGTCTGGATACTTTTGTATGTATAGTGTATGTGGACACTGAGGCCCTTAGTGGACTGGTTTGAGTAGATTCTAAAGGAGCAAGGATTTCCAAACCCCATTATTCTCAAAATATATAAGTGACCTGTGTTGTGGTCAACTAAGTTTTCTACATTCTACAGCGGTGTTCAGGTCTGCTCTTGTCCAAAGCTGCTCACTGTGTGGCTGTGGATTCTGTTGGAGGGCCGCATCTTCTACATCTGCAAAACATGTCTTTAAAACATAATGTTATGTCTGAGAGTGCTCAGGGTGAAGCAGTATGTCACACTGGGCGTACTTAAGTGGCATTGCGGCCTAAACCCAACAAGTAGTGTGCTATTTTTCAGGTTACGTAATATGTAGCACATTGTTGCCGTCCTCCCCATCAGCCTCATTGCTTTAACAGAATTCTGTCTTTAGGTTGTTTTATGTTTTTGCTCATTACAGTTCCCAGCATGCATTACAGAATCAATGGGAAGCTCCCAACAGCGTGTTAAAAAAAGATTTTTGAGGCTCTAGTGTAGGGGGTGAGTTAACATCCAAGGCTATATATTTCATTTTAGCCCAATCGTTCCTTTCAGATTCCCAAGTTCAGTAACGACACTGCTACCATTTTAACTACATTTTTGTTGTCTTTATCTTGATTACATTATAAAATCAGATTAACCGCTGGAAGATGAGGTACAAGGCCTCAGGAAGCTCAGGTGAGTTGGGTGCTGGACAATGACAAAAATGTGGACTGCTCAACAAAATGTAGTCCAGGGTTTTCATCTAAATGTTGGGATTATAAAGGAAAACAAACACAAAACTGGCTAGTGCTGGCTCTGGCGCCATCTGCTGGATCACAGGATTCTGTGTGTTTAATTTGCTTCCTTTATCACATGGTGCCTGTCTTCATCTCCTGTGTTTATACCTTTATATACATGTTTACAGATTTTAAACTTATAAAGGCTGTGTGTTCAGTGGATTCCAGATGTAAGTGCGAAGACGGCTTTGTTCTTGTGCTGTATCACATCATGGCTTATTCTGCTGTGTTTAAGGGATTAGTTGTAGGTCATGTTATGTTCTGTAGTTCAGCACTGTGTCCATCAACCTCACTGTTTTTGAAAGAATTCCTGATTTTGTCTTCTTTTTGTGTCCATGAAAGTCCCCACAGTGCCCAGCAGGGCAAATACACTCATCCATTGGAAATTCCATATTGACTAACACAGAGACTAATAAATACAGCTCAGCACTCGGTAGTTAACTTTTAATCTAGGGCTAAACAATTTGAGTGTTTATTATTATTATTTATGATTATTAACTAGAAATTGAGGTCCAGGCCTTTTTTTAAGCTGAGAAGACTAGTGATGGAGACTAGTAGCCAGTTAACATGTTAGCCTCCCAGTTAATTGTAGTTATACAGCACACAGGTTGTTTTTGACGGGTCTACTTCGTCTACAAGCTTTGCGTTATGATGTTCCATTTTCCCACAAAATAATTAAGACAGCGTAGCTGAAGAGAACGAAAATTGCCGCTCTTGCAGTTATAAAACAGCAACTTTTCGAAAACAAATATTCTTCAATATTTTTCAAGTACTCCTCCTACCTTCAAGGCGCATCATCGGATAAGGTTTTCCTTTAAACTAGAAAATGTCTTTTTAGCGAATATTGTACCGCCGCTGCTGAAGGCAAGTACTGATGTTTAAAAGAGATGCAACAAAAGTTTTTGGCAAGCGCACCTCTTTAATCTGTGCCTCTATGAAGTGTATGTGGTTCACAAAAGTGAAAATTAAGGCAGCTACGCTAATCAATGCTGTGAATTAGGAAACAGGCCTTCGTGTACATCTAGCCAGAAATATTTGTTTAACAGATGACTTCTGTTTATCATTAGTATTTTGATTGTATTACTCTGATTGCAGCATGTCTTCATGTTCTCATGCGATCAGGAGTTCCAAAGTGGACGAGAGAAAGAGAGAGAATCTGAGAGAGAGAATCTGAGGGGAAAAATCTTTTGTATCTGCTGTATAGACTCTTCCTTTGTGTTCCGTATCTTTCTTTTTCGTGTGAGCTGTTTATTATAATGTTGATGTAATTTTTGATGTTTAAACAGACAGGCAGCTTCTAGACTGTTGTTCTTTTTAATCACAGATTTTAAATATTTAATCAATTAAAAAGTATTAATGCCTCTTTGACAGTATGTTTTAACAGTCTGTGGTTGTCTAACAGGGACTCCAGCTATCACTTCATCATATCACAACAGTACCTTCTAAATACGATTCAAGTGCAACGTTTTCAGTAAAAATTACACACAAAAACAAGGAAACATTTGTGGAACACACATACTATACTATACTATACTATACTATACTATATAAAAATTGCAAAAATAATGTGTTTAAACCCCTGACCACTAGGTGGCAGTATTGTAATCTAACTTTAGTTACAAGATTCTTTCCTTCCAATGTAAACAAGCATGGTATTAGCACACCTAGTCCTGAACACCTTGTTTACAGTATTTGGAATCGTAACTGCTGTGTCATGATACAAGGTGACAAGATTTCTGACATGAATACCAACATGTATTAAAATATCCAATGTTTTTATATAGGAAACAAAAGGGAAGTTGGTTGTATTAGCCTATAGTTTGTATTAAATATTTGGGCAGTAAAAAGAGATCCCTGACTATGGCCTAATAGCCAGACCCTAAAGTTAGGTTTATAGTTGATGCAGTGTAAGTGATGCCAGGGTGCACACACCAAAAATAATGCAATCATGGCGTCTCCCACCCTGCATGGTTGTCTGGTCATCCTAAACACAAAGTGATGACACATAGTCAGATAAAGCTAACACTGTGATAATGTTCCGCCCACCAAACATCATAAAAACATCTTACAAATAAAAAGAAATACACAAACACACACATATACACACAAAAATAGAAATCAGTGAGTAAAGAAACTATACAACAGTGCTGCTAAATTTCCAGTGTTGTATAAATATTTCCTGCAACATATCTTCAGGGCTAGTCTGGTGGATTTGCAGCTTCAGTTGCCTTGAATTCTTTCATAGTTCTCGTGTCTTGCGGTACGGCAGCCTACAACACTGCAGAAAGAAAAGGAAACATATTGTAATTAAATAATTTAGGATTTACTGCCACTGGTTATTAACAACTTGTAATAATAAATACACATTTGGTATTAAAGTCTTTAAGCCCTTTTAAAATATGTATTTACTATTTAGTTTTATTAATTAAACATTATACTAATAATCTCATTATTCATTTTAATAGTGGTTGTTTGGTTAAGTCTGTGTTATGCAAATTCACATCCTGTTAATGTAAAACCCACAGCATTCTTATAGTTACTAGATAGTAAGTGTTCATTTGGCCTTAATAGATTTAATACAAGTTTATTAAGTAATTTTAAGATGTGTTCCATATATAGAGAAAATTCATTGATATCACTTTCCCATCAAAATACATTAGTTAGACTTAGTAGCAAAACAACCTTTATTAAGAGAAACGGTGAAACCAAGAAAGGAAACAAGAGATTGTCTGATTAAATTAAAGGCAGCTTTGCTCAACAATAAAATAGACATTTTTATGGTCACTGTGATGTTTAACATTCCTTCGTTCCAAGTAGAACTTTCAAATCTACAAGGTTATCTGGCTGATTGTGCAAACAAGGTGAATTGGGTTTGTTCCAGCTAAACGCCCTCCAAGGATAGTAATTTACACAAAAGGTCATATAGTTATGTACTAATGCAAGTCATAATGAATGACCTTAATGCACAGTGAATAATCTATTTAGAGATGGTTTATTTAGGTTTTGCTGAGTAAATATGACCATATTCAACTCCAAAAAAGTATACTTTATTATATTTACATGTTGGGAAAATCCAGAGAAGCAGCTAACTGAGCTTACCTGATGGGTATAATGGAAAGGAAGGTTATGATGCTGGACAATGTGAAGACAAACCCAGGGAACGTATCCAGTGTGGACTCATAGATTTTGGTATAGATGGGTGTTGTAGCTAAACTAGCCAGTCTGAATGACAGTTGGAGGAGGATGAAGGTCATTCCTGTAAGCATTAAACAAAAAACGCAAAAATTAGTGTTCAAGCTATGATTCTTTGGTCAACAGCACCACTTGGTGGCCAATGGAGGCTACAGCTGTGTGCAGAGGATTAAACACACCTGGCCAAGTCAAAAGCAATATTATTCTATATTTTTTTATATTTGTTTTCATTTTGCAAAGGAAAACTTTCGAACAACTGTGTCTCAACCATTCCTGTGAGGGAGCACTTAGAGGTAGACTTATCACCACCACTGTGGCTCTGTTCTCATCATACACTTGTCCCTTGGCTAGATAAAATCTAGTATATCTAATATTTCTAGCATTTCTTATTTATATTATAATGATTCCAATCTTTTCTGGGCATTGTTTATTTGTTTCAGGTCATCTTTGTAAAATGCTGTCACTATATTGTAGCAAAAATGCTTTAAACAAACAAAATTTATCAGCCATTATGAGATCATTTTACTCAACAAAATGACTTCAAGTAAAAATTATAATAATCTTAAACTAACAACAATCCCAAAGTGCTAAATATTAAATGACCTCATGAAAGGGCAAATGTCACAAATTACAAGACAGAATTTCTCTTCTTATCACTTCAGTGATTTCTGATGTTCATGTTCTGTACATTCATCATGAGCAGAGCATACACAAAAGCAGGTGCTTGAGATTCATTTCTATTATCTTTGTACTTTACACTAATGATCACCTGGAGTTGAAAACCCAGTATTAGAAGGCTTCAACTGGCAGAGCTCCACCCAGAGAACTTCACATACCACCTATCTGCTGCCTTTGTGCTGTTCCCAGTGGCAGAACCTGTGCTGCTGGTAAACAGCTCATTGTGTGCTGAGGCTGGGCTGGGAGTGCCTCTACGTCATTTATTCCTTTACCTGTAGCACAGAGGAGGCTATCCATAATGACATAGAGATTCCTGTAGCTATGATGGACTAATCTGCATCATTTTTGTGCAGATCTGCAGTTATAGCTGGTGGTTATTAAAGCATAGTGAATTATGAATGATGAGATTGAAGTATACAAAACATTTTTTTTGCCATTTTTAAGATTAAAACAAGTTACAAGTTCACACAGAACTGACTGTGAATGTAATTCACTAACTTGCCTAAGTTAAGTTAATAATAATAAGTTAATAATAATAACTTATAATAATTATTATCCTAGACCTCAGAACATTAACCAGGACACCAAGCACCAAATAGCACCAAAAGCTATTACAGTGCTAACAGCACCCCCTTGTAAAGAATCTGTGCCTGCTAAACATGAGTGAGTGAGTTAAAGCCAATTCATTTAACAAACTCTAAAAACTGCAGTGAAGTAAGGCTGTGTTCAGAATTTTAATGTGGCAATATGTTGCAGATAAATGCAAAAAAGTGACAGCATATGAAAATGACACATGTAATAAATGTTTATTTATTTAAAAAAGTAATAAAAGTAACTTTTGTGTTTTGAGTGAAACAGATACTCCATGTCTGATATAGTGTGACATTTACAATATTCTGTGTGTGTAAAACATGTTAATATAGTTAGGATTAAATTTTTTGATCTCTATTATTATTCATTTAAAAAGCTCTGTTGTAAATGCCTGTCTGATTTTGGTTAGCTGTGTAGTTAGTTATTAGTTTAAAGCTCCGGTGGTTAGCACTTAGCGGTTAGCATAGGTTAGCTGCTTTGTGTTGTAGCACTCTTAAATACTAAACAGATTATGTTAGTGTGCTGTTTGTGATGTGTGACTGCACTGTCTATGTTTTTATTTAAATGCTTGCTTGTAAGTCGGACATCAGATCTGTGTAAATAGTGATGGTCCCCCCAACGCGATATGACAATAGCAAACAGGGTAACACATGGATGTGGATGTGGATGTGAATGAGGTGGGGAAACTTTCATGGCCAATTAAAATGTATTTACTGAATTTCAACATCATGTTTAACACTCTAACCAATATTAAACAATGAATCCCCACAAAACACAATCTGTTTAATACTGAGATCTAAATCTAAGTTAGCTTACCAGACTTCTACACATGTGCCTCACTTCACGTCACTCAGTTTTGCAGGGATCACATTGTTTTAGCCACAGCTACTGTGAATGGATTACAGCTAGCTTTGGTGTTGATGCAAATTAGTTAATTAAGTTAATTAAGCGTCCCAGAGTTCCTAGGAACCAAGCTAGAGGCTGAATTCTTACGGATTCACTACATACAGGAGTAGTGAGTGAAACTGAGACACAGGCTATAGTTTTTTTGGGTCCTGAAAACTGAAAGCAAAAGAGATGAATCTCTGTGAGTTTAGGCAGTGTGCTCTAAGCTTCCTGACATGCGAGCAAGCGTTAAAGGAAAAGGCTGCAGTTCTCATAACAACATGTCACTTGGTTCCCTCCCTCGAATGCACCGGCATTTGGTGTGCATGTGGTTTCACTTCTACATAAACCGTGAGCCCACCATCCAATAAATTATTTTTGACATCTGATAATCTCAACTGTGGTTTTAGTTTAGCCAAACAGTGCTGAGCTGAGCTGTGCTGCTTTAATGTGTTTTTCACTGCTGAGAGCACAAGCTGGTGTCCAAGCTGTGTTTCAAAAGAGGCAATACAAGCAGCACAATGTAGCCAATGGAGCATGATGTGCGCTCGTGGTGAACTGGATCTTACCGTATGATGTTCCCCGGACCTGTTTGGACAGCATTGAGCGAATAGTTGGCATGGGGATGAGTGCAAACAACGTGACAGATCGAGCTAAAAAAAGAGTAAACATATCAGTGATTAGTACAGAGCTAAAAAATATGCTTTATTCTTATTGACAATTTTCTGCTGAAGTGATTTGACTCTCGAAATTTGTTCATGCACAGACCTGCAACATCCTTATCTACATCACTCACGGCTTCCCTATCTCACTTCCTCATTTGCAGATCTGTCGATGGGTTACAGGCGGATGGGGTTTGTTGATCTCTGGACAGCTTGCTTTTTTTGGTCTTCAGATAAAGGACTATACAGCCTACTCACCTTTCCCGTTCTTTCACTGTTACACTAATTTATCTGTGAGAAAGTAATTGATGTTGAACTTGTAAAATTAGAGGGATCAAATGAAAGTTGGTAGATTTCATAATCACTGACAGTTATTTGAATATATCTATTTATCAAGCCTTTCAGTTGGTCATCTGTCCATCCATCTATCTCCAAAAAAAAAGATAAAAATGAAAATACAAGGTTTTGTTCTAACAGCAACGATATATATATATATATATATACATTGTCGCTGTTCAATGAAAAACATGTATCTCCATTTTGATTTGGATTTTTCTACATCGTTTGAACACAACAGCTGCAGTTTACATTGTTTAAATTATTTTCAGGCTGAACAGACCAATAGAAATGCTTCAAAGTAGCTTGGGAAAAATGCTGGTTCCATTGACTTACATTAAAAAGTAAAGACAGTTTTTGGCCTGTAAAGTTGGCATTTTGGAGATACTTGCTTTTCTTTGGACAGCGACTATATATATATATATATATATATATATATATATATATATATATATATATATATATATATGGACAGCACATTAAAAGACAATGTGATATTAGAAATACACAAATACATATGACGTGAGCACATATCTGTTAAACAACTGCAATATTTGATTAATATTTCAGGCTAATATTTGATTAAAACACTCTGCCACAGCAGAACATTTTAGTAATGTTGGGTTACGATGTTAAGGTACAAACTAAGTGGATTTGATTTTGTAGAAATAAAGGTAATATTTCTCTCTAATGCTGATCCAGAAAGAGTTATTGATACATTTTTAAATGTTTAATAGCCGATACGAAACTGAAGAATATTGGACATCAGCACTAACCTCCAATTCCCAATATATATATATATATATATATATATATATATATATATATATATATATATATATATATATATATATATAAATTAGGGTTTGATAATTGGATGATTAATTATTGTTCATTAGATCAGGAACACAACCCAAAAACTCTGAGCGGCTGAACCCGGGCCTGAACGCATGAAAGCCTACCTAAAAAGTACATGGCAGTGGTGGTGACGAAGGTCATGAAGTAGATGCCCACCATGAACGACACCATGCCTATCATTATCATGCTCGAGTCACTCAGAGCAAACCTTGTGAAGACCTTCATGCCCAGGAAGCTGGTGATGAAGATGAGGGAGCCGGCGGCGTTCCCGTAGCCCACCTCTGTTGCGCCCCATTCCAGAGGCGTCTTCAGGACATAGATGGACAGGATCTCTACGCCGCCTGCAACAGCCACATCATACAAGATTCCGCTGGCGAAAAGCAGCGCGATGACCACCCTGTCCTGCCCACCATGGGTGATGATCCCGCTGCTGGTGCTTTCCCGCCGTTCTGGGCTGTCCAAACTGAGCCGACTTACCTGTAGGACGCAGGTGGCGTACAGGAGGCAGAAAAGGTACAGCACCGTGCTCATGCTAGCCAGCAGGACACCCTGCTTCATCCCCACCGTGTACAGCTGGAACAGGTGACCCGAGGCCAGGCTGCCCAGAAAGCCAGCCACACCATAGACCAGCTCTGTGCGCATAATGCGGAGCGAGCGGTCTTCTTCGCTGGTGCTGACTGATACCAGCGCCATGACACCTGCCCAGTAGGACGAGAAGCCCCCGCACAGTCCGTGGATCACCGGTGCTATATACATGACCTCAATTCTCCATTCCAGCCAGATGACCAGTAATAAAAGAGCCCTGGACAAGAAGTATCCTATCAGCGGAACCACAATGGGCACCTTCCGGTAACCCCTGTCTCCGATTCGCGCCAAAACGAGGGCGGGAAGGATCGGGATGAACTTGGCCAGCATGTTGAAAGTCATGTAAAAGTTGGCAATGGCTTTCTGGTCATCATGCGAGTCTGGGGCGCTTGTGGCGTTCTCGCATCGTTGTTTGACCACCATCTGGAGACCTGTGTCGAAAAAAGTGCTGGCCACCTGCGCACAGAACACCACCGGCTCCACGTACCTCCGCGCGGACCGCGCCAAGGCCATGTCGCGTGAGAGAGTTAGCAAGGGACAGAGAGAGCGATGGCAGGCGCGGAGCAGCTCTGAGTGCCGGAGGTTCAATGGCACTCGACTTTATCGCTGCTTACTCAACTCCGGGCAGCTTTCGTGGACACGTTCTCTCCCACCGCAAGCATCGCGTGCCTTCCTCCGTCCGTAAACAGGACCACCGCAGCGGTCAGTCAAACTCGGACGGTCGAATAAGCGAGATGTACGCCTCGTGTCCTGCGTGTAGCGCTCAGACCGTCAGAGTGTCCGAGGCTGAAGCAGACCAGCCTCTGAGAGAGCTATGGGGAAGTTCTCACTGCATAATTTCTACATTACTCATCAGCAATGCAGGCGGAGAGTTACAGACGAGCTGCACGTCTTCTGAGTGGTCTGGAAAGCTTACAGCTTAGGATAGAGGTTAAACTGTCGACCTAGAAGAGAGACAGAAACTCTCACTGTACCTGAGGAGCGCCAGCGCTGCGTCGTGCGCCCACCCCCCTCCTCCCGCCGTGTCAGGACGAGCAGGAAAGTTCAGGGGATTTCCAGCAGGTGAGTTATGAGTTATCCCCTGGGCTGTGGACACCCCTCAGTGTATTATGGGTAAATACACACTGTATTTCAGTGTGTGACGGGAAGAATGGAACTTTCATAAAACACACTTATTTAACATTTATTAAAATTGATCCTAAGCCCTTTGCGGCCTGCTCTACATTTGTCTGCTCTGTTTGCCTGTCAAAATAATTATTGTACATTATTGAACAAGTTAATAGAAAATAGGTCTGTCAATATTTGTCATTATTCTGAAATACTAAGTCAATATTTTGATATACTACAGAAACAGAGGAGGAAAAACATTCTACTCTGGTTGGCGTGAATGGGTTTCCATAAAAACAGATTTTCTTCCTTTTTTGATAAAGACTTTAGTGGAGTGTGTAAACCTGGTTAAAGTTTTCATCAGTTAAAATGAAGTTTTCACAATCAATACCTTTCCATGCCTGTCCAGGTGTTCAGCCTAGATTGTTGTTGTTTTTTTTTGTTAAATGAGGTGTTACTGGAAAGCCAATCAAAACAGAGCTCATTTAAGTATATTAGTCAGCTTAACTGAAACAGACTGTTTAAAATGTATTAATTAATTAATGTTGTAGGTTTACAGCAATCCAGACAGACAGTAACTATCAGTGTAAAAAATTCAAATACAACAAAAATGTGTGATATGGACCTTTTAAACATTCCTGATTAGCATTTGTCTCTGTCCCTTAGGTTATTTATTTATAAAAATAAATAACCTAGGGGACAGAGACAAAAAAAGCTCTTTAATGACCCTGCTTTTCTGTTGGAAAGCCAGAAATGTTTATTTCTCTCGCAACTTACGATATTTGTCTACCAAAAATCCCTAAAACAGGCATTCTTCTAACTGTGCTTTTAAGACTGATATATGTAAATGATGTTCTGATTGGTTGGATAACTTGAACTCGTAATAATAAGTTGACACATGTACAACACAATCTATTTTTATTCTTTAAATTATTATTATAAGTTCAGTTTAAATTCCCAGTTATCCCTGTTACAGACGTCTTGAAGTTTAAATCTGCATAATTTTTTCAATGTGCTGTAAAAACATTAGTAAGCAGGCTGTCCTGTAATTTTGAGTTAAGTGGCCTTTTAATAGAAAGTTAACAGAACAGAAATGTTCATCACATTCTGTAAGTTTATTAATGAAAGTATATTATTATTATAGCTTTCATTTGTTCAGAAAGCAGTTCAGGCTAATATACCTCTTACAACTTCATCATTAGTGCAGCTAAGCTTCTGTAGCTTAATAATGTAGATGTACTGGGTTTGGTGACATCACAAAAACAGTAAACTCTGACTGGGCCACTTTTTCACCACTGTTTTTAAAATTTCAGCATAATTGAATGGTTAAAAAACAGTGTCTATATTTGTGTATAAAAAGAAATACGAACCAGTTCACCCTTGAATCACTCTAAATCACTTCAGAGTCACTCTAGATAAACCTTAAATACATAAAACAGTTAAACAGTGTTAGCAAAAATCAGGGTCAGTCTTGCGGAATGAATGGTCGCTGTCACGCGTAGCAATGAGAACTTCACAGTCCACATAATAATGATAACCAACATGCGGCAGGCGGTTTTAGGGAACTTAGATTATAACTTAAAAGAAACTCTTCAAAGTAAACATTTTGAGAACCAAAAGTCACAGTAGGCATCTGTGGTGAAGATTTCACTTCCTCATTCCTAGATACTTCCCTGCTAATGCAAGTCTATACACTAGGTCTATGTGTGCATTCAGTTTTCAGACTCAGGTTTGATTGAAGTGTCATTAGGTTGAAAGATTTTTTTGCTAGAATTTATATCAGATTTCATGTGGCAGATGTTTTATAGTCAGAGGTTCAGTAAAGACCTCCTTTAAAGTAATTTTTTGTTCTCCAAAAAAAGGGGAACTTAAATGCTGATGTGTTTTTCTTCTCGCGGCTCTGTGGGCACACAGTGCAGACACGCAGGTGGCTGGTGTTCTACTGGACCGCCTGTTATAATATCTGGAATTCCATCAATTTTTCAAAATGAACAATTGAAAAAAGTGAACCTACATGTCTTCTGAGTTTATATAAAATGTCGATGATGCTAATATGGTAAAAAATCTAAAACAGTACCTTTTTTTGGGATCTATTTTGCCATTAGAGTGCCCTGCATGTATCCCTCCACTATGCGTTGAAATACATACCGAGACTAAATGTTATCACAACACATTCATAACAATTTTATGTGATAACTTTACATAAAAAGCTTATGGAGGGGGACGTCTGGTTCCCATCATCACCATCACTCTGAAAAATTCAGATTTTCTCTAGTTCTGCTTTCACTGGTCACTTTTTAGGCAGAGAGTTTGAGAAAAAGACTGAAGCAAATTTTCTGCATTTCTTTTTAATGAGAAAATAATTATATATGCGTTTAAGTGTGAGCTTTACAATTACTATAAAACAACATAAGCAGAATATATTAACATACAATAAGTGGTTAACATATTAACAGAAGGGTCTTTAAAAAAAAAGGAAAGAAAACCATCACTCACTTCAAAACTGCTTTGGTATCTCCCAAAGTGAACAGCAAGTTGCAAAACAAAACATTTTCGCCTACATCAAGTTTTTAACTTTATAATGAAGAAGGATAAAGCATAGCACGCTCCGCATACAGTGCTGTTGTGTTACTGTAAATGTACAGTTTAGTACTGCCTGTGGAGTCGGTGATTGAAGAGAAACGATCCTCTGCAGTCTTCTGACTCAGTTTGGTTTTGATGCAGAGAGTTTTGTCCAATAGAAATATCATAGGCTGCATGCACTGAAAAGGCAAATACACAATTATTACTGGCAGAATACTGTAAAAACATCAAATCGAGTGTGCAACACAAGTTCTTAGCTAAGACAATGTCTTCCTCTCACTTGTCTACCCATTTTACATTCTATCTGGAGCGTCCTTACTGCTTTTTTAGATAACAACCTTATTACATTGGCTTGTTTTTAGAGATTAAGCCCAGATTTCTGAGATGCAGGAAGAGTATTCTTTCAGACTGAGCTCTGCTAGTGTTATAATACCAAACCAGCGTGAAGGACGTTAAGCTGTTTGTGAATTGTACTGTTCCTAAAACAGTTCCTATTTAAACTACTCACAAACACACATAGCAAATTCATAAGCGCACACGTTGCTGCACCTCAGCTCCGTTCTCCATGATCCGGATGTGCTGAAGACCTTTGCATATACATTAGGAACTATAAAAACATATCACTCCTGACGTGTTCCTCCAACACGTGTACATACACTCATGCGCACACACACACACACACAACGCATGCACGCACACAAAAAAAAGGAAGTAGTACAGGCCATAAACTCCATAAATGCACATACATGGTATTAAAATGCCAGCCTCCATAAAACTATTTCCCATTCATAGATACACTGCACAAATAAAAAATATTTCCCCCTTATTCAAAATAATTGTCTACTAACACATCAAAGAATCTCAATGAAAATCACATCCTAACTGAGCTGATTCCTAAAGTTCACGGCTTAATTGCTTTTTGTTTCAGGTCCAACTTCCAAGTAGAAGAAAATACTACTGAGTTAATACTCAGTTAGAAAAATCCACCTTCGCCGTCATAAAACAGCACTGTAGGAAACTCAGAGATCAGTCTTTATTATGTAATTTCCAGTCAAAACGGCTATTAAGGATTCATTCATAATCTTTGGAAATGATTAGATCCACTCGCAGGAGTTTTCCAAAAGCTCCCCTAACAACCACCTGGAAGACCCACCAACATTGTCCCCATTGAATAAACAGCACTTAAAGCTTTCATCTTTGAGAGAGAGGAGAACATTAAGCTCCACTCTCGCTTCAGATCTGATATCGTCCACAGGTGTGTCTGTCCATCTTTCCATTGTGAGAGAACACCTCAGCATTATGGGGTGGGGAAAAATTGATGCAGTGAGTTTTTACCGTGGCAATATTGTATTGATTCACAGACACCAACTATCAATATATTATTATATAAATAGCAAATACAAATTAAACTTTTGGTACTACAATAATAATCCAGTTGCTCTGAGTGAAGCAGAAAGGATATTATGAACTAATGTGTGGATATCGAGGCCAGTGGATTCCTATGTGACTACACCAGTGCAGTTTTATTTTGGGGACATGAATTAGAATTTATCTTAATTTATGTTATGCATATTACAAAATCGCTATAATATCATATTAAAACTAAAATAACACAAAACTATTGTGATTCCCACCTCTACTAAACACTTTTTATGTAAATTTCCATTTAATGCAGATTTTATGCTTTTTACTTACATACACAAATAGCTTGTATTTAATGTCCGTTTTGATAGGAAATTAAATAAATATATGGTGGTCTGAGAGTGCTGTAGGTGTGGCTATGTGCGACTTCATTCTCGTCAAACAACAAAACCTTTGAAAAACCCATAAGCACAGAATCAACAATGTCACATCAGTATAAATTCATCTGTTTTTTGTATCACAGCCTTCAATAAAAGAATCGATCTAATCCAGAAACTACAAATCTTTTTTTCTCCTTATACATGGACATTGAATACTTTCATGTTATATATTTATGCATATAAAAGAAAGTTAAAGAGCGTTTTCCGCAGGTCTGCACAAATATAGTGTTTCTTAGATACATCTTCTCTCAGGAATCCATAGCTACATCGTCTGTGGGCTAAAAAAGGCCTAGGGGCGGGAAATCCGGGATTAAAGGAGCAAAGCTGTGTCCACAGATGCCGCAGTCCTGGTTCGTTACTGAAGGCATGTCCACCACCTGTTTGGGTGCTTGTTTGGGTGTTAACAATGTTTGAAAGAAACAAAAGGTAAAAAAAGAAATTTTCCCTCTTTTCAGAATTTTTGAATATAATTATCTACAAATCCTCCATATAACAATTAAACAACATTATTCAATAGTATTGCATTAAGAATTCTATTGGATTGAGGCAGAATGATGCTGAAGAAAAAACAGTCCACATAGCTCAATTGTAAAGACTCCTTTGAAGTTTGGATTGATTGATTGGTTCCTCTCAAAACCATTTTGGAAGTTAGCATACTTGTCATTACCATTGAGGCTCAGCTGAAAAACGAAATACTGCAGTCATCTAAAACCATGTAGCTCTTTTATCTGCTCTGATACTGCAGATAACTGCATACTGCTGTGACCCACCACAGGCAGGCACTGGCCACGGTGTTGCTATGCAGACAACCACACACAAAGGCTCAAGGTAGATGCACATCCTCCAACAGGGATCTGTTTATGTTGTTTTGTGTTGTTGTTGTCTGTTAGTTTTGTTTGTATCAGAATGTGGATGTATTTGGGGGGTATTTGTGTTTGGGGAGAGTGCGGTCACTGTCAGGGTGTAGCCAGTGGCTGGTGGTGATCTCCCCCGTAGGTCAGAGTTTTTTTTATGTGCAATAAAAAAGCATGTTTTATAGCAGGATCTTGGCCTCCCATGTGTCTTACTCTCTTTTGCTACAGTGGTGTCCGAAGTGTGATAGAGATAGTGCTGACTAGTGGAGTTGAGCAGTGCTTTTACAAAAGGGTAGATGGGCAGAGAGCGCGACAATGGGTCAACAGTGCTACTCAGCGGCTGGAGAAAACATCATGCTGTCACCATCGTCACGGTCCTTAGAGGGTGCGTGCCTACCATAAGCCTTTTGCTTTCTCCATAGCTACACCTTCAGAATCTCTCAGAGCCAATGTGAGCCAAGAATGGGGTTGTTGCAATATATATACAAGATAGCAGAGAATTAAAATCCATTACCGTTCTGGACACTGGATGTGAAGAGGGAAAACTGTGTGTCGTTTATCAGGCAGTTTGCAAGCACAGCAGGTGGTTCAGCTAGCACAGACAGCATCATGCTGAAGCCTTCCATCAGCTGTTTTCTTGTATTTTGTCAATAAAGCACAGGCAATAAAGTATAGCATTGTACATTAGAACCCTGGACCATACTACTGGCGCTATAGCGGATCTAATCTAATCTTCTTTTATCTTTAGTCTCTTAAAAAAGTTTTTTTTTTCCTGCTATAGTGGATTTTTTCCAATATGGCAAATTTTGTAGCTCTACTTTTTCATGTTATTGTATATATTATGCTATTATGACCATGTGTATAACATGTTTCCCAATTCAAATACTAATAAGCTTCACAAAGACTGGTCGTGGCTCGTGTATGAAAATAATTCACCAGTTACAACAAATTAATGCTCCAATTTGGAAATTTTCATGCATGCTCTGTTCTATCATGTAGCCACATCATTTCTCTCTGCTTTAAATAACAAACCTACAATCCTCACATGTATCACTTGGCAACGTCAGTTCACTGTCACGTCATGAAATCAATAACCATAAAAAAAGATATTTTTTCTACCAAAAACGTCTTATCCCGAACCTGCTGCTCCCATATACTGGGAAACGAGTGGAAAGAAACAGAAAGCACTGTAAGGTCTGGACTTGTCTCTTATTGTGTTGGGAAAGTTCTCAGTGAAAAGGCTGTTCCTCATATTCCTCTGAGGCGTGGATGGTCTTTGGCTCCACTGGGTGAACGCAGCTCCAGTGCAGTGCCTCCAGTCAGCGACCCCCTCCCGCAGTATAAGCTCAGAATAAATACCTGTAGTCATCTCAATGCAAACTCTCCTCTCACTCCTACTTCTCTTTCTCTCTCTCTTTATTGGCTGGCTGGCTTTACTCTTCCTCCTCCTCCTCCTCCTCCTCTTCCTCTTCCTCCTCCCCAGCTTCATCCTGATTGGCGTATATTCCCGCCTCCCATCGCAAAGCCATGTTGCTTTTTCTGCGTGTCACTCGCGTTGCCTCCAGAACCTGCCCCAACACAAAGACCCGGCTGTGGTTAGGTCTGCTCCACTGCTGCTCTGATCTAACATCCACCAACATTAAACCTTAGCAGGCTAACATAATTAAACATTTCTTCATATTTTTGGAATATTTATGAGTTTACAAACTTTTCCAAAAAATTAACATAACATATATATATATATATATATATATATTCTTAAGAACTATTAAACAGTAGTGCATGTGTCAAACCGGTCATATCCTATGATGCAGCATGTTATCCACTAATCTCCTGCTGTGGTCTCCTAATGATTCATGTTTCAGTGGTCTGCTGCTGTTTGTTACTGTTACTGAAACTGTTATCAGAGCACATGTTTTGGAACAATTCATTTCAGCCTCAGAGGCTACAAGCATCCTACACGCTGAGCAGAACTTCTGGGTCTAATTCTCTGTAACAGCTGTGGAAGCCACAACTGCACAACACACAATGCAATCTTGAGTGTAAACAAGCTGTACACAAACAATGCAGAGGAAAAGAGACAGTCATGCTGCGTCACAGCTCAGGTGGCCGGCTGTCTGGGCCTTTGTGAAGCTGGCAGCAGGTGTGACAATCACAGGACTATTGTATATTATTCCAGTTAATGTCCAATCAAACGTTCACAAATAACAGTAGTATCACTGATGTGCTTCAAAGAAGTCAGTCACATACGCCTTCACCAACTTCACGGCAGTTACACCCTTAAAAATAAATAGTTATTTGGAGTGGCAGACCAGTTTTTGTTCCCTAAAGAACCTTTCAGTAAACAGCCTATTAAGGAACTCTTTTTTTTGAATGAGATGAAAGTGTAAAGGACCTTTCCCTTAACTCAAACATGGCCACAGTTCATTTTACATTTTCCTTTTGTTCAGACTTTTTTCATAAATGATTTTAAATATACACATTTATTTAAATATGTAAAATATAGTAATATTTATTTTACAAACTACTGAATATAATCTGCTTAAAAGTTGCTTCAGGTGTTTTGTCTTCTTGTCCCCTAAGTTTTTAATGTTCATTTTATAAACATCCTTTGACACTTATCAGGGATGCACTTGTGATGACTCTTGATGAAAAATTACGCTATCGCTCTTGAAATTGCTGGTTGCCACTATTTAGCAATGACTAAATGTCATTTGTAAATTAATTTGGAGATTAATTTTAAATTAACTGAAAGTTCACAGTGCAGCTGCCACTATCAAGTGAAAGGAACAATTGTGAAATATTGACCCGAGGGCCAATTAAAAATACTGGAATTCGGAAGCCCCTGCCTTAAGAAAAGAACAGGCTGTTTTCATTACTGTGTCTTTAAGAGTGATCTAAAATAAATGAGCTCTGTTCTGATTGGCTGTCCTGCCTCATTCAGAAAGTAAGTTTTGACATCAGGGAAACTGTGATGTCAAAATTCAAAACAGGCAGTTGTATTTCCAAGTATGGACTTGGAAAGTATGTACAGGAAAATAAACCTTTAACAATGCTGTTGCAGTATATATACAGTATAAAGTATATAGTACATCATTTTTTCTCCAGTTCATAGGCTTCATATAGAAAAACTAATGTCATGTTTACATGTCTGCTCCTTTCCACAGAAAGGCTGGAAAAACCTGAACATTCTGTGGACTTTTCTGTAGTGCCTTCAATGGAATATCCAGTTGGGTCATTTGTCTACCTTAAACATGTAAACACGGCAAAAGCTGCACAAGCTTACATACATGTAAGCTGTTTAGACGGCACATTTACATTTTAAGTGAGGCACAATGCAGGACAACCCGTCAGAACTTATTTACTTAAGAGCCAATAACAAAACAACAACAAAATACTGACTACATTTATGCATGAATACCGTAGTGGACCAGATATAATGTGCACGAAAATGTAGGATGTGTAAAAATTCCACTAAATATTAAGATTCTATAAGTAATAAGTATAATTGTGCTTTTAAAGCCTTAGAACTATTTATGTATCTTTATTTTTTTTAAGAGTGTAAACGTGGTGATTTGTACCATACTGAATCAAAATGGTTTAACTGATGTGGAACAGATTGGACATTCACTGTTCTTCACTAGAAGTCATTAATTTGGGGGAGGCATGTGGATGTGGGGGTCTGGGACGGGGTCAGGACAGGGCTGGAGATGGTCCCTAACAGGTTACCCTTACAGGTTAAGAATCGAGACCACTAATACTTTTGTCTGAACATTGGCGCAGTACATGCACTAATAACGCAAATGACATAGCAAACGTCACTGCACACACAAACAGTCAATATTGGAATTCATCACTTTCGGAAGAGTTTGATGCTGGAGACATGCCACACCCACTGGCAAAAGAACAGAAAAACAAACAAACAAAACAGGGTAACACTTTGTACTAAAAGGCCCTAATAAACTGCACCATAACCATTATCTAATCATTTATTAACTACATAGTTTATAAGTTTAATAGTAATTTGCGTGACGTAAGTATGTGGACCCTCCTCTTTATTGAGTTCTCGTGTTTCAGATGCACACATTACAAAAAAAAATCTCCATAGACAAACATTGACAGCAGAATGAAGGCCTCAGTGATTTTTTATACCTGGCCCTGTAATAGGATGAACCTTTTCCACATCAGTTTGTTAATGTTCTGCCCTGCTAAAGCTGCCCTGGACAATTGCCTGTGAAATAAACAGCTCAGCCATGAAGTGGTAGAACACACAAATCCACAGAGCGGGACCACTAAGCACTGAAGCAAGTAAACATTGCCCATCCTCTGGTATATGACTCACTACATAGTTCAAAACCTTTGGAAACAACAGCAGCACGCAAGAACTGTGAGTTTCATGAAATGTATTTCCACAAACAAGCAGCTGCACACAAGCCTAAGATCACAGTGTGCAATGCCAAACGTTGGCTGAAGTGGTATACAGTGCCACCACATCAGTCCAGTAGTCATTTGTAATGATGATGAATTGCTTGTATGTTTCATATTTCATGTTGATTAGCATTTCATAATTATTAATATTAAATAAATAAATAAATAATTATTTCAGAAACTATAATTAATATTATTAATTAATATTCTAAATGTATATTAATTGCCACTAAGTGGTTGATAATTTAAATATTATTAATGTATATGTAACTATTAAGATGTTGTTTGTCAGGGCCTGTTATTATAAAGTGCCATCAACCAAATAAGAATACATGCAGTGACATAAGAAGAAGGACAGCATTGATCTTTAAGGCAAGCAGGTAGCAGTACCTCAGATGTAACATCACTAGCGAGCAATAAATGGGCGTACTGACAAGAAGAAAGAGGCAGCATTAGTCAGAAATACTGAGAATAGAAAACAGATTTAGAAAAGAAAAGAACCTCTACAAAGAATTTTGTTAAGATTTTTTACTATCAACACAGCAGGTGTGCTGGCTAAGGCAGACAGAAAGAATAAATTAAACTTCTATAAATTTAAATTGGAGTCTTATACGATCACTAAATAACACTGTCATTATAAAAGGTCATGCACTTGAATGCAATGTGAACTTGTCTCATAAGAAAAAATCAGTCTGGTGTTTTCAGTTATTACCAAATCTTGAGGTCAGGTAACATAATTAGATTGAACCAAGCATCCTTTCCAACAGAGCCGTGTTTTAATTCCCACTATGCAATTTCCAAATTCCCCATGCCTCGTCGGATGTGAAAGGGAAAGGGAATTTCATTCATATGAAGTCAGCGGCTACTTCATAGAGGTTTCTTCATGTGCTTTACTCTGTTTTTATTCTCTTTGAGCTGAGCTGGAAAGTCCCTACTCCTGCTCTGTCTGGGAGCCTCTTGTCACGGGATGCAAAAGAGGAATTGCGCTCTGCAGCTGCAGTCTCATATCACTCTGAAGTATGTTAATGGAGCAACACTACTATGAAGGAACCATGAATGAGATAAAATACTTATTTTATAGAGTTTTGAAAGTTTAGAGAGTCCTTCTATTAAAGAAAAAACCCTACCCATGATCTAAATTCACTGATCTGCATACAGTCATATACAAAGGTTTGGGCACCCCTGGTCAAATGACATGTTATTGAAGATGTTCTCAGATGTTCATGCCCTTTATAGAGCAGGGCACAATGTTTATTTGCCAAATCTAACATACTGGTAAAACGTGAAACATGAAGGTTCTGGCACACATGGATTATGTCATTATTTATTTATTTTTTTATTATTTTGAAGATAAATTGTTAAACTGCCTGTTTTGCTTTCACTGTTTCTGTGATGTCACAACTTATTTACATATATCCACCTATTCTACCTGTGGTTTAGCCCCTCCCCTGTCACAATGAAGTTCTAAGGATTCTTTGGGCTCTGAGTGCTTTTCTAATTAAGGCAGGACAGCCAATCGGAACACAGTTCATTATGTTAGATCAGTCTTAAAGGCACAGTAACAAAAACAGCCTGTTTCAGTCTAAGGAATAAAGAGAGGTTGGATGGAAAATAATCATGTAAAATGAACGGTTGCCGTTTTGGTACATAAATCTACACGAATGTTTCAAGATATAAATAAAATACATCAAATGTAAGATCTGGACTTTAAATAACAGAACATGACATTTGACCAGGGGTATTCAAGCTTATTTATGTCTGTAAATTGAGTATTGTTTTGTTGTTGGCGTCCTAAACATAAATTCATATTCATATTTTGTCTTCTAATCGATCTGGAAATTTAGAGGACTTTAATATATGCAAGTGCTTTCTTAACTTAGTATTTATTTTGTTTAGTAACTTGTAGTACAGGAGGAGGTGCAGAGTACGAATTTCATTGTAGAGTGCAACTGCTTGGTTCTTTGTGCATTTGACTCTTGAATCTAGTGCACAATAAATGTTTTTTTCTCTTTTTTTATCTGCTTTGACCCATATGGGCATGACATGGACTATGAAATGATGGCACGGCTTCAGTGGATTATATGTAGACTAAGAGGGACAAACTGATTTAAGGTACAGTCACAAGTGACCATAAGACAGATGTTGCAATAAGACAGTGATTATATTTCTCCCTGTTATTTATTTATTGTGACACTCACGCTGTTGTCCTCTGCCTTCTCCCGACGCTTGACTTTGTGTGTCTCATAATCTTCCAATAGTGTCTGCATGAAGTTCTTGGGGCGCTGGCCCCCACCTGAGTCATCGCTTCCCAAATCAGACAGCGGGGAAGGTGCGCCGTTTGAGGAGGCAGGCGATACTGGAGGTGCAGGTCGGATCTTCTCGATCTTTCCTGAGCAAAAGCAGAAAAACAGCATTGTGAAACCAACAGCTTCCCTGCCTTAGTGTGACCGTAAGATGCTTGTTACTTAGCCAGAGAAGTGATTGAGAAAGCTCTCTGCTCTGTTGTGCCAACTTTTATGGTCAGCAGCTTCTAGAGAACTTAGAAAACAAAGGTTCTACACAGAAAGCTCCCTTGAAAGCACTCTTACTCAACCCAGCCCCCTCAACACTAAATAATGTGGCTGAATGTTTGCCTAGAATTGACTCCCAATTGAGGTGAGATATTTTTTTCCCAAGAAAATTTCTTCCAGCTGAACACATCTTCCAGTGAGTGAATGCTAAACAGCGGAAATGAGAAAGCTAAGACACATTTTTAGTTGTTTTCCAGATAGTGTGGAAAGCAGAGAATGGGGACAAAACTTTTACTGTTTTCTGTGAAGCTTGATGCTTTCATTTCTCATATAAGATGAAGAGATGCTGGAGAGCCTATAGTAGTTAGGAGACAGTATAACATGCCAAAACATTCCAACGGGAGGTTACAGTAAGTTATAACACCTGGACTCTAAATACAGTCTCAATGAAAAAGTGAACCTGACGATTTTAGTCCAATACATTAACAAAAATCAGTAAATATCTGTTATGTGCTAAATAAAAAATAGTGTTGGCCCTGTAAAGGGGAAATAAACCGTGTAAATACAGTGTAAAGTGTTGATGCACAGGACAGATGGAAGGTGAGGGGCTATGTGGTGAAGGACGCATTGTCAAGAAGGAGAAAAACAGCCACAAAGGATAAAATCTAAAGAATAAAAACTGAGAGCATTCTTAGATCAGATAAAGTGAAGAGCTGTGTTAACATCAGTAAGGATTTTCAACGGTGGGGAGACCTCAGAGAGCTGAGGAGGCTGAAACTGGCTTTCTATTAAAATTTTCCCATTTCACCTTAAATGGCAATTACATTCAGGCAACTTAGAGATAAAGACGACTGCACCATTTTAGGTAGAATAAAAAAACTTGAAGAAGAAGCTGGTAAAAAAGGGTTGAAAGATGTGTAAAGGAATAAGGAAGTTGCTTTGTTTCTGTTTGGGAGGTGGGTAACATTAACTTATTTCTGCTGTTCAACAGAATCAATAGGCCAGTATTATTTTGTCCTGTTTGCTAATATTTGCAGTTGTAACTTGTTAGCATCACAGCTGTTCATTAGTTACTACGTTAGAGCACATTACTTGACATGCTCTAACATTATATAATGGTGGTGTTTATTTGTTTGTGAAGTAATTTATGGCCACAAAAACATAATAAAACAGTTTGCTAGTCCAGCTGTTGAGTTAAAATATCAACAATTGATCTCTAGATTCTGCACCTTTAAGGTGTAGTTTCGTCCCAAGCCTGAACTCAGTCTGTTACAGGAGCTGTTTTTTATTATTACCTGTTATTATTTTTATTATTTTGCACCTTACAACACTATATTATTTTAATTATTATTATTATTATTATTATTACTATTATTATTATTATTATACTTTTTATTAGGTTGCTGTATAACTGAAACAGAGATAACTCCACTGGAGATGAAGAATGGCAGCCTCATCAAGACAGATAATGGGAAATAGGATGATACTGAGCACTGGAGTGTTATAAGCTATAATCTAATGTGTGTCTTATTGTTATTGAAGAAATAATAACCACTAACTTAGGTTAAAGTTAAATGAACCTCTGTCATGTTATTATAACCAGCTGATTGTCCAGATTAAGTTTCAGAATCCAACGGGGAGGGTGTCAGGTTAGATATGGATTATTAGTCATATTTATTTAGCTGAACCACAAAATTAAATCAAAGTCTGTTAAGTCAGCAAGCTGTTGCAGGGCTATGTCTGGTGTGCCGTTATTCTGTTTTTTTTTGATAAAAAATGATGGATGTGACCTGACTATGTGAGATTGGCAACCCTGTTAGGGGGGACCAAACTTGAGTCAAAGTATCCCACTACTAGCATGCTAAGGATGTTTTTAGAGCCCCCATGCAGTTCTTTCTGTCACCACCAGAGGTCAGTAATTGACTGAGAGAGAAATATCAGTTGCAACCATATGGGTTGTTTGTCCAGCTGCGCTTTATAATTATACAAAAGTGTTATCACTATCACTACACCAAAACGTCCCCAACATAGCCATTTTGCTCAGAGCAGCCAGGCAGCTGAATGATAGTGTGCTATGTTATTTAAAACAGTGCCCACAAAGTCAGCTTGCAAAAGTGACTCATAGTGTGCAGCTGCTGCTGCTGCCAATGGGGCAATACTCGTGACCAACCTTAGCTAAAGGAATTCCTTTAAAGAAACCTCTAAATCTGAGGGAGTCTTGCAGTGTGACACACAATCAGTGGCTAACTACTGTCAGACGCTGAGTTACAGAGCTGATTAAGGGCGTAGCTGCTGTTTTCAATTAGCAATCAGACTTCTCTCAAAACAAACCATACAAGCAGAACAGTTTTTACAGGCATTTTGCTTAGGCAGTGGTATCTTACTCAAACCGCTTCTTACAGCATGGTTCTAACTGACAAATCTATCTGTGTTTTCGGGGATTTGTCATTTATAGATCAGTGGTTCCAAAACTTTCTACAGTCCTGTACCACTTCAGCCAACAAAAGAGGTAACAGCTAAGTGGTAATCACGGCAGCTACACACTAATATCGCACTACAATCACAAACTCAACCCTGTCTGTGGAAGTGAAACTAACTTGCTAATACTACTAACAAAGATCATACAGGCCCTAAAAACAGTTATTACACCACACTTGCTTTATTCAACCACGATGCAGAACTAGCGAGATGCAGAACTATTTTAGTTTAGTGCTTCCGTTTAAACAGATCCTTAGTGATTACAAGTACTGCTAAGAAGGCTTTATGTAGCTGTATTTGGGGAGGTGCTTGTAAATTATGGGAAAACATCAACGGAACAGAAAAAAAGAATTATACTGCTCCCATAATACAAGTTATTTGAAATTGACTAACCTGGAGCCGTTTTCCCAGTTAGGACCAGTTTGGCTGGAAGGCTGTTTGTCCTCTGCTTGGCAGTGGGATTGGGACGCAAGGTCTGGGCCTGCCGCTCCCTTCTGAGCTCTTCCTCTCGCTCCTGGGCCGCCCGAATTTCCTCCTCAATCATGGACAAAGTCCTTTGCTTGCGTGAGCGCAGCTTGAAGGGCCCTGACGTGACTTCTGCATCCTGGGCACGGGTCACAGATGCTGTGCTTCGGAGCTCTGCTGCCTCTGAGTACTTACTGAAATAACTGAACTCTGACTTCTCACTTGGTGGGGGAGAAGGACTCGGAGGCCTGTAAGTGTTCACCGGGATAGTTGGAGTGGCATGGACTGTGGGCACCTGTACAGTAATTTTAGGAGCTGTGGTCTTTTTCTCTTCTACAAGGAATGTCTCTTTAGGAGGTGGAGATTTCTCTTCAGGTGCCATTGCTGAGGGTACAGAAATTTCTACGTGCCTCTCAGAGATGGGGGATGATTGCTGCATGGCCTGGAGTGGCTGCCATTTGTCGGTCTGATGTGCAATAGCTTGCTGGATTGCATTTTGGACTAGGATGCCTGCATGGTATTCCAGCTCCTCCTCAGTAAGGCTGTCTCCTGTATAAGAGCTACCTTGTTCACCTGGTGATTTCATGCTGCCTTCCAGCTTCCCATTAATGGGTGTTGTGGCCACTGGAGTACAGGGAAAGGAGTAGTCCCCAAGGGAGTTTTCCAAGAAGGCGCTCATAGTCTCATTAGAGGCACCACTGTCACTTACGTTATCCATGCTAAAATCGTTTGACAGGGTCTCAAGCACAGTGGTGTCCTGAGATCTGAGGGACAGGTCATCCAAACCAGAGTCAAGCTCCTCAGGGTGGTAAGAGGAACTGTTTGTGGACCTCTGGTACAAATCAGAATCTTCATCCTTGAAGACAGTCATCACTGCCCGGGCACAGGTGAAGTCGTCATGTTTTGCCTCATTGTCAGTGGAATCTCCAGAGCTGCATACAAGTCCTCTGACCTGGTTTATTTCTCCTCCATCTTCCACAGTGACCCTACCATGGCTGGTAACTGTAATGGAGTTGCTTGACCTCTCAACATCTGAGCTCTTGAAAAAAGGTTTGGCCGAGTAGATCTGGGGAGCCACACTTCTTTTGGTGGCGTGCTGCTTGCTGGGCTCCATTTGGAGAAACTGTTGACGTGCTGCTGAGAAATCAATGCCCTGAACCACAATGTCTTCATTGTTTCCTGCATCAGGTTGGACAAAGGAGACTGTTTGTTTGGGGGAGGTTTGTGGAACTCTGCTAGGTTCAGGCTTCTTCTGCTTCCTCTCCTCATACTTTCTGAGTGATTCCAGTTGCTCTGGTTCCAGCTCATCTTCTAGAGACTTTTCCTGGGGTGGGTTCCACCATTTGGCTGCAATCCCTGGATTCTTCTTGACAGCTTGATCTCGGATGAGCTCCAAGCGCTCTCTCTCTAGCTCTGCTATCTCTTCTGAAGGCCTAACCTTCTTCACCCTTATTTCTTTCTCTGTTGGTGTGTCAAAAAGCTTGGATGGCTTTTTGTCTTCATGGAAAGCTCGAAGCTCAAAACGGGCCTCTTTCTTGATGGTCGGTCCTGTCTCAGGTGATCTACTACATTCACCCAGCGTGTGGCCATTTGGTTTGGTACTATTCAAGCTGTCCTCAAGATAGGTGGTCTGTTTTTTTCCTTCCACAGTTACTTCTTGACAATTTGAGGATAGCATGTCAGACACATGAACAGATGGCCCAATTCCTTCTACAGTGATTGTCTGAAGCTCAGGGGAGCAAGTTCCATTTGAAGTCATCTCAGCCCCAGGGTCACAACAGTTGGCCTCAAGTACCTCATCAAGGTAACGGATTTCCTGGGCGACTTCAGTGTCCAGCACCTCCCCTCTGTGTCTCACACCATTCTGCCCACTTGTCGCATGGTTATGCTGGCTCTCACTTTGGGTCTCCATGTTGCCACTGGAGATCACACCGACCGGGTCTAAGAAACTAACACTCTTCAGGTTTTTCTCGCTCTTCAGCTCACTGTCATCCTCTGAAATCCTGGAGGGCCTCTGAAAACAAACAGAAACATAGTTTTAGAGCTTAGATTGCAGTTCTTTAAGCCATATATATTATGTAACATACAGTTAAAACTGTAATCTGCGCCAAGGTCGAAAGAATCATTGCATGGGAGCATCATGCATAATGAAGGAAAGGCCAGTGATAAAATGTGAAGGATAATGGGTTTGTTGAACTCTGACCTATGGATTCTAATCCTGGGCATAAAACATTTATAAGGAGACCTCATGATGGCATATAAGAGCTGCATAGGATGGTGCAGACAGCAAAAGTGTTTGTTAAGATGCTTGTTGAGATTTCATGTCCAGTTCCAAGCTGATAAATTTAGTTTAAATTATTAAACCAACAATAAAGGAAAACACTGGGCTTGTCCCATGTTGCTAGGGCTAAAGCAGCTATATCATTGCTGTTTGATTTTTGAAGGAATATGTGGACCCAGAAATTATTATTTCAGACTTAACACAGCAATAGACAGTAAAAATAATGACTTGCTATGATATGCAATTTAATTTTCAGATATTTGTCTAATATTTTTTCATCTGATCAGTAAGAAAGTATCAATACACTTGTACTGCATTATACTACATACTGTATTGCTTCTCAAACACAGTGTTGATTATTAAATAAGATTGGTGCACACAGTGGATCATTTTGTGTTTAAAACCGTTGGATGGCAGTGTTTTAATCTATCTTCAGCTATTAGACTCTCCCACTCCAATTAAAACGAAAGTGCATTAATTGTAAGCATTAGCACACATACACATATGGTGGTGTATTATCAATACTCTTTCACAAGAATCTGAGCCCACTGCATTCTTCCTCCACTGTTGTAGAAACACACCCTCAACCCCATAAATGCAGCTAGAATTATACAATTGAGTGCACTCACACTTTTCTTTGCGCAGCAGTTGCATTTTAGTGTGCATGTCTAGTGTTGTTGAAAAGATGTGTAAATAACACATCCTGGGGCAGATAAACATGACCTGAACAGACATTTAACAAGCAGTGGGAAAGGACAGTAGCAGTCTCCATCCCACCTCTTCAACCTGGTCAATCCATTGTTCCTAGCACACCAGCCAGAGTGGCCAGAATTGCTGCCAGTTTGGGCTTGTTTAGGAATGAAGTCGTGGGTAAAAATTTGAAGGGTGTGGTTTTTTTTGCCCTTTTTAAAAAAAGAAACCGCTGCCACAAAAAAAGACATAGAAGAATTTTCTAATCAGAGTATATTGATCCTGGCTTTAAATCAAAAGATAGAAAGGCAAGTAAAGAGAGAGAGAGAGAGAGATAGAGAGAAAGAGAGAGAGAAAGAGAGAGAGAGAAAACTGTTACTTTTGTGAAATAAATACTGCATTACCTTTAAAAAAGGTAGTATTCACACAAATCATGTAATATATTAGTTCAGCCACCACAGACTAGAGCTCATTCAATATTTACACGGCCTACATTCTGCTACTTCAGTGAAACTAGCACAGATGCACTAGATGCGCACAGACACTTCCTGTTAAATAAACATTTTTCCGGTCTATGTTATGAACAAATATCTGAAAACTAGAGTAAAAACCAACATAAACCAGTTTACGGCATCTCTCCGTCCAGCACTTTTAGCATCTCTGAAACTGGAACACAAGCCCTTCTAGTTCTGCTTCTACAGAAACACTGCAGCTAATGAAATGTCTGCCTCGTTATCTTCAAGGCGATTCTGGTGTGGGTCACATGGCGCTGTCTTTAATGTGTCTTTATAAAACCAGGCTAAATTGAATAAAGAGCCCTGTTCTTCACAACACCACACTAGCCACAGCCTTAGGGTGTGTTCACTACCACAATGTGTTCTCTCTCCTCAGTGCCCCCCACCCCCACCCTCTTAATTCAGCTACACCTCTGAGCAAATGATGACATTAAGCGCCATGTGAAGCTCCCTGAGTCACGGAAACACCAGACAAAGAGTGCACCGATTAGCAAGGAGTAAAGAGATGGCCACTCTTATCAGAGCAGATGAGTTTACTGATTAACTCAGTCAATATTATTGATTGGTTAGGAGTGTCACACTCAGCTGGAGACAGGAAGACCCTATATCATTTGACCTCTGAACCTCCAGACTGATCTTGTCCACAGTTTGGCTTCCACTCAGCTAGCATCCAGTCCAGATTTAAAGGAATAGTTTGGAGAGAAAATCAGATTGACCAGTTTTTCCTCTTAACCTCAAATAATCTAATGCAGTTAACAAATAAAAAGCTTATAGCCACCAGTTAGCATTGTGCTAATCTCTCAAGCCAGACTACTTCATATTCACCTTATATCTGATAACCCAGAAACAGTGATTTATATACAGAACTTTTAGTGTACACAGGCAATAGCTACATTAAATGATAACATTCTAACATGGTAGGAATGTGGGAAATAAAATATAACTGTAGATATAGTTGGGAGTACGGTCAACTGGCAGAGAGTTTTTTTTTTTGCTGCATAACATGAAAACCAAAATAAAAACCAAAAGTTAGCATTTGATTGATGTGCAAAACAACCAATCACAGCTTGCGGTTTTGGGGCAGCATATAGGAAGAGTGAAAATCCACATTGAAGGGATATCTTATTCTGAAAGGTTAATTGTTTTTTTGTTTATGAATCTTTTTGTGTGAAGATGGTCCACCAGAATGCAACTGACAAAATGGGCAGAGCATTTGAGGCTAGCCTTGTGCATAATACAGTTAGATATTTGGCAGATTCCCTACCTATGCAAGTATGTTTGCATAAGGACCCATAATTTGTTTTATATCTATTTTTCTATTGCATGGTGTGCTTGCCAAGATGACGAATCAAACCCTAGTCTGCTTCACAGAGGGAGTGTATCCTGCTACGCTACACCGACTGCTAACATCCATTATACAATCGTGGCCAAAAGTTTTAAGAATGGCACCAATTTTGTTTTTTATAAAGTTTGCTGCCTCAGTTTTTGTAAAACCTTTTGTCAGATGTTTATATTGCAATTGAACCACTCTCACAGGACTAATGGTGGCGCTCACCTTTTCTTCTCCAGATAATAATTTTTCCAGATGTCCCAAACAGTCTGAAGGGGGCTTCATCAAAGAAAATAACTTTACCCCTGTTTTCTGCTGTCCAATCCCTATACTTCCTGCAGAATGTCATCTGTCCTCGATGTTTTTCTTGGAGAGAAGTGGCTTCTTTGCTGCCCTTCTTAATATCAAGCCATCCTCCAAAAACCTTTGTCTCACTGTGTGCTCAGATGCACTCACACCTGCCCTCTGTCATTACTGGTGGTGACCCGATATTGTAGCTGCATCCTCTTCAGGAGACAGTCTTGACGCTTGCTTGACTTTCTTGGGCACCCTAAAACCTTCTTCACTGTAACTGAATCACTCTCCTTGAAGTTCTTGATGATTGGATAAATGCTTGATTGGGGTGTATCTTACAAGCACCAATGTTCTTCCCTGTGAAACCCTTTTGATGCAATGCAACTGCACGTGTTTCCTTGGAGATAACCATGGTTAACAGAAGAAAACTTTAAAGCACCAATACCCTTTTAAAGCAACCAGTCAGCTCTTCTAATCAGCATGACAGAAAGATATCAGCTGTCTTGTCCTCATTAACCTTTTTCTCCTGAGCTAACAGGATCATCACTTAAATGACATTTGCAGGCCATGGTGAAGGGCTGGAATGCAGTAATGTTTGTATTTTGTGGAATGACTGCAGTTTATTGCAATTCATCTGATCATTCTTCACAATCTAGAGTTAATACAAATTGCAACCATAAGAACTATAGCAGCAAACTTTGTGAAAACCAAAATTTGTGCCATTCTCAAAACCTTTGGCCACGACTGTACATTATCTCAAACAGCTTTAGTTTTTAGCTGTGTGACGTACTTCTGTGCAGTGTTTTAGATTACAGTATGTCATATAATGTCAAAACCATAACTGCCAAACAGCAGTTTAAATTAAATGTATTTCTAATTTAGGCATGCAGGTACCGGGTGCCTTATAACTACATTACAGCTACATTAGCCTCATAATTCCAGTGAAAAAACAAATAAGAGAAATTTAGACACCAGTGTTGTCATGGCTGATCTGGGAAATTCTGTAAACGTGATTTTTTTACCAAACTATTCACCAAAACCCTTGTACCCTTTCTCTCTCCAGCCCTCTGTTTCAAGTCTGGTTGTGCTAACTGGCAGCTCCGGCCATAATAAGCTGCGCTCTCTGTGGGGGGATGTGGATGCCCCGCTGAGCCCCCTCTGACATTCCCCGCATAGCTCAGCTCTCCTCCAGGCTCCTGCTGGCTAATGCAAGTGATGAAGGATACTCCACCCTGGCTAGCCTAATTAAAGTGTGTGTGTGTGTGTGTGTGTGTGTGTGCGCAAATGCGTGCGTGTCTGTCAAAACTTTGGTAACATCTTGCATTCTTGTGACCCTTACATTTTCTCTTGTTAATAAACATTTGGCCATATTTAACTTCAATACATCTTTTGTAGTACAAATGATTTGATGGTTTACTTTTCCAAACTGATGTTAAAAGCACATATGAAAACCCTGTTGGATCAGGGGTGGTTTTAAACCAGCTGATAGGTTTAAAGATTTAAAGTACTGACAACGCATGAGGGCTTTTCCAAATAGTTTATTATTGTGCACTAAAGTTACGCATTATAGCCAGTATTAGTGCACAAAGAAAGATCACATATTACTAATAAATGCTTTATTATTGGTACTAATACAAAATACACATTGTTCTGACAGTTTATAAGTATAGATTATCACTCATATGTGTATAATATAGCAATTGATGTGTTATGTAACTTATGTGGATTGTTACTAATAACATTTATTAAGTCACTAATTCTAATAGTTGTCCTATTCTAAAGTGATTTTCAAGTTTTATTATTATATATTTGGAGCCTAAATGCACTAAACAAGGTTTCCTTTAGTCAGTCTGTGTGAAATACTCCAAAGAAAGACCTTTTTAAAAAAAAAAGAAACGCAAAGGTAAATGTTAAATTTAGATTTATTTTAGCAACTACATCAATCGTCATTTATTTATAGATTTTATAGATAATTTATCATGCAGAACATTTTTGTCAATAAAAACAAAAGTATAAGTGACTTTTACAGGCTCTCAAGCAAGACATTTCATACTTAACACTATGCTAATACGATATGAATATAATTACTTCATGCTCATGGACTTAGCTTAATCATGTTATTAAAGCACCATGAATAAATAACTTAAACTTGGGCTTTACTGAACAAAGAACAAGATCTTAATTAAACCTTAAAAACATGTCTTTGTACTTACAGGCGGTGCATGTACAGACTACAAACCTGTCAAATGAAAACTTCTGCATGTTGTTATTATTCTGTGTTTTAAGTGACATTCTCTACATGTTGCTGCCAGTGAAACATCTGGAATCAGTTATCCTGACACAGACAGTTAGCACAAAGCCAGACCCCCCTATGCAGATCAGGGCAGGGTGGACGCTTTGAAGAGAGACTGCATTCCTGTATTCGCTCTCGCAAACAAAACTCGCTGAAAGTTTGGCGGTAACACTAGAAGCTTCTGGCTGGCGCTCTGAGGGTGCAAGCGGCTGAAACAAAGCATGGGCAGTGACAACAGGACCATCCTGGAATAGGATCCCTTACAGGAGCCTGCATATTTCAAGAGGAGGGGTGGGGGGGTTCAATGGAGCAGCTTGTTGTGAATGACCAAAGAAGGAGTGAGACATGACATCACCAGAAAGGAATGAACAGAATTATTTTTAAAGTCATAAAGCTAATTTAGAGTGTGATGAAGGCGGTTAGCATTCCAAAAATAGCCTACCTCTTAGCACTGAAGCTTCTCCTTTTTCAGGCTAGCTTTTTAGCCACTGAGCTAGAAATCGTTTGAGAAAGTGTCCACTAGCTCAGGCTAGCTTCCAATTTAGGCACTGGAATTCTTTGAGGTTGCATTTAATCCATGGAGTCTAGTCTTCATTCACACAGTTGGCCTGATGGTCGAGTATATGAATGAAGAATCGAAAGAGAAAGTGTCCTACCCGACACAAGCGTTCAACTAAAGTTCCACGAGGGTCTTGTAGTTCTATTTAAACCATGACCACTCTGACCACCCTATGACTACAAGTCTTTCAAATTAACCAGCAAAGCCCTGCCCAGGACAACACACAAGCCTTTTCCTGGCTACTCCTTCCATTTCCTTCTCCTCTTTCTCCTCCTATGTGTGGGTTAGTGTTGCGCCTCACTCACCCTACTCCACTCCACTCGCCGCGTGCCGTTTCCTCTCTTTTTTGCCCCCACCTTTCTCCAGCACAATGCCTCTCTTCTCTTTGCCTCTTCAAGTCTGATTTCTTGCCCCATCTGACCATGGGGTATGATGTCATGGGCCAAGGGGGCTTGGTCTAAAGAGAAGGGGAATGTGCTCCCTGGATATACACAAAGACCCCCTCTGTAAGAGTCAGAAACCCTCGTCCTATATTCCGCCTTCGCTCTCGTGCTGGACCAGCCGTGCACACAGACACCAGGTCTTTCACACCCCCAGGCGGGGAACAGGAGTACCAGTAACGCCCCCTCAGAGGACATAGCATGTCTGGGTGGAGAGCAAAGCCCAGGGTGGGGAGGGAATGCCACATTCACTCTGTTTTACACACCCATGACCTAACTGAACCTGAGCTGTTGTGCTTCGTCCATCTTTTGACTCACAGAATCACCCGGAACTAGAGACCAACAAACATAGAAGTTTAGTGAGCTTTAAACAGGTTAAGCAACCTGATTAATTTCACATAAATCATGTATATATAAAATAGAGAATAAACGAGCTGCCAAGTTTTCATTTGCAGTTGTCTGCTATGATTCCAACATCAGGCTAATAATAAAGGATAGAAATTTCTTATTTATCCACAAATAATATGGAAACCACTGACATACTGGAGGAGAAATATTCTATCATGAGAAATGCTCTTTAATGATCTGCAGAGTAGAAAAGCACATACAGAGCACAAATTTATGGCCTGCCTGTTGCCCGTTTATTCCTTAATGCAGACACCAGCATTGTTCCTTCGTCTGTTAACCACCAGCCACTGACTTCACCCTAGCAATGACCACCCCCTCAACAAAAATACCCCCCAGAGTAATCAACATAAACAGTCAATTTGTTGAAGGGTGCGTGCCTACCATGAGCCTTTGTGCGAGGCCATTAATATAGACACAACTCCTCAGCCACAGACTCTCTGAGCCACTTTTAATATGGGTCAACGTAACCAGAAGTAATCAATTATAAACAATTACACACAATATACAGAACAACCAGTGTAGATCAACATATGTAGTGTTTTGGATGCTGGTACGCTGGTCAATTAGCATGACCATGTTGGGTGACCAGGACTCGACTTGCAGTTTAATATATCTTCCCAAAGTCTAATAGCTGACCGGAATATTCCACCTTTATCTCCTCTTTATGTAAACTGGACAGTCTTAATCTTGGGTAATGCATTCCCCTGACCTGCCTGTTTATTCCTTTATCCATCACCAATATTGTTCCTTCATCTGCGCATTCCTTTATTCATGCGCCATCATTGTTTCCTCATCCATTCACATAAAAGCTGGAAAATGTTAGTTCTGTAGGGGGGTTTTCCTATTCTTGGTTTATATGTAAAATGATTTGTGAGTGACCTTCTCCAGTCTGTGTGCGTGTTTTGTAGGACAGTGATAAAGTTTGATGAAAGATCTGAATGTCCACCTCATTATTGTCTTTGAAAGGCTGAAGCAGAAATAGCACAGTGAGTCTGTGTCCCAGGTAGTCCCTGTGTCCGAAGGCTTTTAACGTCCTTGTGGTTTAATGAATGAACTGCCTTCTTTAAACGAACCATGAGAAACAATAGCACGCTGATAAGTACAAGCGCAATGACAACGAGATCTCACTAAGCCACTTAGTCTCTCAAGGTTCTTCACTGCGTCTTATTGTGTGCTCACATTGTGAATGTACGCTTTGTTTAGGGATATATAAAGACATGAATGTGACCTTCGGCCCAGTAATTATGCTATTTTTGTCATTTCAGTAAAAAGAGCTACTATAGCTTTGCTGCTCAGAACTCTTTTTACTGTCACTCGAATACCAGCTTTAGATGGTGTCTTGCGTCCCTATTTCAGGTAAAAAGGATCTACATGACTACTACACCATTACATGACACATTATTAGAATCAGAATCAGAATCAGAATCAGAATCGGACTTTATTTGCCAAGTATGCTCACACATACAAGGAATTTGTGTTTGACACACCTGTAAACTTAACATGTGCAGAGTTGTATATTAAAAGTAAAGTGCTAAGTGCAGCAGTAAAGAACAGTGCAGACTGAATTAAATAGATATAAATATGAAGAACAGAAGAGTCACTGGTTGAGACGATGGTACAGAGTGTTCTGAGACTATCAGATAAATAAAAAGTGCAGAACAAGAAGAAGAGTGAGATAACATCTGGTTATGGATGTGTGTATGTAGTAGACTGTATCCAGAATGTAGCGTTGTGATGTTCAGCTGTTCATGAGTGTGATGGCGTGTGGGAAGAAGCTTCTCTGAAGTCTGGAGGTCTTGATCCTCAACTGACTGAAACGCCGACCTGAGGGAAGATACTGGAACAGGTGATGTCCAGGGTGTGACGGATCACGGACGATGTTCTCTGCCCGTTTCCTGGTTGTGGCCGTGTGCAGGTCCGGTAGGGAGGGTAACTTCACACCGATGGTTCTCTCTGCAGACCTAATGATGCGCTGCAGTCTGTGGCTGTCGTGTTTGGTGGCTGAGCTGCCCCACACTGTAATGGATGCGGTGAGGACAGATTCGATGGTGGCGGTGTAGAACTGCACCATCAGCTCCTTGGGCAGGTTGAACTTCCTCAGCTGATGCAGGAAGTACAGCCTCTGCTGAGCTCTCTTGATGATGGCGCTGATGTTGCAGTCCCATTTCAAGTCCCTGGAGATTATTGTACCCAGGAACTTGTAGGAGTCCACAGCTGTTACAGTACTGTTGAGAATGGTGAGTGCTGGAAGGGTTGGAGGGCTTCTCCTGAAGTCCACTCTCATCTCCACTGTCTTGGCTGTGTTCAGCACCAGGTACTATTACATGTCATATTATTATAATGTATCTCTGTACAGAGGTGGGTGGAGGAGATGAAACCCATATTCAACCCAAGATGAATTATAGGTAATTCTGTGAAATATTGACCCAAACGTCCTGAGTGGCAGTACAGAAGGCTGGAAGTTATTAAGCTCTGAATTCCCTATAAAACTGTGGAATCTATCAGGAGAGACTGAAGAATATTTGGTGTTATTCTTCTTTTTTCTGGTCTAAAATAACACTGAGCAGAACCCATCCTGAAAGGTTAATGGGTAAATGTCTGTAGTTGCTTAAATGTCAGAATAATTAAATAGTTACAATGTAAACAGAGTTGTTAGTGAGAGGGTAGTTTGGTGTGAAACACTTTGTTTTAAAGGAAGTCAGATTTGTTCACAGTAGTCTTGATAGGAACCAGACATCCTAAAAGCTTCTATACTGAAGGTTATTACATAAATGTTTACGAATACACTGCCTGATGTCTGAGTCAGTGTTTTATGAAATAATTTTGGCCTTCAAATTAATTCATGGTGGAGGGATATGTGCAGGAAATTGTGAGACAAAACAGTCCCTAAAGACAATGTTATGATTTTCTAAGTGAACAGAAATAATATACTTTACAGAGACATAGCACTGCATATTTTAATTTATATATATATATATATATATATATATATATATATATATATATATATATATATATATATATATATATATATAACAATATATATGGTTAGCAGCTAATCTAAGTACAGTTTGTTGTTCTTTATGATATTTTTGATGCAGTTCAAAAATGTGTGTCTATATGTTTGGAGGGATGTTGACTGGTTGAAGAAGGGTGTGGTGCCATCCTCTCACAATCTGCCTTGGTCTTCTATCATGTGCAGCTCCAGATTAGGAATAATTAACAGTCACCTATATTTAATGTATGCTACGTGCATATTGGCGTTCATCGGGCGACCAAAAGGCTGAGAAAATAGGGCGCCGGAGCTCGAGGGAATTATTTCTCTGCCTCTCAGCCAGATTGCTGTTTAATGAATATCCGGGCTTAATAGTTCCAGTCAACATTCCGTTTCCTATGTGTGATTTAACTGACACATTTTTCTTCTTTAATTTCCATTTCATTTGAACTAATAAAGAGCCTGCATTTCCAACACACACACTTATCTGTACTGTTTGTCATCTTCAACATCCACCAGGAAAGTGGTAGTTTTATAGCTGTTTTCCTCTAAAAGATTAAAAGATTAAAACTGTTTTTGTTATTATGCCATGTCCACTCGTTTCTGGATATTATTTAAAACAGCATTGGCTCCCCGTCCAAATAAACATGCGGTTTTAGGTGGCTGACAATGGAGGTTTTTGAAAACGCTCTCCATGAAATTTCTCACACCTCTGTTTTCAGTGTTTTTGTGTGGACAGGCAAAACACTGTTTGCATTTATTGTCACAACTCTGGTTAAATTTGACTGAAGTAACTGATGGTTGGCATTCTTTTGGATTTTGTACATTTTTTTGTACTTTTAGCACCAATGTTTTGATAATCAGTCCATATAAACGATTCCCTTTATTTCAGACAGTCTTGGTTTACTTTTTAGAATTTTGTGTTAGCAACACGCTAACACAGTGTCATTAGAACAGTTTTGGGCCTCAGCACAATACGCATGCTGGGAATGTTGTTCTTTTATATCCTCGCTGTCCAATGAAAAACACATATCTCCATTTTTGTCGATTTTGATCATTTGGACATGCCAGTGGTCGTTTACATTTAAATTTTGTTTAAATTTCATGGTGAATGGATCAATAGAAGTGCTCCAAAATAGCTTGCCAATAATTCTGGTTCCATTGACTTCCGTTGAAAGTAAAGTATGTTTTTGGTCTCTTCTGTAAAGTTGCAATTTTGGAAATACTTGTTTTTCATTGGACAGCAATGATATGTTCTCTTGTAGGCGGAGAGATTTTAAAAAATGCTGTTAGTGTGGACAAAGGTTTATTTTTTAATCTAGATGCAGGGGGACAATGCAAAAATTGAGATACGTGTTTTTCATTGGACAGGCCTCTTTATAAATGGTCAGAGGTACAACAAACGGCTGAACGGCTGAATAGATGGACATATGTAAATGAATTATTGTGACAGCTCAGAGATAACTAAAACAGCCTTGATTTGCAGCAAGTTTGTTACATTCCCAACACACTGTTTTTATTTCATATTTTCTATTAAGGCACCACCAGAGCTTTGCAAAGTTGACTGAAACAGCCATGTGTCCACTACTGCTGTCTACCAGGAGCGCCAGGCCCGCCTTCATTCTCTGCCCACACAGCAGAATCAGCTTTGTTAAATTAACACCTGTAGCGTTAAACTGCTCTGAAGTGTACACTCTGTAATTACGCCACGGTCTGATTCAGAGCGCTGAATCTACTGAGCGTAAAGATGCAGGTATATACATCAGCTCACTTATTAGAGGCCTTTCTCTCCAATCATAAAACTTCATTTGATGAGTAATGACTAGTGTTGGAGTCGACGGCAGACCTGCCATACCGTCAACATAAACAAGTCAGCATAAACAAACCAAGCTCCAGTGTAAGCCAACCCACAGATTTGCTTACCATGCAATTATATTAAAATTACAGCCTTTCAAATATAATCCCCCATCAGGTCGTACAGGTTTTGGAGCAGAGCTGAATGGAGGACATAAGCAGCAACTTTTAAACAGACCTCATTGTGAGACTGTTAATTGCTGTGATGCAGTGAGGGGTTTCACCATGTAGGTCAATGTAGCCGAAATGCTTTTACATAAGTTTAAATAACTAAAATCCTCACCAACCAAATCATTGCAGCTTTTCCACTTAAATACATTCATTGGGTAACTATATCTATAAGTATCTTTATCTGCTAGGCTATTGTTGCAAACAAGGTTTCTTCAAGCTACAGTTTCTGATTAGCTATAAAAACAGAGGTACTGGGTGGATACATTTGATTTTTTGCTAAGCTATCACTTAAAGGAGAGGCCAAAATCCAACAATAACATTCTAAGTATGTAAAGTGTTTTTATAGAGATGGCCTACACCCTTCAAATCATGACTTTGGAGCTAGCATGTTTATAGGAGGTCCGGCCCAGTTAAACTGCACAGAAACAGTGAGAGTTCAGCGGGAGAAATCAGGGAGGAGCAGATAAGTGAGTGACGGTAGAGAGAGCAGAACAAACTGGGAGGACGGGCATCCTCAGGCCCCACACGCTGCTGCCAAAATAACCTCTAATCTAAGGGAGGGGGGGGAGAGTGGGTCATCTGGACTCTGTCAGCAGCTTGTGATAGTCTGACCCAGGCTGACCGTGGCCTAAGTGCAAGGAGAGAGTTCATCCAAAGCAAACAAAGTGGCGTTATTCTGGCGAGTGGTGAAAAAAAAAACACTTTATAATTTATCACACGGAGCTGCTACAGTACTCTATATGTACAGCACAACAAGAAGTGACCACACAAATGTGTTCTTGACTCAGAGGTGCCTCTGATACCTTTTATTTGCGGTAAACCATTAAGTGGTTTAGGAGACCATTAAAGCAGGTTTGCTCTCTGGTCAATGAACACAGAATTACAGCAGCTTAATTAAATAATGAGGACTACGCTAGAGACTTAAATGCCACACAAACATCTACCATGTGGTGTTGCAAACAGACTGTGGAAACCTAGAAGCCTCGTCTGCCTCAGGGTAAAGAGTTCTAGACACTTTCTTCTAAACGGCGCTTTCCAGAAGAGCTTTAGTTTATTGTAATTGCAATACTGACCATTTGTAAAAATGATATGCTAATGCTATATGCTGATTAGCATTGGGGAACTTTTAGGCTTCTAGGTTAATTAGTATCAATGATTTCTGGGAACTAAAATAAAACACGTATGTCATTTTTAATAATCATGTTTATATTTAAATAATGAAGGTATTACAGCTTTACTCTCATATAAGTGTTAAGTTCTGTATCTCCATTTTTGATGCTTTTCAGTTTTTTGACATTATTTGAAAATTTTATTTTACAATCTGTGTGAATTTAAAGATTAATAAATGGCTCAAAATGACTTGTAAAAAGTCTGTTTACATTGGCTTACTTCTCTGGTAAAGTTTTGTTCTGACAGCAGTGGTATGTATCAAATATATAAGGAAATATGCTGTGACATCTATGTAACACATAGTAATAGAATCCCAGTACATACAGTAATACAGACTTTTAGTTACTGTGGTAATGAGAATTAATTAATTGCTAATACTTAGACTTGAAAATAAAAATCACGACTGCTGATATAATTTTATATAATTAAATGTGATGCCGGATTGGCGGAAGGCAGATGAGTGTTGATTGATCCAGTATGCTAGGGCTTGTGATGATCTGCCGAAAGGGTCCAGCCTGCGTGGGTAAGTCCTCAGACCGTGGTCAGCCTGCTTTGTAGGCCCACAGGGAAAGCAGGAAATAGAGCGCATCTCTACTGCTCTACATTTAGTGATCAGACAGCAGAAAGTCATACTGTGCAGTCTGCTCTGCTGCTCCTGTCAGTTTCATTCTATGTTTCAGACAGATTTATGCAGTTGGTATGATTGAAAAGTCCAGTTTAAACACACTGAATTGCCTGAGATCTTGCATGGATGAAGTATTGTTGTGTTCTTAGTTCTTTATGGTTTATTATATTTCTGGAGTTTACTTGTGTGGGTGTCGAAGCAAGAGGTGACAAGACACTTGAATGCAGTTAGCCGAGTTGTTTACTGAGAATCTTCAGGCAGTACGGGGCAGTGAAATAACCAACACTCACCACAGTCTCAAAATCAATGGGAAGCTGTTACAGTCTCTGTGCTGTTACGTTCTGGCTATTGGTGTGGAGGCACTCTTGCTAGGGCAAAGAGAATTAGTATTTTCGTCTGTGCAGTGAGCTACAAACCAGCCCAGCCAATGGCACATAAGTAGCTCTTCTAACAATACGAAACACAATTTAAAGTAAAATAAATGACTTTAACCCACCTACACTACAGTATTATTAATTTTGTTGAAGACATGACTTTAATTTATAGCAAAACATTAAATTCATCATAATTTAAAGCCATCTTAAGCCGGTAGTGGGGTCAGAGGTGATTACTGATGATCTGATCTAAAGGATTACTATATTAGAGTAACTATATTACAGTATGTAGTTCCCCTACAGTTTGTGTGAACATTTAGAAGCTGATAAAAAGCAGGAAAAGAAATAAAAAAGAAAAAAATCTCCATGCTTAGACTACAAATTATAGACCTTTAACAACTTTTGAAAACGCTGAATGCAGTTGTACAAGATTTTTATATAATGAGAAAGCTGCAGTTCTGTCTGTTTTATCTCAGCACAGTAGTCACCATCCCACCTTGGAATCCTCATTGCAAATAAACAGCATAACATTTCACATTTCACATATGGAGACAAGGACACAGGACAAGGTTTGTATACTCATGTCCTTTCTAATAACTAGCCCAGCAGGCAAAACATCATGTACATGTGAAACAAGCAGACTTGAAGTGAAATCAGACAGCAAAAGCTTTTGTCTAATGTAAAACAAAACACTTAGCAAGGTTGCATATACTTCAGCATGCTGAGCCTCAGTGGTTTACAAAAAAAATCCAATACATCTCCAGCATTTTCATTATACACATACTCCTCCCTTAATTAAAGCTCTCCAGTTCTCCTGTCCTCCTCCTTCGACAGAAAAACAATGGCACTGGGAGTACATTCCACCACACTGCACACATAAGCAGTGGACATTAGAGCAAAGTCATCCATGAGAGCTGAAAATAAGCTTAGCATCAAGAGTAATTACATGGGTCTCCTGCTCTCTCTCGTCTAAGGAGAAGGATCAGAGGGGGACGTCATTTTCAAGCACTAGTTCTCATATGAGAAGATAAGCCGCAGGGCTTACAGCTCTCACAAGTATGTTCCTTTTTGGTGATGGAAGTCTGGTTAAGGAGGTTTCTTCTCTAATGTCAAAACTGTGGACAGGACACTTCTTGATTAAGGTTGAGGACTTTGTTAGTTTATGTTCAGAGTCAACCATGTTCTAATTACATACAATGGCTTTCACTCTTAGAAAGGAAGGTGCAAAAAAGGTTGTTCGGAGTGAGGCCACAAAAGAACAACATGTGATTTCTGAAACTTTTACTGTAGACGGTTCTTTAAAGAGCCTAATGTAAAAGCTCTGTATTTATTATTTTTACCCCTCAGTCTGTGCCAAAAACTATTCAGGAGTGCCCTGAAGCAAAAATTGGTTTGTATCCTAAATAATCCAATCATTTTTGGAGTATGTATAAAGAACAGCGTGTCTATACAAAACCAAATCATGTCCTTGATCCAGAGAGGGGCTCTTAGCCTCTGTAAATAGGTTATTTCCCTAAATTGAGGGATAAGGAAAGAGTACAAAGCATGTGATGAATCACTAATGAGCACGCTGCTTATGCAGTAATGCATGAATTCGTATGCAGAAGCTCTTATGGCACTGCTGGCGTTTTAGACACAGGTGTTTAAACAGAGAACAGACCGCTGTCTCATTAGTCTGCACCACAAAACAGAGAACTACTGCATACTGTTAGAGGAGCTCATTCTCACCAGACACACAAAAATAGGACATATTAAGCTACTACGAGAACAATATTTAGGGTCAGCACTCAGTGAATTTAATAAGGATCTGTTCTGCTTTTCCAGTTTTCCTTCTTTCCTTTAGAGTGTTGTAGCTTTTTGTGCATGTAAACTTTCTGCAACGCTCCAAAGGCCAAAGTACCTGCCAGAAAAACCACATTGTCAGTTGCCTGAAATGCCTTGTTGGAATTCCAGCCCTTTTTTCTGATGTAATCTTGTAACAAAATCCTTATAGAGCTCAGCAAGCCCTCACACAACACACAAAGAGCTTCAGTGTAGCTTTTGAAGGTGGACCTACAGACTTGCTCTACTGGGTTTCCTCGATCAGTCTCTGACACAGCAGAACCAACACCATTACGACAGCCACAGTGGTGTGGTGGTGGGACAGGATACCATTTAGAACAGAGTTGGCAAGCTGACCAATCACAATTGGGCTCATTAGAAAGCAATAAGGACAATAAGTGTGACCACTAAGAACAACCTAGAAGATCTAGTAGACCACCAGTACTAAAAAAACATTTTCTGTTAAATGTGTTTTTTTGTCAGATACTTAAAGAGAATAAATTTCCCTGGTGGCCAATGAGGTTGCTCCAGCTCCTGTTCCACAGTAAGTACACTGCATTGCCATTTCTTCCGCCTGTTGTGCTGCACTTATCCTAAATAGCCATTTTTTTCTTTTGGGTCATCCCCCTGTGCAAGATTGGGAGATGGTGGATCAGAACTTCAGCGTCTGAGACAAGGTCATTAGTGTTTCTCTTTCACCACACATTTCAGTAGGGCTATGAGGGGGCTGGCCAGGTTGGCTCATCCTCCTGTGGATGAAGCTGGACCTATTTGGCTGTAATGCATCAGCATGCTTGTCCTTGCCACACATGACCCAGATTCAGAGAGCCAGGCTCTGACACACTTGCGTATTCAGAATGCGTATGTTCCACTCTCGACCGGTCTTCACCACGGCCTGCTGCTTCTGACTTTATCGTGTAAAAGTGTCCCCTGAGTCCACAGACCTCTGAGACTGTTCATCTTCATTTTTGTCGATTTTAATTTTTCTGCATCATTTTAAGCTTGTATGTTGGCTGTGAAACTTCCAGATATAATTTTGTGTAAAACCACATAATTTCACTGACCCCAAAACTGATCCTCTGAAGTAAAACATGTTTGGTATCCAAATTTTAACATTGCTTACAAACACTAGTCAACCAAAATAATTTCTGTAAGAACATCCCCCAAACGTCCCGCAAACTGCTCTGAGCAGTACAGCACCCAGTGTATAAAATGACTACTCGTCACAGTTAACATTTTTTTTATCGCAATATGTCCTTAGTAAGTCCTACTGTGCCCTAAACCAGAGATACTTAATCTTTTCCACCTCAAGGGCCACCAGTTTGCACTGCAGCACACAAGAAGAACCATGAAACTATGAAATAAATCACAAAAAATTTAGAAAAAACAATAAAGAAAAGAAAAGCTTTGGCTATGAAGTAGGTATTTTCATTGCTCGACTGCTGTTCTTAGCAGCATCTTGTTCTGCAGAAACACTACAAATAACTGTGAAGAGTCAGGCGCTAAATAAAGCAGCTCATGTTGCCAGTTCAACACTGATAAGCTGCTGGAAGAAGAGGAAATATACTCAGATGTTGAATTCCCTTTGGTGTACCAGTGAAAAAACATGACAGGTCCGTACAGAATATAGTAGTAACATGGTAAAACTGTGTTGCCTCATACTGATTAGCGCTGTTATTAGTCTAACATGCACTGTTGTCTGCGCCTGTTGAGAATTTGTGTGACCTAACTGAAGACCTGGATGTGGTTGAGAAGTGTTGAGGATGCATTTGTGAAAAAATGTGTGTGGCTATTGACGATGACAGGTCCTCAGAGATCTGTATCCCTCAAGAAATGTCTGATTTATTATTAACTGGTTAATCAGCAGCAGCTTTCCTCTTCAGAGAAACCCATTAAGGAAGGCTGGGTGATTGTTTTGTGTGTGAGGAAGTGCCGGATGACATATCCTGCTATGGCATACCTTAGTTCAGGAATGCGATGGATATTGTTCTTTTCCAGATGCTCTGCAGAATACGGCACCAGCCTCTTTAGAGCACATTAACAGCAGGATGGAGGGAGAAGACCAGCTGATTTGTTGGTACGTGCTGTATGGTGCACAGAGGTGAGGTCACAGGGGAAGAACTTCTGTCTGTATCCGTATCCAAGGCCAAGCGCTCAACAAAACCAAAACAGCTGAATTCACGTGCAACACAATGTGCATTCTAATGTCGTCCTTCATCGCTACTGTAAACCCTGACTTCCTGGAGTATTGTTAACACTTAACAACACTTCAGCTAACACATAGTTTTTATTGTTCTGGCCAAATAGCAATTTACCTTGATACTTTTTAGATTATAGCAATTTGACAGTCCAGATGTTGCCCACATTTATTCAGAATGCTTTGCTTCCTGAGTTGAATTTCCTCTGCAACGCTCATATTGCTGAGCACACAGTAGTTAAGGAATCAGACTACAGCATGTTTTTTCATTATACACCATGTAGCAGAGACGAACAGTTCAATGCAAAAGCCCAAGAGCACTGAGTGGCCAATTAGTAGAAATAATTTCTGCGGACTTCAGAAACTGGAGAATCTTAAAAGTTTAGAGAAAACATGACTCCTAGCAATCACCTGAAAGACCTGGTAGACCACCGTCATGCCCTGCCTGTTCTCGTCTGTCTATGTCTTTTGTTTACATTCCCGTTCTTAGCCATGTGCTATTGTTTATGTTTTGGTCTTGTGCCCCTTTTTGTCTCCGCCCTTCACCTGCTCCTAGTTTGGGTCTCCACCCGGGTGTCCTTGTTTCTGTTTGCTCCCTGCCTTTGTCGTGCCTGTTAATTTTTTATCTGTCCTTTGATCCCCTAGCGTAGCGTCTTGTTCCTGTTTCTTGTTGTTGGTTTGTCTTTGTTTCCTTTGTACTTTGTTATTTTGTAGTCTTGTTTCTTTTGTGATTTTGTATCACTAGGGACCTCACTAAAAGACATTTGTGCGTGTATCCACCTTCCCCGTCTTCTACACCATTACAACCAGCAACATTGTCCCCATCAGATAAACAGCACTTGAACGTTTAATCTTTGACAAAGAGGAGAACATCAAGCTTCACTCCTGCTTCAGATCTGAAAACTTTAACAAGTGTTTCTGTTCATTCTTCCACTGTCAGAAAACACCTCAACACTCAGGGTCAGAAAGGATAAAAAGCTGTTCAAGAAGCTTCTCACAGAGAAAAGGACAGCAAGACACCAGAGAGTGAATGTGATGACAGAGTGACACAGCGCACTATAGTCCTGGAACTGCATGAATCAACATCAACATGATCTGATTAAACGTGAATCATTTTTACTGTATGACTGTAAATCACATCTTCATTGAAATGAGTAAACCAAAAAGCTGCATTTCTGCACGATTTACTGCTTTATGTGCTAAACTGAGCAAACTGAGTTCCAGAGAGGGAGAAGAAGTCACGTCTAGCTTTTGTCATCCTGCTGAGCTAAAAACAGAATCAGAAGAGCCCCCTGGGTTTCAGAAGCACTTCAAATGCTTTCTGTGTGATTCACCATTTTAAGTGAGGACTTTCATATGTCCATCTTCTTAGGCTCCTTTATGGAATTTAGTTTTTTCTTTTCTGAGTCTGTTCAGGATGCATGCAGATTATTAGTCTGATGTGTTTTATATTCTCTACAGCATTATGATAAACGATTTTCAGTGCAGCCAAATGAAGTCCCTTTTAGTTTCCTCTCACCTCTAATAGTTTAAAAAAATATCAGGTGGTGCCACTATCCAACCATATATGCTGATTATGTAAACTATCAAAAAAGTAATTTAGTTATGAAATTATAAATAAAACAGTTTGCCATAATTTCATGATTAAAAACTGTCAACAAGTTCTTACTTCCTCATACGTTGAGTTGCATGCCAGATTGTACAACCTCCTCAGCAAAACCATCAAAATGTGTCATTTAGTCAATAATGGAAACTCAAGTTTCTATAATTGTCTAAGTAGATGCTGATTTAATTTTAAATAAGTCAAACGGTACAACCAGATAAGTCAGCTTCATTAACTGTTTTTAATGGTAAATTTGACAAAGCTTATTTGTCATTGACACAAATCATTTGTAATGTTAATTTATGACATTCATGACCATTTACCCAATTCTATTATAATTGAACTGTTCCTTTAAACTGAAACCTACGTTTCTTTTTAGTTATACAGACCTTAAAAAACATGCAAGTTTAAACCACAACTAGCTCTAAGATGCAGGCCTGGAGCCGAACCCTGAGCTGAAAAACAAAAGCACTTCCACCTACCAACAGTGCAGAGAACACAATCCAGAGAGATATCATGTTGGCTGTGTTTGCGGAGGAGCTGCATTTCGGTGTGATGTGCTCTGAGCTCAAATACACACTGAACACAGATGCAGTTGCATGGGTCCCTTTCACCCTTTACAAACAGGCGGCCACACAAAAGGCCCGATGCCTGGGAGACAGAGAGAGAAAGCTTCTCTGCATGGAATTCTAAAGAGACAATTCGGCCTGTAGCAGCGGCGCATGCTTGCTCTCATGTGTTACACAAAGATGTGAAAGAGCTCTGATGAACTGCTCAAATTGGAATCACAAACTCAATATTTTAGGGGAAAAAAACAGTTCCTAGAATCTTCTGCAACACTGTTGGCACACAATAGGAATTACACCAAAACAAAATACAAACCCCAAAACAAAATACAGTTGCAAAGGGAACACTGTGACCTACCTCTCTCAGTATGTCTCTCTTAGTATCTCTGTCAGTGTATCTCTTATTACCTTTCAGTGTCCCTTTCAGTATCAGCATCTCTCAGTGTCTCTTTCAGTATCCCAGTGTCTCTTTTAGCGTCTCTTTGAATATCTCTCAGTATCTCTCTTAGTATTTGTCAGTTATTATCTCAGTATCGTTTACAGTGTTTCTCTTAGTGTCTCTGTCAGTATCTCTCTTAGTATACATCTCAGAATCTTTCTCTTAGTTTCTCTCTCTATGACCCTATTAGTATCTTTGTTATCCTTAGTATCTTAGTATCACAGTGTCTCTCTCTGTGTCTCTTTTAGTATCTCAGTATCTCTCAGTGGCCCTCTCACTGTCTCTCTTACTATCTCTCATAGTATATCTCTGAGTGATCCTCTGAGTATCTCTCTTAGTATCTCTCAGTGGCTCTCTCACTGTCTCTCTTAGTATCTCTCTCAGTGGCTCTCTCAGTGATCCTTACAGTATCTCTCTCTGTAATCCTCTCAGTATCTCTCTGTCTCTCTCAGAAATCCTCTCAGTATGTCTCTGTGTCTCTCTCAGTGATCCTCTCAGTATCTCTCTCAGTATCCCAGTGTCTCGTTTAGCGTTCCTCAGTATCTCTCTCTTAGTATCTGTCTTAGTATCTGTCAGTTATCTACTCAGTATATCTCAGTGTGTCTCTTAGTATCTCTCTTAGTATCTCTCTCAGCTATGCTCTCAGTGATCCTCTCAGTATCTCTCTCAGTGTCTCTCTCAGCAATCCTTTTAGAATCTTTCCCAGTGTCTATCAGTATATCTCTCAGTATCTCTCTTAGTATCTGTCAGTTATGGTCTCAGTATGTCTCACAATGTCTCTCTTAGTGTCTCTCTCAGTATTTCTGTGTCTCTCTTAGTATATACCTCAATATATCTCTCAGTGTCTCTCTCTCAGTATCTCTCTGAGAGGCTTAGTATGGCTTAGTATCTCTCAGCTAGCCTCTTAGTGTCTCTCTCAGTGATCCTAACAGTATCTCACTCAGCTTCTTGCTCATTAGTCCTCTTAGTATCTCTCTTATTATCTTTCTCAGTGATCCTCTCAGTATCTTTCTGTTTCTCTCTCTCAGTGATCCTCTCAGTATCTCTCTTATTATCTTTCTCAGTGATCCTCTCAGTATCTCTCAATGTCTCTCAGTTTCTCTCTCTCTCTCTCAGTGATCCTCTCAGTATCTGTCTTAGTATCTCTCCGTTATAAGTAAAAGGGAGTCTTCTTTAGGGAGTATTTTGCCTTACAATACACTGCATGTATCCCTCCACCAGAAATGGGTTTTAAAAAAAATAAGTCAGGCCAATCTAACTATCATAAACTATCATATAACAAAGCATATCTGCATCATTGTTTGAGTTTTGTGTAGGAAAGCTCTTGGGAGCATTAGACCACTGTTAGCAATACTAAGGTTCTCTGAATGACTGTGACTTAACCATTTAATTATGTAGAAGTTTAAAATTATGATAGAATTCCCCTGTTTGCCCTTCACTGTTACTTTGCAATTTTGTGAGGACAAATTTACATGCACACATTTTGTTAACATAAAACAACTGTTGGCTACACTCGCTGGGTTATGGCGTGTCATTCTTAGTATGAAGGGAAGTCTTGTAAGTGGCTTTCTTTTGCAAACTGAAGCGCTAAAAATTTACATTTTTATGTCTTTAATTGTCCTTATATCCTTATTTCCATATATTACCCTAGCCATATCATTCATCATATCCTATTTCGTAAAAGACTAAATTAATAAATATTTAGTTAGCAAAATGTAAGTTTGATCACCTCTGTAGTGTTTTCTAAATATTGTTTATGTCATCATGCACCAATAGGCAGAGAAAATAATATTAATCAATATCATGTTTAACCATCCCCAATCATGCTTAGCTAGCTTAGAGGCCCTCTATGATACTTTGTTTCCTTAGGACACCATCATTTCTGATTTTCACTTTAAACTTTGACTTTAAAAGCACATGTTGATTTTTTTTTTAGTCCAAAGGTGACTTAAAGACATATCACAACAAGGGGATAAATTGAACATCCAGTATTCCCGTAGTAGGGCTTTGGTCAGTTTGGGAGTTTTTGCACAAAATCTTTACTTTTGTGCTTTACCTAAATTAATTTTAGGAAACCAGGTGTCCTCAAACTTTTGACAGCCTATATTCCATAGCTGCACAGAGGTTCTGTGAGTTCTGAGTCTGTGGAGGTTTGTGCTGTACTACAGACTGCTGAAAGTCCTTCTGTGATCAGTGCTAATAGGGATTAGTCCCGTTACCCACAGAGCTCTGCTCATTAGCGTACTCTACACACCTGTTGCCATGGTTTAGCTATGCATGCTTTGCCGTGATGTCAGACCACAACAGCTGACGAAGCTATTGTCTTTGATCAGAGATGAAGAATGAAGCTCCTGACGAACAGATGCTACACACTCATCACTTTCTGGCGTGATTGGTGCAGTGAGGCTTTGTGTTGTTTTCAATTACATCAAGTACATCCACAACTGAGAGCAACTCTTTGTTTTTATTCTCTTAAATGGCCGTTTATTTTTCCTCTGAATGTAGTTGATCAGGCAAGAAATGTTTGCTGCTTTAGTTTTGCACTGGAGCTACAAGACTAATATGCTAATAAGTAAAGGATTATTTGGATTGGATTATTATAAATGGATTATTACTAATTTCTCAAGATGAAGACAGTAGGAGAGATGATAAGTAAGATTTTAGCTCTAATTTGCTCCACTGTAATTTTGCTATTTGCTATTGAAGATAGCATCAGCCTGGGAAAGGCAATCAGCCAACATGGCACCCCCAAATATTCATGAATACCCGGGGTTATTTTGCACACTGCCCAAAACACGCCATTCTATATTCTTGAATGGCTTGTTGCTGCAGTGTAGTTGAAATATTGAATAAACGTTTTAACTATTTACTCTAAATCTGCGTGTAAAAAGGTGTAACTGCATATCAAATTTGATGCTATTGTAAGCTATATGGTTATGAAACTAAACTAGGTCCAACTGAAGGCCACTGCAGATTAAGGGGTTGAACTAAGAAAATATATTTGTAAAGTCTAAATTTTAACTGTGTATTTTGATATTTGTTGAGTACAGCATGCAGATGCAACATTTTTGAGTAGAGCCTGTGTAACCTGTTTGCAACTTCACTGCCCAGTGAAATAACATGCACTGCTTCTACAGCACCAGCTGCGAGTATCCAGAGTGCACCTTCATAATCTGGAGGTGATTAGCAGTAATTACTAGTTAGCTGTTGTCAGGGATTTCATCAAAGCTATTGAATTTGACCAACATGGCTCTGCTTATTAATTTGCCCATAAGCTTTATAATTACTGGTTTAGAGCAGCTATTACATAATGAGGCTGTTTTGGCTGGGAATAATCCCACTGGCGGTGTTCCAGAGAACGGCCCAGACCCTCAGGCGTCTAAAGGCTATAAGAGGCAAAGCAGTTTACTTGGTGGAAGACATCAGTGTTTTCACAACATGTGCCCTTCGGTAATATATTTCACTCACAATTACATGCTGTACACATCTTAAACAAGTCAGATGTTCAGTAATAAAAGTAACTGGTTCGCTCTGATCTTACCTGTCACACAACTTGGTTCTTTGAGTTGACTCAGCTTCAAGCTTTTCCTGCTCTGAGCAGAGGAGCAAGTCGCATAATCCCCAAAGCATGACTGACGCCATTGCCCAGTGCTTCCTGAACGCAATTCCTGATCGTGACCCAGTGTTTCACTACCATTGCTTTCAGGCCGGAGCAACACCAAAACCCTAATCGGCAGCCTTTTTGTCTTTAGAGCTGCTTTCAGCAGATACAGGCCAAACACCAGCAGATCCCTCTAACGAGCAGAGCGCAGGCAGAGACAGAGCTGCAGAGATGAGCGTGACTGGCTGCGGTGCGCCATGCGGTGAGAGTACGGCAGCTAATCAGCACATCTACAATCCTATTTTCAGACCCTGATTACCACTTCTTTATTTAGCCAGTGTGAATAAGCTCCCCACCTTCATTATCTCCACATCAGCTTCATCCCAGTTCTCCATTTTGGGAGGTCGGCCAGTGCAGACTAGTAGCCGCAAAAATGCGCAACACCTAATACGGAGTTATCAGCGGTGATTCTAAGACTATATAAAAAAGAAAGGAAAGGCCAAGGCAAAAGCAGATGGTCTAAGAATAAATATGACCTAGAAAACAAGATAAAAGTCTTTCTATTCTTTTTATGTAAAAAAAAAACATTCACATTGAAAGCATGAGCATCTCAACAGAGTGGTGAAACCATATGACCTTACTTTGCCAATGGCTTTTTTAAACAACACTCAACATATTATTAATGCAAGCCCTCAAACACACACACAATGCACTGAATGTACACCCTGGTGAAACTAATCTTGTATTTTAATTTGCTAGCTACTTATTTTCTGCCCCATCCAACATCTATCTATTATAAAAAAGTTCAAGAAAATAAAAAACAAAACAAAACAGCAGAAGAACACTAGAAGTGTGGATCTAATTTTCCTTTACAACTGGATATCATGTCCTAGAGAGTTAATTAAACAGAAATGTGAGGTTAGCTCAGCAGCTATTTCCAAGTCTAATAGTCACACCTAGAATGTTCTGGGATACTAATCGCTCTCGCTCAGCACTCCTGAAATTACATTTACATCCTGAAAATATTAACCAGGATACGTAAGTGGAGTTAGATACCTGGGTAGATGCTGTCTGATGTCACATAGCAAGAGTTTTGCCTAAGAATTAAGTAGTATCAGAAGGCCTAGTGGTAACAGGTCTGCTACACTTCAGAGTAATATTAAGATTGTATGCTTTAGGTTCTGTTTCATAAAGACATTTCATAAATCATAAGAAATATCTGGACCACCACCTTTTTGAGCAAAATCAATTAAAAGCACACAAATAAATTACAATTTATAGCAGGTGGCCTCTACCAGAACAGATGACTGTCTTCTCCTGTCTTACTCTGCGAGCTTTGTTAGAGCTTATTTGATGCATGTCAGATTAACTAAAGATGACAAAGCTCCCTATATATATATATATATATATATATATATATATATATATATATATATATATATATATATATATATATAAAATGTATAGGCAGCTGAAAATTATATGATTTAGTGCTCAGATTTCTATACAATACAAAGGGCAGAATAAGATGGTAAAGGGCTGCTGGTAATGCTGGCAGCACCTTTTCTCTTATTTTAATTGAACACCAGATAAAAATTTTACTTCTTAGTCATTTCCATTATATTTCCACCAGTATACAGTGACCAGTGGATATACTAAACTATTCTCTTCGGTTTAAAAGTACATTTCAGGTTAAAACAAGATGTCTGTAAATTATGTTTTCTGTTGTGTAGCACAATGTTATATCACACTTCCTCACGGTTTGATAATTAAGTTGGCTTGAAAGAGCCAACTTACTGTTCTTCATAATCTTCTTATTATTATTCTATTCGCAAAATATAATCACTAACTCGTCCCACAGTTTTCAAGCTAGAACCACGAAATTCGGCAGGATCGTTGGTCCTATAGCGCAGATTTATGCTTTTGCTTTTCTAAGAGATCCGAACTACGGTTTTCCGGAAAACGGCGTTCAAACAGGGAATTTTTGCCCCATAGGAATGAATGCCGGAATGTTGAGAGAGTTCAAATTTAACTGCCAGCAGTGATGTCACGATGCACAACTCTCAAACAGACACCCATTAAACAGTACACACAAACACACACACACGCTTACACACACGCAACACACACCCTACATAACACACACACACTACACACCACACACACTACACAACATACACACTACAGACCACACACACCCTACACAACACACACACCCTACACAACACACACACTACACAACCTACACACACTACACACACTACACAACACACACACTACAGACCACACACACCCTACACAACACACACACTACACACCACACACACCCTACACAACACACACCCTACACAACACACACACACTACACAACCTACACACACTACACAACATAGACACCCTACACAACATACACACCCTACACAATACACACAATACACAACACACAAACTACACAACATACACACTACACAACATACACACCCTACACAACATACACAATACACAACATACACACCCTACACAACATACACACTACACAACATACAAACTACACAACATACACACTACACACCACACACACCCTATACAACACACCCTATACAACACACCCTATACAACACACACACACTACACACACGCTACACAATTACACAACATACACACAATACACAACATACACTACACAACATACACACAACACAACACCCAACATACACACTACACAACATACACACCCTACACAACATACACACCCTACACAACATAGACACACTACACAACACACACACTACACAACATACACACCCTACACAACATACACACAACACAACATACAAACTACACAACACACAAACTACACAACATACACACAACACAACACACAAACTACACAACATACACACAACACAACACACAAATTACACAACACACACCCCCTACACACCATAGACCCACTACACAACATACACATCCTACACAACAAACTAAACAACACACACACTTCACAAGATACACCCTACACAACACACACACTACACAACATACAGACCCTACACAATATACAAACTACACAACTTACACACCCTACACAACATGCACATCCTACACAACACACACACTACACAACATACACACCCTACACAACATACACACCCTACACAACATACACACACTACACAACATGAACACCCTACACAACATACACACCCTACACAACATACACACTATACAACATACACACCCTAAACAACACACACACTACACAACACACAGACCGCACAACATACACACTACACAACATACACACCCTACACAACATACAAACTACACAACTTACACACCCTACACAACACACACACTACACAACATACACACCCTACACAACATACAAACTACACAACTTACACACCCTACACAACATAAACACTACACAATATACACACCATACACAACATACACACCCTATACAACATACACACTACACAACATACACACCCTACACAACATACACACTACACAACACACACACTACACAATATGCACACCCTACACAACATACACACCCTACACAACATACACAAAACACAAACTACACAACATACACACTACACAATACACACCCTACACAACATACACACTACACAACATACACACTACACAATACACACACACTACACAACATACACACCCTACACAACATGCACACGCTACACAACATACAAACTACACAACATACACACCCTACACAACACACACACTACACAACATACACACTACACAACATACACACCCTACACAACATACACACTACACAATACACACACTACACAACATACACACTACACACCACACACACACTACACAACACACACACTACACAATACACACACTACACAACATACACACTACACACCACACACACACTACACAACACACACACTACACAACATACACACTACACAACATACACACCCTACACAACATACACACTACACAATACACACACTACACAACATACACAATACACAATATACACACCCTACACAATATACACACTACACAATACACAAACTACACAACATACACACACTACACACTACACAACATGCACACCCTACACAACATACGCACCCTACACAATACACACACTACACAACACACAAACTACCCAACATACACACTACACAACATACACACACTACACAACACACAAACTACACAACATACACGCTACACAACATACACACCGTACACAACACACACACTACACAACATACACTCCCTACACAACATACACACCCTACACAACATACACAAAACACAAACTACACAACATACACACTACACAATACACACACTACACAACATACACAATACACAACATACACACACTACACAACATACACACTACACAATACACACACTACACAACATACACAATACACAACATACACACCCTACACAACATACACACTACACAACATACACACTACACAATACACACACTACACAACATACACACTACACAATATACACACACTACACAACATACACACTACACAACATACACAATACACAACATACACACTACATAATACACACACTACACAACATACACAATACACAACATACACAACATACACACTACACACCACACACACCCTACACAACACACACCCTACACAACACACACACACTACACAATACACACACACTACACAACATACACACCCTACACAACATACACACTACACAACATACACACTACACAATACACACACACTACACAACATACACACCCTACACAACATGCACACGCTACACAACATACAAACTACACAACATACACACCCTACACAACACACACACTACACAACATACACACTACACAACATACACACCCTACACAACATACACACTACACAATACACACACTACACAACATACACACTACACACCACACACACACTACACAACACACACACTACACAATACACACACTACACAACATACACACTACACACCACACACACACTACACAACACATACACTACACAACATACACACTACACAACATACACACCCTACACAACATACACACTACACAATACACACACTACACAACATACACACTACACACCAAACACACTACACAACACACACACTACACAATACACACACTACACAACATACACACTACACACCACACACACACTACACAACATACACACTACACAACATACACACCCTACACAAGACACACACTACACAACATACACACCCTACACAACATGCACACACTACACAACATGCACACCCCACACAACATTCAAACTACACAACACACACACTACACAACACACAAACTACACAACATACACACCCTACACATGACACACACTACACAACATACACACCCTACACAAGACACACACTACAAAACATGCACACACTACACAACATGCACACCCCACACAACATTCAAACTACACAACATACACACCCTACACAACACACACACTACACAACACACAAACTACACAACATACACACACTACACAATACACACACTACACAACATACACAATACACAATATACACACCCTACACAATATACACACTACACAAAATACACACTACACAACATACACACCCTACACAAGACACACACTACACAACATGCACACACTACACAACATGCACACCCCACACAACATTCAAACTACACAACATACACACCCTACACAACACACACACTACACAACACACAAACTACACAACATACACACACTACACAATACACACACTGCACAACATACACAATACACAACATACACACCCTACACAATGTACACACTACACAACATACACACTACACAACACACACACTACACAACATACACACCCTACACATGATACACACTACACAACATGCACACACTACACAACATGCACACCCCACACAACATTCAAACTACACAACATACACACCCTACACAACACACACACTACACAACACACAAACTACACAACATACACACACTACACAACATACACAATACACAATATACACACCCTACACAATATACACACTACACAATACACAAACTACACAACATACACACACTACACACTACACAACATGCACACCCTACACAACATACGCACCCTACACAATACACACACTACACAACACACAAACTACCCAACATACACACTACACAACATACACACACTACACAACACACAAACTACACAACATACACGCTACACAACATACACACCGTACACAACACACACACTACACAACATACACTCCCTACACAACATACACACCCTACACAACATACACAAAACACAAACTACACAACATACACACTACACAACATACACACACTACACAACATACACAATACACAACATACACACACTACACAACATACACACAACACAAAACACAAACTACACAACATACACACTACACAATACACACACTACACAACATACACAATACACAACATACACACCCTACACAACATACACACTACACAACATACACACTACACAATACACACACTACACAACATACACACTACACAACATACACACACTACACAACATACACACTACACAACATACACACTACACAATACACACACTACACAACATACACAATACACAACATACACACCCTACACAACATACACACTACACAACATACACACTACACAATACACACACACTACACAATACACACACTACACAATACACACACACTACACAACATACACACTCTACACAACATACACACTACACAACATACACACTACACAATACACACACACTACACAACATACACACCCTACACAACATGCACACGCTACACAACATACAAACTACACAACATACACACCCTACACAACACACACACTACACAACATACACACTACAGAACATACACACCCTACACAACATACACACTACACAATACACACACTACACAACATACACACTACACACCACACACACACTACACAACACACACACTACACAACATACACAATACAGAACATACACACCCTACACAACATACACACTACACAACATACACACTACACAATACACACACACTACAAAACATACACACCCTACACAACATGCACACGCTACACAACATACAAACTACACAACATACACACCCTACACAACATACACAGAATACACAACATACACACACTACACAACATGCACACCCTACACAACATACACACCCTACACAATACACACACTACACAACACACAAACTACCCAACATACACACTACACAACATACACACACTACACAACACACAAACTACACAACATACACGCTACACAACATACACACCCTACACAACACACACACTACACAACATACACTCCCTACACAACATACACACCCTACACAACATACACACTACACAAAACACAAACTATACAACATATACAGTACACAACATACACAGTACACAACATACACACCCTACACAATACACACTACACAACATACACAATACACAACATACACACCCTACACAACATACACACTACACAACATACACACTACACAATACACACACTACACAACATACACAATACACAACATACACACCCTACACAACATACACACTACACAACATACACACTACACAATACACACACACTACACAACATACACACCCTACACAACATACACACTACACAACATACACACTACACAATACACACACACTACACAACATACACACCCTACACAACATGCACACGCTACACAACATACAAACTACACAACATACACACCCTACACAACTCACACTCTACACAACATACACACTACACAACATACACACCCTACACAACATACACACTACACAATACACACACTACACAACATACACACTACACAACACACACACTACACAACATACACACCCTACACATGACACATACTACACAACATGCACACACTACACAACATGCACACCCCACACAACATTCAAACTACACAACATACACACCCTACACAACACACACACTACACAACACACAAACTACACAACATACTCACACTACACACACTACACAATATACACAATACACAATATACACACCCTACACAATATACACACTACACAAAATACACACTACACAATACACAAACTACACAACATACACACACTACACAATACACAACATACACACAACACAAAACACAAACTACACAACATACACACTACACAATACACACACTACACAACATACACAATACACAACATACACACCCTACACAACATACACACTACACAACATACACACTACACAATACACACACTACACAACATACACAATACACAACATACACACCCTACACAACATACACACTACACAACATACACCCTACACAATACACACACACTACACAACATACACACTACACAACATACACACTACACAATACACACACACTACACAACATACACACCCTACACAACATGCACACGCTACACAACATACAAACTACACAACATACACACCCTACACAACACACACACTACACAACATACACACTACAGAACATACACACCCTACACAACATACACACTACACAATACACACACTACACAACATACACACTACACACCACACACACACTACACAACACACACACTACACAACATACACAATACAGAACATACACACCCTACACAACATACACACTACACAACATACACACTACACAATACACACACACTACAAAACATACACACCCTACACAACATGCACACGCTACACAACATACAAACTACACAACATACACACCCTACACAACATACACAGAATACACAACATACACACACTACACAACATGCACACCCTACACAACATACACACCCTACACAATACACACACTACACAACACACAAACTACCCAACATACACACTACACAACATACACACACTACACAACACACAAACTACACAACATACACGCTACACAACATACACACCCTACACAACACACACACTACACAACATACACTCCCTACACAACATACACACCCTACACAACATACACACTACACAAAACACAAACTATACAACATATACAGTACACAACATACACAGTACACAACATACACACCCTACACAATACACACTACACAACATACACACTACACAATATACACACACTACACAATACACACACTACAAAACATACACAATACACAACATACACACCCTACACAACATACACACTACACAAAAACAAACTACACCACATACACACTACACAACATACACACCCTACACAATACACACTACACAACATACACACTACACAATATACACACACTACACAACATACACAATGCCCAACATACACACCCTACACAACACACACACTACACAACATACACACAACACAATAGACACAAACTGACACGCACACACACTCACACACGCACACAGCTATGAGAGTAGGAGCAATGCTTTTAAGGTGGAATTACAGAAATTTACTATCAGCGGGCGATTTCAAGCCAACTTCGAAGTTCGTTCATGAACTTCCCCTCTCTAGTTTTACATGTTTTTTCTGTGTATTAGTGTTCCCTCACTACAATACCAGCATGCATTATGCAAATACATTGCACAACTTTTGGGAATCCCTGTGGTGTCAACCAATCCTGACAGCCAGCCTAGCCACTGAGCTAAATGTGACTAAATACATTAGTTAGCACAAGTGTAATTCTTAGCTTGGTTGGCAAATGAAATCATAAAAGCAGTGACACTTTTTCACTCTTTCAGCCAGAGAAAAGGAGTCCGACTAAGGTAGTGTTAGCTTTTAGCTAGTTTTTCTCTTCATCTTACAAATAAGAACCTTTTCCACTTTATTATATTTGGTGACCATATCAACTTTAATTAATATTTTATGAAGACATTTACACTAAGTTTTACGTACTGTTTATAGGTGCTATAAGAACTATACTAAAAGGGGAATTCCACCAATTTACTACATCTCTCAAAAATAGAGTGTTGTTTTAGTGTATAATGGTTTAGATGTTCTTTACAGTGGTGATGATGGAAACCAGGAGTCATCATGTTTACATCACAAATACAGCAATTTTATTTACTATTAGAACCACCAGTAAACCTACAGGTGTCTTCTGAGTTTCATATGGAATGTTGATGATGGTAAAATAGTAGACATTTTTAGGGGACTATTTTCCCACACAATACCCTGCATGTATCCCTCCAACAAATCAAAATCTCCTCAAAACCATAAAACAACAACAGACTCAGACATCAAGTACCATATTCATAAACATTTCATGTAATACATTTCTGTAATGGGGCTTTTAGAAGCTGGTGTCTGGTTCCTATCACCACCACTATGAACAATTCTGACTTTTTCATTTCATACCAAACCCCTCTAAATTACTTAACCATTTAATTATATATGTTTGTAAGTTTATATATACAGTTTGTAGCATGTTTCTGAGTTTGACAAATCAATGGAATTTACTATGATTGCACATTCCTTATATTACATAGATTGTATAGATTGTGTACTTGCTATTTTATGTTTACATATCGTCGCTGTCCAAAGAAAACATGCATCTCCAAATTTCCAAATCATTTGAACAGGACAGCTGTCTTGCACATTGTTTGAAAATTGCATGATGAATAGACCAATAGAAATGCTCCAAAGACATTGAAAAGGAAGGCTGTTGTTGGCCTCTGCTGTAAAGTTGCCGTTTTCGAGATACCTGTTTTTCTACATTTATTTGATTTGATTTAATTAAATGTTGACTCCTGCACAGAAACTCCTATAGACCTGGTACATAGGGTGACTATATTGTCAATGTTCCCCTAAAAGCAGTTTTAATCAGAACTTCCCCCTACATTCAGGACACATCATCAGAAAAGATCTGTTTAGATTTAACACCAGAACATCTCAGTCTACAGACTACTGCTGTGCCTCTGTAGTGTGCACGCAAGCATGATTACAGCAAAGGCAGTAATGCTTGCATTTTTTCGTTTTGGCCAGAGTGACTCTCTAAACATCTGCTTCTCCTGAGATTCTCCTGTCTTTCCTCCAACTGTTTCTGTAGCCATACAGATGAAAATGAATGTAAAGTGATAGCAGTCTGATGAGGCGTATAGCACTGAGACATGGGCAGTGATGATCACTACCTAGAAAATGATTTGTCAGATAACGAGAGGCAAAGCGGTTTCCGAGAACAGGGAGAAAAGAAAAGCCAAGATGTTGTAAAATGTGTTTCTCTGGATCGTTTAATTGTGAAAGCTGACTCACAGCAAAACAGACAGAAGAGTGAGAGAGAGATAGAGAGAGAGAGAGAGAGAGAGAGAGAGGTTAACACTAACCCACGGAGGGAGTTGCGTAACAATGTTCTTGGAAAACAGCAACTGATCGTTTGTGTATGTGTGTGTGTGTGTCTGTGTGTGTGTGTGTGTGTGTGTATGTGTGTGTGTAAATGGTGTGGAGGGGAGAAATAGGGGGGCAGTGAGGAAGTACTATAGGCCAATGATAACCTCCAGCCTAGCTTCAGGACCCTGATGGCTGAGCCAGGGGTCACTGTATCTGCAATGTCATTTAGTTTCTCCTCCTTAAGTGGACCTCACAAAGGTAAACGCAGCCTGCAGCATCCACTGGCCCCATTTTCAGCCAGACTACACCAGCTCTCAGCTCAAAGCTACCTGTCACTCCTCCCATTACGGAGAAAGGAAACAAGTGCGGAGCTGACATCCTCCTAACTCAGATATTGTCCGAAAGGAAGTCCAGAGATTGTACGGCGACAGCTCACTGTATGTATAATTAAAGCAACACAGCATGGATGAATTTGCAGTAAACATCACTGTGTGTTTACTGTTTACACTATACACAGTAATGATCTTTGTAATGTCTTGGTTAAAGGAAGACATTGTAGTGGTTTGATGGTTAAATACATCATTATATAATAAAAATATAAATGTGCATATACAGTCTTATGCAAAAGTTTGGGTACACCTTATTATACTTTAGAGGATTCACTGGATATTTTGATGTGCATTTAAATTTGCTACATACTTGGGGGGAAAAACACAGTCTGAGCAAATGGATATAAAATGTGCACAAAACTGTTAATATAATTTCTCTGTAAAGGAAAAAAATATTTATGATGATGTGTTCAAATGACTGTATTTGCATAAGTGTGGGGGTTGGGGTGAGGTGGTGAGTGCTGATGAGTTAAACCAAGTGCTGACAGTGTTTTAAAATTTCCAGAACGGCCGCTTCCTGTTTTGCTGCACTTCATTCCTTGCCTTCCAAATCTGTGGCACCGCAGCTTTGAGCAGAGAACTTTCACTCTATCAAGGACACTGGACTTTTCCAAGCACTGTCAGTCTGTCCAGTACTGACCTGGCTTTAACAGGGTGTGGTGGACATTGCAAACAGTTTGGAGGGAAATAACCGTCAAGAGGACATCTTGTTTTTACGACAGGCCCATTATTATGAAAGGTCAGGATAAGGACACATCTGTGCTCTCCCTCCACATCACATCCAGAGGAAACCATTCTGTTAAACTGTAACTTTCTTATTCACCACTTTCCACATGCACAGGTGCTAGATTGCAGTTTCAAACTATCAGGCTCACTGGACGCAAATCGGTGGGCCTGTAAACAATAACAAAATAACAATTTTCCATATTAACGGTTCTCCATAATGTTTTTCTTTTATTCTAGTCAAATGCAATATTTAGAGTTTGATGCAGGGTGTTAGCAATAGCAAGTTTTAAAACATTCACTCTGTGCATATGTAGAACATACAGTTAGGCCCAGAAATATTTGGACGGTAACACAATATTCATGATTGGGGCTCTCCATGCCACCACATTGGATTTGAAATGAAAGAACTGGGATGCAATTGAAGTGTAGACGTTCAGGTTTAATTTAAGGGGTTGAACAAAAATATCCAATGAAGTGTTTAGGAATTCCAACCATTTTTCTACAGAGCCTTCTCCTACAGAGCCTTCTCCATTTCAGCCTGGACTGCTTTTACTATCATGCCAATCATAGCTGAGCTCATTTATCACTTTTCAAATTGCAGCCTCAATTTAATGGATAAAGAAAGCTTGGGAATTTCCATTCATCCACCCATCCATCCATTATCTTCCGCTTTATCACGCTAGTTGGGGTCACAGGGGGCTGAAGCCAATCCCAGCATCATCGGGCGAAGGTGGGGTACACTTTGGACAGTTTGCCAGTCCATCGCATGGCCAACATTCACTCACGCATACACGCACACCTACGGGCAATTTAGAGTGACCAATCAACCTATAATGCATGTCCTTGGACGTGTGGGAGGAAACCAGAGTACCCAGAGAAAACCCACTCGGGAGAACATGCAAACTCCACACAGAACGGACTGGACCGGGAATCCAACGACTTGCTGTGAGGTGACAGGACTAATCACTACACCGCCGTGCCACCCAGTTGGGAATTTTGTCCTACAAATCAATTATGCACATAAACCCCTTAAAATCGGAGACAAGTCTTAAAATCAGAAAGAATGCCACAGCCATGATGTGCGCCATCAGAAGAGCCAGAAAGACAAAAGCTTGTTGATCAAACAGGAGAGTTGGTAGAACTATTACATCAGAGTTTAGACCATGAGACAATTCGAATTGGCAACACAAGAGGGTGGACTAACCTGGCAGCTAGCTTTAGCATATGTGTTTAGGGTGATAGAATTGAGTCTCTCCAACCAATCAGTCGCCTGCAGCACTTTTCTATCACTTTTTAGTATTAGCTCAGTTAGGTAGGAACCTTGCTGGAAGTGATCACAAAAATAGTTTTACCTAACAGAAAACCAGGAAAGTCAAGTAGAGTCAAGACAAGTTAAGACAGTACCTTGCAGTAAAGAAGAGGCTTAAGACTTTGAGTATTGTATTTAGCCAGATAGGCAGGCGGGTTTAACCCTCACACCTCATTTAAATGCTTGTGAGGCGATACAATGTTAGGGAAGGTTTACACAGATATTACTGGTTAAAGAAAAAAGTCCCATACAGGAGCTAAAGGAACTGCTTTTTAACAACCTCTCTATTGTCATTCCACCTCCAGGATTGTGTGAAAGATTGGTCATCACACAAAGAGCCCATGAGAGTAACTTGTGTGCTTGCGGCTTAACCAGGGATAAGGAAAAAAACAATAATAATTTGTTAAAAATATAACAAAGGTATAATAAATGTTCTATATACAGATCATTTTCACACTTGTGCTCTCTAGAGACAGAGCACTTGGACATTTTCCACTGCAGGAAAAGTGACACTACTTGTCGCCATCGAGTTGCACCTAAGAGTTTTTCGACATGATTTGGTGAGAAAGGGAGAAAGCAAGACAGGTTTGAGTGAAGGGAGAAACTAAAGTAAACTGAGGTTGCTGTATGTGTGAAAAGGGAGTGGGAGAAAGCTAACTTTACAGGCTAGTTGTTTTTATCAGCTGGCTTACATGAAGCAGCGCTGTCGCATCCACAACACAACCTAACTGACGTTATTGTAATGAAACTTTGTGGTCAGCCCAGTCACAAGCAGTTGTAACACACCTAAAAAGAGGGTGTTGTATGTCAGTAATTGCCGGTGAGATAGCATCAGATATATTGTGCTTCTTTTACACTTTTAAACTACCAGGACAAAACAGAGAAATCCCAAAATCTGCACCATTGGGATACTGCGTTTGAATACTGTAATATGCTGTGGATGAGGAAGGAGTGATAGCAGTACGGAAGTGTGATCCATCACTGGTGAGCCAGCTAATGTTTGCTGTTCATGAGCTGAAGCTTGGTATCGATCTGATACCGGTATCGATACATCTTTAATAAAAATCATTGCAATGATGTAACGAAAACCATTGAGAAGTGAGATGACCAGACTGAAAACAGATGATCACAGATTTTGTCAGAAGTTCTTCACATAGCACAATATTCATACTGCATCATATAGTAAATTAAGTACTGTGATGCTATCATATCAATCCCCATACCACTAACATCGTCCATCCAGCAAGCCTTATGTAGCATTAACAGCCTCTACGCAGTGTGTTCCAGTCTCAATGATACGGAGAGCAGTGTTACATGCTAAGAGGTATTTAACCCTGCAGCTCTTCAGCTAACGCAGTCAGCAAACTCACATTCGGGACATACTGGATACAGACTTCTCAAGCAGCCAGTCTATGAGCAGTTGAGCAATAAGGGCAAGTTAACTGAGGTGTTGACATCACATACTGTCAGTTTGTCACAGATTATAGTGGTCTGGCATTAATAACCAAGACAGAATATAAGGCAAACCTTTCCTCATGCAGGAAATGTACCTAAGAGAGCTTCACAAAGAGGTAGTTCTGCACGACTTGAGCCTCCATACATCACAGTGACAGCAGATTATGTTAATAAGATTCAATTTAAACGTAAGTCAGTCTTGTATTGCTAGCCAAGCCCATAAGTCCAACTCACAAGTCCTTAACTCTGGAAGCTCGACACCCACATTCAAGTTCAAAGCCTGCAATGTAGACTTCATATGTATTCATAACGGAGGTCACTGCTGCAAGGAAAGCCCAAAGAGCATCTGCAGTCTGCCCACAGCGCTGCTGACCTCTTTGGATAAGCAGGCTTTGTTCATTATAAAATCAGCCAAATACACCGCCCAGTTCACCGCGCGCCCTATAACGCCTCCTTTAAACGTGTACCGTACCGCTGGAGTTGGATATGCAGTGCTGGTGATTACCTCGGTACGGCGCGCGGCATAGATAGCGTCCCCCGCTACAGCTCCCCGGCGAAAAACAGCAGCAGCAGCGATGCGTTTTCAGGCGGCGCGTAAAAGTCTCTCATTAAAACGAACCGGCCTCTGTGGGAAGTCCGCGCGGAGCTGTTGCGCTCTGGTGCAGCCGATCTGTCCGGGGTGACATTGGGGGCGTCTCTAGCTCGCTCACGCACGCGCGCGCGCGCTCCTCCTGCCCCGTCCCGCTGCACAGCACAGCTCGGCTCAGCAGAGCACAGCAGAGGAGAGGAGAGCAGAGCGCAGCCGCTGCTGAATAATGGATGAATGGACGGTGCAGGCCAGTCGTGGAGGATTCTCTCGCGTTCTAGGCCAGTCAGGAACTGATCAGAGCCCGCGTGCACGGCGTTTCGCTCAGGTTACAGTTCCCTATTCAGCTGCGCAACAACACCCCCCCGCCCCCCCCATCTCCCTCCTCTCCACACCACAGCACCCCTCCCGCCACCATCCTGCCTTTGTCCACAGACTACCAAATAGGAACCGACCTAAACACGCGCGCGGTGGGGGGTCAATAGTGGATGCTGGAGGCATTTTTTGTTGTTTTATTTTTGCAGGACAACACAAGCACACAGTGTCTAGAACAATTGAGCTGTGTGACCGCACCAAAAGGCAAGGACCACCTAAACAACAACAAAAGAGTTTCTAAAAAACTTGAAGGCATGTAAAGAATGTGCACAAAGCGCTCTGGAGATATGACCAAAGAGTTATTGCTTCCAGAAACTGTTTACATAGCTGGTCTCTCTCTCTCCCTCCCTCTCTCTCTTTTAAACACACACAGAGAGAGAGAGAGAGAGAGAGAGAGAGAGAGAGAGAGAGAGAGAGAGAGAGAGAACTCAGCTTAGACAAGCTACTCTCTCCTATTACATACACAGTGCCCCCCAAAATGATGTGATAAGGAAGGGTCTGAATAAATGTCCTTGTTGTCTCACATTAATTTTACTCCAAAAATATGAGGAGAAGCTCTGAATCCCATAGCACTGTGCACAGCCAAAGACCACGCCCAGTTTATTACATTTCTAGGTCATGAAACAGAACATTACACAGAGACCTCCAAAACTAAATATAATATTGTGGAATCAACACTGAAGACACAACAACTGATTATTAAGCACAGCAGCAGAAAACACACTCAGCACTTCAAATTCTTTTAGACCTTGTCTTTTCACGATGGACAGAAACACAAGATGTACAAGTGGATAATCTTGTGTTTAATATCTCCTGAATTAAACAAATATCTGAATAGCCATTTACGCTAAAAGTACAATTTGTGAGATTATTCCAAAATGAATAGAATGTAAATAAATAACAGTTGTGACGGCGTCAAAGCTGTCTGTGTATCATTTTACAAAGGTATCTACTGAAGCTGGCATGCTAATTAGCTAACCCTCTCCTGTCTTGGAATACCACTTTGTACCTAAAGAGATGATAGTGAGTCACTGTAGCATGAAGTGGAATCGGTCCAACATAAGAGGATGAACAAGTAGCGTTGCTTCAACACCGTATTTTAACTTCTTGTCAATCATGTTGAAGATGCTAATCCTGCATCCAAAGTACAGGTAGTGAATGAAAAGAAATTATAATACCATCATAGCTGGAGCTCTTGGTGATCGACTGCCCCTGAGCACTCTCGACAACAAACCAAAATCACCAACAAACAGAAGTGACATAAATTGTAGCAGAACACCGTCTAATGTTTGGTTATGTCATCATGAGCCATCCAGCAATAGTTACCACCACCTTAACCAATCATCAACGAGAACACCTGATATATATATATATATATATATATCAGGTGTTCTCGTTGATGATTGGTCTGTAGACAACCTCCTTCCTTCTTTTCACTTAAATTTCTGTGTTTAGTTTTAGTGTTTAGAGCGATTATGAAATGATCACTTCTGAGTTATTTCAGCTTGTTTACACTGAGAACCCTGTGAGGGTGTCAGCTGGTGATGGATCTCTTGCTAAGGTGTTATGTAATCACACTCTATGATTTATTTAACCTTTTTTTCTCCTGAAGATTTTTTTTCCCCGTTGCATTTACAAATCAACTTCTTATTAAGAAATAATGTTCAAGACAATACACATCAAATTTCTGTAGATCAGATTTCTCAAATTTCTCTGATCAGAACCTGGTTATTTTGAATTATTACAAAAAGTTTGACACCATGATTCTTCAAGAACACCTGCTTTTCATGACCCAGTCAGATCCGTAAGAAAAAGATCACATCCTGTCCACAGTTATATCCTGCTTCACTCAGAAAAAAATGCCTTCAGATTTCTGATTCATGTTCCTGAAGATATGGTAAACTCTACAGACAGTGGCCTGCAGGGACTTAAGGAATGCTGGTGAATTCCTGTTTGCTTGACATGCATCCCCTTGTATCCCCCCTGTATTTTAATGCTACTGGGAAAATAGCACAACGTCTCATTATTCAGCTATAGCTCTCATACGGGACTAATAACCCAAACCCTGAACACAAGCCAAGCTGTCGCAGCATGTCATGAATGGCTGTGCTAATCAGAAGTAAAATGAATCGGTAGAACACACAAAGGATGATTAGCCCACTGATCATCCGAACAGAGCAATGCAGTTATGAACGCTGTAGTCTAATAGTGTAGGAAGCAGCAGCAGAGAACACTGTCCAGATGCAAACCAACCATTAGAGTCCTGCTTCATTACTGCACAGATTTGGCAGACGTTTTTGCTGTAGCTGACTTTGAGAAAGAGGCTACGGCTCACCGACAAGAAACAAAACAGAAGATCGGTTACTAAATCATTTTAGCAGACCAGTTTAACCTTCTAAAGAGGTATCCGTGTATGTTCATGGTAATTATTAGCTCCAGTACAGTAACAAGGCTTCACATAAATCCGACCAGCAATGCAACACCCTCCCCGAAGCGGGGGTCTGTTTGTGATAGCCACAAATTCAAATAAGACTGCTGAGAAGTAGCTGTAGCCTTACTGGGATGAGAGTAGGTTTCTATGAGATGGTGAGTAATGCCAGTTTACAACCGTATGCCCATAATGTTTAGGACCACTTCACACAGGATGCCAAATTTAACGCAGTGTGTCATTAATTGGTTGAAAGTGCTTTACGCATAGATGAGTGAGCCCAGTGATCGCCACGGAAACATTCTCTAGACCACAATGCTGCCACCTAATGATGTGACTCAACTGTCCTTCATGTCTTTAAGTGAAGAACAGTGAACGTTAACACTTGTGACAGATGGCAGTTTGCCGATACAGACGTCTGTAGACTCACCGGTGGGCTGTTTGGAGGTCTGAGCGCAGCTCCAGGGAACAAACCATTCTCTGCTGTCAGCAACACACAGCGAGCCTTCTCACTGCCTGCAACACAAAACCACACCAATCACACTCAGGCCACATACAGCCATGGCCAGGACCATCCAGGTCATCAACAGGGTTCTTGTGTGAACAAGCCACTGCTACATATGCTTTTTTTTAGTTAAAAAAGAAACTATTCAAACATGAAAACAATATTCTTAGTGTCTTAGGGGTCACAAAAGAAACTTTAATATTTGCAGGTTAAATGCAATTTTACTGAATATCATACCATCATATATAACTTAATAATTACTTAATAATAACTTAAAAAGTGTTTGAGATGGTTTGATGTGAAATGGTTCAGACGTTCTTTATAGTGGTGGTGGTAGGAAATATAGACATTTTATTTACTATAAACCACTAAAAAAACACCAGTTAACAGTGGGACCAGTTAATAGTGTAATACTCTGCATTTACTTCTCCACCATAAATGGATCTTAAGGTCAAAATCATCTTAAAACTATTATACAACAATGTCTCACACATCAGGCATTTTATGTAATAACTTTCTGTGAGGCGCTTTCTACGCCTGGTTTCTCTACCTACCACTGTAAACAAATGTAACTTTTTCAGATGAGAAGAAGAGAACATTTCACATTAAACCTCACTGAATGACTCTGTTTACTGAATGTGAAAATTTTATAGAAAAAATGGTGGAATTCCCCTTTAGCTCATGTATATGACTGGGCCTACTACAGGATACATGTTTCTACTGGAATTTATAGCCAAACTGACCCATAATGCCCTTCCCGCTATGAGTTATTTAGTAACTATGAAACTATTATAAGTTATGCAGTTACCATAGTGAGTATTTGAATTCTGGACCCCATGTCAGTGCGGTCATGGTTAATAACATCTTATTCATTGAGTCACCACAAGTTCATGGCTAGGAGTAAGCCACCCGTCTACAAACACATGTGTCATGTGGGTTTTCCAAATACCTTCACACTGTCCTCACTGTTATATTTTTGTTTCAGTCATACGAAGGAACTATTTTCTGTCTTGATTTCAGATGTTTTGAGAACATTTTCAGAAATGTGCAGTTCTTTAAAAGACAGTAATGAAAATGCTTCGGTTTTTCCGTCTCGTTTTTTGTGGCGGTATTATTGATGTTCTGAAACCTAGTGCACAATCTTTCCTAAGTGCCAATAATCAATAAATCCATTAATGGAAATCAATTAATGAAAGTTCCGACCCTTTATTCACCAATCAAATGAATAATGATTGATAATACAAATAGCATACTGATACAGTGACACACACAGCACTACAGTGACTACACATACACTTAAAAAAGATGGTTCTTCTAAGGTTCCTTAATAAACACTGTAGATCTGTATAGAACCTTAAATAATCAAGTTATAATTTGCATCATCCAGTAGTAAAATGGTTCTTCAGCTTGATGAAACCATCAAAAGCTTCTGCTTTTGTTATAAGTGTGACTTTATACCGACTTCATACCTTCTCAAGAACACATTAAAGAACAAACTTTGGAAGATATCAGCCAATGAGGCCCAGAGTCTTTACTAAAGAACTCAGAAAGACCCATTAGTTTTGATCTTGTGCTTCATCTGTTGAAAATGTTCAGGTAGTAGAAAAGCCAGCAGGTTGGTTTATGGCAGTGATGATGCGGTGATGTTTGGTGGTGTTTAAGCTCTGTAGTAGAGAATATTTTCTTTGGTTGTGGAGAAGGAAACTATTTAGAGAAATGTGAGGAGATAGTTAAAGGGCTTAGAAGAGAGGAGGAGGCCTGGGTGAGTTCGGCAGCTTCTTATTCTGCTACTGAAGCAGCCCACACATACACATGCTCTGACCAGGCATGAGGAGAAGGCTGTGGATCACTGATGTCAGAACAAAACCTCACAACTGTAGCAACTTTACTTCTATGGAAGTCTATAAGTCTATGGAACCAGACTTCTTTTCACACAGTTGGGGGTCATTTATTGTAGTCCATTCATGAAGAAATGTACAGACATTTTAAATTTTGTTAAAACTGAAAACAAAGGTGTTATTCCAACAGTATTGATCCATATAGCACTGATGGCTTCAAACAGCTAAAAAAAAACATCACCAAATTAGTTAGTATTTAATGCGAGACCATATATATTCTATAGGGTTTTAATCTGGACTCTGGCCAAAATAAATCTTCTGTATAGGAATTTATTCTGGATTCTGACCAGAACAAATATTCTCTATAAGGTTTAAATCTAGATTTTGAGCAGATCAAATATTTTTTATAGGATTTATATCTGGACTTTGACCAGGAGAAATATTCTCTGTAGGGTTTACATCTGTAGTCTGACCAGAGTAAATGTTCTCTATAGGTTTTAAACTAGAAAATATCATCAGAATTACAAAATCATCAGAAAAAAGACATATATCCACCATCCTCATCCTATGTGTACTGTATACGGGACATGGTTTTGTAGTTCGATAAAAGCAGGCATGCCATCACACTCACCTGTATGTGTTTCTACAGAACTCAGTCTTTCTGAATTATTTCTGTCCGATGTTGCTTTGGCATATAAACGTAAGTAATTCGAGATATGTATAGTATTCAATTTAAATCTACACTACTGTGCAAATGCTTATTGTTTAAAACCCTTTATCATTGTAATGAGTGCATTTTCAATAGTAAGAACACCAGATATGGTCAGAACAGATGTAAATAATCATAAATACAATGCAAAGTAGCATCAATATCTTATTTTGAAAGAAGCAGATAATATCTTGTGTGCCAGTTTTCTCCTGGATGCCCCAGGCAATTTGTGTGAATGTATTTCATTCCTTCAGCAGCAATCTTGATTTAGCTTAATAAAGAACTGAGCAGTCAAAGCAGGTATTAGACGAGAACTGTAAATAATACTAAATAATACAAGGAAAAGCTTGGAAAGGGTTAAATAAACAGAATAATATATGTAAAACCACTGCTTATTGTATTAATACTATTTGAATATTGTTTTGCTGAGCAAATATTAGCTTCCTGTTTGGAATATTAATATCCCCAAGTGCTGAAAACATTTGCACAGCACTGTAGCTAATATGTAACAGCTTATTTAATCTTTGCTGACTTTTTGTGTGAATGTGAATGACTTTAGACACACATACTGTGTAGTGTAGTGAATGTAAAATGTAATCCACTTCTTTCTTCCCTAAATCTGAACACAGCAAATAAATGTGTGTCTTTCTGTCTCCTGTGATGCTCAGATGAACCACAGATGGTGCACATCAGTCCTGCACATGTTGATGCCTTCAATAGGGCTGAATTAGCTTTAGTCAGCACTCTCTCTCAGCCTGCCTTCCAGAGCCTTCTCACACACCATGTTTGTAATAGCCATAGGTCACAGCATGAGTGTCTGGCACCATTACATACTGCATCCACTTTAAGTGAGCTGCAGCAGCTATGCCCTGCAGATAGCAAGACTGCTTTGAACAGCCTAATTTTATTCTTACCCACCGAAGACCTTGTATTCCCTAACTGGTCATGCCACAGGTGTCTAATGAAGTGCGCTTATGGAACTGTGCCTTATTATTTATTGTTTTGCTTTCGATGGTAAATGGATAGAAATATCCACCATCAGTTTCCAGAACCACTGGGTTTAACAGCAGATCCACATACTGCTATAGAGTGATATGAGATGATGACTGCAAGCATGTAAGATGCAAGTTCTGAGAAAATTTCTGTTGTTCTTTACATTATGTGTAAATGTCATGATAAACAGACGATAAGAAATGACCCAAAATTGAATGAAAATGTCTGGTTCCATTCACTTGCATTAAAAGTAAAGTATGTTTTTCTCATGTAGTTATGATATTAGAGAGACAGGGATTATTGCACTTGTTTTGTTTGTTAATATAGCACAAACATTTAGATTGAAGAGCCATATATCATTAGGAATAAAGTTTGAATAAAACATCCATAATATATTTTAGTCGATTATTGAAGTGAAGACAGTTCTCGTCAAAGAATGGAGAAAAGCTAATTGCATTTATTTTGACTGTACTTGCTTCAGATGCAATTACCTACTGAAATTTGTATGTTAACCCAATAATGTCCATATATAGTTAATGTGTTTCCTGATCTATCCTGATCATGTCTGTGCACAAATCTTTAAATTAATTAAACCACATTTCCAGCAACCACATTTTATTGTGTTGTATTTCAATTTGAATTTAGGGTAATTTTTCTGGATGGGGATTGAGTTAAATTCTGGTCCTGTATTACAGAAACTTCCTATGTTTTGATCTAAAGATCTAACAGACTTTTCACAAATTCATATTACAGAAGCAATAACTATAATATTTTGCTTGTTGCTGATGTACAAAAGAAACTAAGTCCCTCTGCTATTTATAAAAGCATCACCGCTCCCCAGTTAGTTTCTTTTTTCCAAACGCATTAGCTGAGTGTGCTTATGTTATTCCTCCTAATAATCAGCCACACATTCTGTTCTGTCCCCTCTTTATTTACCATCATTACTGTAATATTTTATCTAAACAGTTTCTATCAACATTATCGCATGAAGGTAATGCGGTACGGTGTTGGGGGGTGGAGATTGTGTCTGCAGTGTCTGGGAAAACGCTGCTAAAATGAAAACCTCACAAGTGAAAAAGCTCCACAAAAAGATAAAAGTAAAGTCATTATGTCGGCTACAGTTATAGTGGACCCTGCTGCCAGTCACTGCATTAAACGAGAAGTCAGGACACTGTTGGTGTTTACCTTTTTAAAGGTTAGGACAGTATTTAGAAAGTTTAGTTTAGTGTGTGTAATACATCCTATTTCTTATCTGGAATTAACAGAGAAGATTATGAAGTTAAAACTGTTCTGTAGCAGCTTCTATCCTAAATTCAGTCCTAATTAAGGCGGTGATGGAAACTAAACAGATTTCAGAGGCAGGATGCTTCTGTAATACCAGGACCCCTGGACCACATCCTTCATTTTGATGGAAAATCTCCATAAATTAGCTTAATGGATTATTGAAATTCATACTAGGATGCAATGTACATCACCAACCATCTGCCAAAATCATTCTTTTGGCAGAGGGACGTGCTTACAGTGTCCCAAGAATTCATTAAGATTTGTCTGTTAGACACCAGAACCATGGCTCTGACCCTAACAAGTAACAATCTACTGACCTTGAGCAGATGCAGGTGACCTCAAGCCTTAAGGAAGTCAGTATGAGGGTGAGCGCATGCAGCCTGGAGTGATGGGCTAGAGTCAGGCAGAGGAACGAGAGAGCAGAGGAGGCCTGGATGGAGTTAGTGCTGCTGCGCAGAGTGAGAAGGACACTTACGGATCCAGAACGAAGAGTGCTAGTACGGCAGTGATGTGATGGAGGAGTGAGTTAGAGAAAGAACCATAGCACAGACTCAGGACGTGTAGGCACAGTGAAAAAATGCTGTTTATTGGACTAGATTTACCATACAAAGGGGAGAAAAAGCCACTGTTACAGCATGGCAGCCAGCGGGCCGTACTGAGGGTGCGGTGGAGAAAAATGTGGAGATAGATAGGTACACAGCGATTGCAGTAGTCATATTTTTGTTAAAAAAGGAAAGAAAAAGAGAAATGGAACAGTTAGAAAATAAATACAATTCAGGTTTTACAAAAATACAGCAGAGATCTCAGTTAAGAAGCACAGCGGCATCTCATGGCAGGGTGGATATGTCCCGTCAAGCTCAGACAGGAGCCACACCACAAATGCTGAGGGTTCCTCATAGGTTTAATTTGGCAGTAGGATGCTGAGAAACTGGAAGCCAGCGTCTCACTAAGGGTCTGCTGGGTGGGGGCTTCTGAAAGTGCTCTTTAAATAACTCTACCTGGATAACTATAAAAATCTAAGCTTGCCTGGATCCTCATAAGAGAGATGTTTTTTCTCTTGTTGGAATATTTTGACTCTAGATTTGATTTCCAAACTGAGAGATACACTGCGAATTGATACGTTGGCAAGTTAATGCATCTTTTGCGTGTGCAAATGCTTAATATTGCTTAAGATGCGCCAGATAATCATCAAGCCTAAGACTAGACTAAAACAATACTTTCAGAGATGATTCATCACTAGTAATGCAATTTAGTTTAAGACCATGTTTTTAAATTCTATCAGATCTACTTATTTTCAGTTAGCTTTCCAAATAGGGCTTAAGCCTCATGTGAGGCAAAACTAGTGAGTAGCTGTTGAAATTGTATTCAGTTCAGGGTTAGTCTTAATCTAGGTCTAACCAACCACTTATGTGAGAAATTGTTGTGGAAGCTTAATTGAACCCTACTATTATATCATAGACATAACCACAAACCAAATATGCCACAAACATCATAAGACATTATATATTAGTAATAGTGTCATGTTCTCATGTTGAGGTCACAATGTTTGACATCATGGCAGCAAACAAGAGTACACAGCAAAACTAGCTTGTGACATATGTTGACATGACATGAAATATTATCTACCGTCTTTGTGGGGTTTGTAGCGGGGCACTATACACCTTACGAGTGGTGTTAGATATTTTTAAGATGCCTTCACTTTCCGAGATATGATTTTCTTTTAGTGTACAAGTTCCTTTCCACTTATAGCCGGAAATATGCTAACTGTAGTTATACCTTTTTAAAAATGCTTCTAAAACAGTTTTTCCAGTATCACACCATAGTCTATCTACATGGCACTATTTGTAGCTGCAACATTTAGAATTCCTACACAGAACTGTTAGCGCCTTTTGTGTTACTGGCTAAGCTATTAGCTAAACAACTGGTTATTACATTATTATTACCTCTGAAAGATGGATAAAGATTGCAAAAAACATTATATATATATATATATATATATATATATATATATATATATATATATATATACATTAGGTATTATAATAACTTTTCACACATTTTTATGTACATAGATTGTATTAGTAGTTGCATAATTTGGTTTAACCATAATTAATAATAGTAATAATAACAATTTTCATCTTTCCATTTTGCATAATTAGGGTTAAATATAAATTTGCTGACACATCATGTAATATTCGAGATTTCACAGCCTTTGCTGACATTTTACTGCTAAATGACAATGTCACAGTCATGTTATAAACATATCATGGTGTCATAAGTTGTTACTACAGAATTTAACAGTGCCATGTTTCAATTACTGTTGACTGTCATGACAGCTTATGTCATATTCTTCTTTTGCTAGTTAGCTGTTATAAAACCAAACATTACAACACATGTAATTACATGACAGTTACCAGCAATGCTAACAACATGACAGCATATAACATGTTTACAACATGGTTATGTAGTTTTACAAAACTACATAGCCACAGTCTAACCATAGCTGTGATATGAACATATCCTGGTGTATTTTACTCAGAAATAGCGTTGTGTCATCAAGTGAATTGACTGTAAAGGATCTACGGAGAATAAAAAATGATGGCATATTTCTCAAGTACTTCCTTGGGGCCTTTTTCCTATAGATAAAAGAAAAAAACCCATCAGATTCCATACAGGAACTGTTGCACTCAGGTTTGTGCTTGACTCATTTTTGAAATGCACCTAGTAACAGTCTCCCACACCCCATCCAGCCTTCTTCCACCCCATCCATGACTGAAAATTAAAAATACAATTCCATTATTTCATTTCCTACAGTTAAAATCATTGTATTTGTGCGATTACGAAGCAATATGGCACTAAATGAGTGTGTTATCCAAAGACAGAGAAGAGACAGAGACATCGAGTGATGACAAACACGACAAGGCATTCAATATTAGAGAAATAAATAAGATGTATCCCTAAGAGTCCACACCAACAGGTCTATATGGCATTCAGGTGTGCATTATAAATACAAACAATACTGTATTAAAATCATTTCTGGATCTTAAGCTCAGTAGAAATACACATTGGCACTCGATCAGAGCAAAGTGTACCTACACTGTTTATGTAGGTGTATCATGTATCACATATTTGTGATTCACTCTATAAAGAGATTTGAGCTTCTCAGCATTCTGTCAATTTTGCTGGACTGAATTAAAGAACAAATCTCAAGTATTGAGGAGTATTGGAAAAGTGCTAGACACTGTCACTTAAAAACCCTGTTGTCTTTAAAATGATGCCATGTATTTGGGTCTAGAAGCAGGCTGTGGTTTGCATGTATGGCTATAAGAGAAGGTTAGACTAGTTTGCTGGTGAGAGCTAGGGAACATTCTTTGAGATCTATGCAGATTGGTGATGCTGATAATCAGTGATTTTGTATAATCTCAAGTATTTGTAAATGTGCAACACCTCCTAGTTCTGGCATCTCTTATAAGATTAAAGGTCCCATAATACTCAGCACCAACTTTTGTATGTAAACTAGGAGTATGCTACACCATGGCTTTTGGTTGTGTTAGTATATTTCAGAAAATGGCAGTACCTAGCACTTCAGCTCAAATCCAACCACTTACACTCATTTTTCCTGCAGATAATTTAAAGTCTATAACAATTTATTTGAGCCTTGCTACAAAACATTGATATACCTATAACGTAAACAGGTCATGGCAGACATTATTCAGTAATCAGCGCTACGACAGCATTAAGTTTACCTCCCGGTGAATATCGTAAGTGCTACCTAAAGCTAAGCTTTTCAGGTGGATAACTTCTTTACTTTGTGCAGTTATCTTTGTCATATAAACACAAACATGCACCAGCCACACTTTCACTGCACATTCAAAAACAAAGGCCTGACCCAGGCATAAACTGAACATACGATTCAGGTTCCAGTTTGTTTATAACCTGCTTAAAAACACCTGAAACCATTTAAAATGACCATGACTGATGATTTAATGCTGTGCAGGGTGAGCTACACTTGTGGAATCAAAAAGCTTATGTTTTGTATCTGGTGAGTGTTAAAATATGAGTGATCTGTTTTGTGATCTGACTATAGTAATGATTGTAAAAGACTGCAGTAAACAGTGTTTAGTTTATATTCTGGTGCACAGAATGCTGATGATATAGTGCTATAGCATCTTCATCTTCTTCTGGAAGTGTGGAAGACCAGCTAAGTGTTTGTCACTAAGTGTTTGCAAAGACAAACGATTGCTTCTGTACTTGAAGCAGCAGTACCAGCTTCAAAACTTGGAAAACTTGATTTGTCAGTTCTGTTTGTATTGTCATGCAAGTCAAATGCTTATGAGTTATCCACCCTGACGCATAGCCACCGCTTATGCATGTCAGAAAGCCATGACGTCTTTCCACATTTTCAAATGACAATTAACGAGGGTAAAACAACACTGGTAAATTACTGAACACAATCTGCCATGACTTGTCAATGTTGTGTAACAGGGTTCAAGTAAGTTAACACCTCTATATCTAATCAGTCCTATCTAAGAATTAGGAGATCTAATGACAGAGAAGTGGTCAAATGGCAGTTCAGCATTGAGACTCCATTTGTACTGATCAGTTTAAATGTTCAGTGACCTTTTTCCTTTTTTTAACTCCAAGAACAAACAAACAAACAAACAAGTAAACAAGGGCATAAATAAAGGCTATCCTAACAAACCATGGCAATACAGAGGCACAATAGGCAGCCATCTTCCTGCAAGATCTGTCCAAGTCGTGACAGCTGTGTGCTGCCGTCCTCATTCAGACAGTCTAAACTGCCAGTGTAAACAGAGGAGAATGAAAGAGTGTATGAAGTTTGAATGCTTCAGTAAGGCCACTGAACATCATGAGAACTGGCAAACAGGTCAATCGTTGCATTATATGAAACACCATATATGGATCAGATGCGTTTCCACAAAGAGAAATCTAAGTTAAACTATGCTACACCATTTTATAAAGCTCTATGAAAGTATCAAATGTTTTTGGGGTGCCCAGGTTTAAGACTGTCTCTTATGTTTTTATTCTCATAGCTATGCTGTACAGTTACCTGGGTTAGTTTCTTTCTTTCTGTCTTTGTACACTCCGTTCTATAGTGGCCATGATGGTTACCATCATGTTCTGTGTTTATGTTGTTAGACATATGCTATACTAGAGACCATCCCTTCCCCCTTTTCTCAAACCACGTTCTGCTCTGGGTCCTGAGAACCTGACAGCAAGAGAGCAAGCCATTCTGTGGAAAATAGGTCAGAGAAGACAGAGGAGAGAGAATGTGCTTCTCACGTCACAGAGGTGGTGGAGATGCTGTTAGTAAGAAGGGGAGGCTGTTTTTGTTTGTTTTTGTTTGTTGGAAAAGGAGGCAGAACCTTGGTGAATGTGCTCCAAGGACAGAGAAGTCGGAGGAGAAAGGAAGAAGGTCACATGACAGTACAGCACTGGCAGCGTTTTTTCTTTTCGGTACCTGCGGGCGGCGGCTCCTTGGCTGAGCTTTCGTCCTTGCCCTCGGAGGACAGTTCGGTGGCTTCGGACGGGGGCCGTCCTGAGACCAAGTCGGCTGCGTTGCCGTCGATGGTGGACACGTCGGTGACGGTTTTCTCCCGCAGGGACTTCTCGTCGTCCTCGTCGATGAGCACGATCTCGGCCTTGATGGTGCCGTCGAAGCCCAGCAGCTTCTTGCTCTCCTCCTCGTCGTCCACGTTGTGGTAACCCATAAAGATCATGGTGACTGGCTTCTCGGCCGTGGCCTTGGGCGTCTCTGTCACCTCGCCCTCGTAGCTTTTTCGGACCTGGCCGGCGGCCTGTGGCTTGCCCTGCTGTCCGCGGACCATCTCTAGCTTGGCCTCCTTGTGCATGGTCTGCTCCTTAAAGCTTTGTTGGCCGTCCGTGGCCTCCGGACCAGCCGGTGTGACAATGACGCGGGCGCCATCGGCCCTCTGGTGGCTCTGACCCACGCGCCCCATCAGTTCCTCCACCTCATCTGAGCTCCAGGGGTGAACACCATTCTCCAGCATGGTGGAAGCCCCCGAGCGCACTTCGTAGATCACCTTTCGGCCATCATCGTAGACCTTCACGCCGCGCTGGTGGGCCTCCTCAGGGCTGACCGGGGAGGCGGACAGAATTTTGGTGCCACCTGTCTTCAGGTCCTTTTCAACACTGATCTCCATGGCGTATAGCGCTTTAGACATAAGGGAAGAGTGCAGAGGGGTGTGGGTTAATGTCCACTTAGTGGGATTTGTCATGCATGCAGTGTGGAAAGCTGTTAATTCACAAGTACAGTGAAGATATTTTCATGCACTGCACACCTGCATTAAGATATTTTTTCAACAAAAACTTGATGGAATAACAGACTTACCTTCCTTACTGCTATTTTGCCAGTCATTTAGTGCAGATAGACATAACCATAACAGTTGTAAGCTGTTGTAAGTGTTGTAAATTGTAAGTGCTGCTGACCACAATTAAATGCAATTCACTTCCAGCACTGTTATTTCTTTTATTGATTTGTTGGAATGTTTGTTTGACAATAGCTGTTTCTCAATACCAATAACGCAAAGAATAGACTTCTTGTGATCTTGGGAAGAATGTTCTTGGCAAGTTACCTTGCAAGTACATGCTTTTAATGTTTTTAAAATGTTCAGCCTGTTAAACTATGAAACGAACGAAATGAATATAAGTATAGCATATGGAGTGATCTAGATAACTGCCATAGATACAGAGAGAGAAAAGGTGCTAGAGCCATCACTGTCGTCCTAAGGAGGTGGATCCAGGCTGAGGAGAGAGATAAAGACTGCGTGTACTTTTAAACAGAGCCTCGTCTTGATCAAACATCGCACCAAACTTTTATATTGTGTGTTATTTGTGCTAAATGTTCAAATACTGAACTCTAATGTCAGTTTCTCATCAAATTTTGATCTAAAGTAGATTTTAAGAAGAAAACTGTATACCATATACTGAGCCACAGTGAAAGCTGGATATTTCTGTTTGTTCTTGTCAGCAAGTCATCAACTGATGCATCCTTTTTTTTGGGAGAGAGCAAAAACACATCCATGTACTTAACAGTTCTTGGTACTGGAATGTGACTTGGGCTGCGCAAGATGATGTCAGGCCAAAAGCCAAGAATGCAAGAAAACACAAGAATGCATACTGAATAACGGCCAATGTTACGTAGCTATGAGAGTGAGGAAGTGAACTGGGGACATTTCACTGACCAGTAAACAAAAGCATTACTAGGAAAAATGAAATGCAAGGAACATAAAACAGGATATTAAGGTATGCATACATACTTCTAGCAACTACCCTTCTAGCAACCCTTCTAGTTTCATGAATTTTTAAAAATACATGCTTGTGTATACCTTTATTTTCTAAAATGTTATGCTGTCGTGTCAATCCAAAGCAAGGCTAAAAGTATTTTAAAAAGTACAGTAAAAAATCATTACTGTATAATATTTTAAACCTTAAAAGCAAGAAAGAGAGTATGTCTCTTAAGCAGTTTTACAAAATTCTCTGCAAAGAGCAGCATCACACACTGCACGTTACATGCTTACTCTTTAATCCAGTTGGAAGTTCTGATATCTGTACTTCTGAGTGAGCATGCTCCGCTTTAGCTCTCCCAGATGTCGCTGTGCCTCCATCTGTAATCCTCATTACCGTGCCAAGTGCTGGCCTGGGACCAAACCTGGCACCACCCTCGCCCCTCCCACCCCCTTCTCATGCACCTACCAGGTTTCCTTGGGAGTTGGCGGCCCCCCGAAGCTGTGGCTGGAGTCTGGGAGTTCAGCTCTGGGAGGTCAGGGATATGAGAACAGATGTAATTCACTGCATCTGTCGGGCCGAAAGCACATGAGGACGTAAAAAACTGGATCCCTGCGGTTCCAAAATCACCCCCCACCACTCCCCCTCCAAACTGATCTGCCCCTCCCCTCCTCTGCTATACTGAGTATCTCTCTCTGTCTCGCTCTGTGTCTCTGAAGCAGCCTGTTGCTTAGACAGCAGAAAAAGCAGAGTGAGTGGTTTAAGTTGGAACAATGGCAACGCTGGGTTGGAGGGATTCCCCCTGAATAGGTGGATCATTGTAAACAAAATGCGGAGTCATTGCCTCTGTGTGTGTACTTCAATAGTCTAGCTGAGGCAAGAGGGAAATAGGCCAAGGGGCTAATGTGTGCGAGAGGGACCCCGGTGCCTCACGGAGGGGGAATACGGGGGGCATTTAGCGTGTAGCATCACACTAGTAGATCCTTCAACAGCAGGGCATGTGCCGTTGGCAAGTTTAACAAGCGAGCTCTTGTACTTATATATATAGGTCCTTCATGTTTTGTAATATAAAATAATATAATATAATATAATATAATATAATATAATATAATATAATATAATATGTCATTAAAACAAAATTCTGTCTTGGACTTAATTATTGCCCATAAAAAAGAATGTGTCTTATGATAGTGAGATGAGTATATAAAGAGAACACAGTTATGATGGTTTGTCAGAGTTATAAGATATTAAGTCAGAATTATGAGATAGCAAATCATATTAAGAAAAAACTGAGACATTTTCCCCATATTATGAGATCTCCTTATTAAAAGCAGAGCTTCTGTATACAGGGTCTACAGGGGGAGCAGATAAATTGATTTCTACACTGTACTGGTATAAACTGAATGCAATAAAGTGATTAGCATCTCTTATCACACTTGGTATGACTATAATTTAACATAGTGATGGCGAAATGCTTAGTTACTTTAAGACAGCAGGTAATAGTTAAGAAATTGTTTATGTTAATTATGAGACTTTGATTTTTCACCAAACCATCATATGATACATTAACACATGATACGTTATTATTCCATATAGATTTTTCGCAGCTGGAACATTGCACCCGTACCTCCATCTTGGTGCTGCAGACTCTGCAAACAGAAAAAAGAAAGAGAGTGTTATGAAATCAGATGAATGACATGCTCATATAAAGCTAACTCTGTGGTTTGGAAAGTCGATTATGGCGTGGATGAAAATGGAATAGAGCTTCTGTTCCGGCCCAAACTAAATAAAGCTTACCACATCTTTTTTTCCCTGTGACCTTTATGGTTTCACATGATGCTGTATCTGTGTTCCCAACACCCACCAGCACACCACAGCTAGAACACTGCCTGTGTCTATGCGCTCTATTTGTAATGAGGAGCAGTTAGAACATCTTACTTTCTGTAGGTCTTCAATAGAGCGCTCTGTTTCTCGCAGCCTCTCTCTGAGCACTTGCTCTTTGGTGGAAATTTGCAGCTCCTCGTTCTCCAGCTGAATGATCTCTGATTCCAATCTGCAAAGAACATAAAAACATTCCATCTGTTACAGACGTACAACAGCTGCACTGACAGCCCTAACTCAGATCGGAAGTGCTGATGATTTTAACAAAAACATGAATAAATACATGAATAAGGAGATGACTGATTAGTTACCTGGAGGACTAACGGGGACGGCCCTGCATTAGATCTCCTAAAGCAACTTATCTGTTGTCACCAAAGTGCTCCTATATGGTCAGTGGAGCCGAGTGTAGAGAAGGTTTACTTAATGAAGTGGCTGATTGGTGTATTTAGCGGGTAATGAATAAAAACATAATAGTTGGCTTCCAAAAAGTAACAGAAGTGGTCTAGCGTTCTACCGCATTTACCAGCTAGAGGGAAATTTTCAAAGAGCTCACCAATGTGGTATCACTTTTAAAACTTTGGCTAGAACACTCTTTTTAAGACCACTGGAGGTAATAAGTACAGTCCTTAAATAATGTTGCAATAAATAGATATTCCACCATTTATCTCTCCTCGCATGTAAACTGAACAGTCCTAATTTTCGGTAATGCTTTCCTGACAAATTACAAGGCTGGGGTCTCTTGCCCTGCACACACAAAACATCATCGGTTCATTCATTTATCCATCATTAACATTGTTTCTTCATCTGTTTGTTTTTTATACAACATTGTTCCGTCATCCTATCATTCTTTTATCCATACACCAGAATTATTGCTTCATCTATTCATTCCTTCATCATCACTAACATAGTCCCTAATCCCCTCACATCAAAGCCGGATAATGGTGTTAGTTGTGTATGAGGAGTGGAGCAGTATTGGCTAGAGAGCTGTCAACCAATAAGCCACACCCAGACAGTTCTTAGTTTTTTTTAAATCATTGATGTCTTATATTTTACAATCAAGCTTTGCTGAACGTTAAGTTTATTATCATACAGACATTTTAATAATTTACTTCCTGGAGTCTGTAGAGGACAGGACTGGCATAGTTGTAATTTTTCCAGACTGATATGTTACATCCTGCTGTTCTCCCACCCTCTGCAGTCTATCATCACATCAGTAGTTTATGTGAGCTCCAGTGTGCATAATAACAGTCCCTGTAATTCTGGAAATAACACTCTTTATAGAAAAACAAGTCGGCCTGGGTTCGGAATATGATTTTGCACTTCTTCAACAGATGGATCTCAGGCTTGTCTCGTTAGCATGATTGCTATTCAAAGAGCATCCACAGTTTTCAGTCTTGGCTCCAGCTGTGAGCTTACTGGACAGAATCCAAAGTCCATGTTTGTTAAACAAGCAAAGGCTGAGAATGCTGATGTGCTGTCCACATCTTTAGCTGTCCAAAGAACTGTATTTATTGGAATGTGGAAACCAAAAATGATTCCAAAGCTGTTGAAATAATACAATTCCACATACTCTGTTACAAAAGCTGCATAAATGCTTGGACTTGCAACGGTTTTACAGCTTTATGGCTTTATGCTTGCTCATAACTGGGCTCTCTTGCTTACACAGTACTAGAAGAGAAAATTGTGTTTGTGCTCAAGGTGAAGAAGTACACCACAGGCATACTAAACACGCACACTTATTCAGATGAGCGCTGTGCCTTGGGACAGTTTCTTTCAGCTGCTGTTTCTCTCTGTGTTCCATTAGCACAGTACAAATCAGCAAACTGTATGTTCTGCATTACTAAGTGTAAATTTAATATAACCACCTAATAAAATGGAAAGGTCTGCAGTGAAGCAGATCATAACAGAGCTAATCAATGTTTCACAACCACAGAAAGGGATGTTGGCCAAAATAAGAGTTTATAATATAAAGCTATCACTGGAACTAGCAGTACAGTGTTGGAAGCTGATGGTCGACAACTCAGTCATGTTGTTGGTAACTCACTCTTGTTAAGCTGACATATGTGGCCTGTATAAAAATAACCTTCTGTCATATTTGCTAGAACTATCCTATATCCTATACGAGATTGATCTCTGGAATAATCAGGCTTCTCTGACTCTGCCTGGGAGTCTCAATATCATTTGCAATAATCAACCACACTCAAATCAAAACAACAAATCAGAACCAATCAGTGTGGTGGATAAACAACCAGCAAGTAAAAACTATCATCCTCTCGATGTAAAGCGTCCTTGGGTATGAGAAAGGCGCTATATAAATTGAACTTATTATTATTATTTATTATTATCATCCCAACTTCAAAACTGCTTAAACAGAAGAACATAGCGCATATCTCCTCTTTCTGCGATGAAGCAGTCAGGCTAACATTAGCATGTACAGTGCATTGTTTTGTTTGAAATTTGCTAAAAAGCATCTTTGTGGTGTGTCCAGTCAGTTGTATGGGTTTGCTGTTTGATTGGTGCTGTTAACTAACAACATTTAAATAAGTGTGCACTAGTTGATGTGGTTGCTAGCCTGCATGTGCACAGTAGCCTCCTCTGTGGGGAGGGCTTTGTAAGGCAGGGCTGGAGCACATTAAATCCCAGAAAACATACCAAAGGAAAAAGTCTCTCCTACAGAAACCAATTTTCTCAACTGCCTAAAATGCCTCATTGGAATCCCAGCCCTTTTATTTGTTACAAGGTGACAGCATCCTGTAACACAATCCTTATTGCCTGCTTACTAATAAGCTTAGTCCACCCTCACACAACCAACAGAGAGCTAAAACAGTAAAAACTGACCACTCTGAAACGCCCTTCTCCAGTTCAGCCTGTAAAAGTAGATCTACCTTGTTGTAACTTGTTCTACCCGACTTTCAGTATTGGACACTAGATCAAAATGATCCGACAGAATAGCCACAGCGATGTGGGGGCAGGACTTGTAGCAGAATGCCACTGTGGTGGTCGATCAATCAGAACAGAGCTGAAAATTCAGAACCCACTGGGTTCATCAGGAGGCGGGGTTTAAAGACAGAGGAGCTCTAACAGAGCATTTCCACTAGAATACAGTTGTACATTACGAGAAAAATGTTCATATTATGTACCTTTATTCTAGTACAACTGGAAATTAACATGATCAACACTGAAATAAGCATAAATCCTCTTTAGCCTTTAACTTAATTATTTATGTCATATAAAACAGCACATCTTACTAGTAAACTATTAGTGTTATGATAGCACTTTGTACCTGAAACATTTTCAATGAAACATGTTATAGAAACTCACTGGGTTGGTCTGCAGCATGAGAGGTCATATAGACCGAGTACAAACATGAATGAGATTCAGTCCCCTTAAACGCATATGCATACACACATTCTTTCTTTTTCCCAGAGGAGCAACATCTCGCTCGTTCTCAATGCTGGCGGCCAATGAGGAAGGCAGCGGCTGAGGAACTCACTCTGCCTCCACCCAAGTGAATTTCCTGCTATTGTTTCCATCACTGAGGTTACAGGCTCCTACATAACAAAGGCCAAGGAGCCTTCCCACGATTCCCAACAATCCATCTCTAAAACCAGCACCCAAAGTCTAAGAATACACAGATAACAGATTACCACTTAAGATGCGGCATTGTCTCTATGATCAGGCTCAGATATAAAAGTGCTTAAAAGACCACAAACCATAAGAGATTTACTATGAGACGGCACTGCTTTAAAGTAAATTTACACAATTCTGTCATGTGTAGTCTATCATCCAAGGCATGTTTGCTACTGGTTCATTTTGCACAGAGCTAAAAGGCTAATGTAGTAATGCTGCAATCTCAGACTTCTGTATGTGCGTTTTGGCACTGTGTGGTATAAGGTTATCTAGAGAAATCAACACATGTTTGTACTGTTTACAGATATGTGATGTACCTTTCTCCATTTTCATAGATAATAGTGTCAGTCACAACTAATCTGAACTAGTAATGATTAACCATTAAAATGTTTTGGTAGCATCTATTTTGTTTTCCACTGCAGATATAGTACATCAGCACTGTAGCTTGTTATCATAGTGATGCTGCATAAAACTGCTGTGATGTGATCCAGCCAAATTTGTTCCACTACTCTGTTTAGGGGAACTCTAAAGTGAACTCTTAGTGCAGTGGGTAAAGTATAGAAGTGCCCTCATTAGTGTAGTAGGTGAAGTATAGAAGTGCACTCATTAGTGTATTAGGTGAAGTATAGAAGTGCACCCATTAGTGTAATAGGTGAAGTATAGAAGCACACTCATTAGTGTAGTAGGTGAAGTATAGAAGTGCACTCATTAGTGTAGCGGGTAAAGTATAGAAGTGCACCTATTAGTGTAGCAGATGATGTATAGAAGCACACTCATTAGTGTAGTAGGTGATGTATAGAAGCACACTCATTAGTGTAGTAGGTGAAGTATAGAATTGTACTCATTAGTGTAGTAGGTGAAGTATAGAATTGTACTCATTAGTGTAGTAGGTGAAGTATAGAATTGTACTCATTAGTGTAGTAGGTGAAGTATAGAATTGTACTCATTAGCGTAGTGGGTAAAGTATAGACAAGTAATTATTAGAGTAGTGAGTGAAGAATAGGAGTGCATTCATTAGTGTAGTAGGTAAATTATAGAAGTACACTCATTAGTGTACCAGGTGAAATACATGAAAGTGCGCTCTTTAGTGTAGTCGGTGACGTTTAGAAGTGTACTAATTAGTGTAGTACGTGAAGTATGAAAGTGCACTCATTAGTGTAGAGGGTAAATGTTTGGAAATGTACTACTTAGTGTAGTGGATGAAGTATAGAGGCATGCTCATTAGTGTAGCAGATGAAGTATAAAATTGCACTCAATTAGTGTAGTGGTTGAAGTATTGAAGAGCACTCATTAGTGTAATGAGTGAAGAACAGAAGTGTACTAATTAGTGTAGTAGGTGAAGTATGAAAGTACACTCATTAGTGTAGAAGTACACTAATAGTGAAGTATATAAGTGTGCGAAGTATCTTTTAATAGTTTGTGGTCATTTTGTAGGACTATTTTATTTACAATGTTGTAGTTACATGAATGGAATGGTGACGTGAGGAGCAACTTTATACAGTCATAGCCTGACTGAGTTACAGGGTTTTCTTAATGGCATGACTGAATCTTATCATATACACTTCTACACATGTTAATACTCAATCACTGTTTCTATCTTTTTTACTGTAATATGGTAAACTTACTGAACTCTAACTGAAACTAACACACTGAGATTTGGAGAAATTTTACACGTCTGTTTATTAGCTATACATTTGTTAGTTAAGTTAGCAGTACATGTCATGACTGTGTTTGCGGAACAGGGCCAGTAAGGTAAGAGCTATCTCTTTCAGAAGCTGTATATCTGCAGACTGACACATATCTGCGCAGCTCTAGTTAATGGACAGTTGTCATCCCAGTCACACACACGACTTCACACACTAATACACACACAGATAAAGTGATGAGGGGTTCCAGACTCTTAGCATAATTTAGTGTTCATTAGCATGCGACAAATCACGCTGACCCACAGCTGAGCAAGAGGGAACATAGTGTTACAGTATGCAGGCCGGGGAGCAGGAACACACTGTACTGTGTTAGAGTACGGCTCTTTACAGCTGCCCTGGGGACTGCAGCCCTCAAACACATGGGATTAGAGCCTCACATGGTTTAGGATGAATTGACACTCTGAATGAATCGTAAAGAGGTAACATTGATCATATACACCACTTTTCATGCAGCTACTACATAATAAATTAATGACACTGTACAGATTAGACAAGTGAACAACATTTACAGTACATACTGCTCAGTTCTACAAACACAGCAGAGATCAGTATACATGGTATACTTTCAATACTTTTTACTTTTACCTTAGTTTATTATTTGTACATTTGATTTATTCAATGTGTTTGTCCGTGTGAGCTATAGTCATGTTGAATCCCATCATATCCAATAATTTGCCACCATTTTCAGCTGTACATAACATTTTGAACACTCCCATTCAATTTATCATAGGTTAGCACAACATTAAGACAAGGCATTTTCACAATTACTATGTATTTTCTGAGTTTAACACAATGGAAATTTATAGGTTACATAAAACCTTTTAATTACCAGTTAAAAATGGCATTTTACATCTACACTACATGTACGTTTTTATTATTATTAGAAAAAAAACTCAAGTGCTACTTCATGTATTATCACATTCATGTTTCTAGAGTTCTAATAAGTGCATATCATAGAGAGTTATGAAACCACTGCGTTATGAAACACTTTGAAGTCATATACTGTTATGCATGTAACTATTAACTACTTATAAGCAATTATACAAATTTATGTCAGGAATTGTAAGGTATTTTGCATGCTATATAATATACATTTATAAAGCACAGAGAATAAAGCATTCATAGGCAGTGTTACCATTTTGTTAACAATTAGAAAATCAACACAACTTGACCTAAACTGTTACACACAGCTGTACAATAAAACAGAAAAAGGGCTTAGCGGCTTTAAAACATGCTTCTTATCTGCCATTCTGAGTTTTCAGATTAGACCACATTCTCTGATATTATATTCTTTATTGTTTCACAAGAAAACATGTTGTTCTGCTTCTTTTTCCACATCATTACATCATTCACAGGGCACTCCTTGGTAGGCTCAGTGTTTCTGGGAGAATAGTTTCAGTGACTCAGTAAGAGGGCTTAGCTAGAAAAGCAGAAGAGGAAACGTCTCACCCTGGTAGTTCTGTTTTCCCGTCATTTTAAGTTGAAGGTGTATTTGTTTTACACAGTAGGCCTTTGAAAAATTGTAATAATGATTGTTATGACTCAAATAAAACAAACTTACAATGAAGCTTTAAAAAATAAGACTTATTTCTGGCCATCTCACGATTTGAAGAAACTTTCTCGCAGCATTAAAACAGCAGAAGCTCTTTCATGCCCTCTAGTGGTGGAATTACTCAGGTGCAACAACATCAGCAGTGTTTGACCTTTGGTGATCTTGAGGCAAAAATGACCAAAATATATAAATAAATAAATAATTAGCATCATCACCAAGCCTAAATCCTGTTTCTAATGATACCTTCATGAACAATGTCTTATAATATTGGGACTGGGTATATTAATGCTAATGTATGGATTATGTTATTACATTATTTATTTTTACAGTTTCGTTGGCACAGCCTTCATATAACCTTAGAGTGCCAGCAGTCTCTATGGTACTGACCCAGCCAGAGCCACAAAGGGAGCCGCTGATTCCCTAATTCATGACTCACAGAAAATAAAGGAGAGGCGAGGAAACTGTTCAATCAGCACATTGTGTGTGTCTCCCTCCTGACTGTAAATAGGACACTGTGATTCTTTCAGAGAGCCTGTAAGGCCTAATTGTGACCTGCTGAATGCTGGGATTGAACTGAGCTGAGGCAGCGGAGGTCCAACACATGCTGTATATTATCTTTAATAACTGCTAAAGCAGCACTTCCTACCAGCACAGTGTGCTCCCTGTGCAGTGCTGTAAGGGGCCTGGAGCCGAACAACATGCTGCAAGCATTATCTGCTGAGTACTGCATTGAGTATTGTACTGTACTGAGTGTTGTTTTTTATCATCCCACGCAAAAGACACACTTTATCTATTTGCACATTGTAAACATTTTTTTTTCAAAAACATATCCAACATCCAAAGTTTCACAAGTTGATTAAAGTCTGAGTCAAGTTTCAGGTACAATATTTTAGTATAGTTTTATCATTAGCTGCAGATGTAGCATGGAAGCAACAAGAAAGTAAACCCAGCTAAATGCCTGTCCAGTACAATGTGCTTTAAATACATTTCCAAAAGACTTTTATAATGTTTAAAGGAAAGCAGCTAAACAGCTTGAACTGGACTGTTCTTCTTCAGTTTATTGTACGTGTTTATTGACATTGCATTTCAAGACGAAATCATAACTGCAACAGAAAATAAATAATGAAAAACAATAATGAAAACAAAAAAACTAAAAAGAAATCTCTGTTAATTCTGTTCTGATGGGTATACATGAGAAAAATAGCCGGTTCTGTTTGGGCAGACAGTCTGGATCATAGAGCATTGACTGCAACTGCAGCTCAAAGCATTGACTGTTTTGCTTTTTAACTAATCATCATAAATCTGTAAGTGCAAGAACAAATTCAAAATATCTCCATGCATCTTTCTCACTGAATGACTGGGATGATTTTTTCCTCTGTTGGGTTCATGTCTGCGCAAACGTTATGTGATCGAGCTAATCCTGTCAGAGTCTGCTAGTACATCTAGCTAGCTTAAATAGCTAACCACAGCTAGTAGCAGGCCTCTCAAATGATAAACGCCTCATCTTTACCAGTGGCCTGTCAGGTTGAATAATAGAGGAGAGATGATCACATTTCTCTAAAATTCTAACAGAAAGACGCGTGTATTAATGTATTAGTCCCAAAGAGAATGGAGTGCCATGTGGATTCAATATAGGCAGGAAAAACACAAGCAATTTGATGCCTGAAGGTACACCAATCTGCAGAGTTAGCAATTAGCTTGCAAGCTGTCAAGCCCCTAGTATCATCAAACTGAATAAATGTTGAGTAACGCTGTCAGAAGAAGTTCCACTAGCTAAATCTTGCCTTAAAGAAATGTGTGACTTGAAAGTCTTCACTGTTTATATTACATGTAAGCTATCTAGCTAGCACTCTAACTCATCTAGCATTCCTTTAAAAAGAAATATGATCTGTATTGCTGGTCAGATTAATACATTAACATAAAAAACATTGACAAAGAACTCAAACTGTATCTCCCAGAATGCACCATTTTAACAGATTACAGTATTGTGCTCAACATATTTGCCAAAACAAAACTATTGTCTGGTGTCTTTTTGTCCAGTATAGGGCACTCTGACCCAGCTGAAGAAGAAGGGCTTCTCTGAGGTGGTACTAAGAGTTTCCATTTGTTAACATGTGTTTCCGCCATTTGCTCATGACTTCAGTGTCCTACAGTGGGCGTTGCTCACCCCTACGATTCTCATGACCTTTTCCACAGTGGACAAGAGGTCATCTTCTGCTGGACTCATCTGGCTGTGGAGGGTCGATGACTTCATGCAGGCTCCAGTTTGACTCTCGCTTCCTGAACTACTTCTCCCACTTCCTGTCTGCTGTGACATTAGTTCCAGTTGGCTTTGATTAGTGAGAGTAGGCACTGGGAATGGCCTCCTCCACACTATGTCATCATCTGAGGCTTTGAACAGGAGAAAGAGAGAGAGAGAGAGAGAGAGAGAGAGAGAGAGAGAGAGGGAGAGAGAGCTTCTCCGCTTTAAACCATCCATTCTTTACAGGGAGCAGGGAGCATTATCCTGCTGAAAAATGCCACTTCTTTTGGGGTATTTTAGGGATGTGCCTGGTCCCCAGTGATGTTTGGTAGGTGGCACAAGTCAAACTTATGTCCACATGAATGAATGCAGGGTTTCCCAGCAGAGCATTGCCCTCTACTGCTTAGTGATGATGCTGTAAGCTTGATGTCAACTAGTCATTAACCACATGATTATAACACTAACAACATGGACGCCTCAGAGAAGACAACAGGGGAGGAGCATGGAAATTCCAATGTCTCTATCTCACATTACTGATCTGTGAAATTTAACTTAATTGTAAAACATCTCCACTGATCTAAAGATCAGATATTAAACGCCATTATCTACAATAAAAAGACGTGTGGTTGGTGAGGAAGCATAATGCCATATTATCCTGTAAAGCTGAAGGCTAGCAAACTGACTCATTGAAACTGTCACATCACCATAATAAATAAATAAATAAATAAATTTGTAATATCGCTTGTTGCAAAACGTCCCTTTCTCCTGTGATGTCATCAGCGATTGATCGATGTTGACAGTTATGCAATGAAAGTCGAGTCAACTTAAAATATCTGAAGTTGGGCAAGCCCTATTGCTTACAGCGTCACAATCCCTCCACTGGCTTCTTCCCTGGCGCCATCACTTCGTACCACTGACTTAAACATGCTCACTGCCACAGCAAAGGTAGCAGATTGACCTCAAGTATCCACCCTAAAGTAGTTGTAATGGTTCAAAATTCTTCCCACATTTAAGACCATTGTGTCACCACTGTGGGAGGCAAGTGGACATATTCACATACTGGCAGATGAAGCAATAGTTATATATTTCTCATGAATTTTATAACCTTCCCCTACCCTCCAACCTCTTATTTTAAACCCCTGCATGAGAGTACTGATCTGAGATCAGTGAACTGTACTCCAGTTCCAGACAAAAACTAGTCTAAGATCAGCTGACAGTAGCTATCACTGGTTCTAAACGTCACCCACAGAGCATTGACCGCAGGGACATGAGCAGCAGAACGAGTCTCCATTCCCACAGCAGCACAGGGACAGGCACATTCCCCAACTCTTCAATCCTGAGACCAGATCAAAAGGGTTCTGGGGATAATTTTCAGGACTTTCATTAACAGCAGAAATTATTATTGGCAGTAAGGCAGAGCATGCTGTTAAGCCTCTTGGCACAGAATTTAGGGCAATCTAAAAGTGATGACTGGATAAGATTAGAAGCCCAGTGACCCCCAATAATGAGGCAGCTGAAGCCAATTCTCTGTCAGCAGTGACTATGGTGAATCTGGATCTTCAGTTCCGACACTACACTCATAACCATGATATAAAACCCTTGGAGGCTCTTTAAAGCAAAACACATTCGAAAATAAAAACAATTTCCAAATATAAGACATAGCAGTAACCTTTCACTTCAACTCAAAACATGTCAAGACTACTTTATGACTTGAAAACCTGAAACCCAAACCACATGCACATTAGTAGCTGTTTATTATAATATTTATTCTAATAATAACAGTTTGCTCTTCCCTTAGGTTTCAGGTGATACTCAATACTCAAATGTACCATATTTGGCACTCATGTCACACAGTTTATATACAGAGTCCACAAGATAAACTGGACAGCGCCTGCAATTTAAGGAGGTTGAGCTGCGGAATGGAGGCTCTCTTGATTCTGATTTGGCAAAATGGACGCCCTTAAAATGAGCAGAGAGGAAACAGGGAAGACAGAGATGTATGAGTGGCGGCACGAAAAAAGGGCTGGCGAGCTGAAAAACTTGTATATGGCTAAAAGGCCTGAAAAGTTCTGGTTTAAAAGTGGCAAGTTTGGTTTTGCTTAGTTTGTGGCTGTAAATTAAAGCTAAATGACTGCTGTGGCAGTCTGTACTGCCTCAACCATCTCAGACATTCTTATACGATAGGAACATGATACAGAACATGTTGAATTCTGACCCAGCGCCGCCCTAATTGGTACATCTTTTATTGGAGCCTCTTACAAATACTTCTTTAGAGAAGCTGAAATATTGCCTACAGATGTCTTCTCCCTGAGGTCAACTGGCTTTAGGTACCAAAAACAGCCACAATCATTTTTTGGCAGCATCTTTTTCTGACCTCTCTTAACTGTTTAGAATGAAAGGCTGGTTTTGTGACTGATATAGCAGTCCTGTGTTGGGCCGTATTCAAAAAGCAGCCCAACTTGAAACACTCCCTATAATTTCAGTGTGAATCGTTAGGGCTAATCAGCTAAATTGGCAGGTGCATGTAAATTGAGTTGGCACCACAAAAGCAGTTTAATTCAAAACTGACTATTGGATAGTACAGACTAGTAAGTGAACAATACAGCATCTACATACAGCATCAGACTTAAGTGTTAAGCCACAGTTTTAAACCTACTGAGTTTTTCTAGCATCTTTAGCTTCACTAAAGTCTACATTTTATGGTAGATTTTAAGTGCTCAACAGGACTGCGTACATTCCACATTTGCTGCTGCTGGTTGTGTTTTAATTATTATTCTAGCAAATAATGTGATTGTTAATTTGGCAAAACTCATTAATTATGTAATTAGTGCAGACTTGGTACCTCTGATATGTCTTCTAATAAAAAGAACATGACTAGGCTACGCCTGCTCACACTATTCAGTCAAAGAACTGAAAGAGCTGCAACAGAGCTTCAGTTTTCATTCCACTGCAGCCAGTACACTGTTAGGGCCATCAATTATTTTGAAGGAACTGGGCCATACGAGTGCTGCAGTGTGGACCTCAGGCTACTTTCTTTTAGTTGTCTTCAGGCTGAAGTTAATCAAAAACATCACACCACTGAAAAGTCTTAGAAAGTATTTATAAATACAGCCTCCATCCCCAAGAGCTCCTAAGAGCTGCTTGCGTAAATAACACAGCAAGTCATTTTAAAAGCAGCCTCCCCTTTTCCACCTCTGGGTCTTTGTCTGGAAAGAAACGTGTCTTGTTGTGCTGACGTTTATTTTGGGGACCATGCAGCCACTGCACCGTGCCACGGAGAACTCTTTATTCCGCAATCGTTCTGGCAGAGATGACTATGCATGCTCTTACTCCTCCCAGGCCAGAAACAATTACCTGCCAGCCCACAAAGCAGAGGCTGCGGTTCAGCCCTGCCTGAAAGACTAAAATACCAGCTTCACTGAGAGAGGAGAGCCAAGAGCCCAAGGACGTTTACTTTTCTAAGTGACCACCGAGTAGGAGTGCCTGCATGTTGTGATACTCCAAAATAGACGCAAGTGCTGAAGGACTGAAATGATCCTGCTGAAATGAATGTAATGTTTTTTAGATCATTTCAAAGATAAACATGTTTTTAATCCTATGTCTAAGCAGAAATATCAGAAAGGATTATTGTTTGTATACAAAATGGTCTATTGTTTATGATGAATTTATTTGTTTGGCTTTTTTCTGTATTTTATTCCTTCATTTGGCTGTTGCTTACATACGGACCAGTTAATGTGAACGCTTCAGCTTAATGCTATTGTCCTTTACATGCCATTGTACTGTATGCACACTATATAGACACATGTTTGTGGACACCTAGCTTGTTGGAGATCCCATCTAAAACCTAGGACATTAATATGAAATTACTCCCGACAGGTCCTGTGCTGATGTTAATTCTGGAGCTGTAGAGACTGAAGAAACAGGGGATAGGCACTTTTTATGTGCTACATGCTTTGGCTTTTAATTTGTATGGTCTACAGTTTTGTGGCTGAAGTGTTGTTATTCTTAGATGCTTCCATTTTACAAAAATAGCACTTCCAGTTGACCAGGGCAAAGTTGTATGAACTGACTGGAATCCTATGACAGTGCCATGTTTGAGGTCACTGGGCTCTTCAGAAGGAAGCATCCTACTGTCAGTGTTTGATGGAGATTGCAGGGCCCTGAGCCTGATTTTGTACCTGGATTTTGTACCATGAATCCAGTAATTATGAGAGGTGTCCACATACTGTGACCATATAGTGTATGCATAAAATAGCATAGTATGTCTAATGTTCATTAAATGTGTTTTTCACAATGGAATCAATAATCCATTTATCCATCCATCCATCCATCCATCCAGTTAGATAGCTGTTTTTTTGTCGAAGCTGTTTGTAACAGGGCTGTATTTGTGAAAATACAGGCCCTTAACACACAGCTTAATTTATTGTATGTTTTTTAGATCTGAAGCAAGGAGGATGCTTGATGTTCTTCTGTCCTTTAAGGTTGAAAGCTTTAAGTACTGTTCATCTAAAGAGGGCAATGTTGGTGGGTATACCAGGTGTTCCTAGTAGTTGTTAGGAGTTTTTAATCAGTTTTGAACACTGCAAAACATGATGGTTCTTTAAAGGTCTTTAGTAATTACACACTCATCAAAAAAACATCTGCATGCTTCTTTTCATGTTGAAATGAGTGTTCTTTTCAGAGTGTTGTATAGGATTCTTTAAAAAAGCTTTCTTACAATAGGTTCTAAATAGCACCAAAAAGGGCTATAAGCTCCGGTGGCAGAACCCATTTTTTTATGCAATATAGAGCCATATGGAACACATTCTCCATTAATCTGAAGGACCACATTAATTTGCATAGGACAATTTAAGCAAGTGGTTCTATGGTTCTATAGAGCACCACTGTCTTTACAAAAGAAGCATCCTTTAAGAGTGTAATTTTCAAATCTCCAACTTTTTATGCTTTCTAACACAAATAAGATTCCTCTCATTGTTAAGTTTTGAATGGACATGAGAGAATTGATTGTGGTCTTTTGCACAGTACTGTTTTATGGTTGCAAAACACACAGAGTGCTTTTCCACAAGAAAATGTGACTTTTCAACACATGCAGAGCTGAATTTAGCAGCCGAAAGTGTTCCATGGAGGCAAGTCCAGAAAACCAGCAACTGTTGGTTTAAGATGTGATCTCATCCTATTCCTGTTCACCTTGGGAAATAACTGGATCTGCCCAGTGCAGATGTTTTCAAAAGATAGACCCTGAGATGAAAGGAAATCCCTCCCAGGAGTGATAATAATCTTTGAATGACTTGCTTCCAAAGTGTGATGCTTTTGATTAGTCATTGAACTAGCAGAGGTTATTGAGTGTCATAACAACCCATGATGCCATTGGACATTTCACATTAATGTTCTTAATTCATAATACTACCAATTATGTGATGCAGTTAGTGTGCCAAAAAAGGAACACAATAAAACCTCTTAATGTTCCTCTGTGCCAGAAATAAAGCTGGAAATCTGCATCGCCCACTTTCCCACACGGTACACTTGAGGGGTAAAAATGTGGCGTATGCATCACTCAGAGCACCACCAAATAATACAATCGTTAATTTATACAGAGCTCAGAGATCAGGGATCGCTTTAAGAGAAGCCCTCTCCCACGCTGATCAGCCACACGAACCCCAGAGCCGTGCAGCTGCAGCAGAGTGGGCAGAACCTCCAGGACTTTCTATATAAATGAAAACACATGCAAATATAATGAGCCCCAATTAGAGTGACTTAGTCTCTGAAGTGAGACACTTTTCCTGATCAAATAGCTTAAAGTGTTGTTTGAGTGTTCACAATCCTACTGCTGTGTTTAGGCCTCAGCCAAAATCTACTTCACCAGTGAACAGTGCAGAAGAATGTGTGTGTAATGAAAAGAATGCAGCTACTTTATTGGGTTGCTTTTGTATTTATGTTTTTCTTTTCAGGACATAAATGACCTTATTAGGATTTAACCGATTTAACCTACAGGGCCTGAACTCAGGAATGTTTCTATTTTTAAATTAAAAGAGCAAAACGGCACACATAAGAATGACCAGAACGTCCTGGTAGATCACCCAAACTGTCCGCATCCCACTAACAGTAAAGCCCATCCTAAGTCTCATCATCTTACCACTTGAACCTAAATCACGAGTGTCGTGATTGCCCTACGAAATTGGAGAACCCTTCAAGAACCTGATACGTCATGAGCAAAATAAAATATAACACAGCTTTATTAGCTACCAGGCCACACCCACAGGTGTTTCTGTCCAATTTTCTTCTTTGAGAATCTCAGTGTTATGTGTCTGTAAGGATATGTAGATGAACTGACCACCCCAGAGTCCAGATCTTAACATCACTAAATGTGTTTGGGGTTATTAGGCTGGTGAGAAGCAGAGAAGCAGAAACTGCTAAAACAGAAAACTGAAAAATTAGTCTCCTAAAAAGAATGGTAGCTGTAATGAAGATAAATAGTGGATACACTAAACTCTCCAACTTCTGATAGTTAGTGTTTAATGATTCTGGTATTTTTTTAAATAAATTACTTATTAGTACTTAATGAAATGTATTTAATTGAATTTACTCATAAACACATTACATAGTAACACAAATACAGTAAATATGCATATACATACTCATCTCTTTTTTCAAGTCTTAAAATTGTGACTCATTTTCAGATGCACTTGATGATGCAGTAGATCATGCTGAAGCTGTGTGTTGATTTATAAATGCTGTGTTACAATCCACAGTCCTTACGGACATCACGCTCTTATTTGAAATAGCAGTGCCCTTGCTCTGTTATCATGCTCACGCATTTATTTTGGTCCTTGGACTCAGTCCCGCCATTGGGGACACTATTAAAAAGCCATTGTTGCTCTGCCCTTGAATGAATCTTGATTGATATATAAAAAGTACCATTTGACGAGATGCTGAGATGCTCGCAGCGCTGAAGGACAGCAGGTACACTAAGCTTACTTTCTGTGCCATTACATAATAATGGGATAAACAACAAGGAAAGCGCACATCTGTTGCTCTGTGGTGCATCCCATGGCAGGGCCTGCAATCACATCTGGGGCAAGCTAAAATGTAATGACGTTACTATATACCAGACACACCCTTTGAAGTTCTCCTAATTAAAAGCTGAGTTAACCAGAAAAACAGATCCCAGCTCTGAGCAGAGGAAATGCCGTAACTCGTATGTTTTGAAGAGTGGTTGCTAAATGGACGATATTTCAGGAAATTAAATTTGTAGCTTCAGAATGTTAGTGCTTTGGCTCGCAGCATAAAATTTTACATAAGGATGTGGTCCAGAAACCACTCATATTAGTCTTTAAATATTTTATTTTGGTAAAATATGTGTTCTTTATAACATATAATACATACTCAGCTTGACTAAGTGCCATTTACTTAATGGATTACATACATTAGTGGCTTAAGATGTTATATAAATGGTAATAAGGACTATATTTACCAGCGTGAGTGAGTGTAAAATACTTTGTTGTGTAAAACAGTTAAAACAAAACTGAACAGTTTGTAGATAGACCTGTAGTGTGTTCACATTAGCACCCGACAGCTTTTCTGGTGGCAACAATGGAGCTAAATGTGCCATATTTCATATGCATACTCTCATTCACACTGACAGTAGCAGCAGCTTTCAGTATTGTTTCCAGTATGCTTGAAGCAAAGAGACCCCACTACTGTGTAAAACAGCAGACTAAGGAAGCCTTAGGCAACGCTTTTTAACACATGAGCCTTGCTAAAGGGTTTCTATGCTAAAGACTAAATAAAGGCTAAAAACTATCATTACTATCCTTCCACTCTTCAGTAACAAACTGGACTAACATTAACACAGACTACCACAGCAGCAGATTATGGAAAGTTTAGCTCAGACATTCAGGTAAGAGGCTTCTGTTTGCGTGCAGATTTAGCCATGAGCATTTTACTGTTGCTTGTTTTCCCACACTGCACACATGTTGTTAAATTCTGTCTACTCATTTCTTTATCCCCATCACCAACACTGATCCCACCTTTAAGTGCCAGTATCACCACCAAAACCAATACAAATACAATATCCTTATCACAGTAATGAAGAATCTCAGTCTCTGCATAACAAAAAGAATCAGAAGCCAAGCCAAGAACTATTCAAGAGCATGAATTTTTAGGAGTGAAAGTGAATAAATGAATGTATACCTATGGATAGTGTCCTCTAATTTCTTGACGTGAAGCTCATCCTGCTCTATCTGCCTCCTCCGTCCTTCGTCTTCCTCATGAGGTCCTGCTGGAGTTCCTTGCAGAAGCCATCTCTCTCGAGTTGCTTTGGACTAGACATAAAAAAATAACAGTTAATTCACAATAAGACACTGTAAAATAATTTACTGGTTAAACCTAAAAATGGGTTTAGCTAGTTTTAACATTTCACTTAAACCCTGCTACATAATGTAAACATGCTATAAACATATAGCAGGGTCATGACAGATTTTGTTTAGTGATATAACAGTCTTTACCACTTATTCTCTTACCAAAATGTTTGGCGTTATCTGGCTAACATGAGTCCACACCAAGAATTAGAATGTAAGATAAGCTGTCATCACACTAGTGCTCCAAGGTTTGGGGTAATTTATTCGTTTTAGGAAATGTATTAGTTTTAGATGTTTAGGTGGTAATTAGAGCTGTAAGTGAGGAATCTATACATTGATATAACATTGATAATGAACTTGAAAATACTAGTGTAAATAAAGAAACTCATATTCACAATGACTCATATCTAAAACCCTAGAACCAAAACTCACTTATTTAACTCACAATTTAAAGTAACAACAAACTCTAACAAACAGCAACTTATAGATTATTATTTCATATTAATTTAATACATTTCCATATTTTTTTACCCTGTATTCAACTGTAAATGAAGTATTGGTTTAAGTTTTGGTGTCTAGTTTACAGCATTTTAATCGACACACTGGTGCGTGTGGTTTTTGTCATGACACCGACCAGCAAAGCCGACATAATGCTGTTATATAACTGGGTGTAAACTTGACAGTCTATGACCTCTTCACTGTGTGAAATGTTGGTGTTATGTAGCAGAGTTCAAGTGTTACCCTTCAGGCATTTGCATTTAGACATTGAGCAGCTATATGCCCAAATTATTCATTAGCTACATTAGTCTCACAGCTCCAGTGCAAACGTGAAGGCGCAAACTTCAGATAGAAACATATCACCAAAAAAGGACGGACTGAGAGAAAAAACGGGGTGGTGGTGCAGATTATGAGAACTAGATGGCAACTCTGACTAGCAGATCAGCTACATTTGAGATAAATTGGAAACATTTGTATTTTGGCTAAGCCAGCATATCTGATGATCCAAAGCAGCATTGTCATTTCACTTCCCCAAAACACTTCAAATCAGCCCCTGCACTGTTCCATTTCTACTTTTTACCATTTTCCATTTCCTCTCAAGCAGAACTGATGCTGAGTTCCTTTATTTTCCCACCATTCTGACCTGCATGTTCATGTAACCACCCCAAAAAAATCACTTCCTCACACCAGCTCTGCAGGTGGAACTCAGATGTGAAAACCATTAAAATCTGTTTAATACAGACAGTAGATGTTGTAGAAAGCAGGTTCTCCTGACTATTGGTTGGTGGGATGTTATTACTGGACTCGTGAAAACCCATGGGCCCCTATGGTCAAGCAAGCTGACCTCATGCTGGGGGTCAGCTCTGAGAACACAGGAATGCTTCTGACCGTTTTACAAGCTGTTAAAGGTATGCGGCAGCAAGCAGAGCACAGCATCTGAGATTTCAGCACCGCCTGCTCCCTCGTTGTAAGAAGACCCCACTGGATGTTTTGACCCATAAAGTAGTTTGAGGGCTCCGCTAATACGACTCAGTGTTGCATAATGTTCACAAAGCGGTCTGATTTAGATTCTTCTTGTGGCACTTTTTTAAAGGTTGCTGGGAACTGATCTGCTGTACATTACTCCTCCTGTGTAGTTGACAGAAGCACCTGAAGAAACATACTTTGATATTCCTTTGGACTCAAAAGCCTACATATATGTTGCTTCAGGTGAAAAAGATGTTACTATAAATGTATATGTACCCACAGAAGACAACAGCATACTGATAAATAACAGCACCAAAAAACGAAGACTCCAGAGTTGTGTCCATTTAGGGACTATTTTCCAGGGAGAAATAGGTTCAGACTCTATTAACACCCACTGCTAAATAAACATTCCATTTCCTGGACCTGCTTGTCTTTTCCAGCCCGGCTCTTCATTCACTACCAACCAGCCTTCACAAAACATCCAAGCGCTCCAGTAAATATACACTCACTCTTCTCAGTTTACTCCTGGCTTTGTTCTTATGTGTCAGACGGCCGCTAGCTGAGGTATGCTAGCTCTGGTTCTGGTTCACTGTTTGTTCAGTGTCTCGCTCGAGTGTGCCGATGGAGTCTTTAGAAACGTCCCTCAGGCCGGGGCTTTATCAGATCTCCTTCAGTCTCTGGAAACAAGTGTGTCTTTCCCCCGAAGTTGTCTTTTCTCAAGAGGGCTTGAGAACAAAACCTCTTTTGAGAGTCACTTCAAACTTGGCCACATTGTTTTGGTGAAACGCAACTAGCATGAAATGTAGGCAATTACAGCCCAGAGCTCCGTCTAAATGATGCAAAGCCCGTTTACGTGATAACACACTAAACATTCCTGAAGGTCCGAGATGTTTATAGACTTGGCTCCGTGTAGAGACCAGTGTGGATGGGAACTCCACCAACTTATCGGAAATGTGGAAATGACAGTAAACAAATAAAATCTGATTGTAAGAGCAGAATATCAAACAATGACAGCGGCATTTCTGTCGCACTCAAACATTTTTAGACTCACATTTGGAAAAGAGAAAATATCACATTACTTAGGCAAAACCAGCTCTTTGGCAGTGTTGTGAAATGATTATTACATTATAAACAAGCAGTTGAAAGTGTATAAACTATTTGGTTTGGTTTTATTTCTTTCATCAAACTAAGCACAATATGACGCAGGGTTTTTTTTTCATTTAAAATGTAAATGTTAGTAAACCTGTCCCATAGACTTCACAGCTCATTAATATGCTGTTAATATGATGGCAGATTAGTTGCAGAAAACAAATTGTATTTGTATGAATTTCATTTTATCATGTCTGAGATTTAGGCTGTCACATCATCAGCATCATGTCACTGGGAGTCAGCTTTTATGTCATGCTGTGACAACTTAATCACCATATAACCCAAAACCTTGGGGTCACCTGACTTGAGAAAAGCAGCCTGTACAACAAATTCTATGAGATATATAGCAGTCTGTGTTTGGGTTAAGAAAAAGCATCATTGCACACCTCACGATGTGACCGGCGGCAGCATGAAGCCATGCTACATTTATCAGTGTAGATTGTTTATTTAAGGTGAAGAAAGACAGGAGGAGCGCTGTGATCTTTTATTTGTGTTGTACATACTGGGTTAATTCAACTAAGATCACAATGTTTGGTTACACTTACTGCTGCAGTCTGTGGAATGTTATTGCTTAGAATGGGAGAATTTTCCATTTGAAAATCTCTTTGTCCATCTATAAGCCTTTGTAAATGTTTATGTAGGTTAATATCATTCATCATGTTGAGTTTTTGTAGGTGTCATATAGTCTATTTAAGAATATATAAACAGAATAATAGCAAATCACTTTCAATACTTTTAAACAACACATTTCTCTCAACAACTCTTATTTTGATTAGACACCTGGTAGCAGGTAGACAAACTCTGTGTTTATCCAGCCAGCACCTAGACGTACACAGTTATACTGACACTCAGGCACTGAACTCGTTGAGCAGAGCTACATATCTTACCTTGAGGTGCTGAAGTTGAAGGACAAGGTCATCTAACTGTCTCCGTTTATCCTCAATCTCAGCTTGCCTTTTTCGCTTCTCCTGAAAGAGATACAGTTTCATGTTAATGATTTGTGATCAGGAATTGATCTGTTTATAAGTTGTTTAGGTTATAACTGTTCATACTGTACTGATGCTGTATTCCGTCTCTCACTCCTGCCAGTCACTATGAACAGATTTTACACAAACTGGCCACTTTGAGTCCATCTCCTTGTATCTACATTCACTGTTTATTTCATCAGTTCCACTTACCATATAGGTGTGCTTTGTAGTTTCACAATAACGGACTCTTTGTTTCTACTATATTACGGCGTTCTTTAATTCTCAGGACCACCACAGAGGAGGTACTATGTGGGTGGTGGATCATTTTCAGCACTGCAGTGACACTGATGTGGTGGTAGTGGGTTAGTGTGTGTTGTGCTGGTACGAGTGGATCAGACACCGAAATACTGCTGGAGTTTTTAAACACCTCACTGTTACTGCTGGACTGAGAATCATCGACCAACCAGAAATATCTAATCGACAGTGCCCTGTGTGCAGCATTCTGTGATCACTGATGAAAGACAAGAGGATCACCAACGCAAACTGTGCAGCAGCAGATAAGCTATCGACTTTACACCTACAAAGTAGGAGTGTATAATAGAGTGCACACTATGGGGTTGCACAGACTTGTTGAGTTTACTGCTTAGTGATAATGACTTAATCTTAATATTGATTAGTCACTTATCACATGATATGACAATAACAGCATGGATGTCTCAATAAAGAGAAGCCTGGAAATGCAATACAGAGCTCTTTGGGCTCGCCACACTCTACATCACACTCTGTGTCCCGCTGTACATGTTATGGCTGGACTGAGTTTGGCTATGTTCTAGCATTTCCCTTCAATCCGCAGAACTTTAAAGGTCAGATATTAAATGTGATTTTCGGTCTTGTAAGGGCTACAATAAAAAGTCATGTGTTGTTGGATAGAGAGCACAACCAATAGCCCTGTACAGTTTTCATCCTGTATAGTCCTTACTCTAATTTTGAGTTATGGTGCTTTAAATTTCTCTTGCTCTGGACCTCAAGTGAGCATCTTGGCAAGGCCTCAGGATAGAAATTTGTGAGATTCTGTTGTCCATATCTCTTGTTGCCTAAAGTCTGGTAATGTAATCCAGGGCTCATCGGAAAGGGCAAGTCGCTACTGACCTTTGGAGTTCCCTTCTCCTGGGTTTTTTTCACCATATCATTAGCTAATTTTTGACATCAACTCAACTATCATTACATAACTGCCCACTTTAAAAAATCTAAAGTTGTGCAACATCCCTGGGGGTCCTGTGGGGGTACTGACCATAAGGGTATGCAGTTGAATGTACCATGAAAGGACCAATGGAAGAGGTCAATAATCATATTTAAAGTTAAATGTTTTATTTCCTTGTCTTTGACTGCGTATGACCACAGTGGTCACAGAGGTTGGTTTATTTGTACACCAGTTGTTATCTGTGAAAGATGGTGTGACCATATCAGGAGCATCCTCAAAGGTCTACTAAACCCAGCCCCAGTACAATCCACGCACAACTCATCATATCCTGTCCTCTCATGAGTGTCCATATCAGCAGTTTAGCTTCCGCAGTTCCTTTAAGCCCTTGGGTCAGTCAAACGGGGGCCACCTCTAACAGGAGTCATCAGGATCCTTTTTCTCCTCTCTCTCTCATTTGTCTCACATCTCTCTCTTTTTCCTCTCTCCTCTATCTCTCTACTCTCTCTCTGTCTCTCCCATCTGGGTGTCTGTCAGTCTGCCTGTCTCTCTCTATTTCCTAGCTCTGTCTCTGTCTGTGGCTCTTTCTACGTCCTCCCTCTACCTCTTCTCTCTCTCACTCTGTCTTCTCTCTCTACCTACCTATTCTTTTCTCTCTCTTTTTCATTTCTGTCTCTCCTGTCTGTCTGTCTGTCTGTCACTCTCTCGATTTCTTGTTTGGTAGGAACATTTTATATGAAAATCTGTGGTTTATACTTATTTGGGGAGGTTTATATTTTAGGTATTTATTTTGTGGAATTGAAATCAACAAAGATCCATTACTGCTACAGCAAATCTTTAAACTACACACAGGCTAGTATGGGTCGACACTGAACACCAGAACTCTGTCTCTTTTTACATTCTACACAGAGTTATCCCAAAAAGGCATGAGGCAATACAGCTAATGTCATGTACAGTTAACTCACAGCATTGTGCGTATAATGGGAAGACTGACCGAATTATGAACATAATGCCCCCACCCCAATTTATATAAGCTTATACCCATTTCATTTTCCGCTGTTTCATTGCTGTGTGTATATGAACACTGGATGAAGTGAGGATGAGGATGAGGGTCCCATTCGAAGTCCTTATTGTTTTTTTGCCATCCTATATAACTTTATTCATTTTATTTGTAGTTGTTGTTCATTTAAAATAGTAAAAGTAAATAAACAAGCATTTAAAAGAAAGCTGACCAACAGTTCTGACACAAAGCCTGAAGACGCAATCTCTTCAAAGTGGGCTTGATGAAATACACACACTCTGTTCCCAATCTGACTGAACATTCTGGTCTGGTAGAAACTTAAGAAAAAACAGACCAAGACAACAGTGTTTGTAATGCACACTCACTAAAAGTGTTACAGCAGAGATTATATAAATATTCAGTCTATAATTCTATAATGGCTTGTTTTTTTTTTCTAATTTGTATTGATGTATTGTAAGGCTTGACATAAAAGCAGCACAAATATAAAGGAAACAGAGGAAGACAGTATGTGCAATAATAATTTTGATTTTAATATTGTTTATGTTGCTTGTTACTATTGTTTAATGCAGCATAAAGTAACATCTCAGTGTTTGGTAGAGGCTATTTATCATTATCTACGTGTTTGTAGACTGTACCACAGATCCCTATAACACTGAAAGCCTGTAACATTCACCAGAGGCTGCTTTGCGCTTTTCTCCAGTAAACACTACTGATGATTGACTTCCTGTCTTCCAAATAACTTCAAAACAAGGTCCGGTAAAGAAATCTATTACCACATATGTAGGCCATTCTGGTTCTTCCCTAACTGAGCGAATACCAAAGCCAGCACTGACACAGATTCACGGCTGCATTCCAGGCGGAGCTGCAGGGCTGCTGGAGTATGCGCTCCCCTGTGCATTCTCACAGAATGTGCACAAATATGGAATCCAGATGTTAGCGCAGAGCGAAGCACAGGCCTAAAAATGGACTTTTATGTACGCTGCTCCTCTGTGAATGATGTTACATGAGGTAAAATTGGGAAAGTGGCTTTAGACTGGAACAGTAAATGCAGAACATCCCTGGTATTGAGAGGGATGTGGAAGACAATGGGAAATGAAAGACCTGCAGTATTCAGGACTAACTGCTCATGTTAATTATTCACCCCTGAACAAGACATCAAGGACATATCGCACACACACAAACACATACACACACACACGCTAACTCACAACATTGAAGCAGTAGAGCAACTGGGAATAAAAACCACACCAACATTTAATGTTCAGAACCATTCAGACCCTTCTAGGACCTTCCAGAAATCTCCAAACTCCTCCAGACCTTCACACCCCACTCTTATAACTCAATAATGTCACTGTTTGCATTGTTTTTCATGTAGTAACTGAACACTAAGTCTGGGAAATTAAGGGGTTAAGACAGAGCGTTGCCCAGAAGTAGTAGCCTGTCTCCAGATTGATTCATCTCTCACATGGTTAGATCCTGGAGCCCGCTTGGCTCGATGTAAACTCTCTCTGCCTGTCCAAGCAGACACATCTGAGGTCTGTTTAATCCTCAAGTTATAAACTCTATCTGATGATTACCAGCTTGGCAGGAGCAGTGTAAACGTTGGCCCTTTGAGACGGCCTTGATGTTAAACCTGTTCTGGAAGTCTCTCAGGGGAGCTTCACTGTTTCCTAAAGGACTCAGCTGCGTGCATGACACTATTGGCACACGTACAATGTTTTATTTGCCATATGTAGCTCCTATTTTTATCATAAACTCTTCAGGGTGGCTGACTTTCAAAAAAAAGTCCACTACCTGCACCTAAAACAAAGCTACTGAGCCTTAAATACATTTTATATAGCTTTTTTTTGCTGTAAAAAGTGTTTTACCTAGAAAGGCTTTTCAAACTAAGTCATGGCCTTCATCACTCAATGCTACCCAGCTGGAAAGGTGAAGGCCAGTATGCCCGACATGTATGAAGCACCAGCACATTTATTTAGACTACTGCTGACCATTCTCACATTTCCATGCATGTTAATACAGAAGCTTAAAAGTAGCATTAAACAGCTTCTGGTTGCATTGTAAACAATGCTTGAGATAAATATTGCATTCATGAAGCACCCACAGTTAAATCAGGTAGACTTACATGAGTTTCCACTCTGCTAGGCTTAGAAATGTCTTCTGCTGACCATGCGTCACAGCAAGGTAAAAAAGGGGGTAAAACTGAATCAGAAAGTGAACTACAGGCCAAACAGCAGGTCAGAAGGTAAATATTCGGAGTTGAAGAAGCGAGTCCAGGCAGGATGGAGTGTAAGGAGAAAAGTTTTAGGAGTGATTTGTGACAAAAGGGTGACAGCAAAGGTTAAAGGAAAAGTTTACAAGACAGTGGTGAGATCAGCTTTGTTGGATGGTTTGGAGACAGTGGCATTGACAAAAAGACAGGAGAAAGAACTGGACTTGACAGAGCTGAAGATGTTGAGGTTCTCTTTGGAAGAGACAAGGATAGATAGGGTTAGGAATGAGATCATACATCACAGGTTAAACAACTAGGAGATAAAGCTAGAGAGCCAGACTGAGACGGTTTGGACATGTCCAGAGGAGGGACAGCGGGTATGTTGGTAAAAGGATGTTAGAAACGCGGCTGCCAGGAAAAAGACAAAGAGGAAGGCCAAAGAGGAGATATATGGATGCAGTTAGAGAGGACATGGAAGAAGTTGGTGTGAGGAAAGAGGACAGAGTGGACAGAGTGAGATGGAGGAGAATGACTTGCTTTGGCGATCCCTGAAAAGGGAAAAGCCGAAAGAAAAAGAATACATACAGAAGTTTGTTAAGAAATAGATCCTGCAGCTTAGTGAGTAGTTTACTTTAACTTAGAAATGTGATGCTGTGTTTCTGTGTAAGTTGTGGTGTTCAGGGCAGTCGCTAACACTGGTAATGTTTACATGGTCTGAGTGGAAAGAATTAAACCAGCTGGAATGTTTCTCCTTCAGAATGAAGAGCAATAAGTGCCAGTTTTCTTTTTTGTCCATTCTGGTATGTGAGATGTGGTGCTACACATGAAGATCAGCGCTGCTCCTTTTCTGCTTTGTAAAGCTCACAGACGGATTCCTCGCGGTTTAGAGAATTTTTATTTTCAGAACATGCTCCACCATTTCAACACAGCTGATTTCACACTAAATATTTTTACAGATACACTTGCAAACACATTATTTCCAGTGGGATGCACACTCCAGACGTCTGCCGCAACATACTCAGTTTACTGGGCTTGCCACTGAGGTCTGTGCAGTGGTAAACATAGTATGCTGCGGCAGACAAGCTGGGTCATAAAAGTTCAAATCTTTTCAGCAAAGTCAAACAAGACCCCATTGAAGGACCTACCAGACATGCCAACTGCTTTGTTATTGGCAGCGCTGAGGCAGAAGGAAGATATCTGAATGAGGCTGAAAACCACTGACCCTTTAACCCTGTGTTAAACGATGCAGGTGAAAGTTCAATAACATTCTTATTCATAGTATGATATGTTGATGTAGTGACTGTGAGAAAGTAATACTAGACATCTTAATGCAATCAGCTAACAGCTCTCTTGAACTCCTGGTCATGGATAGCTGTGGCATCAATAAGGATTAACAAGTGATTTCCTGTCAATGGGGTCAGCCCTAAGAGTGTCATATGGGAGAATTTTTGCTGTAATTAATTAACAAATAAAATGCTGTTTGCAGAGTTTTCATACTGTCTTCTCGAAATCATTTATACAGTACCTGTACCTCTACACAACACAGTACCTCACTAACACTCAGTACTCAAATCCTCACAGTAATGTCCTACAACTGTACCTGATTTTACCAAAGATTAATTAAGATTAATTAGAAGAGTTAAAGGTAAATTACTGGAGTCCTAATTAATACTTTTATTTCAGAAGAAACAATGGATCAGCAGCTTTTGGACTTTGGACTAACTACATTATAAAAAAGTAAATAATTAAATAATTAAATGCAATTTAAACTCAATAATAAGTAGTTGGCTTGAATTTAAGAAAGTTCCAGATATAATATCTGAATCTGGACCATGTTATGTAATTTTGAGTGGATTTCAAGTGGACAGAAATATGTACTTACACTTAATTAGGAGAAGCAAGTCTATTTACAGTACAGCAAATCAACAAACACCACTAGCGTCCATCAGCTGTCTCTCATACTTGTCCTCTGACTGAGTAGCTATAATTACATCAACAGTGCAATCTTCACTGCCTCTTTGGTAAATCGTGCAGTGGAAGGGGAGTAGCCTCCTTACCCAGCTCAACGCTTATGGCCGATCTTATTGCCTAGTATGCTCACACAAAACCTACCGAAGCTGGGAGTAAAATACAGGCTCTGCCGGGGATACACAAGACCAGAGGTTTACATATGCTTAGATGCCACAATATCATTTAATATCTACTGCGGTATAGAACCTAATCGCACCATGGCAAAATGAGGTATCATTAAATCATTGGTTAGAAGAATTGGTACAGGATACAATCATGAAGAAATATGTAATTTATGCCTACAGAATCTTTACCAGTGTAGCACAGTGGAAGTGTTATTTATCTTCAGCCAGAACAGCCAGCATGGAGTTTTCAAAGTTTTATAAACACAATGAAAAGATATAGAGACCTGGTAGACCACCAAAACTGTCACTATTATTATTCACTCCATTAACCATAAATGGCCTGTTAAGCACTTTTTCATTGGTGTTGCTATTGTATCATGGTCAATTTTGTTTCTGTTCTTGTTATTGTTACTTAATACTTATAACATGTGGGGAGATTTTTACATTTCAGATGAACCTGGTCATTGTGGGCTTTTTTTATCCCAGCATTATTGCAATGAAATCATGATGCATTTCTGCAGCCCTACGCAAGACACATTCTTCACCACAGACACCACTGGCCATGAAACTCAGTCTGGGGATGATGTCATAGGCAGTTTAGCCGTAGCTAATTTCCAGACTGAATGCTGCATCTGCAAAGAATTGGAAAAAAAGTGCTTGTGCATGACAGCAGGTAATATTCAATGGGAAGTCGTGTCAGCTGGACCTGGTGAGGGGATAAGGCCTAAACAAAGACTGTTTGTTTGCTGGGAACAAATTGAAAACATCTGCTTTGCAGCGGTACAGCAACCCCTCTACCTTTTTGCCAACAACACCAAATCTTGTAGATGAGTACCCAAGAGGGCCTTTTTTTCAAGCCCCGCTTGAATACAGGAATGTATGAGAAAGAAAGAAAAAAGATTTCTAAAATCTGAGGTTTGAAATCTTAACCGACAGAAGCCTCTTGAGGTTGAGAACCTAGCCGAACCCACGGTGTGCGGGTGTGAATCTTGGCAAAGTACTGCTGCTTCCCCGTAGCATCTCTAGCTGGTCTTCTTGGCAGCAGTCCCTACAAACCTCGCTCTCCTGGTGAAACTTTCCACAGCACAAAAGTAGAAGACAGTGTTGATAGCTGATGATGGAGCTTAGTCTAATCCAAAGATTAACACACATAAACAGGATTTACCGAGACCAGTTTAGCACCAGCATTAATCTGCCACCATGAGACAGATTCAGTACAGTGGGAAAAGCTACAACTAAGGTCCACTAGGAGTCAGACTGGTCATTCAACCCCATATACCTACCGAAAGGGTTCTTGGCAGAGACGTCCAATTTTTTTGCTCCAACCTAACTTGGAACAACACTGTTTGGAGGTCCTTGAGGACTAGTTTGACAACCACTACCCTTACGAACCAATCAACTGATGGTACTATAGAGTCCTTGGATACAAAAATCAATAACTTAACATCACTGTGGCTACTACTTCTGCTACTACTACTACTAGTACAACTACTACTACTAATAAAAGGACATATCCTCATTTAATAAAGAGTTATAATAAAATAATATAATAGTAATTAGTTGCTGATAATTATTGTCAGGAGGTAAAAACATGCTGTATTGTCAGGAGGTGAAAACATGCTGTACAAACAATGGCAATCCAGCTCAACACATCCAAAAACAAGCAACGTTAGACCATTATACAGTTCTTTAATAATGCAACTAATACCTCAACTAGAACACAATATGTCCATGTTCTACAACTCAGTCGGAATGGAATACAAGCATATATACAACTTAATCAGGATCTAATACATCCATGTATACACCAGTCCGATTCAGGCCATTAAAAATACAATTTCTTTCTGACTGAATGAGGTGGGCTATCCTGTAAATAATCTATTAGTAATAGCCATGTAAACACCTGCATCAGATTAGAAGTATATTGCTGCCCACGTGCATTTGCATCATAGGAAAGGTCTGTAACGTCTACACTAAAGGGCACAGTCAGTTTGGATCTAATTACTTGTAGTGTGATTCTGATAATATCATCAAAATGAGATTATTTTAAAACTACATTTTGTAAAGGGTTTAAAACAGAAAAGTTGAACAAGAACGAAAGATAATTGTGTGTCTTACATTCTAGAAAGAAAATGAATCTAAATTCGATATTTTGATTCTTTGTAGTCGATAGGAGTGGAGTGTAATATAAAAATGCAGGGGGCGCTGTATACATATCAAATTATAGATTTTCCAAGTATGCGATCCGTAGACTAATTAAACACAGCAGAAAAGGTTTCATACAACAAAAACTTGTATTCTTTAAACTTTAAAACAGAGCCACAACACGACTACGCTGTGTACTGTATACCACATGAATAACAGAATCAATCAATCAATCTGTGCACTGTGTGCTATATATGCATAAAGATTAGATTGAAATGCTGGACTATTCTATTGAATACTCTAGTAAAGTTTGTTGATATGGAGAAATGTCCCTCTGACGCTGAGAGATACTGGGTTTGATCACACACTCCAGCAAGTGTGAGTTTTGTAATGTGTCATTGTTAACTCCTACGCTCTGTCGCCTCCACTGGCAACTATGCTGACATTTCTGATGGCTGATACCCCCCCCCCCCCCCCCCACACACACACACACAAAAACACACACCACACTCACGACCGTGTTAGTATGAATGTCTTGACAAGGCTATGATTAGTTTGACCTAAGAAATATCAGTTATTGCTGACAGTCACAAAACCATGGGCTGATTGTATACTAATTATCTTTCGCTGAACAAAGAAATTCTGCTGCAGAAAATGGTGCAGATTCAAATCTTTCAAACAACATATTTGATTGAGATTTGAATTTGAGTAAACAGTATTGCTGTGCATGCTGTGTTGGTCAAAAACAATTGGAGGAAGCAGAACAAACAAACACTTTGACACAGAATCAAAACGGAATTTACATGTAATGCACTATGTTCCTATATGTATGTAACTATAAGTAATTATGCAAATACATTAAACAATGCAGCAAAGCAATACAACCATAGCTGAAAGGTAAATCAGTTTTGAAGCCCTGATGTTCTTTTCTGCTTTGTGGAACGTGTTTGTAAATTTTAAGCAGGCAGTCTGCAGCACTTCTACCTGTCCGCAGTGAAAGTCCTATCAGTGCAGATGATAATGGCAAACGGAGCGCTGCTGGCTGCTTATCAACACAGTCACAAGCATTCGTCTCAGCGGACAGACTAAAATAGAGCGGACATGCCTTTCCCAGTATGAGTGGTTTGAGAACGGAAACTGCAGATATGTGTTTGTTATGTTTCTGCACTTCGTTAATGTGAATGCTTATGGAAGAAGGTCTTCATCTAAATACCAATGGCTTTGTAGAGTCTTGTGGGGTCTTGAAACCAGGGCCTGCGGTCAGTAAGGATAAGACAAAGTAGTAGGTTAAGCCTTGGATTCACTACACAACTCCTAACCGTTTATATACAGTTTATATAACACTGGGTATATCACACTGTTACACTGGGGTTCTGCAGATTTTTTGGTCCACTGAAATTTTGGGAATCACCCACACTATTATGTTACGTTATTGCTAAATTGAACTGCTGTTGACCTGACACAGTAAAACAGCAGCACAAAACATGAGCTCATTGATGTAGCACAAAACGGCTACAAAGTGCTCATGAGCTGTTTGTGAATGGGTGTTCGCCCATGTCACTGTACCCGCCATGCAGTAACATGGAATATGCAGTACGCATTGTGTTGTGATATCAAGTCTACACTTTTAAGTCTAACTCAGGGATTCTTTAGTAGAGATGCACCAATACCACTTTCAATACTAATGCCTGATCCTTAATTACAGTGCCCAAAAAAGCCCCCCAAATAAATGAAATTAAATTAATAGAATAAGACAATGTAGATAGATAGATAGTTTATTGAGCCCAGAGGGAAATTCAAGATCTCTGCATTTAACCCTCACTAGTGAACATTCATACACTATTCATACAGTGAGCACACTTGCCCGGAGCTGTGAACAGCCCTACCACAGTGCCCAGTGCTAGGGGTTAGGTGCCTTGCTCAAGGGCAGTTCAGTCGTGTCCTGTCGGTTCATAGGATCAAACCGGTGAAACCTTCGGTCACAAGGCTGGTTCCCTAACCTCCAGCCCATGCTTGGTTATTCACTATTTATCTTAATTGTCAATACACACCACTCCACCCACGTACACATGACATTAGCCTAAATGCTTACATTATTACTTATTTAGGAATTAAAATCACAAGTATTGCTGCTATAATGTTGCTGGTTATAAAGAATGAGCAATGAGCTGCATCATGAATAAGAGTGAATAAATATATATACAATTAGCCTATGTGGTGTTGATAAGAGCTAATTAGTGCGTTCTGCTGTTTGGAAATTAGATCTAGAAGTGAACAATGGTTGTCCAACAGCAGGTCAATTAAAACATTTTAGGACCTTATTGCTATGTGCCATTGTAGTTACACCCCTGCACATTCTTTACCAGCTTGATTCATCCAGATGGAACCAGAATCATACTGTGAGCTCAGTATATTACCATTTATTGGTCATTAACATTTTTATACTGACTTTATCGACATTTTCATCATCCTCAGGAGGGAACAACCTCAACATAAACCATCTCAGGTAAACACTTGTGTGTTGGCTGATTAGGTCTATGCTGAAAATCAACATTTGTGGTCCCTTTTTGAGCAGCACCATAGTTTGACTACCAAATGAAGGTCTGCAGTCTATTAGATCCATGTGGCGTGCATGTAAAAGAGTATAACAAATCTGGCCAGCACCGGTTTCATGAACAAGGATTTCCTCATTAAAATGCTAATAGAGGCAAACAGCAATTTAAATATAGCACAGAAGATCCATAACAATGGTTTGTAGATACACCTTCTACTGTGGCTACTTAAAGGCAACCATCATTTACTTATTCAATTTTGTGCACATGTAGGTTGTATTATTTCTTTAATACAGTTACTTGTACTTGAGCAAATTGTCATAACTGCATCAGTAAGTAAGTAAGTAGCATTTTTCTGTAGTATTTACACCCCAGACTAACGCTCTAGCTCACTGAAATTATGTGTAAAAGTAAGTATAATACTGAACTTCAACTTTATGAACACTTGAACTACTATTTAGACAAAGCTTGCTGGAATATTCTGGTAAGGTTGTCAGTCTTATGATGTCAGTTCAATGACCAGCAGTGTTCGCTTACATGTATCATCTTTATTTTGGCTATAAACAACCTTGTAATTCAGTAACATTTGGAACACATATATAGGAACATTTCTTGCTAACAACAGCGTGTGAGGTGATGTTATTACGTTTTCTTATAAGAATCGGCTTATCCTCATCCAAGAATGTCACCAACTACAAAATGCTAACACAAGTGTAATTTAATTATTGTTATTATTCACTGTAGGAACTTGATTTGAGATGCAGGGCTTAAGTCAGTTCCTGTCACTGAACATGAACCCTAAAAGCTGCCGTTTAAAAGAAGACTGCATGTCTAAAATGCCCAGCATAGCAACCAATCAGTAACCAAACTCTTCTGCCTGTCCTCTACATTACATTTTACATTACATGTAAAATTAAAGTATATTAAATTTAAGAAATGAGTGTAATCCTCCTGCCTCAATGAGCGAGATCAGCCAGCTGTAGGTCTGTAGACTGTAGATCAAAGCCTCATATTCTATTGGAATGTTCTTTCTTTAATCTGCAAAATTAATTTCTCTGATTCTGGGGCTGCATTCTTAAAATATTTTCACAGAAATATGAACACATTGATGTAGCATTAAACGGCTTCAAGTGCTCAGAAGCTGTTTGTGTTTTGAGTGTTCGCCATTGTCACTGTAGTGTACCCCAACCATATGGAACATATAGTATGCAATGTGTTGTGATATCAAGTCTACACTCTTAAGTCTAACTCGAGGGTTTTTTAGAAGAGATTTACCAATACCACTTCTGATACCAATACCTGATCCTTAATTACAGGCCAATTCCAGACACCGATATCGACCCAATCTAACCTATTCAATTCATAAATCCTGATATGTATACAAATACTTTTTTTGTAAAATATGTCATACTGTCAAAACATACTCTAAAAATATATATATATATTTAAAGTATATAACTATTTTCAAAAACTACTTTAACCATGCAAAGAAGCATTTAAGCATGAATTGGTTCGAAATAGAACTATTACCTCTATTAAAGAATCTTGTAAGAATTATAGATGTACAAATTTCATTCAAATTGAGCATTTCTGAAGAGATTAGTAAAGTTCAGGGCACTGAGCAAAGCCTACATTGTTTTCTGGAATGTTTAAGAATGGTTAATATCCCTTCATAGGGGATGTCATGGCAGCAGGTGTTGACCAGCCGACTACATACAAGACTTCAGTTTATGATCTGGTCTGAACGTATGCACTTGTCACTCAACATTCCTTCACCTTAAACTATAAACCCGTCCAATTAGCTAAATCAGGCATGACTGGTGTATTCTGTCTCTTAACCAGCAGGAATGAAAACACTGCCTACACTGAACATTTTCACACTGAATGAATAATTACAGCTGCAGATAAAATGAATCACTTCTCTCTGAAAGCTCATCGAGGTGGAGAAATTGTGATTCTAAACTTTTAATTCAGAGAACATTTTTCATTGTGGTTTTACTGTGTGCATACAGTCTTGTTTTAAAGTGTACATTACTGTTCATCAGTGCTTGCAAGACTTTAGATTTTCAAAGTGTACAGCGGTGTGATCACTAATAACGTCATGAATAAAACACCTGGAGATGCAAATGGTTTAAAACAAACGCCTTTAAAAAACAGGGAACTGGAGATATGGACCCTAGGTGCACCCTAGATGGCCTTGCAGAGATGCCCTCCTATGGTAGAGGTCTGGAGGTCCAGAAAAACTAAGAGCAACTAAGAGCAACTGTAAAAATGTTCAATAGTTATAAAATAATCTACTTGGAGTTTTCAAAACTGTGGATTAAACAATAAAAGTTTTTGAGATTATTTGGATCATAAGCAGCAGAAAATGCTAAATTAGCTTCTAAGACTGAATATTGGAGATGTGTAAAATATTATTGCAAATGACAAACTGAAAGCAAGTCTCAGAAATTCTCTAAACACTCTAGAATGGTATTTTGAATTGTTGAATAGTTTCTGTGCAAGCTTAATTATGTTACACATAGATTTATGCACAAACAAAGAAAATAACTTGGCCTATACTGAAATAAAAAACGTTTTACTGAAGACCTCACAAACATAGCATCACTAACCTACAACACTGACTGGAGCTTGGTCTTCACACTTGGGGTTTCATGTTACTTTAAGGTTAGCTCCCAATCACATGTCATGTGCTAATGGAAGACTTGACCCCTAGGGCTGACCCACCTGAGAGCAGAGGAGGTCTCGTGCCTCTACCCCACCCCCTTGAAATATGCTGAACCCCGTCCAAGCTGGCTAAGGCAGCTGCTGCTAATTTTAGCGGGCCTGTGATGACTGCCCTACCCTTCTTAGTTGAAGCTCAACGCTGAGGGGCTGTGGCAGAGAGCTGGACCTGAGCTAGCTCACAGTCGTCAATGTAAATATGTCCGAATCGCTTGCTGTAGATGCCAGGGAAAAAACTGCCCACGCAGACTTTCCTCCACCCAGTCCTTTGCAATTAGCTACCCACTAGATTGTCTTTTATTTAAGCTAGCGCCATAACTTCACTCATCGGCCAGGAACGGAAAACCTCAGGATTGGGTTGGTTTGCCTAGACTGTGCCAAAGTTCTGGCTGTGGTCTGCAGCCTGAGGAATAGAAACGTGGACCAGAGCTTGTCTGTTCACCAACAAAGCAAAAGCTATATGTCAGAGTTTAGCTAAACCCAGTGATAGTCTTCAGTGGGTCATTCAATCAGTGTTCCGTACAAGTGATGTAATGTTAATGTAATTAGACAATAACATACTGCTCCCCTGCACAAAGTGAAGTTTGTCCAGCATCTATTAGCAGCACCGTAGTGCCTCAGATGCATTAATCCTGCAGACTGTAATCAGTGCCAAATTAATCGCCCCCAAAAATACAGCTTCAGGCTTGATTGCATTCAGAAGATCGACCGCTGTCGGGGCGCTTGGTCAAACTTCAAGCAACCCACAGTTTCTCGTTCTTCTGGAGCGTATGGGAAAAGAAGGAGGCCCGGATTAAGTAAATGGTTGGAGTAAAACAGATGTTAGATGGAGGGAGTGAGAGAAACAAGAGCAGCTCCTCAGTCCCTGAGAAACATCAGTTCACTCTTTTTTACATCTTATTCTTTAAAAACCTGCTTTTAAGGTTTCCACTTTCCTTTGATGTATTGTATTTTTTATGCATATAATCGGTCTGCAAAGTTCTAAAACCTGAGGTACACACCAGAGGGACAAATTATCCCCCACAGAAACCATTTTTCTCAGGTGCTGGTAATGCCCTGTTCAAATTCTAGCCTTTTTATTAGTTACAAGGTGATGTCATCTTGTACTACAATTCTTATTGCTACCAGCTTACTGACAAGCTCAGCACGCCCTCACACAATGCACAGAGAGCAAAAAACGTAAAAACTGGCCACTCCTGCTCCAGTCTACATCACAAAGGTGGATCTTCCAACTTGTTCTACCAGACTTTCAGGATTAGACTCTGGATCAAACTGATGCACAGAACCAACACCATTGTAAGAATAGCCAATGAGGTGTGGGGGCAGAACTCGTAGCAGGATATTCCCCTGGTGGTTGACCAATCAGAACAATCAAAGCACAATGGGCTCATCAGGAGACAGGATACACTTAAAGAAACAGAAGCTCTAACAAACCATTTCAGACAGAAGGTGAATACAGAAGTACAGCTTTGTGTATATTGTGTTTCGATCAAACTGAAGAATGTAAATGTAAATGTAAAACCTAAACATAAACCCAAACATTAATGACATTCATTGTTACTTGAAATGATTTATATGGCAATTGGTTGTCAGAATAAATTGCATGTACTTTTATATGTAAAAAATGAGAGAGAGAAGATTTAACACACCAAAATAAATGCTGATTGCGCAGTAACTGAGAGTCAATCAATTTGTTTACGTTATGCTGGGTTTTGTGATGTGTCTTTAAATGCAGAAGTCCATTGCAGCTCCTCTATGTAGTAAAACTCTTTGTGATAACGTCACTGGCACTGAGTAACCTAATATCAGCTGTTCGCTCGTTCTAAGAACACATGGAAATTTCTTAATAATTTATGATGGCTCATCAGGCAGAAGGCCAATGGAGATTTGAAAAAGACCTCAAGCTGTGTGGTCTGCTGGGAATGCCGGTAATTGCACTTCAGACTTTCCCAACACCATTAAGCAGACACTGAGAGATTGGCCTGTGAACCAAAGAGCATTGTTTAAATGCAGCGAATATGAGAATTAATAACGTTTGGTTTTATCGGCTTGGCTGATATCTGCATGCTTTGACGCAGCTCAGCCATGCTGCCACACACCATTAAAAGCAGTGTGTGGGACTTTAAGAGTTTTCCAGTGAGTTGGCGTCAGAAAAGACAATGCACTAAACATTTGCCAGCCTGTAAACCTCGTTGCTGCTGCTGGCCATAAACAGAGAAGAGGGAAACATCCCTGCAGTTTCAGCTGGAGTGATCAGCTGAATCACACCAATCACACCAATCTTCATAACAGATATTAAAGGTGGCCAATATGGCCAACAATATAGGTCATGGTACTTGAAATTGATATATATATCATGATGTTTAGTTTTTCATTGACTTTAATACTTTGTAAACTATCCAGATAGCAGACAGCTCTGGGCCAATTTTGGCTTTTATTTGTGAGTGTTGGTAGACTACTGGGCATGTAGGCCAGAACTGGGCCTGGAAAATTTAACCTCTCGTATACTGGGTCCATGCCATGCTAGACCTGCATTGCTATCCTGGCTGCTTTTTAGTACCATTTCAGTTGTGCTTGGCGGACCTGGATTGGATGCACCTCTACATTCGGTCTTATTCAGGTGCAATAAACATTTGCTGTCTATTCTGGCTTAAAGGATGTGGACCAACAGTGTTATTGGGCCAGATTCATAAGTGCTTCTCATATTACAAACAGATTTGGACTGACGACCCAGCAATGGGCCAGAACAAACACACGCATATGGCCTACAAGTTGGGCATACAAATTTTGCCAGTTGCCTATTAAAGAAGGAGCTCAACTGGAAATATACATTGACTACCCGCGTAAGTATTGCCCTTTTGCAGCTATCGCTATTTATATGGTAAGATATATTTATTTAGGATTTTATTGCAAAAAAAACTCAAGTAAAGTTATTGTTTTGTAATAAAACAATAGATTACTGTAAGCTGGGATGATATGTGCAGCATTATGATATATGACAGCAAAGTGTAAACAATTTCATAAAAATATGGCTCTGGTCCCAACCTAGTGAACCGAAATGATTATTTATATTGTTTTTTTCTGAGAATTGCTTTTAAGAAATTCACATGCAAAGGTGCAACAGACCAAATTAACTGAGTTTTACTTTTATAGTTGTCATAAAACATCTGATTAGTGTAAAATGAGTCAAATGAGACACTACATGGCCAAAATAAATAACAAGTCACTTCATTACTTTGGTAACGGCACTGAGAAATTAAACTCCTGAAAGTGCCTTTTTAGTGGCACCATAACAGGGCCATGACCCACAAAGCACATTCGCACATGTGGAGTGTAACGTGTGATGAGTCTCTGAGTGGCTGAGTATTTTTCAAAGAAGAAAAAGAAATCATGCTATATTTAACTGCAAGAAGTAAAGCAATTATACAAAATACAAACAGAGCTGTAACTGTCATCAACATGCTAGTGCTTATTGTAGATTAACTGCCTCATATTATTGCTATCTGTGTAATTTGACATGTTCTGCTAAAAAGCTAAAGTTTTCATGTTACAGACCAAGAAAAGGTAAGCCTGGTCAAACGTGGCCCACCACTGTGGTACCAAACATCCAGGATTAGGATGAACTAAGCTAAAAGTTAGCTGGCTGATGAAACCTTTCCAAGGCTGTGTTATTTGCGAGTGATCCGAATGTATTTTGGTGTCCAGACGTCATCCACCTGACGTAGGTGTCAGTAACTACATAGCTATGCCTGTGATGCAAGATTCAAATGCGGATGGAGGTGCATCATTTCTTTGGCGCTCTTGCTGAACACCAGCACTTCTGTCACTCTGGATTGCGGTTCATTGGTATCGCGAGTGGTAAAAAAATTGTAATCTGATTTGACCGTTGTCACGTCTTGCTCTGTTTAGTGCCTGTCTGTTTTTGTTTACGTTCTGTCATTGCCATGCAGTTTCTGTTTGGTTGCCCTGTGCTCCCTGTGTCCGCCCTCTGTCTCCGCCCCTCACCTGATCCATGTTGTCTGCCTCTTGTTAGACCCAGGTGTTTGTCATTAGTTCCTGTTTAGATTCCCTGGTCCGTGTGCTTTGTCTTTGCTCTGTGTTTTTGTCTTACTTCATGTTAGTGAAAAACTTTGTTGCTTGTAACCTGTTTGTTTGATTCTTGTAAACCTTGTCATTGTTTTCTTCTGTTGTAGTTCAAGTCAGTGTTTCTAGTTCCTTTTGTTGTCTTGTTAGAGTTTTGTGTTTTTGTTTCTTAATAAGCGGCCCTCTGACTTGCACCTGTATCCTGCCTTCTCGACTCTACACAAATCACACAAATGCCTCCACATGGGATTGTAATCCAGTAATCAAAAATCAGATGTGATGTAGGTTTGCTATCAAAACCATGAAAAAATCAAGCTTGATATGATCTGGATATGCCAAACAACAGATTTTGGCTGACCGTCTGAAGATGGTCTATAATTGGCCTAAATCTTTATGACACGTGCAGTTGTTCAGAGCTCTATAGCTACTCGATACCTGTAACGACGACATACAACCATATTGCAGTTCTCTAACAGATATGTTTGCATCTTCCTTACTGTTCAGGAAAAGATGACCAAACAGAAAATCTTAAATATAAGCTGTCAAAAGGCACCTATAATAACTGAACTGGAATTACTGCTAAATGACCTCCAACGACAACATAATGACCAGTAATTTTACCTCTTTGGTTTTTTTAGAGCATGAAATGAGCCCCCAATATATACAGTAATCTCTTCCATGTGTCCATTTTCCCGTTTTAGGTGGACCAAGCCATTGTAATGATTTAAATCATTCTGTTATCGGTGTCATTTCCTGGATTTTTGTTGATGTTCTGCCTGACTGTTCACCACTCACGCTTAAGTAAGGAAAATGCATTTCAGTTGAGTCCTATTGAAAACCCTTCTGGAGAGCGGCTTCCTCTCCTGTTGAGTAAACTCTTAAAGCCCAGGCGCAGGAACAGACATTGCGCTAACACTCTTAGTTCATTTAGTGAGCTGCACTGCTGGCAGAAAGCCTCCAACTTCAATTATTCAAACCTCCTCTGTCTCAGTGAAGCACCATCCATCTCCACACTTAACCTTTAGCGTAGCAGTTGTCATCCTGAAGTCATTAGCGTGCTTGTGTGCTAACCTGTGCCAAGAACTTGTGCTCAGAAGTTAAGAGCTATTACTGTTGTTGTGCTGTACTATACAAAGTATGTAATTACATAGTACTATATGGTGTATTTGTACTCAAAATACATTCTGCCAACAGCTTAAAGACTGTATTTCTGACTTTTAATGAGAAAATACAAAACTAGCAAAAAGCTTTCTGCTTACTTTCCATGGTAATATCAATCATAATCTTAAACATGCTTTTGATTTTACTTGTGATATCTGCCCAAAGATTAAGTATTTTGGTAACACCCCCTAATAATCTAGTATTAATAATGCTTTAGAAATGCCTTATAATGCCTGTCATAAGCTTGCATAATTACTTATAGTGAGACTTTTTAAAATGAAAGTACACAACATTGTACACTATAACACCTGTCCATAAGAGCATTGTGAGCATGTGATTATGCGGGGTGTTTGGGGGTGATTTGGGGGTGATTTGGGGTTAACCTTAGTCCTATCACCCTGGAGAGTTTAGACCCAACCCACTTGGTTGTGAAGTTCAGATGCACCTCAAAGTCTATGGTTTTAGGATTAGGTTGGAGCTAAAATCTGCAGGGGGGTAGGTCTTCAGGACCAGGATAATAATTTTATTTATTATATATTCGATTTTCTGCGCTATAACAGACCCAGGTGTAGGACCAGGTAACATTTCTTGCATATAATTACTTCCTGGATCTACTTGGAAGACCTGGCACTGCTCCAAATGTATAAGTAAGTGTAAAAGTATAACCTGTTATGTAGTGTAAATTTCATATAGGAAACTGTAAAGATAGGCTAGCTGGCTACAGCTGCTAAACTGTTTGCAGTTAGCAACGGAAGCTGGTAAAAATAATAACAACAGCAAACAACAGCTGCCTTGTTTAGAGATACAAATAATATTAGTAATGGCTTTACCCTAGCAGTGCTAGCTTCTTGTATGTCCTGTATTAACAGTTAGATGTGACCTCACTTCACATCTAGTCTGCATGGACCTGGTATGACATATGTGTGTATGTACTGTATGTGTGTACTTAAGAGAGACAACATTATGCCTTCTATTATTAAGTGTTATGTATACCGTAAAACACCTTATTTATGCATGTATGAAGTTGCCATACTCTTCTTACCATATCATTGAATTATACAACCTTCCACTATGAATATACACACAGTTCTTCTTGAGCATGTCAACATTTGCAGCACTGCTATTTGAGATATGTACACAGTGGAATCACAAAGATGTAAAAGATGCAGCTAAAATAGTTCTCCATCTGTTGCTCGCCACTCCAGTGTGCACTGAAGCCTCGTAGCAGCTTCCAAAATTAACCACTCTCAGCTACACTAGGCTACAACTACTGGACTCTGGTGCGTGCTACGTGAGATTTTGGAGCTCACGCTGTCCATGATGGAAGCTTTGTGAAAGCAACATAGCAGAGGTGTTTGCGCCTACTCAACAAACCCACCAGGCCTGCCCACCAGGTCTGCTTGTGCACTGAATCTGCAAGACATGTTCTCAGAAAAAGGCTAATCCATGTTTTTCTATAGCATATCTTAGATTTTTGGCAATGTAATCAGTGCAGAAGTCCAGAAGAACCCTCCAAAAAGACTAATCTATGCTTGTTTACAGCAAATGTCAGATTTTGTTAGTGTAAAACAAGAAGCACACTCCAAACGAGGCTTATTCATGGTTCCCTTCATCAGAAGTATAGAAGAACCCTCTAACCTAGACTTTTTCATGGTTCCCTACATCAGAAGTATAGAAGAACACTCCAGATGAGACTTATTCATGAATCGCTACCGCAGAGGTTCATAGGAAACCTTCGGAAGAATCTTATTACATCATAAGTACAGAAGAACCCTCCCAAAGAGAATAATCCATAGTGCTCTGTAGCAGGAATCCAGAAGAAACCTCCAAAAGAGACTAGTATTCTAAATATGATGAAAGCAGAAGTTATGTGGAACACACTACAGAGGAAGAAAACCGTAAACTTACCGCCAAAGCTTGTAGCCTCTCTTTGTGAAGTTCGGCCTCAGCCATCCTGGAAAGACAAAGGTAGATGTCTCAGATATAACGTCGCGGTGTGTGTGTGTGTGGAGGGGGCAGAAGATACAGTACTGATAAAGACACACACACACTCGCACACAGCTCAAATCCAGTTCGACTGTGTGCTGAGGGCAAGTTCTTCTCATTCACTGGCCATGTGCCTGCCAGACTGCCCCCCCTCTTTCTCTCTCTCTCGTTCTCTCTCTCTCCTCCCACCTCCCTCCCTCGCAGTCACAGGCCATGTATGTGCAGCAGGAGAGGCAGCTGGGAGGAGAGAGAGAGAGATAGAGGGAGAGAGACTCCTGACGTTTCGCACAGAGCTGCTAGGAGACAGGCAGAGCTGTCACTAAGGAGGAGGGAAAGGACAACACCGTCACACCTACAAACAGACTAAGGAGGGGGAGCGAGTAAGATTGAAAGAGAGAAGGGACTGAGAGAGTGAGTAAGAAGGAAATAAAGAGTAAAAGAGAAGAGGTAGAGAGTGAAAGATAGACATAAAAAAGATCTTTATTTATAGTTTAATTCTACATTACGTATGAGTTGATCTTGAAATGACAGCTTCAGATTCTTTCTGATGGAACTCTAACTTATAATAAGGACAAAGATGTCCCTGTCATTCCCACACCGGGCCTTGAACCGCAGATATGGCACTATGTGGAGGAGTGTGTGCGAGACCCCTTGCTCTGTAGCACCAGGTCACGCACCGACAACTATGGGTACTCAGCTAGCTATAAGGATAAGCCAGCCCAGTATTTCCAGCCTGGACATCATGGCAGAGAAGAAAGATGATGCTGTCTGGGTAAGAAAAAAAGAGAGAGTGACCGAGCAAGAGACCAGACATAAGCAAATCTTAGACTTGCGTTTACTCATTGGCGAGATCTAAAAGAAATAAAAAGATGGGCTTTGAGACGGGAAAGTAACAACAGCAGACTGTTCCTCTCTGTGTTACTTTATATTGTAGGCTGTAACCTTCTCTGTGTACCTGTCTTGCAGACGTTTTGTTCGGATGCCAAAAGCACCTCAGTCCAGTTTCAGGCTGCATGCAAAGTAATGAATTTACATCACACTAAAAAGTTTGGTCAGTTTTTGTCCATCTCACCAAATAAGCCTTACAGAAACTATTGTACATGCGCGCACGTGAAGGGGGGGTCGGATTTGAACCTTCAGTTTGTGCCCATCTACATGTTTTAATAGTGGTGTACATGTTTTAAAAGAGAGCAAGGAGAGATAGTTAGAGAGAAATATAGTAAGAGAAGGGGAGAGAGTAGGGAGATAGAGATACAGAGGAAGGAGGGGTTTAGTTAGAGAGAGATACATACAGAGAAAAGGAGTGAGAGACAGATAGAGACAGAAGGAGAGATACAGAGAGAGAGAGAGGGGGAGGGAGAGAGAGAGATAGACAGATAGAGCGAGAGTCTGCTGGGAGGAAAGGGAGAGGTGTGTACTACTCTAGGGATGCTTAGAGAGGAAAAAGCTGCTCTTTGTTTTGTTGAGTTCTCTGATTAGTGTGTATTACTACACAATACCTGCAGCTGTTACCTCTCAACACATGATCAGTGTCAGTACTGAAATTATTTTTAGCTTTCCTAATAATACTTTCCTAATAATACTTTCCTGATACTAATTAACTAATAGTACTTATAATATATTTCTGAGTTTTGCAAAATAATAAAAGGCAATTTGAGAACAACTGAAGAGCGCAGACCTCTTAAAGGGCACATATGCAGATTTACAGAACATAATAATATATTGCATCCTGCTGCAAGTTCCGTCCCCACGTCACTGTGGCTGTTCGTACAATAGTGTGGATTCATGTTGAACTAGAGTCTAGCAGAATAAACTGGTAGACTCACCTTCACAAGCTAGACTGGAGCAGGACATTTCCGAGTGGTCAGTTTGTAGTGTTGGGGTCTCTGCGTGTTGTGTGAAGGCCTGCTGAACTTGCCAGTAGGATTGTGGTATGAGATGGCATCCCCAAAGCAGAATAGATCCACTTTGAAAAGTGGGGATTCTACATTTTTAATCCAAACAACATCTGTGTTAGCATTTATAAGTGTGGACATTTTATGGTGACTGCATTTGATGAGAGGTTAATATTGTGTGTACAGTGCTCTGCAGAAAGACAATAACCTGTTTGTCCGTGCTTTTGTTCTTTTTTGCCAGTGATACAGACAGATAAATGCTAAAAGGTTTATATAAAGGTATCACTGTGTAATTGCACTTTGTATGAATGCAAATACGCTGCCCCATTACACAGTTGTGCTGGAAGAGTATCAAAGCAAGGTCCCCCTCAAAACATCTAAACATTGTGCCATTAAATTGGCTCATTATTAATTAATTAGTCTTATGCCTTATTGTTCTGCAGCTGCCACTAGTTATTCAGATCTGTGAGTTATGTACTGACACATGAAACCTCAGGTTTCTACAGACAGTCAATCATCCACGTTTACACTGAATATGAACATAAATGCTGTGGCATGGATTTCTCAAACGACCTTCAATGGCTTCAGTGTATTTGCTAACTCCCACTTTTTGCTACTGCTGCTGTGAAACGGAAGGGGGGCCGTGGGCAGACGGAGCAGGGGGTCCTACTGGCCCCTTTCTCCCATCCAACCTCCTGTGAAACTCCCCCCGGTGGAAGGATACAAAAAGTCCTTATATGGTGAAAAGGCTGAGCTAAGAGCGGCTGAGTCTGGAGCGCTGAGCGCGCATGGAAAGCTCCAGGGAATAGACAGAAATGCACTGGACGGGATTCTGACATGAATATAGTGCGGTGCAGCCGGGGTTTCCTTTATATTCTAGCCTAGAGAAGAACAGTCTGCCTTTTTCCCAGCACATTATTCACAGGCCTAGTTTTATAAGTCACTGTTTATCATGCATCGTGAGAGTCGCGGCCCTAACCTCACATTAAACTGTGCACTTATGTATATCAATACTGACAATAAAGTTTAGTGAAGAAGTCAAATAAGAACACTGACAAGACTGTATAGAGTAAAAAAAACATTTACATTAAATCTGTGTATAGCTTGCACATAATAAACTACAGCACATTAATGCAGTTATTGTAATATTTTGTTGATGTAGTCTATTTTTTGAAGCAGAAAAAAACATTCAATGTGTGATTTTTCAGTGTAGTTTGAAGGAACACCTGAAATACTATTATAAATACTATTTATACAGGTAGTATTGAAGTACTTATTGATGATGGTAACAAAGCAACAGGGGTGGGAGGGTTACTTGGTAAATGCATTTCGGTCCACACTACTGAAAAAAACCCAGAATGCAATGTAACCTAATTCAAAGGATTACATAATCACTCTGTTGGCTTTTGGATCTTTAAAAGTCATATAAATGTACATATAATGTATACAATGTGCAATATGATGGGCAAGGTATTTGTCATTATGGAAATTGTGAAAAAAATTGAATAAACATTTTATCTTGAATCGTTGTTCACCGTTTTGCTGCAGTTTCCAAGTTGAACAACAGATTTTGCAGAAACTGGGCTTTAAAGTAGGTTTTCTCTGGTTGGTTTGGTGTGTCACTCGTTTGAAGTTACCCAGTTAGCAGTAATACATTGAAAAAAAAAAAACACCATTCAAATAGTCCTCTGCAAACATGCCCACTGCAGCTTCGAGTACACTGAAACACATGATTAGAGTTTTTTTTAACCAGGCTCTGAAAATTCTTTGAAAATGAAGCCAATATTGGCCTTCGCTGCTGCCATAGCTGTCGAGTGTTATTATGAGCAAACTCTCTCATTCTGTGGCTGCTAGTGTAAAGTCTAATGGTTAGCTTGTCATGGCCTTCTCCGGTACTGTTCTCTATTGAGTAACAATTCTAGAAATAACTATTAACCATCACCATCACACTGCCTAGCTCACATTCTGGAGCTCTTATTGGCTGTATAATAGTATTGGACAGCTTAATCTTCAACTGGAAGAGAAAGGCATTTGCTAAACTGTGTTAGCTTCAGCAGCTAGTATTTGAAAGCTGAAAAACAAGTAAAATAGACTTATAACAAAAACATCATGTCATTGACCTACACACCCAAATGTTTGCCAAAACTACACCAACTTGGTGAAACACAACTGTGTTTCTGCGTGACAACTGTCAGAGCCGTACAGAGAATGTTCAAAATGATAGTCTCTGATTCCTCCCTTTCCTGTAATTGTAAAAGAGCACAGTCACTTGTTTCTTTGGACCCTGCTTAGAGGTAAACAAACATACCTTAATCACCAAAGACAGCATAAATTCTACTATGCCAGTGCAGATTGTAGTGAATGCGGAGGTGATTCTATGTAGCATCCTCCAGCTACAAAATGCTATTATGGTAATGACAGCTAAAGCATTTAATAACAAAGCACTCAGTGGCAGCACTAGTGGCCCTCAAATATTCATTAGATTGATGTTACTCACCAGCGAGAGCTACTTCAGATAACACTAGTTGTTCAGTAATAACAAACTGTAGTCAACAGCATGGCTTCAAACTCTCAGGAACATCACTTATGAGCACATTAAACATGGAAAGAGGCAATTTAGCATTTGCAGCTTTTATAAAAGAGGAATCTTTCATCATGCTGTCAAAGGTCAACAACGCATATGTTTACACATGTACTCACTTGCGTACAATTCAGCTCTTGAAGGAATATTACAGCACTTTTCAACTTAATCTTGTATGTGTAGCATAAAACCCCAATAAAATGGGTGTACATGGGAGGGGGTATTAGTGACTAACCTGCACATCTGCGAAAACTCCTGTAACACTAAACATTTTTTGTAGAACATATGCTGCTTCAGACTCAATGATTATTTTAACATCAACAACATCGAGAAACTTTCTGCATGTGTTACAACAGTGTGGCTTCTAGGGCTGAAAAACTTTGGGGGAAATCCAATTGCAATTTTTCTGACCAATACTGAGACTGTTATTCTGTGCAGCTATTTTGCTATAAAGTACAGATCGGGCATGCTTTTATGGCCAAGAGGACCAGAACATACACTTTTTTCTGGCTTTAGGCATTAATGCTGAGTGATCAGTCATAACAATAAAACTACCATCTTGTATTTACACTCATTGTACATTTTATCAGCTGCACTAACCATATAAGAACACTTTGTAGATTTACAATTACAGACTGTAGTTTCTCTGTTTCTCTGCATACTTTGTCAACCTGTTATACTGAAGAATAGGACTACAAAGTATAAAGAGGAATAGATGGACTATAGTCTGTAGCTGTAGAACTACAAAGTGCACCTACATGGTTCTTAATCTGTAATAAAAATGCAGGACAGGTCATTTTAATACAGATTTCAATATAAAAATGATGGTTCCAAAATGACCTGGACGCCCATTGAAAACATGTGGTACGTTGTGGTGCATATGACAACAGACTTTTAGGAGAGTGCAATATTTTCATTAGCAAAATCACTGTCTGTTTTTAATGTGAAATTTATGCTTATAAAATACAGCTTGTGCCTGAAACAGGGCTGGACTGGTAAACTGGCGTACCGGGCATTTTCCTGGTGGGCCGACGGTCCTCAGGGGACGTTGCTGTTTTTTTTCCTCCCTTTTTTTAAGAGGCCGGCCCAATCAGGATATAGGACAAAAGTGGCCCCAGCCTTTCTCTGCGTGGTCCACTGTAACTCCCGCTAGTTTCAGTGTCGAGCGTGCGTTATAGGAGAGACAACATGGAGATACCAAAGGGGCAGAAAGGGGCAGCGGAGAAGTTGCGTGCAAAGAGACTGAAGAGTGTCACTGTAGATGCTGCAAAATGTGCTAAGATCACAGACATGTTCGCTGCTGTAGCCTCCACGTCCTCTGTGACAGCAGAGCTCCAGCAACAGCAGGTTGTAGGTGAAGACAGCGGCAGCAGGCAGGCAGAGGAGCAGCCAGAGACGCAGGCTGGTGACATAAAACCCGAGGGACAGACTGAGCGGGAAAGTGTAGTACGTAAGCAGGTAGTAACATTAGGATAACACAGAGACTTTGAGGTGATGGAGGTAACGTTAGCTCTATTACATGAGAGTGATGAGTAACGACGATTGATTAGTATCAGTATTTATATTAGTATTTGCGTACTTCACAAACTCTGGCAGCCACGTACGGCACCTTCTTCTGAAAAAAATTGCAAACGGTCAAGGCTGAGAAGTGCTGGATGAGTGGCATTTGAGCTATGTAGGCTAAACGTGTGTTGAAAGGCTGCATAGTAGTTTGAATTTGTATCCTTTATGCTGTATTTCAGTATGTTTTAAAACACTCTAACAAGTAAAATAACATATCTTAAAACTGCTAAATGAGAAGTAAAAGCTTTGCAATGTAAGCTTTACTAAAGTAAGTGTATAAAAGTATTATTAGCAAAAGGTATGCCCACAGTAAGACAGTGTCAAATGCTGATGTGTAGCATGAGTTCACAAAGCAGCCCTGTTTTAGCCTGATCCAAATGCAGGTTATAGCTTTTTAAAGGAGGGAGCACCTTTTAACCTGAAGAATTAGAATTGAGCTGCTGTATCAGGCAAATTCAGAAAATAAAAATAGTAGTACAGTATGTGTAAAATACTACAGTATGTGTAAATTTACTGATTTGCTTTCCACAATGGTTATTTGATAGACTTCTAAAGTAATAATTCACTGTAAAAAATTTTAATACGATGCTGTTATTATTTGATAATATTTTATAATAATAGTAAAATACATTCCTTTGCAGAACACATTATGACAGGCTGATCTAAGCCAAAAATGCTTAGTCCAGCCCTGGCCTAAAATGGGGCAAAACCAGAAAAAGTTAATATTTTGCTCTTCTCGGGCAAAAAAAAAAAAAAAAAAAAAAAAAAAAAAAATATATATATATATATATATATATATATATATATATATATATATATATAAATCACAATTAGATTATCTTTACCCCAAAAAATTCAAGCCTACTGAACACTGTTAAAAGCAGAGGTGATATAACCTAGTGATACACATGTACCTTTTTATTATTTTTTTATTTCACATTCTTGCTTTCATAGTTTTTATTGGAGTTGGGTTATACACAGACAATACTTCCTGTTACGCCATTTATAATGGAGGTCAAAGGGCAGCTGCTGATGTGGGTTTTCAGGTCTGTACTAAGAGAAGTAAAAATCACACTAAAATCCACAGTAAACAGCACAACAGTACGGTTGTGCTAAATAGAAATAAGTATGAATTACTGAAATATTCTTTTAAGAAACAAACTACGCATGACATTTTTTGTCCTATAATGCTTTAATTAAAGAGAAACTTTAACCTGTTAGTACATATTAATCTGCTCATTACAGTCCAACGCACTGAGCTGGAACCTAGCCTGCAACATTTATCATTGCAGTATGATGTACGGCCTGTTAGTAGATATGGACATGGCAGAAAGTAAATGTAAACACAGCGTGTGCCAGATGTATAATCTGAAGTGATGAAGTGAAGCTGACAGTGAGCTCAGGAGCTTCCAGAGCACCACTAAGTGATATGTAGCATTAATAATTAAGTGGCAGGAGCCGCTTGCCTGACGCTAAAAACAGAGGGTAATTATTATGTTGGGATGCGTCCTCCAGCTCCAGTCTGGCGCTAGTAAGCCACAGTGAGCTTGCGGAACACAACGCCAAGCAGAGCTGTGCTTTACTGATAGCATTGCAGGCCAGAGAGGTCAAATGACTCAGCCGCCCGCATCTGACCACGAGTTTACTAGAGACAAAAGCTATTATCATACTCGAGACTCTTTTTATTATCCCTCTTTACTGTACAGCACCAGTTACTGAATACAGAAGGAGTGAGAAAGAGGCAACAGGAGAGAGAGTAAGGGAGAGAGAGAGAGAGAGAGAGAGAGAGAAAGATAAATAGAGAAAGAGGTAAAGAAAGAGAGTAAAAGAGAGAGAGAGAGAGAGAGAGAGAGAGAGAGAGAGAGAGAGAAACAAGGAGACAATAATAACTTTTTTAATTCCTTTGATTTTAACGTACGATGTAATGCAGTTTGGAGCTTTTCCCTTCCTATTTTTCTGTGATAAATGGTTGTAACTTGTTCTTGAACATATAGTTTTTTTCTGAAAAAGCTTTATTGGAATAGAACTTTTACATTTTGTGATATATATATATATATATATATATATATATATATATATATATATATATATATATATATATAACCATGTAGATTTGTGTTTTGATATGCCAAAACCATTCACCATAGTGCATCACAATATTGGTATTTGAATGTGTGTCAAATGTGTTGAATGTGTGTCAAATGAAATGTTGTAGGTCCTGATATAAGTCCTGATATTATTATACAATTACAGTAACATATTTTATGCATTCAAGTTTTTTATACTAGTACATTAAAATATTTTATTTTGGCAAAATTTGTGTCTGTCTCACAAATAAAACATACTGAAGGAGATTTTCTTGCTGGATTATATATATTACATGCTTAAAAAAACTATTTTTGCTTTTTTTGTACTCTGTATATTTAATAATTACTTATCACAGATTTTCTGGTTAGTTTGCCCCATTGTTAGTTTCTGCCCTGTCCAGTGAACCATTCTCCCTTTCTGTTAACTGTGGAACAAGTGAGTATGGATTTTTCATGTGCTGTTTTCAATATTCTATAAGCTAACAGAGAAATTGTTTTTACGTACTGTAACATGGCAATTGCAAATTCCGATGATCCCTTATTTCAGTACAGATATCAACAACCAAAACTCACAATTTGTTGTAAAATGTGTTGTAGCTCCGTCTGGCTAGTGGAGCATAAACTGCAGTCATCACTGGTGAGGAGAGGAAATTCCTGGTTGCTGGCGTAACTACTGGAAATAGTCTGAAAGCCGCAGAACACGCGGCTCTCCTACACTCCAGCTCCACTTCTGAGACCTAGAGAGTCCACCGACTTTGCAAAACGGTGGGCTAAATCATTCTGCAGGCCACTGTGGAACACTGTTTGGCCAGACCATGTACAATATGCTTGACGATTTAGACTTCAACAGAACCTGTGAACATCTGTTGTTTTGTTGTTTACTGAAAGATGGAAAACAGAACAGCAGCAAATGCAGAGGAGGGCTAATTTTAGTACATGATATTTAAAAGTGCTTTTGTTAGCTTGGAATAAGCCTTAACATCAACATAGGAGCGGCTTGTCATACAACAGAGGCTGCCACCGCCATGTTTCTACAGCACCCAGTACAGAACAACAAACCCCCTTGCTGTAGAGAGTGCAGTGGCTTGAGTTTGGTGGCTCTATAGCACTGGCTGAAACTGCCTACTGGTTTACCACTCAAGCCGTACATACTGGCTCCAATCTAGTGACTTAGTAAGCGATTTCGGACACACCCAAAGTTTAGTGAGCAATGTAATGTACACACATTTTCCTGAATGTAGTCAGAAAAGTCAGGTTTGATGCCCGACATTCAGAAAACAATATCTAAAAGATAAACAATAGTAATTAAAAGTTAAAATAACAGAAGCCAAATAAGCATGTCTATTAGAGATTACTTATCAACTGCTTTACCTTTTAGCAACATCAGCCTTCGTTTTTGAAACTAAAAAAGGAAACTTTGTACTCTAAGCATGTCTTATCTAATAAATATAATGTATATATATAATTAGGTATAAATGTAAATGTGTGATAGAATTTGTTTTAACATTAAAAGGAACCAATGAAACTTTCATTTGCCATCTGATTTGGGACGGGTAAAACTGTCATAATAATCATAAATGGATATTTAATTGCCTTTTTTGATAATTTTATACCGCTCTAATGAATCCAGTTTGATTAATTAGCTATTTTGTGACCTCACAAAACTTCAGTTTTTCTTTGTCGAGTATGAAAATATAAACAAACATCCCTTAGAGGCTATAACAGATGATAATAGTGTTACATTAGCATGCTTATCAGCATGTTATCAGTACAAATACTTTTTTTCCCAGTATTTAAATAACTGGTACAAGAATATCTCTTACAAGGGAAAAATGAGAAAAATGAACAGATGAGACAATTGAAACAAATCAAGTCAGCCACCTAATATGAACAGTGTTCTTATAAAGGAAATCCAACATCTAAACATCTGTTGGTGCTCTAGATGAGTGTGTTTTTTTCAGGGATGATGATGATGCAGTTCCAGTACTTATCATTATATACGCTTAGTTTCATAACTGTGTCCCTCTAAAACTCAATAAAAAATGCTACAGTTAAAAAAAAGTTTTCTAACATTTCACTATGCTGTGTAGCAGAAAAAAAGCTAACAATTTTCTTCCTATAGGTACCTGAAAGTCAGGTCAGCATTAGAACCCACATTTACATAGTTTGAGGTGAGCGTGTAGCAGTTTAGGTATGTAGCTTACAAAATGCTAATTGGTGGCTATAAGCTTTCATTAGACTGGAGTTAGGTGTATTAGCCTCTAGTAAGCTACATCACTCATTGGGAGCTCATGAACGGATCTTTCCTCTGACTGGCTGTTTCATCTTTCCGCCTTCAGCTCTCTGCTTCACCGCAGCGTCATCAGTCGGCGTAACAGACAAAAGCAACATTGTTACTCTGGCACAGTGACCTCATCCCACGAGCCAGCGCGGCAGACTAATGCCTTCCAGATGTGCCCGAATTCAAAAGCTGGGAATCAGAGACCAAATAAACACTGAGTGAACGGCACCTCCCGTTCCTTTAAAGCAAAACACACACACCTCCTGCAAGCTAGCGCTTGTGTTTTTAAGCTCTGAGGACAAAAATAGTGGTGACTTCTTTTATGGCCATACTGTCATTTTTAATGGCCGATGATGTTTTGTTTTAATTGCAGCAGGATATGCTAATTTTTAGGCCAGAACCGAGAAGCAAATGTACTCAGACTATAATGAATATTTAATAAAGTGTCTGAGGGCTCTTTTGTTGTGCTTGGCTTCTTTAAGTTGTCACATTGATAAACTCGCACTCAGTCAACCCGCTTATGTGCTATAAATGATATTAAGAGTCACCAGAGACTGACAGACTGTGCTGAAGATATTAGATTTATCTTGCGTGAAATAGAGCGTTAAACGTTCTAGTAGGTCCAAGTAGCAGTGCCTGAATTATTGAGTTATTGATTTAAGAAGGACATGAGTTAGTAGTAAGATAATCGATACTCATCAGAGATTTATTCCAAACTTTCTAAACTGCATTTACAAAACTTTACAGTCACTGCTTAAAGAGACCATTAGCTGGAGTTAAAGAACCTATACTACATCTTCTCTATATTTCTGCTCTTTTTTTGTCTGTGGTTTAATTTTACACAACCTGTTTACACAACAGGCTATTTTACTGGTTTTACAGGCTGTTATTGTGCCCTGAAGGCTGATTAAAGTAAATTATTACATTGGACAGCGATAATATACTGTTTTTACTAAGAAACCCATGAAAAAAAAAAATCGTTTTTAATAGTTTAGCTTTGTTTCAAACTCATGTTATGTTATGTTCACTCAAAAGGCGACTTAGGCTGAAAATAAATAAATAAATAAATAAAAGCCCAACAGCACTATTGGTTTGTTTAGTGTTGAGGGGAACATGACAGAAGGCAGCAACGGCGCTCTGGTGATTTCTTAGCCTTCTAAGAAAACTAAGTCTGAAGTGTTGGTGATATTTTAGTGTTTGTAAGAGTGCAGAGGGAAACTTGATTAAAGATCTTCTTAGGTGCTTTTTATTGGAAATTCCACCTTAAATGGCACAGCAGTTTAATATAACATCTCAGACACCAGAATATAACTTATGTACCCTTTAATGAAAATTTAGCTTTGTATTAAAACCACAGGTGGAATAGTTCGATAGTCTAAATGTTCATGTCAGAAAATGTTTTCAGGAATAAAAGAATACTTAGGATATTTGATCAGTGTTTCAGGGGGGATCATGATAATAACGATAATCGGATCATTTTGGTAACCATGACCATGTTGTAAAATCTTTATACAGTTTTCATACTGTTATGCTACTGGCACTGATTACTGAGTGTATGAATTAAGATCCCAGCCCAAATAAAATAAATACATTTATTTCCTTAACAACTGGAACAAGGTTAATCATTTTAGCAGCTAGCTAACAGGCTAAATAACTCCATTTATATTAGTTAGTAATAACGGAGTAAATAAAACTGCACGATAAAAAGTAAACAATTTGTTACTTAAATGTCATATCAGCTCCAAATGTCTTCCCTGTTTTACTCGTTTCTAAATAATAAAGCAAATAGTCACAAGAAGCTGTGTGTTACAATGATTTTAACACAGGTAAGTGAGTTTAAGAACACTGTAATGCATGGTGCCTTGTGGCGTATTCCTTTATGCTGTATGGCTCACATTAATATTTTTAAGTTTTTAGTTAGAAAATAGAACTATTTGAAATACTGATGGATGATTTGGTGGACTACACAACAATCCTGTGTGACACTATACCTTAATTATATTTATTTTATTCAAACTAATTATTAAATATTATGTTTTGTCATATCATAATCATAACACTAACCAAACGTAGTAACTGTTTTAGTAGTGACAGTTTTAGCTCATTTTAAGCAGAACCCAGAAATCAGTCAGTGCATGAGCAGCAAACACTTTAAAACTAATAAAAAAGGGCATTTAAAAAGCAACACTGAGGAAATATCTGTAAATATTACTTTTTGTAGTGTAAATCTAGAAGTCAGAAACCTCCCAATATTCTGTGCACTATAATCAATGATTGAACACATCATTATCTTCTGCTTTATCCTGCTAGTCAGGGTCACGGGGGGGCTGGAGTCATTGCCAGCATCATTGGGCGAAGCCGGGGTACACCATGGACAGTTTGACAGTCCATCGCATGACCAACATTCACTCACGCAGCCGGGCAATTTAGAGTGACTGATCAACCTATCATGGAATGTGGGAGGAATCACCCCCCTCAAGCACGAGGAGAGCATACACAGAACACACAGAACAGGCCGGTCAGTGCTAACCACTACACCACCGTGCCGTCTGATATAATACTATAGAAGGGTCCATATATGTGAGAGGTTTCATGAAAATTGTTGTTCCTGCAAGTTTCCTCTCACTAAGAGTCTGTGTTACATGCATGAATGGTTTTTAATTCTCTAAACACTTTGTCATTGTGACCATGGGGTTAACAGGCATGGTGCACTTGAAGCATGACCCAGGAAATGTGATGCATGCTAACTCTGCTCTTTCTCCCATGCAGTGTGCTCAATACTTGCCTTCCCTCTGTTTATGGTTGGATTTGCTCTGGACCTTGTCAGCACTCTTGGCTCAGATGTATGTCTGCAAACTTCTCTCGCTGGCCAACTTCATATTTAACTTTCAGCTGAATGGGACTTTTAGAAGCATTGGACCTCTCATCGGGAGACAGTGAGTTTGATCCTTAGTCATGCTACAGCCATCCATGAGCAAGGATGTGAAACAGACACACACTGTAATATTCCAAACCAGTCAAATGACATGTTCTTGTTGCATAACAACGCCTGCATTCACATGCCTAGTTTGTCCCAAAGAGTATAAAGTATCACCCCTAATCACTCAATGCCAGTCATCACAGGCACCTGTTGTCTGTCATAACAGAGTTAACAGAACAAAAACTGCTAACAGAACTCTCCATTCAGAGTGCTGATGCTAGCCTTCAGCAAGGCCTCCCAGCTCAGTAGTGTCATGAAGCTGGGGAGACCTAACTAGCGGGAGCATTGATACTAATCTGTACAAATCTTGGCGTCTCAAAAAAATGTAGTATAATGCAACTATTCTGTATTAGCTAGATAATTTAAGCTGTAGTATAGTGTGCACTATACAGTAACTAAACAGTAGTATTTTGACTTGGCCAAAGAAATGCTCCCAAAGAAACTCATCTAGAAATAGAACATATTTACATAATGCAGCATTCAATGATATTCATTGTGGCAAGACCAATATTACCATAACTAACCTACTAAATACATATTTTACTGTTCTGCTGGGCATCACTACAAGCCAGATTTACCTAATACTTTAAGTGCCACTGCACCAACAAGAATTAAATTAAACTGAGCTAATCAAGAATGTGCAAATGTAAATAGGAATTTTGTTGCTTTATATAATTTGAATTCTTAGATTAAGGCCTTAATCTGCGATTGAAACAGAAACATGGCATTCATTTGGATTGCCCACCATAATGGATTCTGCATTATAAATTTAAAGCAACAACGTTACTCACAACATTCCACACTAATGACTGTCTATAATTTACTGTTTCCATTTAGAGTTAGAACTAACAGACATTCTATTGCTCTGTAAATTGCAGTTTCACAGCAAAAACGCCCAACACTTATTTTCATGCAAGGCCTAACATATTATTATTAAAGTAGCCTGTTAGCTAATTTTAGCTAGCTATCTGCCCAGCTGTATAACCCAAATCAGCTAGTTTAACAAAACAGCATGTTCAGCCTGTCTTTAGCTGTTTACTTCATACACAGTTATCCATCCATTATCTTCTGCTAGTTAAGGTCATGGTGGGGCTGGAGCCAATCTCAGCATCATCGGGAAAAAACAGGGTACACCATGGACAGGTCGCCAGTCCATAGCATGGCAAACACACACTCATACACTCACGCACACCTACGGGAAGTTAGGAGTGCATGTTAGTAACTGCAAAATGTAAGTGAGATCTCACTGCTGAGTCTTTATTTTAGTGATGCACACAAAAGAGTGCTAATAACTACAAGCACCCTACATTCATCCAGGAAATCCAGTGTCTGCTTCAAATTATTTCTCTGGTGGAAATTTGTAATTACATGCAAAATGTGTACACACATTGTGTAGCATGGGTTGCACTTTGGCCCCCATCCCTAAGCAGATGAATCTGGTAACTGAAGGATAACTGAAAAATAACTCAACTTTGTTTCTTCTGAGGCTGTGAGTGACTTATCTATCATTGTTATTATATCTTCATCAATATGTCGATTTCTCTTGAAATCTAGGCATCAAGCTTTATTATGAGTGTGTATGACATGGTGTGAAAAACTCTTGAGTCTTGACTTTTAAATAATTATTTAACTTATTAAAATGATGATACAATATTATCATATTGGCCACTCCTCGTTAACAACCTTAGAAACCAATACAAACTTATAAACTAATAAACAATGCACAGCATTTTAATAGGTTCTGATGAAAATACTGTGATTATGACTGACACATTATTACATGCAGTTTATCAGTACCGTCTAGCACTACACTACACTTTTGAGTGTGGGAGTGTGACAGCTGCAGTGCTGCAACTGCAACTACAACTGCAGTACAGACTAACTGTGGAACCTTGTTAGCCTTTTGAATTACAAACACAGCCTAAAGATAATAGCACTAATATAGTTCACCAGATCAACCGAAAACATGGCTGCATGTGCTATCAAGCAGTTTTACTGATTTTAATCAGTGCAAATAAATACTTTGAATGAAACAAGCAAAGCAAAATCTAAAACAGTTCCAGTCATAAAATCTGTTCCAGTCACACATTTACACATACCGACTACCTCACAATATCTGAACTCTGTATTACTGACCATGTCAGGAAACGCATGGAGTACCAAGTGTACTGATAAAGTAAGAACCTGGTTGGGCTGGTTAACACTTTTTTTTATCTAGAACTCTCAGCTAACCCTAACCATTACAGGGTAAACAACATCAGAGACTAAGATCAGTACTTATAAGTACTTATGATTTGACTGCCTCTAAAACTGAAATATAAAAGTGTAAAGAATGTCACTCGAACGTCTTACACACTTCAATACTCCGGGTTTCAGTCAGAAGTATCATCAAACCCAGGTGCACCTCAAACGCTACTGTAGTCCCGAAATAGTGCGCTTTTGAAATTCTGTGGAGTACAAATATGTTTGAATCCTAAATACCTATTTTTAACTATACTGTGGGCTGTTGGGCTGCAGGAGTCAGTATTTAAATTCCTATTTAGTGCACTATGTAGGGAGCAGGGAGATGTTTGAGATTCAGCGCCAGCATGGGGAGAGGGGTAGTGCTGGATTGGTGCCATACCATACTGTAAAGGAACTCCATTTCTTGACATACAAAATAGCTTATGGTTTTCTCTGTTTAATTTTGTATCTTATTGTGTAATGGTGGCTGTTTTTTGCAGTGCCTATAAACACCAATTACTGTAATACAATATAACGCACAACCTCGAGTGGCTTATAGCTTTATTTTACATCAGTTAAAACTTTAAACTTTAAAAGTCCAGTTAAAGGAAATTTCCTCAGACAAAGGTTCAGACCGTCATAATTTCTGAGTTTGACTCTTTAAAGTGTTATACAGGCTCAAACCTTAGACTGAACAGAAGTTCTGGCTGAACCTGACCTGTTGACTAGCTACAAATGCTGAATCATCACTAAAGTACTGACAGTGAATAACCTTTAATCCTAGAGATTCTCATCCAGATTTTAGGCCTGGAATGTTAAAGGAGCAGCCGAGACAGCCATGTGACTGAAAGCAGCTGTTTTTTTTTTTTTTTTAAAGAGGAAGCCATAAATTACTGTAATGCCCTTGGAGCTCGGAGAGGCCTTGGAGGACAGCCCTCATCATCTCCACTGCTTTCCCCTCAGACTGTGCTCGGGTTCTTTTGCCACCTGTTGCTCCAGACCAGCAGCTGCTCTGGTGCGACTAACTGACTGAGCAGGGCTTTGCCTGGGCTCAGCTAAGCGCTAAAAAATTATGATATACATGATTCAGATGAGGTTTGGATTGTTATGGTTACATGAAGAGACTCAACAAACTTACTATTCCTGTAAAGGCGCAGCAAATTCAGATAACTGTCATGATAACAAGCTTGTTAGTTTTCAGATATTGTCATCTGCACATTGCCACCATGCCTCGGACATGGCTCGCCTTACAACTTGGCTTTACACTAGCTTTGCCCCAACTACTGTCAGTAACTGTCTTCACAGTCATGATTACTGATTATTGTGTATTGTTTGGTTGTTTGCTTAGTTCGATCCGTGTTTAGTCAGAAACCCTCTTGTGTCATCCTTCTACAAAAACCTACCGTTTTATCTTATTAAACACTTGCTGTTCTTCATGACACAGTTTTTGGGCTTGTTCTGTTGTTAGCAGAGTCTCTGTTTTCTTCTTTCTTCTCTTTTTTATCTTTTATCTTATATTTAACCGCTCAGGACAGGAATTCCTATGATGACAGGAATGGATTTATGTGGTGGAAAGGCCCTCTTTAGCACTTATCACCACAATTTGGCATCACATCTATTTCTACTGTTTACAATTGTTCATATGACCCATCAGATGTAACGATTTGCAGAGCTTTTGTGCATATATGAGCTGCCTTCCAACTCTGAACACTGTAAATAATGGCAGAACTGTTGGAGGTCAGTAAGTACAGATTGAAAATGTAGTCTTTCTGTGTAAACTTTCACTTATAAAAGTGAGTAATTCATATCTACTGCAGTAAGTTGCACATTAATATCTCAACATTACTACATACACAATTATACAGAAGCAGTTAAGTGACAAACGCATGCACCAGCGGATTCAGTGATATATTCAGTGCAATGTATCTACATGTGAAATTTATATGAATGCAAATAAATGCAAATAAAAAACAAAGCTGTGATTCTACGGAGAATTCAGACCTGTACCTCTAACAAATAGTAGTACAAAAACAAGATTTTTATGAATATTAGCTTACAAAAGGTGAATCCAGGACCATTATGAGTCACAACAGCAAATAGTCCAACTGTCTAAAAACAAGCTGAGCTCTCTTTACGTATTTGCGCTCCGCGATATAGTTAAAAGATGCAAAAAACAAAAAAAAACAAAAACAAAAAAAAAAACCACAAAGCCTTTGTCAACACACTTGACCTTTGAGCCCTACAAGTATGCTTCTGTGAAGATGTCACCACATGGGCTCAGGATTACTTTAACACACCATTATCAATAAAGTGCATTCGTCACTGTGTCCACTAATTCAAGGATTCAAGGATTCAAGGATTCAAGGAGACTTTATTGTCATTCGCATCACATGTGGTACATGGGGTGGAACGAAATTGTGGTACCCAAGGACCCAGTTTTACCCAGACAGCAGTACTTAAATAAATAAAATAAACATAAATATATAAAATATATGAAAATAAAATAAACAGGAATGGAGAAGGTAGCAGCAGAGTGTATTAAAGTGACTGGTGTCGTAAAAGTGTCAGTGCAGTAAAAGTGACAGTGCAGTGGTTCCACTAAGTGGCGTTTAAAAGTCTTACAGCTTCCGGAATGAAGCTGTTCCTCAGTCTGTTCGTTCTACACTTAACGCTCCGCAGCCTCCTGCCTGAGGGGAGCGGGACAAACAGTGAGTGTGCTGGATGAGTGGGGTCCTTCATGATGCAGGTGGCCCTCTTCCTGCATCTGGAGGTGTATATGTCCGTGGTGGTGGGGAGGCTGACTCCGACAGACCTCTGTGCAGCCTTCACCACCCTCTGCAGAGCTTTCCTGTCTGCAGCAGAGCAGCTTCCGTGCCACACGTTGATGCTGGAGCATAGAACGCTCTCCACCACACATCTGTAGAAGGAGGTGAGGACCGAGCTCCCGAGCCCAGCTCGCCTCAACCGCCTGAGGAAGTAGAGCCGCTGATGTGCCTTCCTGACCAGGCTGGAAGTGTTGTTGCTCCAGGTGAGGTTGTTGCTCAGGTGAACACCCAAGTACCTGTAGCTGGAGACCACTTCCACCGCAGACCCTCCGACATGCAGGGGGAGGTGGGCATGTCTGCCCCTTCTGAAGTCCACAATCATCTCCTTCGTCTTCTTTATGTTGATGCAGAGGTTGTTCTTTCTGCACCAACCCTCCAGGTGTTCTACCTCCCGTCTGTAGCCAGACTCATCACTGTTTGTGATGCATCCGACCACTGCCGTGTCGTCCGCAAACTTCACAATATGACAGCCTGGGTGGATGGGTGAGCAGTCATATGTGAGCAGCATGAACAAAAGGGGGCTCAACACACAGCCCTGAGGGGAGCCAGTGCTGAGGATTGTGGTGGAGGAGGAGAGGTTGTGGATCCTCACAGACTGCGGCCTGTTGGTCAGGAAGTCCAGGACCCAGTTGCAAAGAGAAGAGCGCAGACCAAGTGAGGAGAGCTTATCTGTCAGTGTCTGGGGTATCATGGTGTTAAAGGCGGAAGTGAAGTCCACAAAGAGCATACGGACATAAGAGTCCTTCTGCTCCAGGTGGGTGAGGGCAGTGTGGACCACAGAGGAAATGGCATCGTCTGTGGATCGGTTCCTCCTGTAGGCGTACTGGTGTGGGTCCACAGTGACGTCGATGGTGGCTTTGATGTGGGTCATAACCAGTCTTTCAAAGCATTTAGTGACTATCGGCGTGAGAGCTATCGGCCGGTAGTCATTCAGACCTGTCACTGTGGAGCTCTTGGGGACCGGGATGATGGTGGCGGTCTTCAGGCAGGTGGGAACAGCTGCCTGGGTGAGGGAGACATTGAAAATGTCTGCCAGGACCTCGGAGATCTGATCAGCGCACTCCCGTAGTACTCGTCCGGGTATATTATCCGGACCAGCACTTTTCCGGGGGTTGATCCTCCTGAGGGTCCTCCTTACCTCTGCTATCCAATCCAAGTAAAAAATATTTCTTCTTTTCTCTGGTCCTTAAAAGCTATTTTTGTGATCTAGTAAAGATTGTAATGCAGGTTAAGACTGAACTATACACAGCAGAGGTCATTTATCAACACTCTCCAGAAACACTGCTGACCTCTCAGGACCTCAGCTCATCTGAAATGGACTGATGCTCAATGGAATCATGTATTATGGTCTGACAAGTCAACCTTTCAGTTTGTTTATGGAAATAATGGACTTTGTGTCTCTGGGCCAAAGAAGAGAAGGACAATCCAGATGGCCATCCAAAATGTGAATGGCTAAGCGCTAACCACAGCAGCTACAAACTGGCAGCTCACTACAACCTCAATTGAACTATTTCTGTGAAAACGAAACTGTTTATAGGTTAATACATATGCTAAACAGTCCAAAATGCACTGCATGCACCCGGTTAAGGGTTTTAATGAGCCACCCATGCATATTCATCTAGCAAGCTGGCTAATCACCAATCCAGTGGCCACCAGGTGAACTGGCAGCTTACAATAAACACACACTTTACAAACTGAAGAGTAAAACTTTACTAGATCACAAAAATAGCTTTTAAGGACCAGAGAAAAGAATAAATATTTTTTACTTGGATTGCTGAGAGCAGCTACAAATAGTTTAGCAGAACAGTAGTGTATAAAATGGTGCCATGGTTTGGTGATGTACTAGAGCAGGGGTACTTAATTAGAAGTCAGTAAGTCCAGTTAGAGGAAATTTCATCAGACAAAGGTTCAGACTGTAATTTCTGACTTGTGTTATGATTCAGTGGCGTATCCTGTGTACTGAAGTAGCCTAGTATCAACATCTTATACCATCAGCTACTAAAACACCAACACATCACACACACCATTAAGTATATTTCAGTATATTTACTGTTTAAATGCTGAACTGAATGATTTATTATTATTTTTTTTTAAAAAGTGCATCATGAAGTGCTTATTTATAGAAACAGTAAATAAATCTTTTAGACCACACCGTCTGAATTAGCTCTCTTCTGACTCGCTTTATTCTCTGACTGCTGTTTCTCGCTCTGTACCTCACCTGTGTGTGCGCTGCACTCCCGAATCTGCACAGATCTGTGATCTTACAATGCACGTGATTGGCCTGTGAGTTTACGGCTTCGCAAAGTCCGTATACCATAATGACAAGAAAAGTTCCACAGCTTAAAATAAACACTGTCCAAATGAAATCCTTCTGAATAGTTTATCAGTTTGGGTCCGCATTGGACAACGTCTGGGTCTGGACCGTGGTCCCCTTATTAGTGACCTCTGTACTAGAGGAATGTTGACTAAGCATTCTCACACCTTTGGAAAGGTAGCATCTTTTGTTGACCACTGACAAAATCATTTAAAACTGTAAACTATAAAAACTATAATAGTGAGCTTCAGTTAAATGGGCAGTTACTCCTCTGGGTGGGAAAGGCTTATCTCTGGATGGGAAATGCCCACCCTAGCCCATCTGTAGACACTCCCATATTGGTCGGCGTCAAACACGTCATGTTGCCAGTCTCCTGAACAAGACACTGCAAGAGTTTCTGGCACTATGATGACCTAATCTGACATAGTGTTTACTGTGAAAGATGAAAATATTGTGTAGTCCAATCCCGACATTAGATATAAAAACTTTACTACTTCTAGTAAAACTTTCCAGATCCGCTACAGACTGCTAGGACTTTTGTAAAAAAACATTTGCCTACATTTCTGAATTCACATGTACAAAGTTCAGACGATTAAACACACACTCAAGTTTGTTAAACAACCAGCACACTGGAGATCCCTAAGGGCACTGCCATGCCCATTTTTAGGCATTCGGCATTACAGCGTGTCTCACCCTCACCACACTGTTTTCTCCGTCTTGCCTCTAAATTTATCTCTGAGTAGATCTAATTCATTTGTTTGCTGTTCACAATCTGCCCTTCCCCTCAATGGAGTTTCCTTCTTAACTCTTCTCTTTGTTTCCTTCTTAACTCTTTGTGTCCTATAATGGGTTTCATTTCAGGAAAGCGTGACCAGGTCAAGCCTATTTTCACTTACTATAGCACTGTAGTACCATTCACATCTCATCTCAGTGCCTTCTCTCACAGCCCTTAACTGAGTTTCAGCTGATGTTGGATGTGGCTAAACAACTGGGACGGATATGCTAATAATATTTGATTCTTTCTTCCAAGCAGAACAGACAAATTGTGATACAGGACTACTGTCCGTTCTTGAAAAGTAGTGTTCATCACTGCATTCAGAAGCTAAAACCTTAGTTTGTAGCTCAGTTTTGAGCTGCTTTTGGAGATTTTGATCATTTTAGCATTTGTGAAAAAAATTTATTTGCTGAAACACAGCTGCTCTGTTGATGTCATGCCAACAGCAGAGGCGACTGAGATTGCTCAGAGAGTTTTTGTTGTAGAGGCCGAAAAAAAATTGGTGTACAAGATCACATCATGGGTTTTATGGGCATGTGTTCAGAAGCAGGAGCCACAGGGATGGCTGTAGGCAATCATGACAGTCTAAGCTGCTGTTTTGATTTACGCTGGGAGCTTTGATTGTAATCCTGATGCTCTCCATAATTCACCTGATATCAGCTTTTGTGCATACATCCATCTACTTTTAGTTTTTAGTAGTGAGCTCCTTTGAATGTACTTTGAATTTTAAGCTCCAGATATTCAAAGAGAAGTGCCAGGGGATCTGCAAAAAGGAGGATGTTTCCAAAACTAAATATAAAACATCAACCAGCTGATCATTCTTTTAGGTATTGATCTGGAACCTGTCTATTTATGTGAGACATAACTAAGGTAAAGTAAACGACGGGGAAGGATGCTTTAGCTTAGAATGCTTGACGGTTTGGATTGTTTGCTGCTTTTTTTCAACTGTACGATTTTAATTGGCTGTATATCAAGATGCATGCTTTATAAGAAACATTGCATTCTCATAAAGCATGCACCCTGCATTGCATAGGCTTATGTTAACACATGGTCTTATTATTGTGCATTATCTTGGAATTGTTTTGTTTGGTTGGAAAACCTGGTGTGTAACTATAAAAAACAATCTACCCAAAAGGCAGCTAGGTACGGACCCAGGGCCAATATCTCAATGATCTGGGCCTAAATACATACATGTTTAAATAAGAATTTGCTATCCTCCTAAAATATGCATTTCCCATATTACTTACATTTGATTTGTAGTTGCTGTGCAATACTAAAGAAGCCAAACCTGTCTTGGCTGAGATTATTAGGCCAAACTATCACTAATCACATCCACACACATATCTTTCCACTGAACCAGGAGGTGACAATCCAGAAAACTGGAACACCGTCCACTGCAGCCTTCCTGCAGCTTCTGCTTTATAAAAGCCGAGCGATCCTCATTGATCATGACACAGTGTGACACATGGAACCACATACAACACTTCGCACACGCACACTTGCATGCATCCAGACACAGGAAGCCGTAGTGCAGACAGCCAGCAGCCGCATCATCGTCCTCCCGTTGCCCCGGCTGCTGTCGCCATGGCAACCTGGCCATGATGTCCAACCCTTCAGAGGATGCGAAGGAGGGAAAATGGAGATACTCACTCAGAAGCCGGGGATTTCCTCCTCAGAGGTGTACCCATCATGGCAGCCTCTTCTCCTTCTCTCACCCTACCCCTCTGTCCCTTGTTCTGCTGTCCTCCTCGCTGTTGTCACCGTAGCCTTCACCTTGCCCAGGCTAGGGTGCTCTATCTTACAGAATCAGTCAGGCGCTGGGTGGCGGCGAGCAGAAAGCATGTCCTCCGCCTAGCCTGCAGGAGGAGAGAGAGAGAGAGATAGAGAGAGAGAGAAATGAAGAAGGGAGGGGTCTACGTTTATCACTACAGACAATATGCTAACCTTGACCGCCTCAGTGCAGGAGCCTATATAAATATGGATGCAGCACATAAAATGTACAGTCTGTAAACAGACTGTCTTGAAAATGAGAAAATTTGAAAATTAGTCAAGCTGTCATGTTTGAACAGAGTTTTTGTGGATCATATAAGCTTTAATGGAAACACTGTAGTGATATATAAAACACATATAGCTTTGATTACAAACTTTATACAGGCCTTTAAACAGCCTGTATGTGGGCCCATACCTTAGTTCCTCACTCTCTCTCTACTTTTCTCCATTATTATGCAGCATTCACGTTTGCGTTGAAAAAAAGTCATAGTGGTACACGGCGGTGATAGGCATCAAGTCACACAAACTCCGTACAGTTGTGATGTTGTGGCCCCCGGTGCCAGAATTTGCCATTGCAGCTCCAATGAAAACGAAGGAATTTCTGGTTTGCTGACGTCGATTTTCCGCAATACCACATGTGAATGCAGCTTTAGGCATTAAGTTAACGCTTGACACACCTCTCAGCCAATCACAACCACCTTGCTATGTTACTTCCTTTATTAATGTAAGGGAAACCTTGATAAAAATCCTAAAGAAGGAATCTTAAGTGTGAACAGTGGAGGCAGTCAATTAGTGAGAATAGCTGTTGGTAACATGTTACCAGTACTCTACTGTGCCAAGCGCTTGCTCTGTGAATTTGGTATGTTTGGTCAAGTGTGAAAGACTTTAAGTCTGTTTTTAAGCCTGCGAGTTCAGAGGCACAATCTCTCATCCTGAAATCAACGGCATGCTGGGATTCGACTGTTTCATTGTGTAACTTGACTGCTTCAACTATCATGTGGCTAAATCATTCCCATACTAGAACGGTGCCTGCTATGCAGTATCTTGATTAATGATGTAATAGCAGGTATCCATAAAGCGTTAAAGTGTTTGTATCCAGGGACAACAGATGAATATATTATTTTTTAAACCTGCATGCGGAAAGATATGAAATTGCATAATCTGTCCATGATTCAGATTAAATTCCCACAAATTTACACGATAATTCCCCCTCCATCAAAAGAGAATTGTGTGAAAATGCCTTAATATAACCACGTCATAAACAAGTCATGACAGATGTATAATAGTGTCTTGTTAGCATCATGGTGTTTGGTGCCATAATGACTAAATAGAGTATACAGCTAAAATTTACACATAACATAAGCTGACTCATTCAACAGGTAGTTCCCACAGCACCACCTGTTGAACAGAACACAACTCAATAAACATGTTAGGTTGAGTAATACGTTTTAAGGCTAATGTTAAGGTCAATCTGGAAATTAAGTGTTAAGCTGAGCTTAACTAATGACAGCACCATGGTAAAGTAGGTTAAAGTATCTGTGTAATCAGTAACACTAACTTGATTATCTGCACAATGATTTCTCAAGGTGGATATTATTCCTAAGCTAAAAATGTTTTGTTTAAAACTGTATGGAGGGGTGCCACTAGAAGAAGCAGCTCTGTCTAAGAAAACTTTATCTGGGCTACTGCAGTTGCATAACCTCATAGAGCAACGTTAAGATTGGTGAAATACATTTGGACTACACATTGCTTGTATTTGCAATTAAAACATTCTTTTTAAAGATAAATATTAATGTACCTGTAACATCGTCCTCAGGATCTAATGCTGCACTGACTAATGTTAGTTTTAGCATTAGCTCTATTGCTGGCTCATCTGAAGGGTCAGCTCAAACATTCATCACTCAAATCTCAACATGAAAAGCTTTATTAGACAAGGCTTTCAGAATCAGATCTTTTAATTTTTGTCTATTTTGTCAGTCGTCAAATCTGAACACCTACTCTCACCATCTACTCTTCTGAATAGTTGTTTTGATGTTTTGAAATTTGCTCCTGTAGGTGATTTTCAATGTTCTTTCTTATAGCATTAGTGTGTTTTAGCTACCAAATAGTCTGACCAACAAAGCAATAGTGGTTATAATCAGTTAGCACGGAATAAACATCCAGTATTTGTTAGCTACATTAGCTTTGTGTCTTCAGTGAAAAATAAAAGTAGCAAACTTTGGGCACCAAACATGTCCCAACACTCTCTTACCACATAACATACACTCCTAAATTGATGGTTCTTCAAGGGTTCTTTAGTAAAGACCATCAGAGACCATTTCATGCTTAAATGTTTCTTTGCATGATGAAATGGTTCTACAGATTGATTTAGAATCAAAAAGTGTTCTTATGTTGTCACGAATGTGACACCATATCAATAGCAGACCCACTATACAACAATTTTTTTCTATATAAAACCATAAACACACAATCAGTGTAAAGAACCATTTCACAACGAGAAGAGCCAGATAATTATATAGCACTGACTTTTTTAAGAGTTTACATATTAGTTTCATTGTAGCTATTAATAAAATGAAGAGTGAGTGGGTAAAAAGATACTTAAAGCTGACACAGCCCTAGCTTTCAGAGCTCTCTCCCTCAGTCATATAGTCTCTCCTCTCACTACAACAGTTTTGCTGGTATCTGTTGTTTCTATTATGTCAACATTTTTCGGGAAACAGATCAGTAGAAATAGTTCAAAAATCTTTTGTGCTCTGACGTATTAAATGCCTGATTTTTGAATAGCGTGTGCAGTTTAAATGTTTACCATCAAAGCTCATTAGCGTCTTCTGGAGAAAAGATCTTCACATATTACTGCTGAAAACTTTGATCTGAGGTGTCGGGAGCGGTGAAGTCAGTGGGTGAGGTTAGGGTATTGAGTCAGTGTCAGCTTTAGTTTTCAAGCCAAGTTATTTAAAAAACACTTTCAGCAAAACTCCATACATATAATCAAAGAAGACATCAGAAAAGCTAACAGAGAATGTGTTTCAGAAACTTAGCTTACAGCAAGGTAATTTCACCTGAGGCTCACGTTTTTACATTAATAACCAGATGTGTAAATAAAGCTGTGATTCATTGACTCACTTTACATTTTGATGAAACTTGATTCAGTTTAATTGATATGGTTTATATATGATTTATATGATTTACATGGTAAAAATGTGACTGGAGTAGCTGTTTACAATGTACATATGGAAAACAAATACATGTAAATTATCAGTTTTTAGAATTAGAATTTGACTTGTATCAATTTTCTATAGATACACTGTAAACAGTTGCTCGAGTCACATGTTTAGAAATCAGTATATTTAAAAAAAATTCAAAATCAAACCATATGAATCAAATTGCATAAAGTTTCATCAAAATGTGGTATATTAATTCAATGAATCTCAACCAAATGGAATTAATGTGATGTCACATATTTACACATCTGGTTATTAATTTTAAAGAATGTGAATAGAGTAACTGTTTTCAGTGTATATATGGAAAATGAATAATTGTAAACTGATTTTAACAGCAAATGCATTTATTAAACAATATGTATTCTTACAACGCCCTTCACCATTAATAGATTTTAAGCCCAAAATCTTCTCAAATCAACATCTCATACATCAAGCAACATATTCATAAACTTCTGATGTTATAACTCATATAGTAACTTTCTGTGAGGGAGCTATTAGAAGTTGTTTCTATCACCACCACTGTGAACAATTACTCTGAATTTCATTCTAAACCACTGTTTACATTTCAACCAATTATTATGTAACTTCATTTGAAAAATTAGTCTAGTTCACTTTTAATATAAATAACTAAGAAAAAAATTAGCATTTTGTTTGGAATTTGGTTTGTAATCATATTCAGTGTGAACTTCCATTCATTACCTGCCGCTTAATCCCGCTAGTCGGGGTCAGGGGGTGGCTGGAGCCAATCCCAGCATCATTGGGCGAAAGCGGGGTACACCATGGACAGTTCGCCAGTCCATCACATGGCCAACACTCACTCACGCACACACTTACACCTACGGGCAATTTAGAGTGACCAATCAACCTAACATGCATGTCTTTGGACGTGTGGGAGGAAACCCACTCAAGCATGAGGAGAACATGCAAACTCCACACAGAACGGCCCGAACCGGGAATCGAAATCAGATCGTCTTGCTGTGAGGCGACAGTGCTTCAGTGTGAACTCTCCATCAGAATATAACGCAGGTTTAGCAGTGCTGCCTGTGAAGGTACAGAATGCTGCAGGACTCTTTGCAGTGACAGCTGATTTATTAGTATTCGAGGCAGCACTAGAGGGAGTGTGTGTTAGTGAGTGTGAGTGTTAAGAGGCTGGCAGGTTAGTGCAGGTGGTGGAGGGCCAACTGTCACCTGTCATCCCCACTGTCCAATCAGAGTGCTGCATTTAGCCTCACAGCCTCTGAAAGGAATGTCAGACTAACAGGTTGCATTCAGCAATGATTTGTGAATCCACACTAAATACAGATACAGAGTTTGATCACCCCTAATCACCCCTGATCAATGACATGTTTTATTGGTTTTCTAAGTGAAAAGAAAATCATCTACAGAGAACACAAATCAGACAGTCATCACTTCCTGGCAGGTCTTCTACATGTGGAGCAAATTGAAAATCTGACACCATCACCTTAAGAATGTGCTGTCTGGCTCTGTGTGTGCAGCAGTGTATGCCACCATAGAATAATCTCTCATTATTTTGGGTTGCTTTTAGGGGACAAACCCAAGACCACTTTTAGTTCAGGTGGTGAGACATGGTGCAGGTCTCTGTGTCACTCACTCCGGATGTTTGAGATTGTGGTTGCAGTTTGGCAGAACCTTATCAGACTGTCTGGAATGCAAGTGAGGCTTTTCTAAGTGTCTACTCTTCCTTCATCTTCCTCAAAGTGTTGTATAAGTGAGACATCCTCACCATCTGGAATTCATCACTAGCAATTTTACAAATCAGGATCTTTCGGGTTTACGTGCTCTGTATCAGCGTTGGCGTTAGTTGTCCTGATGATCAGATCTGTCAGCATGTCAAGACCTTCGTAGTCGCAGTCAAGATCTTCGTACATTGCAGACAACCAGTAATTATCTTCAGCAGCTTGTCTGTTTATTAGAGATACTGGATCACCATAAACATTATATATATATAATATTAGGCATAACATTAAAACCACCTTCTTGTATCTAGACATAATGTAGTTCTGCAGTTACAATCTGATTTGCTGCACCCCAATCTTTAATGGTTAGAGCCCCACAGGACCACCAGAGAGCAGGTACTATGTTATTGGGTGTTGTGCTGGTATGAGTGGATCAGACACAACAGTGCTGCTGGAGTGTTTAATGCCTCAGTGTCATTGCTGGAATAAGAATAGTCCACCAACCAGCAATATCCAACCAACAGTGACCTGTGAGCAGTATCCTCTGACCACTGATAAAGGACTAGAGAATGATCAAGATCTCTGACTTTACACCTACAAGTGTAAACCAACAAGGTAGGGGTGAAAAGTGAGTGGACACAGTGTTTAAAAACTCCAGCTGCACTGCTGTGTATGATCCACTTGTACTGGCACCACACACACTAACAGACCACCACCATTTCAGTGTGACTGCAGTGCTGAGAATACCTACTCTGTGGTGGTTGATGGGTGAAAGATGGCTAACAAAGTATAGCAAATGGAGATGGTTTTAAAGTTATGGCTGGTCGGTGTATATTGTTATGGCTGATCAGAGCAAGACTCAAAAGCCCTCTGAACAGTACACACAACAATTTTCTAAATTTACATTAAAATACTGTCACATGGTGTTTTACTTCCTGCTCTAAAATGCAAAGGCGTGGCTACAAATTAAGGCTACAGACAAACCGCCTACAGACAAAGCTTTTTGTATTTCCATAGTCACATGAACTTTTAAAAAATGTCAGTTTTTAATCAATATCAATGAAAATCTTATAACTTCACTATTAAGAAATAAAAAGTCAGGTAAAAATGTGAATTTACGCTCTGTAAAATGTAAATCAATGTAAATAAAAACAGAATGCAATGACGTGCAAATATCATAGACCCATATTTTTATTCACAGTATTCAGAATTGATCTTCTCACTTCCCAGATGTTTACAGACGGAGGGAATGCTATGAGGGTCTATGGAGAGTACAGTTTGAACAAATTCAGTAATATGATCCATATACATATACAAACATTTATCTACTACAGAATTATGATAAATTATATCATAGTGATCCAAATACACTCGTGAGCTACCACAGAGCTCTATCATAACACAGCTAACATCTAATGGTTCTCCATCAAGATATTGTCCATGAAACTTAGACACAAGCCCACAGATAAAGAAATGAGTTTTTATTCCTGACGTCTCGTTTTTACTAGCGTGACCATATGGAGTCAAAATATGTAAAAAGGAATTTCCCTGGAAGCTCATGCTATTTAATCTGACTGGATAGAGAGGAGCAGATATTAGTGAAGGAATGCTGGCTGATAAATTGTGCACCTGAGAGGAGAGAGAGAGATAGAAAGCATGCCACAGATAACAGGAAAACAGGCCCAACAAAGCTAGATGTGAAGTAGCTGCTACTCACAAGTTAGCGATTAACTGCTGCCTTTAACGTCCGGAGTGCTACGCGATCCTGAGCATTCCTAAAGGGCCTCATGCTGTCACACATGCCGTCCACACATACTTTCCCCTCCAGAAGACATGCAGCGTGAGCAGCGGCCGTGACAGGGATCAGTTTACAGTGCCACGGCCGGATATGTTACCTTTTACCACCAGGCAGCTGGATTGAGACCTCAGGCTGCTTCAGAGCTTTCGGTCCCGAAGGGTCGTGAGTGACAAGGCTAGTAGAGAACTAACAGATATCACTGTCTGATAACACAATGTTAGCTTTGTTAGCTCCTCTTTTGGGAATTCTCCCTCCATCACAGCACAGAGAGAGACAGCCTTTGAGTTGTTTAGGCAGATATCGCCCCCACTGTCACCTCATCTGAGGCCTTGATCAAGGTCACCAGTGGCCTGTTACAACTAAAGTCCACAAGGAGTTCAGTCCACATGAATGTGGTCACTGTTTAACAGACGCTGATCAGTAAATATGAGCAGGTGATCAAAGTGAACAGCCTTAAAGAGCTTTCTGCGAAGCCATTTTTACATGTATATAATTGTAGAAATGTCACCAACCTTCCACTTAAACGTCATTGTAATTGTTATATGTAATTTATAAACGTTCTGAATTAAAGCGCGATCTATATAATGTAACAAATCTGTGTGACCACATATACTGCAAGTTTAGTACACAGTCTCCATCTTGTGGACATGTGTGTGAATTTCTCTTTTTTTTTCCGAAGCACCACTTTGTACCTATTTATTGTTAGATGAAGCATCAGATTTCAGGTAAGCCCTTTAACTTGGTTGTGAATCGTTTGTTTTATCCAGTTGGTACCTTTAAAGTTTTTTAAAAATTTTGATTACATCTAGAAACCAAAGATTTAGACTAATTGGCCATGCTTGAAGAAGCAATTCATACTTCAAACAATAGAAGGCAGTAGAGATGGAAAGATCAATCGGCTATGTATCAGTATCGGACGTTTTTTAATCAAAAAATCAAAAAAGATTTCTTAAATTCAGTCGATCGTGAGAGCCGAACGATGGCATTAAACAAATGAGCCTAATTTCTGTATTTCCAGCTCGCGTTTCATCCAGGGAGAGGAGCCCTCCGTAAAACCCCCTTTGGCCAGGTCTCTTCAATTCCCATCTGAACCACTAGGTGGAAATACATACACTTTCATGTTCCACAGACTGGTGGTGTTCATGGCATGTGCTGACAGAAAACACGTCGTCCCTCTGGCAGTGTTTACCATATGTTAAGCAGACTCATTCAGGGTGTTCTGTAAGATCTGTAAAATCAGCGTGTCTCGTGGGGGAACCAAGACAAAGACATTTAACACTACTAATCTGATACTGATATCACGCTGCTGAATACAGGGGGTATCAGCAAACAGCAGAGCTAGCACGCGCAACTAGCACAAAACAAATAACCCAGAAAACCAACATCTGACTGGTACGAACAGTACAGCAGCAGCAGCCACAAAGCTAAAGGAACCACACCCAAAGTGATTGAGTTTATAGTGCTAGATAACCACGTTTTTACCATGTTTCATTACTTACTTGCACAAATAATTGCATATGACCCCGCCCTCAATCGGTATCTGCTATCAGCCGATTGTGCTGAAAGGTGATCGGCGATCGGAGTCAGCCCCAAAAACACTGATCGGTCCATCTCTAAAAGTCAACATCAAACTTTATCCCTTTACTCTCCAAAAGTATCTCCAGTGGTAGAAAGCAGCACTCCTGTCCTGCCACTATTTATATAACTTCTGTTGTTTGCTGCTGAACGTGGTTTATTGCTACCTTTTCATTGGCTACCTGAACTTAAATTATTCAATCAGCATCTTGCACAGGATTGACAAGAGGTTAGAATATGCCATCATGGCAGCACTACTTCCTCATCCTCTCATGTTGGACTGATTTTACTTGACTCTAACATGACTAACTATTCAGGCCCCCGTGGTACAAAGCGCTATTATGAGACAGACCAAGGCTAGCTGGTTAGCATGCTCACCTCAGTAGATATCTCTGCAAGTCCATACAAAACTGTTATTTCTTCACATTTCTTTAACATCCAGAAACACCCAAAACATCTAGAACTTCTCCACTATCTTCACCAAATATTACCAGACCTGGTGTGCTGGCAGCCTTCTTTTTGGACAGTTTACAGTGTAAATGTGTACTAGTAAATGTTGAGCGCCATTTAGAGAGCTAAAAGAATAAAATACGTACAAATCAGCATAAATACGGCAACATGTAATTTCTTGAAAGTAATTGATATGTGTTTATATTCAGAATAAAACAGGTTGGGTTTCAGACTTCTCAGTGCTCTCCAGCCACTATAGGAATTTCTAATATTGAAGTCCATTCCAGATTTAATTTAATGAATAACTGATTTAATAAACAAGGTACTGGATAGTAACTGTAAAAATACGGGACTTATTGTCAAGGAGAGGTCTGGAAATGGTTAATCAAAAACACACGCATCCTATATTCTTCTGTAAAGTTGAAGTTTGGAGACGGTTTTGTTAGGACTGTATGTTTTATTAGTTATGATGAACTATTTGCCAGTCATGAAGTTCATTCCTGTTTATTGTGAACTGTGAAAAGAAATTTGTTGGCTTAATGGAATTTAAAAGTCTTTAAGTGAGAATTTGATTTTTTTGCTCTTGTGCACCCCCTACAGGCATGCAGTGTAACTTTAACACCATAGTCTACAAATTGTGTTTTGAGCCACTCAAGATCAGTTGTACACATGCAATTGTTGATGAGCTGAAGATACACAACTAGCAAGGACAACATCAGAAGAGAAAGAACCACATGGACCTACACGGTAGTGTAATATTAGAGGATTTTATTACAGAAGTTTCAAGATTTGATGAGGTGGACAAAGACTGACCAAACTTCTAGAAATTAAATTATTTTTTTGCATGCAGCCTGAAACTGAGGTAGTTTTGACATCCAGGGATGATAACTCTGCTGTCGTTGTTTTCCTGTTAACCTTGAGACTCACATCCTTTTCTCTCTTTCAGTTCTCACCATCAAGTAAAAGCCACTTACTCCTCTCTGATCTCTCGCTTGCTTGCTCTTTCTCTTTGCCTTCCTCCGACAATGTCTATTCATTCAGCACACCCGAAGATCCAGTATGGGGTTGTATTATTTTAAATGTTTCCTTCCAGTGACGCAGCATTTGGGCGCTGCATCTGAACGCTGCTTGTGAATAACTGTGGGCGACAGGCCTTATTACAGGTCAAGTGACAGGACACCAAATTCCTCAGCTGTGGTGTCAGTATGGGCTTTGTGGTCTAGATTTGATTGACTTTTGGCTGTATTTTGTGGCCTCACGGCGGTGAATTTGGTGAGCTGCACTTCATTACAGCTACCCATCCTGTATTTAAAGCATGTTCAACATGTTCTTCTAAGCGTGATAGAAACAGCGGTAAAACTGACTGGCACTTTGAAGGGAAACCGGATTAGGAGCAGCCGAATTGACTTTTTTTCTGCTGTGTGCTGTGTTTGTTAAAAACTCTGTCGGTCTTAAAGCTGTCACTGTGGTCAACTTGGTATTAACTGTTCGTCACACTAAGACTTAATGAGCCGAGTGAAGGAGCTGGAAGCACAACGTGTTTCTGCTCCAAACTGTCACATAACTGGCAAAAACGATTTAATAATTGGAATGTGATATTTTGTCATGTGGTGTATTTATCACTTTGTATTCTATTTCTTGTAGGTCAAGGAGACAGAAACATCTTAATCCACTCAAAATAATAATATTTGTATTTATGGATTTATAATATGATACGTTTAATATGATGTCAGCCCACCCTGTGCAGCTTTAACAGCTTCAACTCTTCTGGGAAGGCTGTCCACAGGGTTTAGGAGTTTGTTTATGGAAATTACTCTAGAAGCGCATAAGTGAGGTCAGACACTGAAGGCCTAGCTTGCATTCTCCACTCTAATTTATCCTAAAGATGTTCTAACAGGTTGAGGTCAGGACTCAGGCCAGTCATGTTCTTTCACACTAAACTCGCTCCTCCATGTTTTTATGGCCCTTGCTTTGTGCACTGGTGCGGACTGATGTTGGAACAGGAAGGGGTCGTCCCCAAACTGTTCCCACAAAGTTGGAAACATGAAATTATCCAACATCTCTCGCTCTGCAGAAGCATTGAGTGTTCCTTTCACTGAAACTAAGGGGCCGAGCCTAAACCCTGAAAAACAACCCCACACCATAATGCCCCTTCCACCAAACTTTACACTCGGCACAATGCAGTGAGATAAGTACCGGTCTCCCGGCAACCGCCAAACTCAGATCCATGAACCCCATTAGATTGCCAGACGGAGAAGCGTAATTCGTCACTCCAAAAAAAAAAAAAAAAAATAATGCAGCTGCTCGGCCCTGGAAACTCATTTCATGAAGCTCTCTACACACTGTTCTTGAGCTAATCTGAAGGCCACATGAAGTTTGGAGGTCTGTAATAATTGACTCTGCAGAAAGTTGACCTTTGTGCACCAGCATCCACTGACCCCGCTCCGTCATTTTACGTGGCTACCACTTTATGGCTGAGTTGCTGTCGTTCGCAATCGCTTCCACTTTGTTATAATTCCACTGACAGTTGACTGCGGAATATATAGTAGCGAAGAATTCTGTGACTGGACGTGTTACACAGCTGGCATCCTATCACGATACCACGCTGGAATTCACTGAACTCCTGAGAGTGACCCATTCTTTCGCAAATGTTTCTAGAAGCAATCTGCATGCCTAGGTGCTTGGTTTTATACTCCTGTGTCTGTGGAAGTGATTGGAACACCTGAATTCGGATTTATATATATATTTATATATTATATATTTATATATATATTATATATATATATAAGTTATAAAATTAGTAATACAAATCATATATAACAGCTAAATGTAAAATATCTTTATTGTGAAACAGTTAAAACAGAACTGAACTGTACGTAGATGTACCTGTGGATTGTGCACGTGGCACCCAGCAGCTTCTCTGGCAGGAAAAAGAACTGAATTTCTCAAGTTTTTTGTCTCGTTCTTGCATTTCGTTCAGTTGCGCTACATCTCTGGGTGTCAGACGCTGCTGGAGTTTAGTAAATATCACTGTTGTTCACACTGTCAGTAGCAGCACTTTCAGTTGCAGCACTTTCCGCACTCTTTCAGTCTTGGTTAAAGCAACAGGCTGCAAGACCCCCACTGCTGAGTGACTGATGAAGGTGCACTGCAGGCAGGACTAGTGGACACATTGGCCCAATTAGCCGGCTGTTACGCTACAGGCTAAATAAAGGCTAAGGCCAATCATTACTCAGCAAATGTGGCAGCTCCTTCTATTTAATAACAATCTGGACTAACGTGAACTCTGGACTAACGCAGTAGCATGTTTTTTCCACCAAATACTGTTGTTGCAGATTTAGCCATAAATATTTTTACTGCTGTCTGTCTCCCCACATTGCCAGCGTGCTGGGTACTAGTGTCATGTGCACATCAGCAATTGCTTTGTGGTGCTGGTCACAAGACTTCAACACTACAACATACATTCCACATAAAACACATGATTGTTTTCGCTGGTACACTGAACATTTCATATAATATGTTTCTTTGGCTGTCTGGTTTTCATCACCACCAAAGTAAACAATTGTGACTTGGTCTGGAGCAGAGCACTTCACAACAAATAGCTCAGGATGACTATGTTTACATGATGTGATTCCACAGCTGTAAAAAGATGTCATTTGAGTTTACTAACAAAGCACATAACAAAAAATGATCAGATGTAGAAACCAATTATCCAAAGCTGCCTGTTACAGCGCTTAACCACACTACACAGCATGAATGTCCAAATGTGGTTCAAGTGGTCTTTCTTGAATCTTCTGAAACAGTGGCTCAGTGTGTCATTGTTATACTACCTCAACAAGACAGCTGTATTATCAGCCATGGTCACCAGTTGAAGTCACCAGGAGAGGGCAGTATTTCTATGCCTGTATGAGAAGAAGCAGGAGCTGAAGGGTGGATCCTTCAACACGTCCCTGCTGAGGGTACACTTGGCTTGAGCAAGGCTTAAATAAGCTTATGTCACGATAAGAGGTTCACTCGCTACTGTATGTGAGAAGCTAATATGATGATGAAGTTTTGCACAGTCATATACATAATCCTCGAAATTAAGACACAAGCATTAGATTATTAAATTCTTAGAAGAAAAAACATACATTTTAACCCAGTCAATCAAAACAACAGTTTTAATAATCTTACATCTAATTACTATGTGTTTTATTAAGTAATTACTTACTTGAACTTGATACATCATTTAGTTGAAGCTGAAGAGTAGACTTAAATGCTGAGGCCTGTAAAGCTGGAGTAGTTAAGAAATATTTGATATACAGCGGCTCAGAACAAGCAGCAACCATGTATAGGAGAATCTCTCCAGCATTTACTGAACTCATAATGTTAATAATGTTAACCTCCTGTCACATGATTAGGTGATTAGGCTTCATTTAAATAATAAAAAACAGGATAGAAACACGTGCATGCCTGTGCGAGGCTCAGAAACCATGTGACGCATCTCCTCAGGCCAACTGTCACATTTGCTTCCTTCCAAATCCACGCAGTACACAGCTGAAGTTTCCACTCCAGCAGGCTGGGCAGCGCTCTCTGAGCTCCAGCGCCATACACACACAGACACACACACTCTCTCTCACACACACGCACACACACACTCATACTCTCTCTCTCTCTCTTACACACACACACACACACACACATTTACACACTTTCTCTATCTCTCTCTCTCTCACACACACACTCACAGCACGGCGCAAGAGAAAGTGTCACATAAAATCAGCTTCCACACACCGACATGCGAGCTGCCCTATTTCCCTTCACATGTACTGCAGGCCGAGGATCTGAGACAGTGTTGATGGGGTTTTGGAAGGAGTAATGAATAGATGTTGTTAGCAGTGCTAGCTTTATTAGCCTTGATGTATTAATAGGACAAGATGAAGATGAATATATGAAAGTATAAAAATATCAAAATATAAAAAAAGTTTTAAAAATTGAAATGTTTTGTTATTTAGATATTTACGCTTTAATCTACATACTACAGTTTTTTTTACAACAAATAATAAGCGTTTACCAATACTTGAGATACTATACAAACAGTCATATAGTTAATTTCCTGTTCAAAAGTACATTTTCTTAACTAAATAGCCAATCTGCATTTCACAATACAAACAAAGTTCTCTATATACACCAACTCTCTTAAAACACAGCAAAACTAGTTCAGTGTCCCATCATTCTTTTAAAACACTAGCACTAATTCCCTATTTAAGAGGAACATAAAGTCAATTACTGCACACCACTGTCAAAAAAGTAACTGTGGATGGCATTACAGAAACAGTATTACATGTAATATTTTACTCTCTCCCTGCAAACAACAAACGATTAGCTCATTTCTACTGTAGTCCACTGATATTAGTCAGTGATATTACTGTAATGTACTGTCAGTGATATTACTGTAATTACTGTCAGTGATATTATTGTAATGTACTGTCAGTGATATTACTGTAATTACTGTAAGTGATATTACTGTAATGCACTGTCAGTGATATTACTGTGATATACTGTCAGTGATATTAATGTAATGTACTGTCAGTGATATTACTGTAATGTACTGTCAGTGATATTACTGTGATATACTGTCAGTGATATTGTAATTTACTGTCAGTGATATTACTGTAATGTACTGTCAGTGATATTACTGTAATTACTGTCAGTGATATTATTGTAATGTACTGTCAGTGATATTACTGTAATTACTGTCAGTGATATTATTGTAATGTACTGTCAGTGATATTACTGTAATTACTGCAAGTGATATTACTGTAATGCACTGTCAGTGATATTACTGTGATATACTGTCAGTGATATTACTGTAATGTACTGTCAGCGATATTACTGTGATATACTGTCAGTGATATTAATGTAATGTACTGTCAGTGATATTACTGTAATTACTGTCAGTGATATTACTGTAATGTACTGTCAGTGATATTACTGTAATGTACTGTCAGTGATATTACTGTCAGTGATATCACTGTAATGTACTGTCAGTGATATTACTGTAATATACTGCCAGTGATATTACTGTAACGTATTGTCAGTGATATTACTGTGATGTACTGTCAGTGATATTACAGTAATATACTGCCAGTGATATTGTAATTTACTGTCAGTGATATTACTGTCAGTGACATTACTGTAATGTACTGTCAGTGATATTGCTGTAATGTACTGTCAGTGATATAACTGTAATGACTTGTCAGTGATATTGCTGTCAATGATATTACTGTAATATACTGCCAGTGATATTACTGTGATGTACTGTCAGTGATATTACTGTGATATACTGCCAGTGATATTACAGTAATATACTGCCAGTGATATTACTGTGATGTACTGTCAGTGATATTACTGTAATATACTGCCAGTGATATTACTGTAATATATTGTCAGTGATGTTGCTGTAATGTACTGTCAGTGATATAACTGTAATGACCTGTCAGTGTTATTGCTGTCAATGATATTACTGTAATATACTGCCAGTGATATTACTGTGATGTACTGTCAGTGATATTACTGTGATATACAGTCAGTGATATTACTGTAATGTACTGTCAGTGGTATTACTGTAATTACTGTCAGTGATATTATTGTAATGTACTGTCAGTGATATTACTGTAATGTACTGTCAGTGATATTACTGTAATTACTGTCAGTGATATTACTGTAATATACTGTCAGTGATATTACTGTAATGTACTGTCAGTGATATTACTGTAATTACTGTCAGTGATATTATTGTAATGTACTGTCAGTGATATTACTGTAATGTACTGTCAGTGATATTACTGTGATTACTGTCAGTGATATTACTGTAATATACTGTCAGTGATATTGCTGTAATGTACTGTCAGTGATATAACTGTAATGACCTGTCAGTGATATTGATGTCAATGATATTACTGTAATATACTGCCAGTGATATTACTGTAATATACTGCCAATGATATTACTGTGATGTACTGTCAGTGATATTACTGTAATATACTGCCAGTGATATTACTGTAATGTACTGTCAGTGATATTACTGTAATTACTGTCAGTGATATTATTGTAATGTACTGTCAGTGATATTACTGTAATGTACTGTCAGTGATATTACTGTGATTACTGTCAGTGATATTACTGTAATTACTGTCAGTGATATTATTGTAATGTACTGTCAGTGATATTACTGTAATTACGGTCAGTGATATTACTGTAATGTACTGTCAGTGATATTACTGTGATATACTGTCAGTGATATTGTAATGTACCGTCAGTGATATTACTGTCAGTGACATTACTGTAATGTACTGTCAGTGATATTGCTGTAATGTACTGTCAGTGATATAACTGTAATGACTTGTCAGTGATATTGCTGTAAATGATATTACTGTAATTACTGTAAGTGATATTGTAATGTACTGTCAGTGATATTACTGTCAGTGACATTACTGTAATGTACTGTCAGTGATATTACTGTGATATACTGTCAGTGATATTACTGTAATATACTGTCAGTGATATTGCTGTAATGTACTGTCAGTGATATAACTGTAATGACTTGTCAGTGATATTGCTGTCAGTGATATTATTGTAATGTACTGTCAGTGATATTACTGTAATTACTGTCAGTGATATTACTGTCAGTGACATTACTGTAATTACTGTCAGTGATATTACTGTAATATACTGCCAGTGATATTACTGTAATATACTGCCAGTGATATTACTGTGATGTACTGTCAGTGATATTACTGTAATATACTGCCAGTGATGTTACTGTAATGTGCTGTCAGTGATATTACTGTAATTACTGTCAGTGATATTATTGTAATGTACTGTCAGTGATATTACTGTAATTACGGTCAGTGATATTACTGTAATGTACTGTCAGTGATATTACTGTAATTACTGTCAGTGATATTATTGTAATGTACTGTCAGTGATATTACTGTAATTACGGTCAGTGATATTACTGTAATGTACTGTCAGTGATATTACTGTGATATACTGTCAGTGATATTGTAATGTACCGTCAGTGATATTACTGTCAGTGACATTACTGTAATGTACTGTCAGTGATATTACTGTAATTATTGTCAGTGATATTCCTGTAATATACTGTCAGTGATATTACTGTAATGTACTCTCAGTAATATTATTGTAATGTACTGTCAGTGAAATTACTGTAATTACTGTCAGTGACATTACTGTAATGTACTGTCAGTGATATTACTGTGATATACTGTCAGTGATATTACTGTAATATACTGTCAGTGATATTGCTGTAATGTACTGTCAGTGATATAACTGTAATGACTTGTCAGTGATATTGCTGTCAGTGATATTATTGTAATGTACTGTCAGTGATATTACTGTAATTACTGTCAGTGATATTATTGTAATGTACTGTCAGTGATATTACTGTAATATACTGTTAGTGATATTACTGTAATATACTGCCAGTGATATTACTGTAATGTACTGTCAGTGATATTACCGTAATTACGGTCAGTGATATTACTGTAATGTACTGTCAGTGATATTACTGTGATATACTGTCAGTGATATTGTAATGTACCGTCAGTGATATTACTGTCAGTGACATTACTGTAATGGACTGTCAGTGATATTACTGTGATATACTGTCAGTGATATTGTAATGTACCGTCAGTGATATTACTGTCAGTGACATTACTGTAATGTACTGTCAGTGATATTACTGTAATTACTGTCAGTGATATTATTGTAATGTACTGTCAGTGATATTACTGTAATATACTGTTAGTGATATTACTGTAATGTACTGTCAGTGATATTACTGTAATATGCTGTCAGTGATATTACTGTGATATACTGTCAGTGATATTACTGTCAGTGATATTACTGTAATGTACTGTCAGTGATTTTACTGTAATATGCTGTCAGTGATATTACTGTAATTACGGTCAGTGATATTATTGTAATGTACTGTCAGTGATATTACTGTAATTACTGTCAGTGATATTACTGTAATGTACTGTCAGTAATATTATTGTAATGTACTGTCAGTGATATTACTGTGATATACTGTCAGTGATATTAATTTAATGTACTGTCAGTGAAATTACTGTAATTACTGTCAGTGATATTATTGTAATGTACTGTCAGTGATATTACTGTAATTACTGTCAGTGATATTGTAATGTACTGTCAGTGATATTACTGTCAGTGACATTACTGTAATGTACTGTCAGTGATATTACTGTGATATACTGTCAGTGATATTACTGTAATATATTGTCAGTGATATTGCTGTAATGTACTGTCAGTGATATAACTGTAATGACTTGTCAGTGATATTGCTGTCAGTGATATTATTGTAATGTACTGTCAGTGATATTACTGTAATTACTGTCAGTGATATTACTGTCAGTGACATTACTGTAATGTACTGTCAGTGATATTACTGTAATATACTGTCAGTGATATTGCTGTGATGTACTGTCAGTGATATAACTGTAATGACCTGTCAGTGATATTGATGTCAATGATATTACTGTAATATACTGTCAGTGATATTACTGTAATTACTGTCAGTGATATTGTAATGTACTGTCAGTGATATTACTGTCAGTGACATTACTGTAATGTACTGTCAGTGATATTACTGTGATATACTGTCAGTGATATTACTGTAATATATTGTCAGTGATATTGCTGTAATGTACTGTCAGTGATATAACTGTAATGACTTGTCAGTGATATTGCTGTCAGTGATATTATTGTAATGTACTGTCAGTGATATTACTGTAATTACTGTCAGTGATATTACTGTCAGTGACATTACTGTAATGTACTGTCAGTGATATTACTGTGATATACTGTCAGTGATATTACTGTAATATATTGTCAGTGATATTGCTGTAATGTACTGTCAGTGATATAACTGTAATGACTTGTCAGTGATATTGCTGTCAGTGATATTATTGTAATGTACTGTCAGTGATATTACTGTAATTACTGTCAGTGATATTACTGTCAGTGACATTACTGTAATGTACTGTCAGTGATATTACTGTGATATACTGTCAGTGATATTACTGTAATATACTGCCAGTGATATTACAGTAATATACTGCCAGTGATATTACTGTGATGTACTGTCAGTGATACTACTGTAATATACTGCCAGTGATATTACTGTAATATACTGCCAGTAATATTACTGTAATATACTGCCTATGATATTACTGTGATGTACTGTCAGTGATTTTACTGTAATATGCTGTCAGTGATATTACTGTAATTACGGTCAGTGATATTATTGTAATGTACTGTCAGTGATATTACTGTAATTACTGTCAGTGATATTACTGTAATGTACTGTCAGTAATATTATTGTAATGTACTGTCAGTGATATTACTGTGATATACTGTCAGTGATATTAATGTAATGTACTGTCAGTGAAATTACTGTAATTACTGTCAGTGATATTATTGTAATGTACTGTCAGTGATATTACTGTAATTACTGTCAGTGATATTGTAATGTACTGTCAGTGATATTACTGTCAGTGACATTACTGTAATGTACTGTCAGTGATATTACTGTGATATACTGTCAGTGATATTACTGTAATATATTGTCAGTGATATTGCTGTAATGTACTGTCAGTGATATAACTGTAATGACTTGTCAGTGATATTGCTGTCAGTGATATTATTGTAATGTACTGTCAGTGATATTACTGTAATTACTGTCAGTGATATTACTGTCAGTGACATTACTGTAATGTACTGTCAGTGATATTACTGTAATATACTGTCAGTGATATTGCTGTGATGTACTGTCAGTGATATAACTGTAATGACCTGTCAGTGATATTGATGTCAATGATATTACTGTAATATACTGCCAGTGATATTACTGTGATGTACTGTCAGTGATATTACTGTAATATACTGCCAGTGATATTACAGTAATATACTGCCAGTGATATTACTGTGATGTACTGTCAGTGATACTACTGTAATATACTGCCAGTGATATTACTGTAATATACTGCCAGTAATATTACTGTAATATACTGCCTATGATATTACTGTGATGTACTGTCAGTGATATTACTGTAATATACTGCCAGTGATATTACTGTAATATACTGTCAGTGATATTACTGTGATGTACTGTCAGTGATATTACTGTGACATAGTGTCAGTGATATTACTGTAATGTACTGTTAGTGATATTACTGTGATATACTGACAGTGATATTACTGCAATGTACTGTCAGTAATATTATTGTAATGTACTGTTAGTGATATTTGTGTTAAATACTGAATTGACATTACATCTGGTGACTTGGGACTTGACTCGAGACTTCCTTGTATTGACTTGAGACTAGCTTGTATTGACTTGAGACTTGACTTGGGACTTGATAGTCAAGGCTTGAGACTTACTTGTTACTTAGTGACTTGGTTCCATGTCTGCAAAAATGTAACATATGTATTAGTGGTGGGACTGGTGGCCTGCAGTTACGATAAGATATAGCATCAGTAGGAATATACTTATAAAATGCATTCCTCTGTCACTCTCTCTGCTCCTGTGCCCACCCTGACCAAACTCAGTCCAAACAAGCCCCTTTTTATGTGTCCATGTCACTGACAGCACCTGACTGTTTCTCTGACTAGGATTGGAACCACATTCAAAAATGTGTATTACAGTAATAGCTTTTCACCTGCTTTTTGCAGAACTATGCATTTTATACTATTTAAGATTTTGAATGTTAGCTTTTAATTTTTGATGTGTTGTATGCAGATATTTATAAATAAATTTGTTATTAGGTAAGCTTATATGTACAGTAAATGTAAGCATTTTAGAAACATGTTAAATTACTGCATTTTATGCAAAAAAAACATAAATTGTATTAAAGGTATAATACACAAAAGACTGATGTTATGTTTACTTATTTAAAATTTAAAAAATGTGACTACAGATTGGACAAAAGGATGTTAGCAGGTGTAAAAAACTGTAATCTTAGGGGGTATTATTCAGTAGCTATTGTGAACTGTTGGTAAAATATTGTGTGACAATTAAATAATTAATGTAATCAAGCACTGCAGCAAGAATAACTGTAACATACTTTACAAAAATCTCCCTTTGTTTATTTAAGTTCCATTCTTAGGAGAAAAGTCACTATTACATCTCTTTACATGAACTTACATTAAAAGTAAAGAATATGTGTCTGCTTTTATCCTGACACTAAAAAAAGAACAATTTGTACTTAATTGCTGTTTTGAAGTTAAACAAATAAAGGTTGTTCTTTGACTTTTGCACAACACGTTATGTTCCTTTAACAACAGTAAATATGAATAAACATGTAATTCTTTGATGTTGGAAGTTTCCTTGTTTGGTTTTTCTTGCTTCTACAAGGCTAATGTTGCTAGCAAGGCTTCTTTCTAAGTGGTTGTGACAACTGAATTTCTAAACTGGGATCATTGTTTTATTCCTTTAAAAAAATACTGTCTATATATGTAAGATGGTGACTTGCTAGGACACCTTCTGCAAACTGGACCCTTATCCTGCTCACAGCAAGTTTAAAGAGTTAAAATGAACCTGTTAGCTCACTAACCAGTGAATCCAGATTGGACGTTAAGCCCTTGTTATCCAGTACTGTATCTGTAATTGGTGGTGTAAAATATGCATGAGCATGTGGCTTAATAATTCAGTACGTTTAAATTGCCGACTCGTTTGATTTCAGCTGCTAAGGTTGGTTAAGTGGGTGCTGATCATTACAGTTCGACTCCAACGCGGAGCCGTTTCAGGTTGCAAGATGGTTTCTGCCTTATAGTGCAAGCTATCCGGAACACTGTGCTCACATCTTTCATTTCACCTCTCCTCACCGTTTATGCTTTGTTTTGACAAGGGGTCATTTATCTACTGCACTTGTAGGTACTGTAAGTATTTTCTGACATTATTTGAAAAAAGACAAGGTTTTTATATTGTCTTAGAAATTCATGATGAACTGAGCAACAGAAATGGTCCAATATTACAAAATAAAAAATCATTTACTCATAATGAAAGTCCAGGTAACTGTCACAGTCTGCCCTGTTTCGTGCCTGTCTGTTTTTGTTTATGTTGTCCTGTCAATGTTATGTGGTTCTGTTGATGTTTCTGTCATGTGCTCCCTGTCTCCGCCCTCTGTATCCGCCCCTCACCTGATCCTGATGTTGTCTCACTCTTGTTAGCCCCAGGTGTTTATCATTATTTCCTGTTTATATTCCCTGGTCTGTGTGCTTTGTCTTTGCTTGGTGTTTTGTCCCATCCAGTGTTAGTGTGTATCTTGTTACCTATTGCATTATGTTTGGCTTTGTGTTTACCTTGTCTTTGTTTTCTTTCGTATCTCATCACTGTTTCTAGCTTCTTGTTTTCTTTTGTTATAGTGGTATGGTCTTGTGTTGATTTCTTAATAAATTAGCTTTCACTTGCATCCTGCCTCTGCATCTGTCATATATATGTAATAAGATACTAACTTAAAAGTGAGCATAATTCTAAACATAACACTCACCCCCAGTTTACTCATCTCCTGACTGATGGTCTCAACTGAGGACACTGTGTGTGAATAACTCATCCAACATGATGTTGAACTGTGCTGAGGGTGAACCCCTGATGAGAAGCATACCTTGAAGTGGATAACTTTGATTCTGGTGGAGAATCACCTGGAACAGAAACAAATAGGTTTTGATCATACACTCGCCATCACCAAGCCATCTTCATCATCTGCTGTTTGGAGCATGGGCTGTTTGGTGAATAAGCTGTTTGGTGGATGGGTCGTTTGGAGGATGAGCCCTTAAGTGGATGAACTGTTTGGTGGATGAGCTGTTCAGAGGACAAACTGTTTGGTGCACAAGCTATTTGGAGGACGAGCCATTTGGTAGACGAGGTGTTTGGTGAATAAACCGTTTTGGGGGATGAAGTGTTTGGAGAACCACCTGTTTCGTAAACTAACCGCTTGGTGGATGAGCTGTTCGGTGGATAAGCCCTTCAGTAGATGGTGGGTGATTCATTTGCTGAATGGGCAGTTTAGTGGATAAGCAGTTTGGTGAATGGGCAGTTTGGTGGATAAGCAGTTTGGTGAATGGGCAGGTTGGTGGATAAGCACTTTGGTGAATGAGCAGTTTGGTGGATAAGCATTTTGGTGGATAAGCAGGTTGGTGAATGAGCAGTTTGTTGGATGAGCGGATTGGAGGATAAGCATTTTTCGTCTGTTTATCAGGAATTTTTACCACATTTATCTCCGTTGATCCCCAGCTTGAACTGTCCCTGGAAATGTTTCCTTTTTAACTGTGAATGAAAAACACTTTGGAAATTCCTAAAGTATTCCAAAGTGCACAAACGTTTTTACTTTAGAACATAAACTAGGACAAGTATTAAAAACAACTGAGAGGAAAAAATAATAACTTGGTCTGATATAAAATAATTTAGCTGGTTGGTGATAGTAAATATTATTTACTGAACTATTGCAATTTTCTATATGTATAACAATGTACCAATTTAAATCGCTGAATGTCATACCGCAGGGTTGCTTTAATAAACTAATGATGGAGAATAAATTAATGAATTTGCCTTTGCCTGATTGGCAGGTCATGCTACCTCCCTGTGATATTGCGATCATAATTCATTAGGCATCGCGTATCCCATTAATTACTTGTCAGATATGGAAGACTGAGCTGATGGATGTGTTTAGTGTGGAGCTTTGGGAGCAGGTGTTTTAAGGAAGTGCTGCAGTTTTGGCTGTGAAGCTGTTGCCACATTCAGCTGGATTATACAGTACAGATTTGGATGTCAAACTAGTCCCAGCATGAGCTGTGGCAGAAGAACAGGCGCAGGGAAGTCCCAAAGGGAAACAGAGCCTGGAGGTGTTTGTTCTGATCATGCATTGCACAGCATTTAGCAAATTAACTAATTATCAGCTAATATTCTGAATACAATACAAAACGGCTCCCAACATTCATATTTTATGAGTTTCTATATACATCAGATATGCACATAAAACACAGTGTTCACATCTGTACACAGATAAAAACACAGTGTTCAGGTCTGTAACCAGATAAAAACACAGTGTTCATGTCTGTAACCAGATAAAAACACAGTGTTCATGTCTGTACACAAATGAAAACACTGCATTCATGTCTGTACACAAATAAAAACAGTGTTCATGTCTGTACACAGATAAAAACACAGTGTTCATGTCTGTACACAGATAAAAACACAGTGTTTATGCCTGTACACAGATAAAAAAAAACTGTTTACATCTGTATCCAGAAAAAAACATTATTCACTTCCATAACCAGATTAAAACATATCGAATGTTATCATTAGTATGAGGGAAATATGCATATTTTGGTGTATTAGTTTCTTTTTAGAGAAAACAAGCTTCTCGATGATATTGATGTGTTCGTCTCATTCAGTGACAGTGGAGGCGTGGAAAGACTCACACAACAACGTCAAACTTTCAGTTGGATGGCGGATTTACTTGTTCTTGCAATAACAGTATACACAAATGGATAAAATGCTCTTTTCGGTGCAGAAGGATAGGTTAGCCCAACCGCACCGAGTAATACGAGCACTCAACTGAACAGAAAAAAAAGAAATCTTCTCTCTCAAAGAAACGTGTAACCATACTATTGGCTACTAGAGGATCAACACATCACATCACGAAATACACACCAACACAAAACAGCTAGATAGCTAACAAAATCACTATCATTACAATATATTCAGTACTGTGTAAAAGTCTGAGACCAAGATTAATTTATTTAATTTCTACTCAAACCAGAATACTTGTTTTATTCATTTTTAGGAGATAGTCCACTTGCAAAATGTTTAAAAACCTGTGGGTCAAAGAGATGAATTAAATGCTACAAGGAAGATGGGAATCCTAACAACCACCTGAAGAAACTGGTAGACCAACTAACACATTCCTCATTAGATAAACAGCACTTAAAACTTTTCATCTTAAAGCAGAACATCAAGTTTCATTCTTGCTTCATATCTGAAAACATACACAGGTGTTTCTGTCCAGCTTTCCAATGTGAGAAAACACCTCAGCGCTGTGGGTCTGAAAGGATGTGCAGCTGTTCAAGAAGCACCTCACTAAGAAAAAGAGAGAGACAAGAACATCTGCAGTAGAACACCAGGACGGGATTTTTAAGATGTGGAGATCTCTGGAAGTAACAGATGCCACCAAAGACTACTCAAGCCATCTGTCAAGCGTGGTAGAGGATCAGTCCAAGTTCAGGGATGTAGAACAACATCTGGAGCTGGTGATTTTATTTTGATTGAAGTACAAATTTTCATGCTGAACACGAAGCAACGCTGTAAACCAACCAATCGGAGCAGAGCTCATCCAATTATTCATGAGGTCACCATATAAGGTGACTAAGCTAGAACAAAGTCATAGAGTGTAATTGTGGGTGTAAAATCGCATCTCGGCATTTTTCACCCCTACCACACAACCTCACATACCTTTATTTTGAACATCAGAGTACAATTAAAATACTGAATAAATGGGTTCTATGTTACCTTTAAAGGATCAATACACTGAATAACTTGTTCTGACAGGAAATTGAAGAAATGATGTGAGGCTGTGGCATAGCAGGGTGCTGCATCTAACTATTACTTATCATTTTTAACTCTAATTAATATGGCCTTTGCTGGTTCAGCCCACCCTTGGATCATTAACCCCTTGAGCGCCTTGGGCTAGTTTATGGCTCATTGTTCTATAAGTACACTGAAAACAATGCAAACTGACAGAGCTAGGTTGTACGAGTGAGGAACGGAGGCCGAAAAGCAAAAATAACCTTTTGGCAAGAAAGTTTTGTCCCACAGAACTCAGCGTTAATTTCTCCACTTCTCTCCGTCTAAAAATTCCTGGCCCGAGAATCCCTCACAGACTGTATCAACATGCAGTCATCTAGAGCAGATTGCTTGAGGGAGTTCCACAGAGCCCTGATAACGACAGAGAAGAATAGCCCCCCGCCCTCCAATCCCTTTGGCAGACCCCAATATTTGGGGGAGAAGATCCCTGTTTGGCCTTGTGTGTTAATTGCTTTGTTGGGGGATGAAGCAGCTGTGTTGTGTGCAAGCGAGAGAACAAGGCTAGGCCCCAAGAGACGCCAATGTCAGCTCACTGGATACCGTTGCTATGGTGACAAAGACTGAGGGGGGGCAGTGAAGGAATTGGCATTACAAAAAGAGGGTGTGTGCACATGGCTTCACGCCGAATGCCTTCAGAGACGCAGACGGACTGAGCGCACACACATACTGAGCGCCGAGCAAGCATGGTGGCTCTCCTCTCTGATCCACTTTAATGGAACTGACTTGGTGTTTATTAAACTGCTCAAATGGTTTGACTGTTGAACCATGCAGTTCAGTATGCATCATAAAGGCTGTACAGCACAAATAATGAATTCAATTGGAGCCCCGGCATGGAGTTCTACATGAGCACATGATGAGCTTTTACTCTGTAAACTGCAACATTTTCCACACATTCTTTATTAGAACTGCACAAAGTGCTGAAAGTTTAATATGACAAGATAGTGAACAAGTTTAGTTCTCTCATGTTCAGTATTTTCAGTTTTCTATTTAAGCAAACACCAGGCACTGTGTTTACCTGAATCTGGAGAATTGTTTTTTTTTTTATAATAAGGCTCAATAGAAAACACACATGTTAAATAAGCTTATAAAGCAGTTTTAAAGCCACACTTGGTAAGATTCGGTACTTTAGAGACCTCTCTGGTGGAAGTGTGCAAGCAATGTGAGGAGGAAGAAAGTGGATGTACTTGGATTTAAAGGGAATTCAAAGAGAACTAATAATGGATGTGGATGTGAGTGAATTATCTATTACTGTGATCAGATCCTCATCAGTATGATGAGACTGTACGTATGACATTAATATTAAAGATGTTCAAAGTGGTGTAAAACTATTTCAGGTTTTTACAGGTAACTAGCATGCTAGAATTTCCATTAAACTGAATTATGTCACATGTTCAACTATTTGTTACCTCAGCATAAAGAGTGCTGATTGTTTTGTTAAGTTTTTATTCGTTTCATACTTCAATGCACTGCACAACTTTTAAATTCTAATTCTTGTTGAATCCTACGGCTTAGTCTGATTTGGCATGTCCAGATTCTATCAACATTTAATTTGTATACTTTGCGAAAAACACACTACATGAGATTGTTTGCAAAGGCGATCCAAACCCCATTTAGAGGTGATTTGAAACGTGATTTCAATCAGATATTAATAGACTTTATATATATATATATATATATATATATATATATATATATATATATATATATATATATATATAAGTATTTATAGATCTTGTCACTTGCAACGCAACAATAGTTGGAAAGCAAGCCATGCGGATAGGCTGGTGATGTCTGAAAACACAAATTACTGACCTGATTACTTGCAAATAACAGCAGAGACAGTCATCTGAAACTAATCCTATTCCCTTGCAATCTAAACAGCCATATTACTCAGTAAATTAGCTTTAAAAGTGCTGTTATTTACAAAAGAATGTTGTTCTCTCAGAACAGAGGCCATTTATTTAGCTTTTACTCTTTACTCTGCAACATGTATTCTGCATTAATTATTTTTGATTGTTTCTATAGATATGCCCTCTGGAAGAAGTATTACAGTTAACATCAATACATTTTCCAGTTTGCAAGTCGAACAACCCAGCAGGCTCATTTTTAATTGGTTATTTAGATTTCCATAAAATTCAAATTAAGCTGTTTTTTTTGACTGTGTACGTCAACGTCACGTCTCGGCCGTTTTCCCTTTCAGCCTTTCTCCCACCGATCCGATACCTGTAGAAGAAAATTAGCATTGATTTCCTTGCAGTCCTGATCAATAAGATACACCCCCAACTGATCAACTGCCTCCACCATTGAATGCTTTCCAGAGGGCCTCTCCCGGGTACTTTTTCTTGCACGCCCCCCCACTGGCTTCTATTTAGGTCTAACCAAATAAATCTTACCCATTTACTACATAGGTGGAGTGGGCTATCAAAGAGGATGGTCTGGTGAAAAGTTTCCCAGGCTCTACCCTCTCAATGACCTACTTGTCCTGTCTTAAGAAAGAATTTAAAATCACTTTCCTTCATATGGCCACATGGACAGAGTAGCCGGTCCTTAAATCACATGCATGAATATGCATGAGAGCTGCTGTTTTCATGACCTAGTGATTTAGGAAGTGGGTGGCGAAATGGCTCGAAAAGTCTCACTATTAAATGACTCTCAGTGACCAAGTGTCTTTCTACTATTTGATTTGAATCCAAATAATTAGGATATTCCACTGTTATTATAGGAATTTTTGCTTTATTTAATTAGGGATTTTCCACTATTCTACCATCATTAACAGCCTGTATAAAAGCTTGGAAGACACTTGTAGGTTCACTGGTGGTATTGGTATTAAATAAAATGTAAATATTGACTTCTTACCACCACTGTAAATAAAACCCTAAACCATTACACAAACCCACTCTGAATTACTCTGTTTACATCTCAAACACTCAATTATTGAGGAATTTTGTAAACATTGGTGAAACGTCCCTTTAAGCATTGCACAGTAGAGCCATGTTTATGATTAAAGCAGGCAAAATGAATTAGGTTTAATGATACGTCACATGGTGACACGCATATTCAGTTAGCATCTGCTAGCAAAAAAGCAACTAATTTGATGGCAGGAGAGCTCCAGATCTGCATGAGCCACTGTCACGAGCTAAGCATGTCTTTGCCAAAAGCCCTAGCAGGACGAATGATGATGATTAGTTCCATGATGAAACTTGCACTGCAAAAAATAGTGCTTTGAATTTACATGATTCAAGTGAGTCAAACGGTTTCACATGACTGAAATGAGCGACGTCAACACAATTCCAAAAGAAGTAACTGTGTTAATGAACCATTTTTATTGACCACTTGACACATTATAAAAAAGGTAACTCAGTTTGCTTCTCAAACCCAACATATTGGTCAGCTAGCACTGGGTGAACTATATCTGTTCTCTTTATCCTGCACTGACACAGTGAGGCTAATATAATAGACGCCCATGTCATAGATTCATTATGTGTTAGCTGCGTTAGCCTCTTAGCTAAAGTGCAGAACTAATGAAGACATATTCACTTGAACCATCCTAGCAGTCCTCATATCAGTACTGAAGTGTAAGGAAAAACAAACCCTCTTTGGAGGCCCTAAAGATGAAAAAATAAACCAAATTCATTCACTTCCTGCAACATAAGAAGCACTTTCTGATTTTACGATCTGATCTTTTTCTGGTCCATTAGTAATACTTGAAATCTTTTTAACAAACAAAGCTTGCGTTATTGTGTCTTAACCTGTCATTCAGTGTCTAAACTATCTTTGATCATACTCACAAGTTACTGTAACTACCAGTAGAGCTCATTTTGGGGTAAAAGTTTCTTTTATTATGGCAAGGCAGCTATCTATAGCACCTACAAGATTCCACGACAGTACAATCATCCTTGTGGGCAGGATGTCCTTTGGTAACTCAGGGCAGTGCACAATGCACAAGCCTTAGCTGATGTAATATAATTGGCAGCTAGTGTTCCCCTCCAAGCATGTTGAGGAAACATTGCATTAGCAGCAGCGCTTTCTTACTTTTTTAGTTATTGATAGTGACACGTTAGGATCAGATGTTCAGAGCAGAACTGATCTAGAAATTCAGGTAATCAAAAAAACTGACAAATTTAACCCAGAACACAATTACCTTAACTTTTTTTTTCTTTAAAAGAAGCACAAAGTGGATCTGTACTAAACACAGTTACATAGATTGCAACACCCTGCTACAGCCACATTTGACCATGAATACGTAGGAAACATGACCATGCAGAGTGGCGAGCGTGGAGCACCACAGAAAATCCAGTAATAAGAAAAAGTGAATAGTTGGACTGGTGGTGTTGTGCTGGACATGTTAGTAAACTGGGCTGATTTGTGGGATAGTGGTCAGTATTGTTGACTACCGTTGCTGTGGCATGTGTTGCTTTAAATGACCTGTCTGTTGTCTTAGCTGTACAGAAGCACTGGCCGTCGATCTTCACTGCTGCTGTGCTTAATGTAAGAGCTTTCATCTAATGCGCAAGCACAGTATCATTCTACTAAATCATTCACAGTCAGAGTTCAAAAATGCCCCCACCACACGTTTCGATGTCATGGTTCTTGAAAGAAATGTGTTCTATACTGCACTACACAGGGTTCTGATATTGTCACAGAACCTTTTTTGTTTTTTACAGCATGTAGTGAAGAAGAGAAGCATTGCCTGTGATTAACCGAATGCCATTTTTACTGAATTTTGCACTGTAGAGTTTTAATTCATGCTGTTAATGTGATTTACTGGTGTTCGCTACTGTGGAGTGCACTTGGCTCCGCACGCTAATGAAGCTCTTGGTATTTCTCTTGTCTACCCGAAACATCCCTCCGTTTCTCCTAAGGGCCTGCACAGCGGAGACTAAAATTTGCCAATGATCAACGATCCATATAAACTTTAAAGCTGTATAGTAAACAGATTTGTAGCCTGAAGTTAGACTTCAAATACAATTCAAGTGTCTACCATCAAGCCAAACACTCAGCACCTGCAGGCAGAAGATGCGTGAAGGTTTTAATGTGTTCTTAGACTACATTGTCTCAGTGGCTCTTCCTCTTTGAACACAGCTGCTTTTAGTATAGTGTTTGTGAAGCACATCAGAGGAAACAGTGCTGCTGCATTTAAGAGGTACAAAACAGGTTTCTGAAGATTTGTCCTACTTTGACCTTTATATGGATAATATTTCAAATATAGGTTGTTTATAGACAGTGCTATACAGATATCAGACGGAGCTTCAGAAATCTTAGTCTAGTATTTTCCTCCTGTTGTTTTCTTTCACTATAGTCTAAAAGAGTAAGGTGTCTCTCTGGAGCGAGTCCCTAAAGAATCCGTGGATGGTTCTTTAATGGAGCAAAATGTAAGATGATGCAATGGTAATGTCAAATACTATATTTATTGATTTACACTAAAATGAGTTAACCTAAAAATCTTGACCCGTCATACTTCTGCTTTAAAGGTGTAGGGAAAGTGGGGCTAGTTGGCGTAGTTTGGGCTTTATATCAGACATACCTTGGAATAACACAGCTAGCACCAAAACTGAACGTTTGTAACAGGCCATTTCAATGTTCCTAAAATTGGCTCATGTTATGCACTTATGCCTACTAGCCCCCAACATGAGGTTGTGTGGCACATTATGACCATTAAAAGGCAACAATTTAAAAGAATTAAGCAAGAAACAGAATTAATCAATTTTAATTTAAAGCGCAATTATAGACCAAGACTAGATAAAAGTATAACAATACAAATTTATGTATAGATAGATAGATAGATAGATAGATAGATAGATAGATAGATAGATAGAAAAACGCTTAATTAAATATTACTTTTATTACTATTATACATAATGTCATATTTTACATTTTCATAAAATACTAAAACTGGAAATGGAAAGACTGGTGAGGTTAATCTTTAAAACTCATTCAGAATCACCACCTAAACTCAAATAAACACAAATAAACATACATTTTATTATTTCATTAAAACCATAATAATATCATTATACATCTCACCCTCAGTGTAACATTCAGAGCCCTTGACAAAAGGTTGTTGATTTTAAAGTTTTAAGTTTTAAAAAGCTTCCTCTACAGACCCAGAAACCAGCTCTGTTCTACACTGCTCTCCACTACTTTTCCTGTTTGTACATTCCTAAAGAGATGTTGTTTAGTAAAGGCATGAACACTCAAGGAAAGAAATACATGCTAAATGATTATTTGCATAGTGAAATGGATCCTCAGATGGATGGAAAATGTGTTGTATAAGGTTCTGTAATACCAAAAAAGTTCTGCTATTGATTTAAGCAGGTAAATGGTTCCATATAGAACCACAGTCTTTACTAAAGAATGCTATCACACACGATCAGTTGCCATGAACAGTAAAGTCAAACAATCCTTTATAATCTTTTATTACATTCATATGAAATTCTATTATGAGGAAGTTTTGAGTCGACTGGTTTTCTGGAGTTGCGTCCAAATCATCGTTCAGGGTAATTGAGCCTACGCAACTGTTGCAGCAGATTATTATGCTGGAGTATTCCTTCTTCTTGGAGAAAACAAAATTTGTTCTTTTATGACATCAATCCAAAGAACCATTTTCCTTTAAGCGTAAAGAGAAATAAAATTTCAGGATTAAACAGTTTCAAAAGATGCTAAAACGTTTTTTACTTTGAAAACACCAGAATCGTTCCCACCAGAACACTAGAATTTGTTTTTTCCATTGGTCATTGGTCCAGTACTTTAGATTCCAGTTTGATGGATTTTGGTACCTGTTCAGGATCAGCACCTAAAGGAGTTAATAGCACCTAGAGTGTTCTCCTCTGACTTTGGCAACAATTGCAATTAACAACAATTCCAAGAATTCTTTACGCTGCTAAATTAACATAAAGCCACCAAGCATGATTCTGTCACCAATAAATACCTTCATGTGACCATCACTGCTTTCATTATTATTATTTTCTGGAAGCTAATGCTACATTATTAGCATTTATAGGACAAAAGTCAAGGACACCTTAAGTTGCAAATTAGGCAAATAATAATCTCTCAAACAGATACACAGTGATTGCTGGTTCCTGTTTTTGCAAGAAACAAATGTACAGTGGAAAAGTGTGTGACATTAACACGCTGTTTAAATATGCCATAGAAATTCATTTAGTATGTACTTTGTTCTGTAATGTTCTATGTAAAAGGTATGGAACTTTGATCAGGGTGAAAAATGTCCTGATGAGGTTTCACACAACCATTCACACCCAATGATTTGGTCTTGAAATCAAAAGCGTTTTTTTTCTGTGACCTTATGAATAATCTGATGAGCTTAACCTATTAAAGTAGACAAAATGTAGTGAGACTCTGTAAATATACACCTCATACTATTTATTTAGCCATGTTGGTTACTTGTAATTTCCTAGTAGCTAACGTTATCTATACTAGCTACTCGCTTTTAAACTTTCTGTTTAAGATGATCTACTTTAACTGGCAAACAGTGATAAACTCACACAGTATCTGCTAAAGTCAACCTGGGAAAAAGTTGAATGTAACATTTAGTATTTAGTAAATGTAACATTTATTAAATACTAAAAGGAAATCTCAAAAAATTCCCAAGGAAATTAGAACTAGGCTCATTCAATTTAAAATCTTTAAGTGCTTCTAATGGACACCGACTAGACTATTCAAAGCAAATTTGCAGAATCTTCTTAAAGATGTATTTGCTTGAATTTGCTTCATGTTTGCCAGCTTATTTAACAAATCTTCCATTGCACTTTAAATGGTGCCACAGTTTTAAGGTGGAACAGAACAATAAATTAAGAATCTGATGAATAGAAAACCAGCTTCAGTCCTCCTTAAACATCAGCCATGTACCTTTTAATGTACCATGTACATGAATGAGTAATAGTTTAGGGTTTTAGCGTTATATTGTCTTCTTTTGTAAATGCAGGATTTGTCTTTAAAAGAGGAACAACAGTGTTTGAGGTTCACAATATGTCAACTCTCCTTATATAACTATGACAATAATACAGTTTAATACAGTTTTACATTCTATGGCACCTTTAAAGACATATCCACTGGTTGAGGTGGATTGAGGTCCAATGCTGGTCTGACTCTTTCGGCACTATTACTGTTTAATATTCACTTCTCCCAGTGGTGCACATTCAGCAGAGTTCTGTGGTGAGACCGGTCCACGGTGCTTGATCACGATTTGGACAGTGATGGTCCAGATGAATAACCATGCAGCGAGGCTGCCAGCTGACCTTTGGGCTTCCTTGGTCCCCTGACATTCATTTGAAGGCTGTGTGATAAGAAGTGAATTACCTTGCTGCTGTCTGCAGCTGGGGACTTACGGGCCTGGCAGTAGGTGAGCGGTAGGGGGGTTGGGAAGCCTTTTACTGCAAAGTCCTTGAGAATGGCGATGGCTGCTTTATTATAGGAATCAGCAGCGCTGGAGTAGATTAGTGAGTAATTTCGTCATGGCTGATGCATACGTTCTATCAAGAATACGATTGGCTGCGCTGAGTGGGACACGCCATTAAAACCTTGAAAATATTTCTGATTTAAACATGTATGGATGATGAAAGCATTGCACGGAGAAGAAAATAATTTTCATAATCCCAGCTGTCTCAGTAAGAAGCACATAAGAAACACAAGAAACGAGAGCCCTTAACGAATGAATAAATCATGGAATGATGTAAATGGATGTGAAGCCGGTAATAAAAGCCTGATGAAAGCTTTGCTGTGTCGTAAATCAAGCCATGTTCATTTGGCCTGCAGGGCAGGCTGTCATCTGCCCCTTGACTTTGCTGCCATTGACGTAGCGACTTTAGCACGCAATTGTGTTTACATGCACATTTAAAAATAATCACAATAATAGAAAAAACTATGCTTTAAGTTTAATTGAGCTATTGAGTTATAACAGACACTAATGGCTGTGATGGCTATGTCATCGTGTTATTCCAACGTCTTTATACACATCAAGCGGCAGACATACAAGTTATTAGTCACGCAAACCCGGACAGAGCTGGGGATGGTGCAGCCATTAGTAACAACCTCCCCTCAGAGGTGAAGAGTTCATCCTAAACAATAGCTGCCCACCTACTGGAAATTTAATAACTTAATATTTTTGCTAGCTATTTGCATCAATATCAACATCAATATCATTACCTAATAAATACTGAGATTACATTTGCTTAATTACAAAAAGCTTTTGAAAAACTACACAGCAATTTCTGGGTGAATGTAGAGTGCAGACAGTATTTCTTCAGCAGCTAGCATCTATTGGTGTTGATATTTTGCATATTTGGGTGGGTATTCTGACATTAATTCTAGCAAGATTTATTGTATTTTTTTACATTTATGGAAATGTATGTTCTATATTTTGAACTGACAGGAGGGTTTCTATGCTTTCTGCCTTTCATTAGGAATGCTATGTGGTGGACTGAGCAACAGTAGAGTTGCTGCTTACTGGAACTTTTTCACTCCCAGTTCAAACAGTATTTACATTTAATGGAAACGACAAAAAGAAAGTAAATAAATGGTACAATGTGTAGGATGTCACATTCAGTCAACACAAAAAACAGAAAACAGGCTAGCACAGAAGCTAAAATACATCCATACGATGTAGTAGTCAATACAAAAAAATATGTTTTATACATTTTGAATTTGCTGGATATGACCTTCCTAAACTAGGCATTTATACATAATATGTATTTATTTATTTAGTTATTTATTTATTTATTTATTTATTTATTTATTTATTTATTTATTTTCATTTCATAATTGGGAAAGAAGGGGTTATGATGATTGGTCACTACACTATTGCTCAGGCCAGTGCATACAGTCCATAATAAATGGCAGAAAGCAATGACTCATCACAGTCATTAGCTCATGTGTAATACAGAATGTCCAGGCTTTTACAGAATGCTGGCTGTGTGTAATTACCTTGCACAACACAGCTCCTCAGAAAAGGTCAAAGCAAACAGGACAGCAGACAAATAACCCCACGACTGCTGACGTACTCGTATATTTCTATCACAGAGCTGCGTCATGCAGCCTTTAGGCTGAGTTTTTTTTAATTGCACCACGTTTAATATGATAATAACAACAATATGAATAATAACATAAAACTATTATTATTCATAAAAAATTGTCTGATTAATGACAACTTTGTACGACATAAAAATTAACATGATAAATGAGCTTCAGTGCCTGAAATCAAGCGGTGGCCTACCAGCACCATTTGCATATCCCTTACATGAAGCATGCCCTATTTCATGTTTTAGCAGGGAGCCAATAGATCCCAAGCATTCAGCTGCTTTTCGGTGGAATTCGAGGTGGAGCAGAGAGAATAAAGACAAAAAGAATAAAATGTGAAAAACAAATTGTTGAGGTAAAAAAAGAGGTGATTGTGATTTTTTGTATTGTGGGTCAGTAGTATTAAAAGAGGCATAGATGGAAATGAACCTTAAGTAGTTGCAGAGTTTGTTTATACCAACGAGCATGTAAAACTGCACGCTTAAAAAGATGGTTCTCCAAGTGTTCTCCAACTAAACACAATTATGATATCTGTAACTATGACTATATATATATATATATATATATATATATATATATATATATATATATATATATATATATATATATATATATATATATAGAACCACCTGCATGCTTAAATACATCTTCACATGATGAAATTGTTTTTGGAAAATGGGCTATTTGTTTTAATGGTTTTGGAAATCTAATTTGCAGTGATGAAAAGATTACACTACATCAGATTGTATGTGTTTTTTTTTGTTTTTTTTGTTTTGTTTTTTTCAAATAATCAAAAATCCATCTGGATATAATCTGCATATGCCAAAATTCAGATGTGGGCTGGCAGTCTGAACAAGTCCAAAGTGCCACCACTTCTAAAGTATCGCTATCTAATCGAAAGCTTAGAGAGCAATAACTTCTGGTAAATCTTCAACCTGCTCAACATGAGTAAGCGAGTGGCTTTCAAGATTAGATATATGCTAGCCTAAACAAATGCTCTTTTAATTCAGATTAAAGACAATTCTGAGTATTTTCCTGCACATTTTTGCAGAGTTATATATATATGTAGTGATGGTTTATGGTTCGCTGACTGTCAGAGACAGAATGTGTCTAAATCTTGCTGTGATAGTTTCCTCTTGCTTTGTATGTCACATTCTGTCCCTGAACAGTCAGATAAGGAGCTTTAAATCATTCCCTTGCTGGAATACGTGATGTGAAAACCAATCCTCATAAAATCAGACTTCTTCTGTGCATTCTGCTGATTCCTGCTTTTCAATAACATTCCCATACAGGTGATGTGTTTGATGTGTATCATTTCCCTATCGGCAAAATACATTATATCACAAATAAATAAAGCAAATAAAGTAAATGAATTAAATAAAGTGTGTTCAAATGATGTAGAAAACTTAAAATCGACAAATATGGAGACACATGTATTTCATTGGACAGCGAGGATATATTTTTTGAAGGTGTTTATTTGTATGTCATTACAACCCAAATTCCAAAAAAAACTCTGTAAAATATAAATAAATGTACATAGACAGAATACATACAACAAAATGGAATGATTTGCAAATCTTATAGACCCATATTTTATTCACAGTCGAACATAGAACATGTATCAGAGGTTGAATGTGGGACATTTTACCTTTTCTTTAAAATGATTAATTCATTTAGAAATCGATGGCAGCATCTTAAAAATGGTGGAACAGGGCCACATTTACCATTGTGTAGCATCTCCTTTTCTTTTATCTGGGAAGTGAGAAGACCAGTTGCTGGAGTTTTGTGAGAGGAATGTTGTCCCATTCTCGTCTGATGTAGGATTGTGTCTGCTCAACAGTTCTGGGTCTTCTTTGCAGCACATTTTGTTTCATGTTGCAGCAAATGTTTTCTGTTGGTGAAGATCTGGACTGCAGGCAGGCCAGCTCAGCGTCCGTACTCTTCTTCTGCAAAACCCTGCTGTTGTGATAGATGCAGTATGTGGTTTAGCACTGCTTTGCTGAAATGTGCATGACGTTGTCTGGATGGGAGAACCTCTATATACTGTTCAGAAGTGATAGAGTCTTTCCAGATGTTTAAGCTGATCACACAATAATGCAACACAACATCAGAGATACAGGAACTGTGTGCTGATAACTGGATGGTTTCTCTCCTCTGTGTCTGCAAAACACGCCGTCTGTGTTTTCCACCAAAGAAATCACATTTTCAGAATTTCAGATTGGTGAACTTCTGCCCATCTGTGTTTCTGAAAGACTCCACCTCCCTAGAATGCCTTTATATACCCAGTCATATGACTTAGTTGTATAATGTTACTCCAGCTGTTTTTGTTGGTACCCCTTACTTTTCCAGCCTTTTGTTGCCCCTGTTCCAGCTTTTTTTAGATCATTGCTGCCATCAAGTTTGAAATGATAACATGTTTAACATTCAACATTTGATATAGTGTCTATGTTCTATTGTGAATAAAATATGAGTATATAAAATCGCAAATCATTGCATTCTGTTTTATTTACATCTATTTACATTTTACATGTAACTACACTACACAGATTTCTGTGTTCTGCATTGTTTTTTACATTACCCACATTGGTATGGAAATGTTTACACAAAATATATTTTAAACCATAAAACTGAATTTTCACAGAGTAGCAATACCAGCAACACCTGGTTTCACTAATAAATAAGAAACTAAAAATTAAGATAAGTCTTAGAATAAGAGAAAAATGCAAAAGAAATATTATTAGACTTTCTTGTCAATTTAATGGCTTACTAAATACCTTTACATACATGTATTTTTGCAGGGTACATATATATATATATATATATATATATATATATATATATATATATATATATATATATATATAAAAGATTTGAGAAGTATTTGAAATATATAAACATACATGTCCGTATGGCTGTATTTTGTGGAAATGACACTTTTGAATCAAGCACATTCAGTGCATCATTGTTTTTGTTCAATGTAATAGGGACATTTAATGAAGCTCAGCAACGTGAAGCCCTTGACTCTGATTACACGCGACATTTCAACCACAGTTAATTCACAAAGCTTCTTTGCCAAATTGCCTGCGTGTCAACATGCCGACGGTTCAGGTAATTGCTACATATTTTAGCCCCTGTGAAATGACCAACCGCCTCATAAATAAACCAAAGCCATGAATTATAAATACGCTGCATGCTGCAGTTGTTCTGTGACCATTTGCTTTATGGTGTATGCAATAAATATTTGGGCAGTTTATGGCTTGGGGCGTTGGTCCTGTGGTTGCATGAAGCTTAAGGACAGGTGTGTGTTGAACAGTTTATAGTTTGCATTATTGCGTTGATATTTAAAAATCTGTGGCAGAATTACACAGTTCAGGCTCCATACAATCTTAAAAAAGGACTTGTTCTCAGGGAAAAACCTAAAACATTTAAAAGCACCTTTCAGTTAATGTTTCTTTAAAGCATGATCTCCAGGGAGCTCCAGATTTTTTCCTTACATCCTTACACTTGCAACACAAATAGAGAGAGCAAAAATGGACCACCTGTGGATCTCTGAGGAGATCAGCTTCTTAAATATTCTTTACAAAGATCCTCCATATGATGCAACGATTCCATACCAAGTACAGGTTTTTTATGGCTGGAACTATACATTCAAAGTCATTTCAGAACCTTAATTTTCAACAGTACGGAAATTTTATGTGCCATGAAAACATGGCTTGATGCTGAAGACAAAAAACCCAATAGTGCATGGATTATAAATGGAACACAGTGAGATGCACTTACTAGGAAGGAAATGAACAGAACACGGAAATGAGCTGCTTGAGCTTGTGACTGCAGCTTTTTGAAATATCTGCCACTTCTAAGTGAGAAGTGTTCTTTAAAATAGAGCTAACAAAAATGGCTATTTGGAGACTCAATATAGAAATTAAAGCCATAATGAGGCCAGGGAACAAACATATTTGTAACTAGGACTATCCTAAAAACTATTTTTCAGGCCCCAGAGCTTCTGCAGTATATTTAATATTTAAAGCTTCACCCTCTTTGTGGAGGGCTGGGAAAGTCCCTCAGATTAACTCTGATGCACATATTTCACCAAAACATTTGGCTGAATGCTGCACAAGCATCAACAGTCTTTAAGATAAACAATATTATGTCTCTTCACTGAGTAAACAAGTGCCTTGACTTGAGCCCACAGATAGAAATCCACAGAGATTACATCAGGAGAACGTGGTGGCCACTTGATTGGACCCCTACAACCAATCCACTTTTGGGAAACTGCACATCGAGATCAAGAATGCATCTGTAATTGGATGGGGACAAAAATAAAGAAAACATGTCTTCATCCTACAACCTTGCGTAACCTTCTGAACTTAATGTTCCATCAATTAAGAACTTCACAATTCGGATTGCCTATTCATCACACCATGCCATAACTTTAGGTGAGGCAACCATGTTAGATCGATCAGTCCAGTGAGGGTTTGTGTCCAACCAGTATGTTGATCTCACCATTCACAAAGTAATTTGAATGGCACCTAAAAAAGACAGTTTATCTGAAGTTGCTGTGTTACCTATTTTGCTAATTCTATCTGATGGTCAGGGTCATCTTTGGTCAGGGATTGCAGCATCTGAATTTTGAAATTAGCTAAATTGTGGCACGGCTAAACCCACATTCCAGAGACAGACACTGGGTGCTACAATGTGTACAGTGGTTCCTGTTGCTATTTGGTCATGCAGCCCTGAGTTTACTGGTGACGGAATCTGTTTCTAGGAATTTGGCAAGAACTTTGACATCTCTGCATGTTCCGCTTGGGATAACGGCATCCTTCAGAGGAGGCAACTTTGGAGAAGCATAAAAAAGACCTCTGGCAGGAACTGCGTAATGCTTTAAGGCACCACATCACACAACTATGGGTCTTCAGTTAGCTATAAAAAGAAGCTAGTTTGGTATTCCCAGCATGGACATGATGGCAGAGGCTAATAAGAGACGGTGTTGTTAAAGGAAGCAAGGAAGAGACTGGTCGAGCAAAGACCAGTCAAGAGTAAATCTCGGACTTGGTTTTACTTTAGTTACTTTACTTTCGTTTTTATAGGTTGTCTGGTTTCAGATAAGCATGAAAAAAAGATTAATTTCGCGGCACAAAGTTTGGTACATTTTGGCTCAACTTACCATACAAGTTCCTACAATAAAATCCTCTCTTCCGCTCTTCTTTTTTGATGTTGCCTTTGTTGGAGTTTGCCAAAATTCGGCTCCATGTGCAATTTCTGCCTGTTTTTGAGGTTAAACTGTGCATTTTAATGTGTTCTTTATCTTTAGTAACATTCATATGTTTTCACAGCAGGTGGTTCTCACCCCTCACTTTTCAGTCATCATTGCTCACTAGCAGCTCAACAACACTTTACACCTACAGAGACGACAGAGCAGTAGTTAACCTGATAACAGAGTTACAAATGTGTCATTTTATCATATTTGTTAAAAATCTATGTATTCATTTTAAGGGATCTTCAGAAAGAAGCTACAGACTTTCCCCGGAACTGTGCTTCCAGAATGAGAAAAAGGCAAGTCACGCAGTTTTAAGTAAATTCTATAGATATTGTTCATTGTGCTGATGCTGATAGACCTCATTAATGACCCTGGCTAGCTGTAGTCTCCGATTTTTCCTTCTGCCAGAGGATGCCGTGGTCCCTGGCTCCCCTCCCCTAGCCAGAGGTGCTCTCCTTCCGCTGCCTGACCACACTCATTTGTGCTGATGTATTCAGGTTAAGCCCCCAGGGCGGTGGCTTCATTGTTTAGAGCTTGTGTACAGCCAAATACGGCCCCATTATGAGGCCAGATGAAGTTTGTTTGTTTGCTTTTGAGTTCTACTAGACCGTGACGGGAATGCCACAGATGTCAGGGATGCACAGCAACTCACATCATCTGAGTATCTTGCAGATTCCACAGGCCGATAACGCAATACTCAAGCTATATTACATGGGTATTAGGCAGCCACTTGCTGAGTCGGCTCTCCTCTGCTGACCCTGAGACTGCTGCGCATCACAGAAGTGTAAATATTCTGTTAGGAACTTGTTGCAAGTGCAAATATGCAGTGAAATATTTGCCTGAGATTTGAGGAGCACTGCAGCATTTTTCAATATAAACTGTATTTGCTGCATCTTTAGCGTACAGTTTATTGCCACTACCAGTCATTTTGACATAAAAGAAGAAAACAGAAAACTGCCATCTCAAAACATGCTTATGATGGAAACCAGTATGCTTGATGAATTCCGAGAGTAAACATTTTTGTGAAATATGTGTACAGTTGTGAGTTGAGATTACATGTTGTGTTGATTTTGAAGTTAATTCAAACATGGTATTTTCAGCAAATTTGAGTGCACAATTTCTATTTATTTCTATTATATTATGTATTTATATATATATATATATATGGTGTAAATGGAGCTTTGCCTGATCAGACATGAATGCAAAGCATGGCCGAAATGGTCACTAAGGTGCAGACCACGGTAGTTTCAGGAATCTGTGACATTCAACACAGAAACAGCACCGCTCTGTTAATTTAGAAGCCTACTTATGGGCGGAGCCATGGATAGCACATGCCTAAATCGGGATGGTATGTTTATGGGATTTAGTGTAAAAACAGCTATAGCTTATCAGGTAGTGCCTCTTCCTCAGCTACGTCAGGACAGCTGTGCTTCATTCACAGGCATATCTGTCCACTCTATTCCAGTACAAGATGCTATGCTAATGTCACCCAGAGTGGCTGTTACTTCCTGAGATGCTATAGGCCTGGTATAAGCATAACAGTATTTAGAAATCAGCATCACATTTTTATAGTAATCCAACAGTAAGATCCTACAGATCTATGTGATCTAGTATGCATGTTTCAACATTTTTAGCTGCCCATACGGAAATTTAATATATGACATATATTGACCTATATTAAGACCTATATTTTTCCATATATATTACCTATAAGGTGATATATTATTATCACATACAGCCTCTGGATATATGTGGATATAGATTTAAAACATATATAAAATTCCCATAATTAAATGCATATATATACATATACTAAATCTACATAGGACTAATTTTCATACGATATTATATCATTCAGGACCCCCACAGGACCACCATAGAGCAGGTATTATTAAGTAGGTAGATCAGACAAAGCAGTGCTGCAGAAGTGTTTAAACACCTCAGTGTCACAGCTGGACTGAGAATTGTCCATCAAACCTATCCTGTGCCTACTGATGAAGGACTATAGGAACACAAACTGTGCAGCAGCATATGAGCTACTGTCTCTAACTTTACATCTACAAGATGGACCAGCAATGTAGGAGTGTCTATAAGAGTGGACAGTGAGTGTTTAAACACTCCAGCAGCACTGCTGGGTCTGATCCACTCACACTAGCACAACAAACACTAACACACCACCACCCCGTCAGTTTCACTGCAGTGCCAAGAGTTCTATGTAGATATAATGAATGTATGAAGGATTCGAGGAGGTTGTGACAACATACTGACCTCAACATTGTCAGAACATCTGATTGCAGGGTTTTGCTGTGCAAAGATCTTTAGTCTAATTTAATCCAAACAAGTAAAATTGTATATTTTTTTCAAATAACAAACTGCCCACTGAGTCATTTTTTATATATATATACATATTAGTACTTAGTACTAACATAGTACTTGTGTCTTACATATATGCCATTTGTATTTAACTTACACATATATTTCCACCATATAGACAAAAACTATGAGGCATATGCATTGGTGACCTACATGTCACATATATAAATGTTATGTGCTATAAGCATGAATATATAAATAAATAGATAAATGATGAATTAAATAAACTTAAACAGAGGACCAGTAACAGCAAATGATCCAATAATTATCTGTAAAAAAATAATAAAAAAAGGACAAGGACTAAAAAAGTGTTGTGCTCCACTCTCAGAGAAAAGGTACGAAACAGTGACTGAAACGGAATCCTCCTTGTTGCTGGGGTGTTTCCCTTAGGGGTATGTCTCATTACCTTTAGTTAAGCATCTTAACTGTCTTGACTTTGACTTGGTATTCATAACTTGATACTTGACTTAAACTTGGCACAGATGACTCGAAATGACTTGAATTTGTATATGAAATGTTTGTATTTGTAGATACTGAGAGGATATATGTATTTTTTATATGTATTAAGTTTTTTGACAATTGGGAGATTTTGTTTTGCACCGCGTGTAAACCTGGCAACCCATCAAAAAGCGGCAGACCAGAACAATTTATATAGTGAATTTTGGCTTTGAGGAATATGTAGTCGGGATAAGAATAAAAAGCAAACAGCAACATACAGGGTTTGCAGTTGTAAAATTAGCAACACAACCAGCACAAGATCAAATTCATTAATCACTTCAAAAAACCCACAGAGAGGTCAGTGTGTCTGTTAATCTGATGGTAATCACTGGCTAGGTGAGCATTAGCAAAAAGCTAATGTTAGTTAAAATGTTAGATTTGGCTTTTTAATCTATTGTGTATTTATTAAGAAGACAAAACAGTCAATATGAATACAATCTGACTTCAGTAAAATAAAAATGATCTGGGGCTTGTGGTATGCTGTTATCGTTAACATTATGTAAAGACTTTATATTTGAGCCCTAGTGCGCTAACGCTAGTGCTAGCTGCATAGTCTGTAGTTCCAAGGTTAATGTTTAATTTTATTATTCTCAAACTATGTATGTGACCAAAATAGACACCCATTAGTACTTTAATTTATACCGGTAAACTGTTTAGTATTCATACATTAATTCAGACACCTTCTCATAATCAGCCGCCTCAGCGCTCACCAGCCGACTGAACACACCAGCGTCTGTTTACGTTTGAGAGAGACATTAGTCTCTTATAAGAACTCACTCTGTAAAGACTGAAAAGTGCAGGGATAAGAAACATTAAGCTCCACGTTTAATTCTTTACTTTTTGCTACATGCCTGCGCTGGCTTACAGGTAGAGTTTCTGCTGTTTAACCAGAGAGTCTGATCAAATCTGTACTTATTCCAACCCAGAGCAGTCGGACTGCCGGAATCCTCAAACCCTAAATATTAAGCATGTTAGCGCTAAATATGTGTACAACGTCCACTCGAGTCTCTGATATGAAACGTGACTTTGATGCCTGAAAGACTTTACAGATACAAATCAGCAGAGCTGTCTGAGATTAATACACACATCACTTACATATATAAGCTGACACTGAAACAATGACACCGTCATATGAGAAGCAGCTTTTTACAGAAGATTTAAAATTAATAGAAAAAATGCATCAGTTTTTTCATCGTTAAAAATAAACTTCATGCCACTGTTGCCTCTGGCTTGCTCACTGGGGGATATATGTTGTAACTGTCTGTTTTCAAAACTCTGTAAAGCTGCTTTGAGACAACATTGTTGTAAAAAGTGCTATACAAATAAACTTGGCTTGACTTGACATGTATTTTTTAAAAAACTGTTCATGTATTTTAAGTGATTTAAATGTGGAAACTAGAGTTAGGGCATAATAATTTGAATGACTTGATTTGAGACTTGCTTGACTCATAGCAGGGACTTGACTTGCTTGAATTTTTCCACAGTGACTTGGGACTTGGTTAAGTCTTGAAGGTTAAGACTTGAGACTTGCTTATGACTTGTGCATGTGTGACTTACTCCCACCTTTGCCCTATACCTTTAAAATAATATTTTAAAGTATTTTTATGCTTTTATTTTATTGTTTTGGTTTTTTAAAAAAATATTTATGATAAGAACAAGTTTGTACTCATTAAGGCCCTTAAAGCAACTGATTTACAGCAATTTTGAGACTATATTTGCATAATTTGTACCTTGAGGAACTAAAACATAGCTGCACTGTACCTTTATTTCTAACAGTCCAGTGATCCAGTCCAAATGATATCAGCTGTGGTTTTAAATTTGTGTTTTATAGTGATGTATCAAACGTCTGACCAGCAACTGAGTTATACTATAAGTTCAGTGTGTTTCATGTTGTTTACTTAATGCATGTAAATGTGTTGGAGTGATTGTTCGTGGTGCAGTATGATACAGAGGTGACAAATTAATGTCAGGGCTGAAAAATACTGGAATATTCCTTTAAATAAACAGGGGTCATGGAGACTTTTTTCATAACTTGTTTACACTTAAACAATACATAAATAAAGGATTTTGTAAAGAAGAGCAGCAGTAAAGGAAAGTGACAGTACACCGCCAGCAAAGGAACAGAACCTGCGGTGTCAGAACTCTCCAGAGGAAAGCAAATAGTTTCAAATTACATTATTCATTTGCTTTGGAGGCAAACATTCCATTATTCATAACCTCAACCTGTAATACTTTCCTTTTTTTATTTTTATTTTTTAATAATCAGCTCAACAGCTCTACAGGGCAGAGAGCACTGGCAAAGGCTACAGGAAATGCTCAAGATGGTACAATCATGTGAAAAAAATAGGACACCCCATTAAAATTTACATGGACAGCCCAAATTCCCAAATCAAAAACAACATCATTTATAGATAAAGGTGATGTATTTGCACCATCTTTGCAAAACAAAGAAAACTTTACTTTGCTATTGTTCATTTGACCAAAAGAAAGATACTGATTCCTACTGAGGACACCCTCTGCCCTAATAGCTGGTATTTCTAGCTGTTTGTTCCAATTTTACATTAAAATGTGATCAATCTTTCCAATGTTTTTGTTTTATACAATTTTATACGATTTTTTAAAGATTAAATTAGTTCAGGCCACTTCAGGCTAACTTCATAAATATCTACTTAAGTTAGCATGTTAACCATCTAACCCCCTCCTGTTCTGTCTCATAATCCCACTTTGCACCTGAAGACATGATAGTGAGTCACTGTAGTGTGGACAGGAACCATCAGAGGGTAAAGAAGTAGAGCTGCCCCGACAGAATATTCTAATCTTTTGTCAATCATGTTGTAGATGCTGCTTCTGGTTAGAACATTGAAAAACACAGAGCCAATGAAAGGAACATTAAATTTACCGATGGCTGAAGCTACTGGCAAGCGAACGCGGTTGCCTGCTCTCAGAGAGAAATCACATTCAACAGCAAACAAAAGAAGTGATGTAAACAGAAACAGAACAAGAGTTAACATTAGTGATGTTTTCCACCACTGGAGTCGCTGAAGAGGGAGGAGGAGATTTGTGTCATCTTATACATTGTTCCCCATACAAAGTTATGAAAAACAATAGTTGTTAGTTTTTAATATGTACTATTGCATCCAGAAAAAGATGGAGCAATGTCAGACTGTGCTTTACACTCTCCTCAGAATGTCCCTCCAGCCGATTACAGTCAAAATAGAAGCGTTAGAAACAAATTAGAAGCAAATAGAAGGAGTCAAGCATTTAGACTCCTACAAGAGTCGATCCCGACGTCCAGAGTCGAAGTATTAACTCTTTTGGAATCAGCTCTCCATCACTAAATGCGCCCTATACAAATATTCAGAGACACACGTGTCATATTCCATGTTCTTCCATTATGTTAAATTCTGCAAATAATTAAGCATTTCCTCACTTTTTAATTAGAAAAAAAAAATTTGATTGGGAGTGCTTAATAGAAAAGAAAGAAAGTATTATAAAAGTCTGGTCATTATTATTATAGTGGATATTTTATATAGTAGAATATTTAAAGGCATTTTTTTTATTAAAATAGCTTACTGTTTCTATAATTACAGTTCCACTGTCAGCATGCATCTTGATTCTAGAGCAGGAATTACAAAAACATTGTCTACACAATGCCCCTTTCCAGTTTATCTGTGTTCAGCTCAACAGACTAAAGATGATGTTCAGAAAGTGCCACTAAGGCTGGTAATGCACAGTTTCCTCCTAGGAACTCTAATAGCAGGATTCAGTGTCGCTGAGCGTTTACAAAAGCTGTTGGAGCAGAGTAATAGCTGTAACTACAGTACACGGCTGAAGACCCCTTCACCAGCAGGAGGACTGACTGATTGTGCCGTGAAACATCCATAATGGTAAATTCCATTTGCTCAATGGTGGTACGGTATTCTAAATGAACCAGCCGTCTCTTTTGAGCTGCGGCGCTCGCAGATTTGTCTTCACACGGCAGGGCTTTTGAGCGCAGTTCATTTGCACTGATGACTCATACGGAGCTGTTTGTTCAGTCCTCTGTCAAAGCCTTGTCTCTTTTCCACTGAATTCCTGCCATAATGAAGATTAATTGTGCTGCTCCTTCCCATTTAAATTGTGATTTTAATCAGATAAAATGGCAGGAGCTCGGGCCGCCGGTGTGAGAGAGTCCTCTTTGCACACTCATTGTCTCAGCCTGGAAGTGCTGTCATCAGGTTCTGAGAAAGTGCCCCCGGAGGCCACTTCCTTCTCACTTTCGTTTGCCCCCTGTCTTTCTTTTGGCATATCTTCTGGTCAGTTCCTCTCTCTCTTTCTGTCCTTCTCACTCTTTCCAAAAGTCCTTCATCCACTTTGGCAGAAGTGAGGAAATAAACAAGGCTGGATTCATGAGACTCTTAGGATCTTCCCTTTTAACAACACAACAAGCAGGACAGACACAGGGCCGCATGCACACTGGGGATTTCCAGCAAACTGTTTAATTATTTTGTGCTGTGGGAAGATACAAAATGGTCTTCAATGTAAACTTTAACAAGGACGACAACACAGCCTTCTTTAGAGGATTTACTCAATTTGTACAATCCTATTTTAACTGCTAGATTCTGTTCATCATTAACACCCCCGCAGACTCAGTATTTTATTGTGACTTGGCATTAAAGCCATAACGATAGTCAATAAAGATGCAAGGTTCAAATGACAGTCATTGAGGACACACGTCCCTCTCATAACTAATGGGGGTACAATGTTCCATTAATAAAGTTCCTTAGCCCAACTAATGAGAATACAAAATCTATTTAATGATGTTCAACAGCCATATATGTCTCATATGTCCCAGTCGTAGTCAGTGACAGTCATTAAGCAATCATGGTTAACAAGAATACAACACCCAGTGAAAGTCAACAAAGATACAAGGTGTAATGATAGCCAATAGCATAGCTAATATAAACTCCCAATCACAGCTAATGAATATACAACCTCCTAATAATTACCGAAAAAGAATATAGGTTCTAATGTTGCCACTATCTAATTTTAGCTAGTGGGTTTATAGGTCCAAGTCATAGCCAATAAGAGTTTCTAGCAATAGATAATGATAACCGATATCCAGAGCTAATACAAGGTACTAATCTGGGTCAATAATCATAGACAATACAAGGTTCAAAGGTTCCACAGCCAATGAGATTAGAAAGGTCCAAATGATTGCTAATGAGGATACTTAATGACGCCCAGTGACGATACAATATATCCTGTCCAATTTTAGTCAATGGGGTTGCAGTTCTAAGTCATAGCCACTACAAGCGTCCAGTAATAGGCAGTGAATATCAGATCTAGGAGCCTATCCCAGGCAGGAAATGTCCTGGATAGGCCGGCAGTTCATCAGTGATTACAGCCAATATTATCCAACAAACATAGTTAATGCAAGATCCCAATTCTAGACAATGATCATCAATAATCATAACCAATACAAGCCAATAAGAATATATGGTCTATATCTGGGGTGTCAAACTCATTTTCACCGAGGGCCACATCGCCATAATGGTTGTCCTCAAAGGGCCAGATGTAACTTTTAAATGTAACAAAATGTAACCAAATGTAATATAAAATGAATGTAACTACTCCTTAATGTTACATAACTCTGAATATATTACTTATTCAATTAAAACATTCCAGCTGCATGGAAAAAAATATTTTTGCTTGTTGCTCTGTTATAACATAAATCCTTTTAATTTGTCATGTTTTGAAATCCATCAATCAAGGATTAAACTATTCAAGTGAATAAAAAATAACATCAAACACAAGTTATAATATTAACTTTGATCAAATGTTTGACAATCTAAAATAAGGCTTAATTAGTATAAAATCAAAAATTGTGAGCTGCTAAGAACATGAGTGATATAAAAAAACAGACTTGCATTAAACTAATGAGATGCTTTGATTACAATAAACATATGTCTGCATAAACACATAAATCCTGCAAATACTAAAAACATTGCAACAGCAACTACACATATCTGTGTTTTCATCAACAGCTAATGAAAAAGCTGTGCAGCTGCGGGACATCTCTGCCAGCTAGTTCCTTAACTCGGTCAGCGATGGTGTTTCTTGACAAACTGACATTGCTAAAAGTCTGCGTCTGGTGGGGACACACCTGCTCAAAGACCTTCAGCATGCAGTGCTTTAAAAACGCTCTCTCTGAAAAACACTTTGACACAGGCGATTTCTTCAGCCACAATAAAGCTAGCTTTCACTGCCGCATTGTTTTTGGCTTTTGTGAACAGATTCTGCTGCGAGTTCAGTTTGTCTTTTAATTCTTGTGCAATCTGTTGCTTTTCTTGAAGGCTAGCTTTACCGTACTTAGCTCCGTGCTTGGTGTCAAAATGCCGGCGTAGATTGTCTCATTAAAAACCGACATGTTGCTTCGTAACACAAAAGACATACCGGTCTTTCACCTTGAAGCACGAACATGTATTCGCCTTCCCATCTTTGTTGAAACAGCCGTCCATCTGCATCAACTTTTCTTTTTCTTTGAAGCTCTTGTGGGCCACAGAAAAGGACGTGGCGGGCCACATTTGGCCCGTGGGCCTTGAGTTTGACATATATGGTCTATATGATAACCAGTGCTGCTACAGTCTGACAAGTGTCGCTTGATCAAAAAATCTGTAATCGACAAAACTCCTCCTGTGTCAGCGACAAATTAGTAGGTATCTAGCCACACAGCGGCACACTTTTAGCATGGGAGTTTCTATCCAATCAGAGTGTGCAACAATGTCTATTACCTTTCAGATGTAACAGTCTGTAGAGGTCTGTAACTGTCATTTTTGGTGAGGCATCACTTGAAGGCTGCGCTATAAATCGACCTTAAAGCCAAAGAGGATAAAGGTCCCATTCATAGCTAATAGCATATCCAATTAAAGGTCCCGGTCATAGCCAACACACTCACAGATGCTCACAGAGTCTGATGCGTTAGTGCCAGTCATAGCCAATAAGAATACTCAGCTCCAAAGTCTCAGCTCCAAAAGGACAGTACAAGGTCCAGTTGTAACCAATGAGGATACAACTTTCCAGCTTTAATAAATAATATGTTCTATTCATAATCAGCTAGAATTTAACATCCCAGTCACAGCCAGTGAGGGAACACACTGTATTCAGTAAAGATAGAGGGCCCGAGCACAGCCCATATACATGCAATAGATATAAACTCTGTAAACAAAGCACTGCATTTATAGAGTACAGTAATGAAATGTGTTTCCAATATAAAATACTATATGGCCAATTCAATATTATCAGGTCATAGAACACAGAATCTCAGCTTCACTGAGCTTTCACCTCTGCAACAGCAAGCAGTGCATTTCACCTTCAGGGCATGATGGAATAAATTATAGTGATACATTTATCACGTGAACCGCAAGGATGACTCATAAACTGGCATCACTGAAATCAAAGGACTGTGCTATCTTTTAATTCAGGAGCATAACCCAATACAGCACAGTGCTCAGCCACAGTTCAAACAAAAGCAAGAATTTACCTGAGGAGAACATGGGGTCCCAAGTGGTGTTTTGGCTAAAACACGCTACATAATGCAAACATGCTGCAAATGTATGCCAGCTGTGATGTGGTGCAGGAGTCCTGGGGGGATGCATTTGGCCTCAACCCCCCTTGCACAGTGATATAATAATTCATTTGGGAGCTCATATGATCACGTGGTAGAGTTGAGTGCTTTGAAAATGGCCTGAAAATACATGGCAGCAGTCTTGACAGTGACCAGAGATAACAGGTACAGCAGCTGCGCTCACAGAGCTATCATATTTATCATGTTGTGTTTTTAAAATGCCTTATGTATCAGGTCACATCGTGTTCCATAATTTGTTCTATAATTGTGCTGTTTTTTATGTTACTTTTGATAACATTTACTTTTTCATTCTTTGATGTGAAGATCAGCAGCTGAAAACGTAAAAAATCTGTAGAACCCTACAACCACACTGTAATCAATTCTCAATTATGTATTGAAACTTATTGAATGTGTCAAATGTTGTTGTTACTTGGTGTAAAGCATCACTACTTCAAATCTCGTTTTACTGCAGGAACTAAATCCTAAATTAGAGCATTACAGAAGAATGATGAAACCTTCTTCACTTATAATCTAATTTAATATAAGAAGGGTTTTTTTTTGTTATAAATCTACACCTGTTGTCATAATATTTTAATTATTTTAATGCAAAGATTAAATGATGCAAAGCAAAGAAATGAGGAAAAAACAACAGTGGCCATTTGTGGACGGATAGCTAATGATAATCAGCTCTCGGTCTATTTTCAG